>CAWUFW010008932.1:0-600000 GCA_963921515.1 Calotriton arnoldi
CTGAACTGGGGTGGCATGGTGAGCAAAAGAATGATGGATTTAACCCAGATCTCTTGACTGGGCGTGAATGTTTTGATTTGTTCTGCATTCCATCCATCAATTGTGTGTCTTTTGAATATAAATGTGACATACAAGTATATAGATGTATATTTGTGATGTATAAAAGGCGGGGCCTAAATTATGCTGCTCTAGGTGCAACCAGCTAACTACAATTTGTGCTCTGTGATTTTTGGTGCTATTTTTGCTGAAATATTTAACATTGCATATTAAGGGTTATAGTCAATCAGTGTTTGCACAAACAAAAAAAACTAGTCCCCCTTTTCGAGTAGTCTGTTATTAATCGCCTCATGAGTCCCAGGACCCTTCCCTAATGTTATAATGCCCCCAACATTGGTAAAGTGATGGGGGAATTCACATCACTGGACACTCACAATGAGCCCACGTGTTTAGCAAATTGCAGCAGTGGCAACATGGACACAGATGTAGTTAAGCACAGTATAAAAGTTCAAAAAGAAATGAAGATGAACAGATAACCTATGTCAATTAGGCCTGGCACAATTTTTATTGCACAAGAGTAAACAGAGTAATTTGATAATTTCATGCTACACTAATCGCAGAAAATTGCCAAAAATTATGCCCAACGGTTTATTTTAGAGTAATTTGTGATAAAATACCTCCAGCAAGAGCACAGGAAAAGAGCGCAAGTGGCTGCTGGCTGCTGCTGTTCATGTTCTGCCGCATTTAGGGCTAGTTCTTCAGCACCAAATGCATCCTCGGGTCCATTTTGGAAAATGTGTAAAGCATTTAGAAATACCAAAACAGTTCAAAAGTAAAAAACACAAAACAGTAAAAATCCCACTCCAATATTTAAACACAGAAAAAAATATACTTAGCAGAATTATACCAAAAGGGCAAAAATTCAGTAAGGGAAACTAGAGATAAGAGTTTTTAAAGATTTATGTAAAAATAACACTAAAAAGAGCAAAGCATCAATGGTTGAGTTAGAAATGGATATAGGCGAGATTGGAGGCTGACCGCAATGTAGCTACACCAAGTAGACTGGTCCAAATAGAGCCTGGAAGTAGGGAAGTTCTAAATAGTTTCCAAATCCTGATCTGAAACTGGCTTTGAATATTTTCTGAGAATATTTTCTCTCCCCGTGATCTCCTTTTGCAAGTGCAACAGTGTTCAGATGAAGGTGCCCTGGGGTGCCACATTCCTGCTCATTACCAGCTAGTGAGTGGGGGTTACTCCTGTATACTTTCTACTAACAACAAAAACCCCACTGCCTAGCAGTTTATTCTAGTAGTGCTAATCATCACTGATATATATGAACACACAAAAATAACTATCCCCCCACAACAGAACGCACAAGATCAGAATTTTTTTTTTAAAACAACGAGACAAAGTCAATAGATATATTGAAAATAAATTACATCAAGTTTATTGTGTTAAGGCACATGAAATCTGATGATAAGACATTAATAGCAAAAAAACAACTAAACCAGGCGCAACCAGTACATAACCACACAATCATTCATTCAGGCCCACGCAGGCTCATTCATTCCCACATATCCTAAAATACACACAAATCCAGCAAACAAAACTCAAACAATAATGTCTAGAAAATAGTACACCCTCCACAACAAAGTTGACAATATCGGAAAGCCACAGATTCCTAAATCAGAAGGTAGTGGCGTCAACACAATTTCTTTTCATCAATTAGACCAACATTTGAATATAATTGATTAACACAAAAATTAGATGTCATAGATGGACAATCTCGGAGGGAGACATAAACATAAGAACTCCAGCGCCGACGCGCATTTCGGTGTGTGACCCCAATATTAGGTCTCACCTTCTTCAGGGCGCAGTATCTAGAGAGACAAACAGGGAAGCGCCTGGGGAATATAAAAACAACAATTCATGTAAAGATTCCATGGGGATGAATGGATAGACTAATAAATACTAGGAAAGGGATGGTTCAAGGGGTAAGGTACGGTCAAGATGCAGAAAAACATAAGCAAATAAGGTCAGGAGACGTGCCACCAACATAAAGTTGATAGAAGAATGTAAAAAGGAGACAACTAGAATGAGTGAAGAAACTGTGCGTTCAACCCTAAAGGCTCCACACCCTTCGCATAGTGATGCAAGAATGAAAGTGCAATATAGAGAGAATATTAGACCCTATCACCATAACACCAGCATGTGAGTTAATCCCAAAAAAACACAAGGCACTAACACTCTACCTGGACTAAACGACAGGAATCACATCCGTGTATGGAGCAAGAATCCGGAAGGCAGGGATATGTACCGGGATTCTATAAACGGTAATAGGATAAGAGAGGCACACATATTATAGGTGCATTCATCACAACTAAAAACTCCAGTGGACCTGGCCCCAGTCCTACACATAGATGAACCAAAACGGCCAAGGGAGAGAAACTTACCTAATGGAAAATAAATTGCCAAGGTAAGTCCCACAGGTTGTGGGGAGATGGTCCAAGAGATGGAGTCGCCAAGTGACAGTTAGACGATAAAAAGGGGCCAAAGGCAAGTCAAATGCTTCCTTGAGGGCCGACTGCGGAAGACAGATGATCCTGGTAGGATGATTCTGGAGACTGAAAAAGAAGAGGGGGATAAGATCTCCTGGGCAACAGGTGTCCATGAATTCCAAGAGTGCAGACTGTAACAGATAATGCTACTCGGGGAGGGTGAAGTACGGAAAATGGAAATGCGGGGGCCAAGACAATGAGGGGTATGGGTCAAATCCGGGGCAGGCGGATGGAGTCCAGCCAAAAGGGATAGATAGCAAAAATAAAAACAGATGGCTAGGGACGTGCCATGGCTTTGAAGGGATGGGGGGTATGTGAGAGTTAAAAAGGGGGGGTAACGAGTCTGGCCCGGGGGGCAAAGTTCCAGGGTAACTCTCCCGGGGGTCCGGACTCAGAAAATAATCACGCTGCCAAGATGCACATCAGAGAAAGTGGCCTTACGGTGTGAAGCCCCTTAGCTTACCAGATGGCGGCAGCCAGATAAAGTGTCCGTCCAATGGATCCGTGCAGATAATCAGCACGGGGTCGAATGAAGACCCCCCATGAAGACATAGCCGTGGATGGATCCCGTGGGCACTAAATAGTGCTCTGCACAGATGGACGCAGGCAAAGACGTCACATGGAGGTGTACGTGCTAGAACGCCCACCAGCCCTCAAATTTGGAAAAAAGAGATAGAAAGCGGCGTCCCAGAATGAGCGCCATGTTGCAGTGGGTTGAAAAAACACTCCGATCCAGAATCCCTACAGAAAAAAGAGTGAGGCCAAGCAAAGGCCATCCGATAAATCAAAAAGCATGCAATATAACAAAGAAACTTAACATAGAACAGGGGAAATAAGTAATGTAAGAAGTCTGTGGAAGGAGATACGGAATTCCTGGGCGAGGGGCCTAACTATGCCTGGCCTGAAGGTCGAAACTACTACAAGGCCAGGTGCTGGGAGAACACGCAGCGCCCAGCACACAACGGCGTTCCTCCAAATAGTCCTAAGAAAAATGGGGAGGAGGGTGCAGGGGCCCCCTCTGATACAGGCTAAGAGGCAGGTGGTACAGCTAAGACTCGGTAGGAGAAACAGTACAAAAAAGCACCTAGAAGCCCAGTAAAGAAAAAAATATACCTAAAAGGGAAGAATAACAACAATAATGGGAGGCAGGGGTGCCTGGGGATAAGAGACCCGTACCCCACTGTGGTGGAAACTAAACATAGAATCGAAAGGGGCGGAAAAGAACAAGTTCACGGGTAGGAGTTGCATCACCCCATGGAAAAAGCCCCGATGACAAGTGGGGTGGGGCGTCTCAATACAATGTACAGATGGAGCAGCCAAACTCCAGACAGGAAGAAGGATCATGGAAGGCCTACAGGTCACAGAGTTATTCAAGAATTGCATTCTCCTATGGAATGAGTTCATTTAACCCTTTTTCCAGGGTTTGCAAAGTAAAAATCCAAAACACTTTCCTTTTTCTACGGATGGCAGTAGTATCCCTGCCTTGTTGAGGTATAATCTTTTCCAGGATGGACCACCTCAGATCTCCCTCTGTATGGTTCGCTTCCTTCCAATGGTTAACTAGAGGTGCAGATTGTTTAGCTATCCGGATGTTAGATTTATGCTCGCCAATCCTCTTCCTACATTCGAGGCCTGTTTCTCCAACATAGGCCAGATCAGACGGACACAAAATGATGTAGATAATGTTAGAAGACCGGCAGTTGGTCATCTCTTTGAGAAACACAGTTCTGTTATTTATCCTAATGTTGTCAGCCACAATAGCATTAGGGCAGGCGTGGCAGGTACCACATTTGTGGTTGCCTTTAACAGGGTCGCCCCCCGTGATGGATTTTTGACAAAAGTTTTCACAGTCTGTTTTCTTCGCCCTAACTAAAAGGCTTCTGAGGTTTTTATTTCTTTTAAAGGCAAAGAGAGGTCTAGGCAGTCTTGGTTCATTTTCACTGATGTTAAGTAAATGCCATTGCGAGTTGATAATTTGGCACACTTTGTTGTCAATATTAGAATGTTTAGTCACACAAACGAGTTTATCTGGCTGCTCTTTGTTGTTAGATCTGAACATGCTCTCACGGTCATAATACTTTGTTCTTTTGAGAGAGTTTTTGATTAGTTTCATAGAATATTCTCTCATGATAAGTTTGTCTTTAAGAATCTCGGCCTGAGTCATGAAGTCCTTAATGGTGGTACAATTTCTTCTTAGTCGAAGGAACTGGCTAAATGGAATTCCATCCTTCTGACACCGAGGGTGGAAACTACTGAAATGTAGTAGCGTATTCCTGGCTGTGGGTTTGGTGTATAATGACACTGACAGATGGGAGTTGTGGTGCTCTACCCAAACATACAGGAATTTGACTTTAACATTACTGGTGTGTGCGGTGAATTTAAGTTTGGAATCGCACGCATTAATCCATAGGATGAATACAGCCAGGGTTTCCTGGTCACCCCTCCAAATGAAGAAAATGTCATCAATGAAGCGTGACCAGTAGAAAACATTTTCGAAGAACGGTGCCATCTCATTATAGATGTGATGGACTTCAAAATGGCCCATATACAGGCAGGCAACACTTGGGGAACAGGCTGCCCTCATGCTGACCCCCTGTATCTGTTGAATAAGGTCGCCATTAAATTCAAAGAAATGTTCACTCAGGACCAGGTCAAGACATTCCAAGATGAACGTCGAGTTGGTACAATCTGCCTCTGACGTTAAGACTTCTCCTATGACCCTCATGGCTTCCTTTTGGGGAATGTTAGTGTAGAGGGCCTCCAAGTCCATGGTGACTAGGACTTCCCTTTGATCGTTATAGGGGAGGCCCTCTATCTTCGAGATAAAATGTCCAGTGTCTTTCAGATAGGATGGAAGTTTGTGGACGATGGGCTTGAGGAACAGGTCAACATATTTCGATAGGGGTTCGGTGGCTGCCCCAATGGTGGAAACGATAGGTCTTAAGGGGGGGTTGTTTACATCCTTGTGAGTCTTTGGGACACCGTATCTGACAGGTATACGGGTGTGTTCAGGGGTGAGGAATTCAGCCTCTTTTTTACAGATGGTGCCACTCCTGATAGCTTTTTCTACGATATTAGCGATCCTACGTTTGAGGCTGGGTCCCGGATTGTTGATGATCTTTTTATAGTGCCTCTGTGCTCCCAGTAGTTCATACATTTTTTCAACATACTGTGTCGTGTCAAAGATCACAATACCTCCCCCCTTATCGCAAGGCTTGATGGCAAGCCAGTTATTGTCTTTAAGGGAATGAAGGGCTGTATTCTCTTCTTTAGACATATTGAAAGGAGGTTTAGGAACAAATCTAGTGGCCTTGAGAATTTTACACATCACAGCCTTTTCGAAAATCTCCACCTCAGGACCGAGAAGATCTAAGCTTGGAATGAAGTTAGACGGGGGTTTCAGTCCAGAGTAGTTATCTTCCAGAGTGGTGGACCTGGTTTGGAAAAACATTTTTAATCTGATCCTTCGGAAGAAGGCAAACAGGTCCTGGGCGCTGCATGTTCTCCCAGCACCTGGCCTTGTAGTAGTTTCGACCTTCGGGCCAGGCATAGTTAGGCCCCTCACCCAGGAATTCCGTATCTCCTTCCACAGACTTCTTACATTACTTATTTCCCCTGTTCTATGTTAAGTTTCTTTGTTATATTTCATGTTTTTTTATTTATTGGATGGCCTTTGCTTGGCCTCACTCTTTTTTCTGTGGGGATTCTGGATCGGTGTGTTTTTTCTCCCGACTCCAACATGGCGCTCATTCTGGGACACCGCTTTCTATCTCTTTTTTCCAAATTTGAGGGCTGGTGGGCGTTCTAGCACGTACGCTTCCACGTGACGTCTTTGCCTGCGTCCATCTGTGCGGAGCACTATTTAGTGCCCGCAGGATCCATCCACAACTATCTCTTCATGGGGGGTCTCCTTTCGACCCCATGCTGATTATCTGCACGGATCCATTGGACGGACCCTTTATATGGCTGCCGCCATCTGGTAAGCGAAGGGGCTTCGCGCCGTAAGGCCACTTTCTCTGATGTGCATCTTGGCAGTGTGATTATTTTCCGAGTCCGGACCCCCGGGAGAGTTACCCAGGAACTTTGCCCCCCATCCAGACTCGTTACCCCCTTTTTAACTCTCATGTACCTCCGTCCCTTGAAAGCCATGGCAAGTCCCTAGCCATCTGTTTTTATTTTTGCTATCTATCCCTTTTGGCTGGACTCCATCCGCCTGCCCCGGATTTGACCCATACCCCTCATTGTCTGGGCCCCCGCGTTTCCATTTTCCGTACTTCACCCTCCCCGAGTAGCATTATTTGTTACAGTCTGCACTCTTGGAATACCTGGACACCTGTTGCCCAGGAGAACTTATCCCCCCTCTTCTTTTTCAGGCTCCAGAATCATCCAACCAGGATCATCTGTCTTCCGCAGTCGGCCCTCAAGGAATCATTTGATTTGCCTTTGGCCCCTTTTTATCGTCTAACTGTCACTTTGCGACTCCATCTCTTGGACCATCTCCCCATAACCTGTGGGATTTACCTTGGAAATTTATTTTCCATTATGTAAGTTTCTCTCCCTGGGCCGTTTTGGTTCATCCATGTGTAGGACTGGGGCCAGGTCTACTGGACTTTTTAGTTGTGATGAATGCACCTATAACATGTGTACCTCTATTATCTTATTACCATTTATAGAATCCCGGTACATATCCCTGCCTTCCGGATTCTTGCTCCATACACGGATGTGATCCCTGTTGTTTAGTCCAGGTAGAGTGTTAGTGCCTTGTGTTTTTTTGGGATTAACTCACATGCTGGTGTTATGGTGATAGGGTCTAATATTCTCTCTATATTGCACTTTCATTCTTGCTTCACTATGCGAAGGGTGTGGAGCCTTTAGGGTTGAACGCACGGTTTCTTCACTCACTCTAGTTGTCTCCTTTTTACATTCTGGTATGGATTTCTTAGTTCTTCTATCAACTTTATATTGGTGGCACGTCTTCCGACCTTATTTGCTTATGTTTTTTCTGCATCTTGACCATACCTTCCCCCTTGTACCATCCCTTTCCTAGTATTTATTAGTCTATCCCTTCATCCCCATGGAATCTTTACATGAATTGTTGTTTTTATATTCGCCAGGCTCTTCCCTGTTTGTCTCTCTAGATACTGCGCCCTGAAGAAGGTGAGACCTAATATTGGAGTCACACACCGAAAAGCGCGTGGGCGCTGGAGATCTTATGTTTATGTCTCCCTCCGGGATTGTCCATCTATGACATCTAATTTTTGTGTTAATCAATTATATTCAAATGTTGGTCCAATTGATGAAAAGAAATTGTGTTGACGCCACTACCTTCTGATTTAGGATTCTGTGGCTTTCCGATATTGTCAACTTTGTTGTGGAGGGTGTACTATTTTCTAGACGTTATTGTTTGAGTTTTGTTTGCTGGATTTGTGTGTATTTTAGGATATGTGGGAAAGAATGAGTCTGCGTGGGCCTGAATGAATGATTGTGTGGTTATGTACCGGTTGCACCTGGTTTAGCTGTTTTTTGCTATTTATGTCTTATCATCAGATTTCATGTACCTTAACACAATAAACTTGATGTAATCTATTTTCAATATATCTGTTGACTTTGTCTCGTTGTTTTAAAACATTTTTTCCAGATCTTGTGCGTTCTGTTGTGGGGGGATAGGTATTTTTGTGTTTTCATATATATCAGTGACGATTAGCACTACTAGAATAAACTGCTAGGCAGTGGGGTTTTTGTTGTTAGTATTACGTTGCTTTCCCCTACTTCCCCTGCCTACTTATCTGATCAGGGGCCCCCTTCTGTGTGATTGGTCCTGTATACTTTCTAAACAATGGGAGGAAAGTTCTGAGTGGCAACACTGCCCACTTTTTCAGTAGTACCTGTTTACCTTGCTGCAAACTGGCCCAAAATGCCATGTGCCAGGGCATTTTTCAAAATAGAGAAAAGTCTTGATCCACACTAAACTTTTACTCTGAGGCTGGGGTTGTGAGGGAGGAGTGTACTACAGTGTTCTTAGTGAAATTCAATTTGAAGTAGGCACTGTGCCGAGAGCGAATTTAGAGACAGACATCTGGCAGGACATAAGCAGGGTCCTTTAGCAATCAGACAGGCTATACACAAGAGTTCTCCTGGTATCCTGTTTCCTCTGTTTTAGTGCTGCAAAACATTTACATGCGTTTCAGACTGACCTGTCATGCAGCATTTGACACTGGGGTGTCAACAGGAGAGGCACATACCCCACCCTGCATATTCTATTGAGCTCAAAGGAATAATTTTTGCCTATTCGGGTCCTGGGTGATCCTGGGTGGAAGTTTTGAATTCATTCAAGTCTGAGCATTGGTTAGGAAAAGGTGGAGCTAATGTGTATTAGCCTCCTGAATATTCAGGCTGGCAAAGGACAACTTTCTAAAAGCTACTTTTCTGTTAATATTTATTAAACTGTGACTTCGCCATTTAATTGATTTTTAATAGCTAATAAAAATAGTGGTTTAATTATTTTTCTATCTGGTCCCTTTCCAAAGTTAACAGTATTCATATTTTAATCTGCATTCTGGTTTTCTACATAGAACAGCTAGGCTTACCAAAGTGAAAAAAAGGTTTTATGGCCTTTTCTCTATAGAGACTCTGTAATATTAGTTTTCTGCATGTACCAGTTTTAAATACCATGCACCCTACCTGGTGCAGTGCAAATCTTACATATGGGTGACTTATTAATATTTGAAAGGGAGGGCTTTACCTGTCAAAAAGGATTCTTGTAACAGATGGCAATCTATCAGTCAGGCTGCAATGGTAGACTTACAGCCATGTTTTCCTTCAGAACAGAAGATGGCACAATAAGTGCTGCAACCCACAACACTCCACAACAATTTGTGTACCTTGCAAGATGAGGCCTTCCAGAGTTAAAGACAGCTCACCTCTGACATTTCTCAATCTTAAATACTCACTGTCACTGGTGAGCGGTCGAGAGTGCTGGTTCCAAGATTAGTGAGCAATAGTGTCCTTCAAATTCAGCATGTCACCATCTTGGGTCGTAGCAGTGACAATTCGATCTAATGACATGGCAGCTGGTGTGCTTGATTTTTAATGAAATGTATATATGCCTCAGCCATCTTAGATGGGGTACCAGGGCATTGGAATGGCACTCTTGAAAAATAAAAATAATCAGCAGGATTTTTTCTTTCCCTGGATGATAAACAATTGTGTAATTGCATTCTTGTAATCTCAGACCCCAGCGTTCCATAGGAGGTATGTTGGCTTTGGGATTGCCAAATATTGTCAATAGTGTTTATCAATACTGTGAAAGATTTTCCACATAAGAACACATGGAAATATTCACAAGCCCACACCACTGAAAAGCTTTACTTCTGAGGTTGTGAATAAGCGAAATCAGTTTGTGACAAACTTTTTCTTTCATAAGCCACAATATGCCTTCGATCATTTGGCTGTCCATTGAGCTGTGCAAGAATCGAGTCTAACCCGACAGGGCTATCATCATTAACAACCTCTATATAAAGCTTGGCATCAAAATAGGCCATTACAGTGGGATTTTGAATGGTTTGTTTGATTCTCTTGAAACTTTCCTCGCACTCACTTGACCACTGTAACACCACATTCTTTTTCATCAGTTCTTGTAACGGTGCACTGACCGTGGCAAAGTATTGTATGTATCTAAAACTGTAACTGTCCATTCCAAGGAATGAACGTAACATAGAAATGTTCTGTGGGAGATTAGAAGTAGGTAGTGCTTGCACTTTGGCTGGATCAGGTGTCATACCCCCATCAGAAATGATATGGCCAAAGAATTTCAATTTTGTCTGATGGAATTCACATTTGTCAGAATGCAAAGTCAAACCAGCATCATTTAGGAAATGGCATACTTGCATGAGAGCTTTGACATGCTCTTTCTGAGTCTCTCCGAAGACTAATATGTCATCACTATAGTTGAAGGCATTTACAACAGGCTGTATGATGCGTCAAATGGCGTCTTGGAAAAGTTCCGCAGCAGAGGATACACCAAAACTCAGTTGCTTATAGCAAAACAGACCAATGTGTGTAGAAAAAGGTTGTAATGTACCTGCAATTCACTTCAAATTCCAACTTGTGATATACTTTGTTTAAGTCGGGTCGAGAGAAAAACTTTTTACCATTCAATGGAGTTATCATGTGAGCAATGTGCAGTCCTGGACATTGTTGTCTCTCGATTGCCTTGTTGGCATGATTCATGTCAACGCAAATGTATACAGCTACTTCACTGTCTCTTTTAGGCACTACCACTATGGGAGAAACCCATGGATTTGGACCAGTGGAGCATTCAATGATATTGCGTTTGAGCAACAAATTTGGGGGCATATTATCAAGAACGGCGTTAAAAGTATCGCCGCTTTAGCGGCAGAAAACTGCTGCTAAAGCGGCAATAATGGGCTTGATAATATGCCCTTGAGAATTCCAATAGAAGCCCATGTTGACACCAGAACATGGGCTTCTATTAGAATTCTCAAGGCATATTATCAAGCCCATTATCGTCAGCTTTAGCGGCAGTTTTCTGCCGCTAAAGCGGCGATAAGTTTGACGCCGTTTCTTGATAATATGCCCCGTAGTTCTCTTTCAACAGCTTCTTGCAAGTGAAATGCAATTTGTTTGTCTCTTTGGGTAATAGGACAAAGATCCTCATTTATATGTAACTGTACCTTCATAATCTTGAGCTTTCCTAACCCACGAAATAATGAAGGAAATTAACTTACTATTTCATGATGAGCATTCATATAGTAGTTCACTAATATTAGTCCCATTTAAGCAGCAGTGGTGTCAAAACTGAGCAGATAGGCATTTAAAGCCTTATGTTGAAGTACATGAATAGGTGCTTGTGCAACTGTTTTCTTGTATTTCATCACAGCTACAAATGAACCTTGACTTTTTAAAAGTGTCCACGTATATACTTTAGTTTTCGATCACATAAGTTGTGGTAATGGAGAGAATTAACAACATTTCTCCTCAGTCATAATGTTGATCGACAAACCACTATCAATAATAAAAGGTATTGAATACCCATTTATCTTCAGGGTAATCTTCGGACATTGTTTGTACGGCTTTGGTGCTACTTCATGTCAATCTTTCTTTCGTCTGTGTTTTTTCTCGCAATCGACTAGTCCCACATGTGCATGCCTCTCTGAAGTAAACACCATCATTGCACAGTTATCATTGTCACTTTCACTTGAAACTGACACTGAGGAACTCTTTGTCAATTATTTTGATGATGATCGACGTAGTTTGGTGTCAATTTGCCTCAGTTGGTGTGACCGCTTGGCCTTGTGGGAGAATGTAGAACATCGTTGATGCAATGATATGTCACCCATTTTGTCTTCATGCTGTGACGCACTTACCTTTCCCTTTGCCTTGCAAGCCATCATAAAATGCTAATCTGTCCAATGGCAGGACATCTACCATTGTATTGAAATGACAATCCATGTCTAAAGCACATTTTCTGTTTCTGTGGAGATATCACTTTGCGTCCCTCAGTTTTATGCTTTGACTTACTTTTCATGTTCATCACTGACGCACTCTAAGCACCTCCAGCCTCCATATCAGCCGCTTGTTGATTAGGTGTCTTCTCATCCCGTGCAGCGATGAGAACTTGCTCTAAGCTCAGAGTTTCCTTCAGCAATTGTCGTCGAAAGAAATCTTATATATATCCATGTATCACACTGAGGCATGTAGCTTTCTCACCATTAAATTAATTGAACTTACAGTGCTTCATAGTGAGATCCAGTCTCTCAACAAATTCATTGATGGTTTCACATACACTCTGGTGTTCTTGAATGAATATGTATCATTTGTAATCTACATTTGGCACTGGGTTGAACTTGACATTCAAGGGTGCTTTGATGTGATTGTATACCACTTCACCTTCCTGTGGTATCTTTTTATGGCCTCTTTTACACCTTCACCAGTCATTTTCTTCAGATACTTGATAATCGTTTTATCATCTGTTTCATCGATTGAGTCTATGAAATCCTCAAAAATCTCTAACCAAGCAGTCTATCTATTGCCAATATTGTGTTTTTTGGCAGTATCAAATGACAATGGCAGTTTTAAGAAAGCAGCAGCAGTATAACCAATGGTGGACAGCAGTGGTCTCTCTAACGCTTCTTGGTAAACTTGTTCATGCGAGACATCTCTAAAACCTTGTGACCTGTTGGCTTCAGGGTCAACCTTGATAGTTGAAGGAGCTTTGGCCTCTCCCTCGCTTTCCATTGGAGCTCTTTATTTTGATGGAGATCTGTAGAGTTGTTTCAAGCCCCCGTTTGGCAGATTTTGGTGTTGGGCCCCTTCGTTTATGGACAGCTCTGCATGCACAACACTGGCCCTCTCTCTCTGGGGCCACTCCACAGCAGGCTGTGGTTCAATGACTCTCTTTAGTTGTTTCAGTAAGTAGAAAAGTATTTTCGTATTCAAATGATTTGATAAGCAGTTAATGTTATGATATTCAATTGGCATTTTATTTAAATGTCTCTTTGTAACACATCTGCTGCATAAACATCCGATTACAGCTTAATTTGCACTGTATTGTCAAAATACGCTACTTTTCAAGACCTGGTTGCATCTGAGTTGAGCATCACTCCATATGACGTATTGCATTAATTTGTGAAGTAGCGCAGTTTGCAGACATTTCATTTGATTCTCATCCACCGATGTATAGATTTTCAATGAGGTTTTTTTTGTCCGCAAAAGCTTTACATGGGCTGGCATTCTGCTGAGACTCCACAGGTGCTAGCATAGATTCTGCACTTTGACTACAGCACACATGGCATGCACAAGCAGTTTCCTGGACCACGGCAAAGTCTCTGGGAGAATGCTGTCAATCTACAGATTACCTATCCCCTACTTGTTGCCAGTTTTAGTGTCCTATCCAGCCCGAGCACTCTCCAATGACTACGCCACACACTTTGAGTGGTTATACACATCTTTATTCTGCACCTTATAAGCAACAACTCAACATTCTAAACCTGCATTCACTTCATTACCCTCAAACACACAGGTCTACGGAGTCCATTAGAAACCAAAAGAGTTCTGTCATTTTTTATTTACACAACACTACAATGTATACCTTTAAAATGTAGATAACGATTGGGAATAAGAGTGAGAGCATGAAATGTGCAGGAAGTTTTCAGCGATTTGTGTGCTTAAGTGGTTAGTATCAGGCATGTCAGACGTTCAATAAATAGCTACAGACTTTGGCTGCTGTATTCAGTGTTTCACAATGGCCTTCACTCTTCACATGTCCTTGACAACCATACTTCTCCAAGCAGCATCAAATTCATGTCCACACAAATGGCTGGAAGATGATTTTTAGTTCACTCACTGAACTTAAAGGCAATTCTTATTTCTGACACAGAAACAAACACCTCACCCAACTATTGCCACATCTCCAATAGATGCAGCTTATTCTCTTTTGGGAACTTTCACCTTCATTTGCCACCAAGAATAGGTGTAACCTCAATTGGATGGGGGTGTCTCCATATAGACAAAGTTCGATCTCCTGTCACCATCAACCAATATTAACAAAGCAACATTATGTACTCGGCGGTATCGGGTAATACATCCCCTGAGAATAGCTTAGTTATTTGTTGGTCTAATCACTCTGTGTCTGGCATTAACGCCTAGTAGAATTAAAATATTGGGCCATATTTACAGCTGAATGGAGAAGCTTGGCATTAAGCAAACATTGCTAACGCCACGCTTCTCCATTCTGAAAATGCAGGGATGTCTCGTATTCACAAGCATGCGGCGCACCCCTGCGTTTCCCCTAGCTCTGGTGCTGAGTTTAGCTGCCTAGCGCCAACGCAGGCACCCTTGCACCATAGTGCAATGGTGTCTGTGTTGGTGGTAAGATTGTTAATGTGCAGGAAGGTCCCCCTTCCTGCACATAAATAATCTTTAAATGCTGTTTTGTAATTTGCAAAATGGCATTTTTTTTAAATGATTGTTTATGTGCAGGAGGGGGACTTTCCTGCACATAAACAATCACAGGAAATTCGCTGTTTCTATGTGTGCTGCACAAGGCAGCACACATGGAAATAGCAATAACGAGGAGAAATAAAGCCTTTTTCCTTGTTTCGCCTTATTAAGACCAGGTTTTCCCTGGTCTTAATTTTGGGGCTGCCTCCTATTTACGCTGCCCTTATAAATAGGGGGGCGCATCAAAATCAATGGGTGCTGCGGTGGAACGTCCACATCAACACACATTGCCCTCCCCTTTCACGCTAAATACAGCGTGAAAGGGTGCCTTATTTACAAGGCAACGTGAAGCGATGTTAAGTGGCTTAACGCCGCCTTGTAAATAAGGCGAGGCCCCTTTCGCCATCACAACGTCACTGAAGGTGATGGTGTGGGGGTGATAAGGGCTTGTTAATATGCCCCATTGTTTTCCCAGAAGAGCGCTATTTTACCTAATGGAAAGCTTCTAGTCTGTGCAGGTTTTCATTGGCCAGCTGTTCCCTATCTTGTGGTTAATTAGGTTATATTTTTCAATCCAATTACTGATTCTGTACATCTATCATGACACATTAAAATGCTTTTAAATTAAAATAAGAGAGATGTTATTATGCACAAATGGATGTTTTGAATGCATCGCATAAAATCAATCAATTGTGTTTATTATCACTTACCATATAACAAGAGTAGAAGTAACTAACGCATGGGAATTGATTCTCACATAAATCATAGTGTTCAAGAAAGTGTGTAAAGTAGAGTTTTTGAATGAACAGGAAATAACAATTCTCGACATTAACAAAGTGCCTAACATTTCTTAACATGCATACACATTCATGGATGAATCACCGAACATATCCCGTTCGTTGATCAACAATAGTGTCAATAGAATTAATGCATAGAGGAAGGCAGTATCCGGTGTAAACATGCGACATACGAGTTCTCTATGAACTAACACTTTTATCATAGACATATGTTGCCTAGTTCCCCACGGTTTTTTAAACGGTTGTGCATTGACCACACGCTCCGCAGTTCACACTTTGTCCCATAGATTGGTCTTATTTACATTAAGCATTTTAACATATCTTACTTTGGTGACAGGTGCGGATGTGCGGGGAGTTCACACCCATGGAATTTTGAGCACTTTAGCTCTGGAATCTATCTTGAGATTTTCTGCAAAATGTCAATTTCTTCTAGGGAGGGTTTTGTAAGTATAAACAGAAATGGCCGCTATTTTTCTGTGATTCTGTGGCAGAATCTGACTCTAGAGACTGAGAGCGACATTGTGATAATGTTTTTATTCAACCAATCTTTCAAAGTATTCAAGTTGTGATAAGTTCAAAGTGTATGAAATTAAGGTCCAATTGTATGAACACATTTTCCCATAGACACAGAATGGGTTAAACCCTTTGATACATATGGTCGTAAAGGAATAAAAAATGTGAATTTTTGTTGATTACAAATAAAACAGTACTGATGCAGGCTAAAGGTTGTACTACTGAATATCGACACAAACAGTATAGCGATAGAAGAGCATCAAGGACATAATATTGAGGGACAAGCTATCTAAAGGTAAGTTCATATACGGAAGTCTAGATTTACTATTCCTAATTCCACATCTACGTACCTTGAAGATATATGTACCAGGTGTATCTATATATATATGAAAAATAGAAAATCAAGACTTACTCACAGGCCATTTGTTTTCTCAATATTTTGGGCCATTTGTAAAACCATCTGGTTTTGCAACTCACAAATTGCAAATCTTAGTGACTCTCAATTTGCGAGTTGCAAAACCTGATGTACAACAGTGTCTCAGACACTGTTTATGATTCCCCAATAGGTTACAAGGGACCTGGCTCATTAATATTCATGAAGCAGCTTGCAATTTCGGACCCTTTGGGAATGGGCCAGCATTCACATGGCTGGTGACCTGCTGGGGTCAGCAGACCACCATGTCTGTGACTGCTTTTTAGATAAAGCAGTTTTTTTTTAAAATGCAGCCCGTTTTCCTTAAACGAAAATGGGATGCATCTCAAAAATAAAAATGAAACTTTTTCTTTTGATTTTTTTACAGTGAGCAGTAAAAAATGTTGGCGCCCCTATTCACAAAGGAGAATGGGTCCCTTGAGGACCTCTTCCCGTTTGCAAATGGTTTACCACTAATTTGAAATTGGTGGCAATCTGCAAATGTTTTGCGACCACATTCCCGGTTGCAAAACATTCATACATACCAGTGCGACTTGCTATTAGGAAGGGACGCCCTTTACACGTCCCTTCTGTCAGGACTGGTCAATCTCGGTTAAGATCGGCTCATTTCCATCCCTTCCCAGGTTTAAGGACTAAGAGTTTGTTAAGTTACCATTTGGGCAAGCGACGCCGATTCCTGTCACAAGGGCTCTTTCAGGTTTATTTGAAGCGGTTTCATTTTGGCTCACAGCGAAAATCTAACATGGCGGCCGCCAACACAGTCACCGTTTGTGAGCAGTCTAGTGTTTTGCCCAAAGAAGAAGTGTAGGGGTTATCGCGCTCGCGCACCAGGCGCGCAGCGCACTTCAACCGTCTTTTCCTCAGAGAAGCAGCATATTTTTACAGCGCATGTCTTTTCGCGAAATTCTTCAGGGGAGTAGCGTTTTTACTTCTATGTTGCTCCGCCTGTAATTTTCCAGGGATACTTCGTCCTGTGCTCAGTAGAAAGAACTTGATTCCACTTTTCCAGGTATTTGTGGAGTTCAGTTTTTGTGAAGCTGGGAGAGTGTCTCAGTATGCTATATTTGCATTGGGCACATCAGAAGAAGGAATTGAAGAGCTGAAGTAAGTCAACCAGTTTTTCTATTTGCGAAACTCATCTTCTCTCTTTCAGTCAGAACTTTTAAGAAAAGCATTACCAAGGACTAAATCTATATAATTCAGAGAGAAGTATCCTGAACTATTGACTTCATGTCACATTTGTTTTTTCCTGGAAATTGACATTGAGTTTTTTTCAGCTAGAACTGTCTATCGCTCAAGCTACACAGTTTTCTGTAGATATAAATATATATATATATATATATATATATATATATTTGTACTTACCACCAGTGGACTTTCAGTAGACAGCAGTCAGCATCTGTAAGGGAATTACAAGGACAATTAAAACTGTATAACCATTCACTAATAATAGACTTTACTAATGTAAGGAGAACAGCCAGCTGCAAATAAGAGTTGCAAAGAACTTTATTTCCTTACATAAGCAAGTATAAGAGAGCAGCAAGCCCACTGCGTATTCAGGTAATAGGAAAAGCATTAGGAAGGAATTAGTGTATGACATTGGGAGGGTTCTGTGTGAGATGTAGTAATTTTGCGTTTGTGCTTACAGGTGCTTGTGGAGACCCTCACTTGAAATACAGTAGGGAGAAGCACAGCGGTGGCAGTCTCTCTTGTTGTCCCATTCCCCTTTCCCCCTCTTTACTGTGAGCGAGTGATTAAATTTACTTGCAGTGGAGTCTGGGATTTGGGAATAGCTCTTCTGCTCCTGTGGAAGCCAAGTGATAGGTGCGTGGTACTTTCAGATTTGACAGATTAGAGTGCCATTTACCAAAACTTCCACCTGGACAGAATGGCTGAGGGGATAGACGTTAAGGCCTTAGCAACGGTATTGGAGGGGTTACGGAAACAGCTGAGTGAGACTATGGAAGAGAACAAAACCCTTGAAGAGGAGGTTAGGAAGTCTAGTCAGGAAGCTAATTATCTCCTACTGAGGTTCGATGAATTAGTAGCTGGGTCTAGCCCTATCTCCAAGGAACAAAAACCCCAACAATTTTCCCCGACCCCTTCAGCAGCTGAATTGACTACACAGGTAATTCATGCATTTTCCCCAACTATTCCTTTAGCGGCCCCGTAAAGGTTTAATGGAGACCCCCATAAAGCTCAAATTTTTCTCACGCAATGTTCCTTGCATTTTTTGTGTAGGCCCACAATTTTTAAGGAAGACCAATCCAAGTTGGCCTTCATAATGTCTTACCTGAGCGGAGATGCAGCAGCTTGGCCGATGCCACTGGTAAACTGCAATGATCATATCCTGTATGACTTTGAGGAATTTAAGGTAGAATTTCTTCGCATTTTTGATCGACGAACCATTTCACAGACTACTGACAATGTGCTACTAGATCTCAAACAAGGGAATCGAGAGTTGATTGCGTACCTTGCGCAATTTAATAAATTGATTGTTGAAACCAATTGGCCAAAAGCCAAGAGAGCCGCAATTTTCTATAGAGGTCTCAAGGATGAATTAAAGAATGGCCTGGCCCAAATTCCAAAAAGACCCACAGAAGTTTCTGAACTAATTGATTTGGTATTACAAATTGATCAACGACAAAATGAGAGCAAAAGTGAGCGCCGGAAGGACATTCGACATTTCCCTCCTAGATTTGACAGGACTAAGTCTGACTCAAGTAAAACCAGTGAATCCCCGTCGGGGGAAGAGTCAATGCAAATCGGCACAGTGCGTGGTCCCTTGACCAAGGAAGAAAGGGAGAAATGTTGAAGTGGAAAGTTGTGCATGTACTGTGGAAATTCCGGTCATTTTGTCAAGGAATGCCCTAAGAAGCCAAAGAATAATTCGTGGGTAAAAGACAGGCCCCACCAGTAAGAGGAGTTGCTATGGTGGGGGCTTCCGATAAGACAACTCCAGATACCCAACTAGTCGTCAACACATTACAGTTGTCTGCTCCTCATCTGATTATTTCCATCTTGATTAAGTTTGGGGACATTGAGGTGGAAGAGGTCTCTGTCATGATTGATTCAGGAGCCACTGGAAATTTCTGCGATATTAAGTTAGCTAAGTCACTGGGAATTTGTTTTGTTAGGAATGAAAGGCCAGAACCAGTTCGAGCAGTTGATGGAACCAACCTTTCTTCAGGACCCATTATTTATGACACCGAGGAAATTTCACTGATCGGACCCGACCAACACCGAAGCTTGTTGAGGTTCAGTCTCATCGATGCCCCTCAATTTCAGCTTATTCTTGAACTGCCATGGCTGACAGAACATAATCCGAAGATTGATTGGGCACGAAGAACTATAGAAATGAATTCAGATCACTGTAAAGAACAGTGCTACAACTCGTGTATTAGAGTACCTCAGCAATCGTCACCGTCTATGTTAGCCACGTAGTGTC
The DNA here is from genome assembly GCA_963921515.1 of Calotriton arnoldi. Taxonomy (NCBI): domain Eukaryota; kingdom Metazoa; phylum Chordata; class Amphibia; order Caudata; family Salamandridae; genus Calotriton; species Calotriton arnoldi. The sequence goes on from CAWUFW010008932.1 coordinate 19,708, forward strand.
GCTCGATTTGTACTGTAGAAGTCCAGGAGATCCCCAGAGAGTACCAGGACTTGGCATCCGTTTTTTGATGAACAAGAGGCCAAGAGATTACCACCACATCGGGAATACGATTGCAAGATTGATTTGGAACCCGGTGCTTCCTTGCCTTGCAGCAGAATCTATGCTCTCTCGGAAGTGGAGAATCGTCATTTGAAGGATTATTTGGACCAGTATCTAGCGAATGGGTTCATTCGTCCTTCCCAGTCCCCTGTCTCTTCTCCTCTGTTCTTCATTATTGAGATGGATGGAAAACTGAGGACTTGTATAGATCATAGAGCCTTAAACCTGGTAACCAAAAAAAACTTTACCCTCTGCCTCTGATTTCGTAATTTTTGGATCAGGCAAGGGAGCGCATGTGTACACCAAGTTGGATTTGAGAGGGGCCTACCACTTGGTGAGGATGGCGGAGGGCGATAAGTCGAAGACCGCACTTCGAACTCGATTTGGTCTGTTTGAGTTTCAGGTCATGCCCTTCGGCCTGTGCAACACTCCAGCTGCTTTTCAGCATTTGTCAATGACATTCTCAGGGAGTTTTTGGATTGTTTTGCAGTTGTTTACATCGATGACATCCTAATATTCTCTGCTAATACGGAAGAACATGTTTTGCATGTGCGTGCGATTTTGGAAAGATTGCTGGATAATCAGCTCTATGTTAAGCTGGAAAAATGTGTGTTTCATACCACTCAAGTGGAATTTTTGGGTTTCATTTTGTCTTCTGATGGTGTTTTGATGGATGATGCGAAGGTGAGAGCAATCAAGGATTGGCCTTCTCCTAGGAATGTAAAAGAAATACAAAGTTTCATAGGATTCGGCAATTTTTACAGCCGTTTTATCCTCAATTTTTCTGAAAAGGTGAGTCCCCTCACTCGCTTACAAAAAAAAAAGAGAAGTTTGTTTGGAGTACAGAAACTGAGGAGGATTTCCAGTTACTGACAGAAACTTTTACTACTGCTCTGGTTCTTTTGCATCCGAACCCTGAAGAGCCTTTTTTTGTTGAAGGAGACGCATCCAATTTGTCCATCGGTGGAATTTTGTCACAATGACACAAGAAAACAGGTCAACTCCATCCGGTGGCCTATCGGTCCAGAAAGTTGACTGCATCTGAAGTAAACTATGCAATTGCGGATAAGGAACTATTGGCAGTAAAGGACGACTTTCAGGAATGGAGGCATTATTTATTGGGAGCAAAGCATGGGATAACGGTGTTGACTGACCATAGAAATTTGCAGTTTTTGAAGTCAGCTCGAACACTTACCCCCAGGCAATTGAGATGGTCAATCTTCTTTGCAGATTATACCTTCGTATTAACCTACAAGCCGGGAGCAGTAAATGGAAAGGCAGATGCCTTGTCTCGTGTAAATACTGGAGAAGGTAAAGAGCTCACAAAAGAGGGATTGATTATCCCTGAAGAAAAGATCGTTGGAACCATTCAGTACCCAGAACTGGAGGATAAACTAAAGAATGCTCTTTCTGAAGAAGAAATATTGAAATGGATCAAAGAAGGTGCTGGAAGAGAATTAAAAGGTGGAAAACTTTATTATCAAGGAAACCTCTTTGTTCCAAGTGAGGATTTGCGTAAAGAAGTCCTTCAGCATTGCCATGATATTCTGTTGGCCGACACAAAGGGATAAAGAAGACATTGGAGCTGATAAGACGAGAATTTTGGTGGCCAGATTTGGAAGCTCAGGTGAGGCAATATGTGGCATCTTGTGAACAGTGTGTCAAGGGAAAGGTCATCAGGTAGGCTCCACAAGGCTTGCTTATGCCTTTGCCCATAGCTCCCTATCCTTGGCACACGGTCTCCATGGACTTCATTGTTGATTTGCCCTCCAGTCAGGGATTTTCCGCCATTTGGGTGATAGTTGATCATTTATCTAAGATGAGTCATTTTGTCCCGCTCAAGGCTATCCCCAATGCAGCACAGTTGGCCACATTATTCACTCAACAAATTGTTAAGACACATGGGATTCCCAAGATGGTAATTTCCGATCGGGGTCCACAGTTTATATCACACTTTTGGAGGGCCTTCTTAAAAAGATTGGGAGTCGACTCTCGGTTGTCTACTGGTTTCCATCATGAGACCGATGGGCAAACCGAGAGGGTAAATCAGGATCTGGAGCAATATTTGCGCCTGGATCTGATGGATCAGGAGGGATTGGCCAAGTTTTATTTGGGCAGCTGAATTTGCCTATAACAATGCTGTGCACACTGCCACTGGTTAGTCCCCATTCTTCTTAAACTCAGGCAGGCACCCTAACATGTTAGTAGGTAAACAGGAGAGTGAGGTTCCAGCAGTTGAGGTCATAGTAAGAGACTTGCATAAGGCCTATCAGACAGCCACCAGCAATCTAGTGAAAGCTAAAAGTACCTTTAAGAAACAGGCAGACAAGAGGAGGAGAGAGAGTCCAGTTTATGAGTCAGGAGATAAGGTTTGGATATCCACTCGTAATATGCGCTTAAAAGTGAACAGGAAATTCCAACCTTGATTTGTGGGACCCTTTCTGGTTGACAAGATGGTAAACCCAGTCAGTGTTAAGATAAAACTCCCCTCTAAGTTACGTATACACCCAGAGTTCCATGTATCCTTGATTAAAAGAAATCCACCAGATTTGAGAAAAGATCTCCCACCTGACCCAGTTCAGTTCCTGTCTGAAGAGGAATTCGAAGTAAAACGAATTATACATTCTAAGGTAAAGAAAGGGAAGCTATTTTATTTGGTAGATTGGACAGGTTGTGGCCCAGGGGAAAGGTCCTGGGAGCCCAGTTCGAATGTACATGCCCCCAGACTGGTTCGAGAGTTTCATAAGTCCCATCCCAAGAAGCCCAAGGAGGGAGGAGAAGGGGCTTTGGTGGGGGGTACTGTCAGGACTGGTCAATATCGGTTAAGATCGGCTCATTTCCATCCCTTCCCTGGTTTAAGGACTAAGGGGCAGATTTACAAGCCCCTTACGCCACTTTTGCGCCGCCGTTGCGTCACTTTTGTGACGCAGCGGCGGCGCAAATCATGCGCCATGCTGCGGGGGATTTACAACGTGACGCATCTAGGGAGATGCGTCACGTTGTAAAGCCCTGCGCCACATGAAACCTGCGTCAGGTTTCATGTGGGCGTGCCGGCGCAGGGGGGGGGCGTTCCTGCGCAAGGAAGCCCCGTAAAAGTGACGCAGTGAAATCTACAAGATTTCACGGAGTCACTTTTACGTCCATGCTGCGTCAAATCCTTACGCCTGCTTCAAGCAGGCGTAAGGAGTGACGCAGCATGTTAGGTATAGGGCACCCCTGAGCAGTACTGGAGTTACGTCGCACTTGCGACACGACTCCAGTACTGCGCCACCCTTCCGCCGACAGATGCGTCACGCATCTGTTTATCCTTGCGCCATGATGCGCCGCATTGTAAATGCGGCGCATCTGTGGTGGCGCAAGGGTAAACTTGCATCACGCATCTTCCCTGGCGCATCCCTGCTGATTTGCAGGGATGCGCCAGGGAACGTAAATCTGCCCCTAAGAGTTTATTAAGTTACCATTTGGGCAAGCAACGCCGATTCCTGTCACAAGGGCTCTTTCAGGTTTATTTGAAGCGGTTTCATTCTGGCTCACAGAGAAAATCTAAGTTGGTGGCCGCCAACACAGTCACCGTTTGTGAGCTGTCTAGTGTTTTGCCCAAAGAAGAAGTGTAGGGGTTATCGCGCTCGCGCACTAAGCGCGCAGTGCACTTCAACCGTCTTTTCCTCAGAGAAGCAGCGTATTTTTACCGCACATGTCTTGTTTCCAGTTTTCCAGGTATTTGTGGAGTTCCGTTTTTGTGAAGCTGGGAGAGTGTCTCAGTATGCTATATTCACCTTGGGCAGATCAGAAGAAGGAATTGAAGAGCTGAAGTAAGTCAACCAGTTTTTCTATTTGCGAAACCCATCTTCTCTCGTTCAGTCAGAACATTTAAGAGAAGCATTACCAAGGACTAAATCTATATAATTCAGAGAGAAGTATCCTGAACTACTTGCCTTCATGTCACATTTGTTTTTTCCTGGAAATTGACATTGAGTTTTTTTCAGCTAGAACTGTCTATCGCTCAAGCTACACAGTTTTTTGTAGATATAAATATATATATATATATATTCGTACTTACCACCACTGGACTTTCAGTAGACAGCAGTCAGCATCTGTAAGAGAATTACAAGGACAATTAAAACTGTATAACCATTCACTAAGAATAGACTTTACTAATGTAAGAAGAACAGCCAGCTGCAAATAAGAATTGCAAAGAACTTTATTTCCTTAAGTAAGCAAGTATAAGAGAGCAGCAAGCCCACTGCATATTCAGGTCATAGGAAAAGCATTAGGAAGGAATTAGTGTATGACATTGAGTGGGTTCTGTGTGAGAAGTAGTAATTTTGTGTTTGTGCTTACAGGTGCTTGTGGAGACCCTCGCTTGACATCCAGTGAGGAGAAGCACAGCGGTGGCAGTCTCTCTTGTTGTCCTATTCCCCTTTCCCCCTCTTTACTGTGAGCGAGTGATTACAATTACTTGCAGTGGAGTCTGGGATTTGGGACTAGCTCTTCTGCTTTTGTGGAAGCCAAGTTATAGGTGTGTGGTACCTTCAGATCTGACACCTTCCTAATAGTGACTCGCAAACCCTATTTTGCAAGTTGGTAATAGGTTACCAACTTGCAAAATCGGGTTGGTACATAGGAAAATGCATTTACCTGGCACAAACGGGCCGATGGGCCATTTACGACTGGTAAAATGCATGGTACATCTGGCCCTTTGTCCTCAGTATTCTGTTCCACTGATATTGTGTTTTCGATACTCAAGGTGCACAGAGTAATAAGTGAGTATTCAAGTGAGGCCTAAGGCTTTGATATACAAAAATATTTTGCAGTCATAGTTCAGCAAATCACATCACAGGCCTTGTAACCACAAAACACATTTGTTTACTGTACAAAATCCATTTAGCAAGTTGGGAAAGTCTTTCTCACTTGATAAAGGGTTTTAATACTTATTCTGAATTGCAGTTAGGACTGAGATGGAATTGGATACCTCCTCTAATTTGTGAGTCACAATGGTATGTATTTATGGTACAACAGCAATTGTGGTTTTAAACCATCAATCCGTACCTGACACCAGACGCGGCCACTACAGGTAAGAGCGGTGGGGCGGTGGGACCGGCTAATTATTTATTTAATTTTCCCTTGTGGTCGTCTCTTGAAATCCCCCCCAGCCAGCCCCACTGCCCCACCGCTCTTACCTGCAGTGGCCATGGCTGTCTGACACCCGAGTTGAAGTGGCAACTGATTCTAGAGGCATAGCCAATATGTCTGGACTGAAAATGCATGCATGTTATTAGGTTTCACATGGAATGGTGCTTGCAGCATTTTGGCAAACATATAAGGCCAGTCTTTTAGGAAGAATACAGTTGCTTGAAAGCTTAATATGCACTATATTGTGAAAAGACCTCCTCACAGAAGAGATGGAGATTGATAAGCTACAGTTGCGCCATATTACCACCAGTTGTCCTAAAAGAAGATGGAGGAATGGAGTGGTATTAAAGAGAAGACTTGCATGCTCATATAAAATTATAACGTAGGGGAGAGAGAGAAATGGAGCTGCACTAAATAGTCTCTTCCAAAATATTAATGCCGAAGGAGGGCAGCAGGGGGTTGGCATAAAATTCAAGGATGGCAGCACTTTCTGAGGTGAAACATCCTTTACAACATGTTTGTAACCATGCATACCTTAACAATGCAGGCTTTACAATGCAAGAATCTTTACCACACATGCCTTTACCGGGCCAACTTTTACAACAAATATGTCTTTACCACACATGCCTGTTGCACATAAATGTAAGTATATCATAGACAAGTATAAATCCATTCTATATAGTTGCCAGTAGGTAACTAGGTTAAGACCTAGTTTCCATAGGAAGAGTGTTTTTTTATTTGCCAATAACTTTGGTGTCATTTGTTGAATCAACACAAAAGTTTCAAAACTAGTAGGACACTCACCTCAGTTGCTGTCTTGAAAGTTTCATGGTGATCCGTGAAGCGAGGGCCGAGATAAAGGGGTGGTCCCAAAGCACATTTTTCCCATGTTAATTCCCGTAGGAATTTTAGACACAGCTACAATCTGAAATCCTGAACGGAATATCACCAAATTTGGCAGAAAGGTAGATATTCGTCGAGGAAAGGGCCTATTTGTGATTTGTGGAAATCCGTTCAGTAGTTTTAGAGATATTAACCAAAATCCAAATTTGTATTTCCAGGGATGCAAAGGCTTTGCGACCCCTCCTGATCTCGTGCTGAGATTTGATTGGCTGCAGGTAGGAAGTGTTGGCAGCCATCTCTGAGTCCCACAAAACATTTTTAAAAAAAGGAAAGGGGGCAGGGTAGGAATACCCTGACCCCCTAGGATCCTGCCAGGGCAAAAAAACCATAAAAATAAATTGGCAGGAGCCGCGATAGAGCTGTGGCTCCCACCAAAAAGTTTAAAAAAAGAAGCACAGACTCCTGTGCTTCTCTACTATTAAGCCCCTGGATGGGGCAGGGGCTTAACAGCAGAGACATCGGACATTTGGGCATAAATTCTGCCCCTAGATGGGGCTTAACAGCAGAGACATGGGACATGTGGGCATAAACTAAATAATACGGGAGGGGCACACTGGGCCCCCCTCCTTGTTCCCCGGGGATCGCCTCCTCCTTAATGATAAAAAATGGGAGGGTCTTCCGAACACCCCATGCCTTGGGGGCCGGACTTCCCTGTAGTTATTTCCAAAATTAAAGTGGGCCCTATGGCCTCCCCTGCAGTCCCAGGGACTGCCACCTCCCCTGGGCTAATACAAAATAAATTGGGGGACACTGGGCTATTTCATGTGTAATGGGTGGCCTCACGGACCCCCAGACCACAGTGACCACCAGCTCCCTGTTGCCAAATTTGATTTTAAAATTGGGAGGGGGGCCACGTGGCCTCCCTCCTCGGCTGTTCTTGACCCCAGGGACCATCACCTTCCTGGGGCAGGCCCTACTACAAAAAAGGAGGGGGGCTGTGTGACCCCCTCATTGAGCCATAGATGGACCTGGGGACCACCACCCCCCAGGGCCAGTTCCTGGTATGTCTCAGTGTGCCCACCCCCTGGACATAGCTGTTTGCTGTGGCTTAGCAGGAGCTATAACCGCCGCCGTCAAGCCAAAGCAAACACTCCGCTTTTAGCAAGTGAGAGCAGTGAAAATGCTCTTGCTTGCTGGAAACGGAGCATTTCTCTGTTTCTTTGCCCACTGTCAAGCGAGCAGGGAAACAGACAAATTGCTTTCAGACACAGGGAGCTGAATGTTTAGCAGCTCCCTGTGTCTGACAGCAATGCCGGCTCCTGCAGGAGGCAAGGAGCCGGCAGGGACTGCAAGGGCCTTCAGGGTCTCCCATGGTCCCAATACAGACTGGGTACCTGGGGGCACCCAGAACAAATGGCCAGGCCCCAGGTATGGTGTCCCCGGGGCCAAAAACAGCCCTGGGAGGGGTGACTTGCAGTCCCCTTCCCAATTTCTAAATGGCTGGGCCCTGGGGGATGGGGTCCCTGGGGCTGAAATCGGCCCAGGGAGGGGTGCCACATGCCCCCCTCCTCTGTTGGTAATATATTTATATAAAAGGCCGGTCCCCTGGAGATGGAGCTACGGGGCCAAAATCGGCATGGGGATGGTGGCCGTTATATATATATATATATATATTGCTTTTTACCGTTCTCTGCAACTTCCCTTCTCCTGGGAAAAGACGGAGTCAAACCCAATTTCTGTGCTTAAATTATTTAATGTTGCTCGATCACCACAACCGCCCTGATGCGTTTCGGCCTGACACGGCCTTGATCACATGACGCGCTCTAAGAGCCACATGACTGAATTTAAAGTGCAAGATGCTATACACGTGATGTTCCTGGTATAGACATAAACAAAATACATATATCATTACAATTTTTTGTTGTTCCTCCTTATTTCTGTGCAAAACCAGCAAATAAATATCGGATAGGTTTAAATACCATATGTTAGCAATACATTAAATTAAAAATACGTTAAAAACAAATTCATGTAAAATACATAAAAATCTGTTCATAAAGCATTTAAAATCAGTCAAAAAAACACAATGTTATTAATTCTTATATCCATATCATCACCTTACATTAAACAATATAAGTAAAATACAATACATTATAGTTCTGCAGCGTAATGATCTAACATGGTCCCACACTATTTTAACTGGTTATTGTAGAACATAGAATAAAATTGTAATATAGATTTAAAAAGTTTGTTCATTTTAAGTCTATACCGGTCTAAAGTGCTCAGTGAAGTGTAAACAAACTGTGTGCTACCTCGGAACCAACCATGTTCCTAAAATTCAGAATGACACAAACTAACATACTATGTTAGATGTGAGTGAAAAAATATTTAAAAACTTCATACATTTATAGCTTAAATGCTATATAGCAGCATGCTGAAGACGATAAAAAACATCAGGATAAATGGAGACAGAAATATGTACACATAATGCAAATACCAGATCTAGGAGTTATATTTGTCTATCATATATGTTGTTATAGCCATGTATAAAAATCCTCACTAGCATTATGGCCATTGGGGGTCTTGGTATTTAATTCTATGATGTATTGTGTCTCGAGACGCCTCAATTTTGCTTCTCGGTTGCCCCCTCTCCTAGATATGGGAATAGAATCAATTAAGAAGTAGGAAAAATGATTCAAATCACTACTATGTCTTTCTTTGAAATGGCGTGCAATAGGATATGTTGCGTCACAGTTAGTGATTGCTCTCATGTGCTGCAGTATCCTTTTGTGGGCCTGTAACTTGGTACTGCCCACATACTGCAGCCCACAAGAGCAAACCAACACGTAAACAACAAATTCAGTTCTACATGTAAGGAATTTTGTGATCTTTACAGCATCCTCAGAAAAGGGGCATATATATATACATATACATATATATATATTACCTATTGGCTGTTGCCAGTAGGTAGTTATAGTTAGGATCATGCTTCCATAGGAAAAGCTTTTTTTGACTTTGATATATCTTTGGCACCACTTGACGATTCTTCACAAAGTTTGACAAAACAGTGTCATAGTAAGTCTTGTTCTGCATGGAAAGTTTCAGGGTGATCCATCAAGTGGGGGCCGAGAAAAAGGGGAGTCAATAAACGTGGAATTACACGAAATTTGGCTGAACGCTAGCTCTTGGACCAGAAAGACAGATTTTTGTTATTTGGTGTAAATCTAACCCTGGGCGTAGTTCGCGTAGTCGCGCTACGCGTAGCTACGCGAAGTGTACTTTGCACTACACGCGCTAGGCGTAGCTACGCGAACTGCGTAATGCGGTAGGGAAATGCTGTTCGCAATGATTGCACAGTGCCGGATGCTTGTCCGCACTGTGCAATCATTGCGAATGGCATCATGCACAGTGCAAGCGGTCGTTTTCTGTTGCTCGAGTAGATTTGTACTCGAGCTGCAGCTTTCTCAACACGGACTGGTAGTTTCTCATCGCGAGCATACGCGACCACTCGCAATGAGAAACCTGACCTCCCCGCATTGAGAATCTCGCTGGGAGGTTTATTTTCCACGCTCGCGATCGGCAACTTGATGTTGCCGATCGCGAACGAGGAAAAATTCTCGCCGGGATGTTGATTTTGCTCGCTCGCGGTCGCCAACTTGACGTTGAGGACCGCGAGCGAGCAAAAAATGCCCGCTACGCGTTTTTGCACTGTGCTACGTGCGATTCGCGTAGTGCGTAGTTGCGCAAACTACGCACACTCCGTGAGCGTAGCGTAGTTTTCCGCCCAGGCCTATGTAAATAAGTTCAGTAGTTTTTGAGATATTAAAGAAAATCAAAATTTGTATATCTAGGGACGCTGACTCTCCGAAACTCCATGCGGCAGGAGCCTTGTTCTGATTCGCTGATCGGAAGGTGTCTAAAAAGTTGCACTCGCTATTTCATGAAGCGGGACACGGTTCCGGGGGTGAAAAAAGATCAAATAGAATATATGGGGTCAGGGTGCATTGTAGGCGTCTCTGAGGGACCCCTTGGGAGTTTAAAATGCTACAAACCCATGCAATGCTCAGTGCGGCCCTGCAGTGTAACGTTGCAGCAGAATTGCGCACCTCACTGAAAAACAAACCATATATACACATTTACACAATGACATATAGGGACACAGATCCTTTGCAATGCATACATGGCATTGTGTGGTTCCACACAGAAGGAGCCATGTTCAGATTGACTGATTGCAATGTGTCTAAAAAGTTGCGGCCACCATTTCATGAAGTGGAACATGGTCTTGGGAGATGGAATGACAGACTAAATAGATTGTAAGAGGTCAGGGTAAGGGTACCCTGATGCCATGGGTGCAATGTAGGGGTATCTAAGGGACCCCTAATGAATTTAAAATGCCTCAAACTGATTATTTTTTCCACATGGTTGGAGTTTCCGACCCATTGTGACGCTCAGCTCGTGGTGGAGTCACAGACTTTGCCGAAAAAAACTATATATACACACTTACTCACACACTAACTCATGCACTCACAGACCCACTCAGAATTTCACACACACAGTCACACACCCACTCAGACACTCATGCATCCACTCACAGACCCACTCAAACTCTCCTGCACCTATTCACAGACCCACTCAGAGGCTCATTCACCCACTCACAGACCCACTCAGATAGTCATACACCCACTGACTCACCAACTGAGAGGCTCACGCACCTACACACAGACCCACTCAGTCAGGCACCCATTCACAGACTGAATCAGAGATACATGCACCCATTCACAGACCCACTTAAAGATTCATGCAACCACTCACAGACCCACTCAGACATTGATACACCCGCTCAGAGACATCCTCAGACAGTCATGCACCCACTCACAGACCTATTTACAGACTCCCAAATCAACTAACAGACCCACTCAGAGACTCATGCTCCCACTCAAGACCCACTCAGATAGTCATGCACCCATTCACAGACCCACTCAGAAAAGCATGCAGCTACTCACAGACCCACTCAGAGAAGTATGCACCCACTCACAGACCAACTTAAAGATACATGCACCCACTCACAGACTCACTCAGTCATGCAGCCACTGACAGGCCTACTAAGGGGCATATTAACAAGGCGGCGATAAAAAATTATCGCCGCTTTTGCGGCCGTTTTCGGCCGAAAAGCGACGATAATTATATCGCCTTATCAGCAAAGACACGCTATCGCGTGTTTTGCTGATTTTGCTCCCGTTTCCAGCACGCCTAACTTCGCATCGCCAATGAGATGCAAAGTAGGCGTGTCTGTGGAAACAACATGGGTAAATATCGCGAAGGCAGCTTCGCGATATTTACAATGCGGGGAAGCGATTCTTTTAATCGCGTTAAGTATGCCTTAACGCAGGAATTTAACGTCTGTTAAATTCCTGACTAAGGCATACTTAACATGGGGGGTGGATTCTGTGGCTAAGACCACAGGCCCTATCATCTAGGATATCGCCGTTTTCCACCATGGAAAACGGCGATATCCACGCTATCTCTGAAATTTTTATCGCCTCGGCGATGCGCGTTGTTAATAACGCGCTAACCGGGCGATAAATTACAGAGATAGCCGGCGATAAATATGCAAGCGCTAAGCGCGCTTTGCGATATTTATCGCCGGCCCTTGATAATATGCCCCTTAGATACTTACGCACGCAGTCATAGTCTCACTTAAAGATTCACACACACACTCACAAACCCATTCAGGCATTGACACACCCACTCAGATTCACACTCAGACACTCATGCACCTACTCACAGACCTATTCACAGACTCTCAAATCCACTCACAGACCCACTCCGAAACTCATGCATCCACTCATAGACTTACTCAGAGAAGCATGCAGCTACTCACAGACCCACTCGGAGACTCATGCATCCACTCATAGACTTACTCAGAGACTCATGCACAGGAGCAGCCCATGTAGGTAAGAGTGGTAGGGCTGGGTGGGGGATTCAACAGATGACGAAGAGGGAAAAATCATTAATTTTTGTTTAATTTTCCCTCGTCGTCTGTCGAATGCCCCCACCCCACGACTCTCACCTGCACGGGCTGCTACTGCTTAAGCACCCACTCCCACTCAGAGATGCATGCATCCACTCACAGACTTACTCAGAGACTCACGCACCCACTAACAGACTGACTAAGAGATACATGCACCCACTGACAGACCGACTCAGACATTGACGCACCTGCCTAGAGCCACACTCAGACACTCACGTGCCCACTCAGAGACCCACTCAGACAGTCCTGCACCCACTCATAGACCTATTTACAGACTCATGAATCCACTCACAGACCCACTCAGAGACTCATGCTCCCATTCACATACCCACTCTGAGACTCATACACCCACTCACAGACCCGCTCAGACACTCATACACCCACTCACAGATGCATGCAGTCACTCACAGATCCACTGAGAGACTCATGCATCCACCCACAGACTCACTCAGAGACACATACACCCACTCAGAAACTCACCGAGACACTAAAGCACCCACTTACAGACCCAGATAAACACTTATACAAACAGTTAGACACTGACAAAATGACTCAGAAAGTCTTTGTCACATGTATAGAATGAAAATAAGAGTTATAAATCTTAAATGTGTTGTGCATTTAATTCATGCCTTTGCTTTGTAGGTATGCAGACCCTTTGAGATGCATACGTGGAGGTATGTAAACCCACTTGCCAGGAGCAGTACTGTCATTGGCTGATCACAACTTGTATACAGAGTTGTGGCTGCCATTTTATGAAGTGGTACCATGTCCAGGGGAATGAAAAGAAAGATGAGATAGAATATAAGGGGTCAGGGTAGGGGTACCCTAAACCCATGGGTGCATTGTAGTGATGTGTAAGGGACCCCTTATGAGTTTAAAATGCCACAAACTGTTTATTTTACACAAGGTTGGAGTCACAGACCCGTCACGATGCTCAGCATGGCCTCCTGAGTGAGGTGGTGGTGGAGTTACGAACCCTGTCAAAAAAATCTCTCACACAGTTACTTATACAGTAATGTACATACTCATAGACCCACTGAGGCACTTATACATCCACACACTCATGCACTCAGAAGATCATGAACCCACTCACCGACCAACCCACAGACCCACTCACGGACCTTCTCATAGTTTTGCACACTCTGAGACTCATGCACCCACTCACAGACCCACTCAGAGACTCATGCATCCACTCACAGACCCACTCAGAGACTCACACACCCAATCACAGATCCACTCAGACAATCATGCACCCACTCTCAGACCCACTCAGAGAATCAGGCACACACTCTCAGACCCAGTCAGAGACTTACACACCCATTCACAGACCCACAAAGAGACTTATGCACCCATTCACATAACCTCTGAGAAACTAACATACTCACTCAGAGACTCACTCATGCACTCACTCACCGACTGAAAGACCCACTGACAAACTCACGCAGCCACACACAGACCCATTGAGAGACTCATGTACCCACTCACAGTCCTTTTTATTGACTCATGAACCCAGGCACAGACCCACTCACAGACCCACTCAGAGACTCATGCACCCACTTACAGACCCACTCAGAGACTCATGCATCCACTCACAGACCCACTCAGAGACTCACACACCCAATCACAGATCCACTCAGACAATCATCCACCTGCTCTCAGACCCACTCAGAGACTCATGCACCCACTCACAGACCCACTCAGAGACTCATGCATCCACTCACAGACCCACTCAGAGACTCACACACCCACTCACAGATCCACTCAGACAATCATCCACCCACTCTCAGACCCACTCAGAGACTCATGTACCCACTCACAGACCCAGTCAGAGACTTACACACCCACTCAGACAGTGACACAACTACTCACACACCCAGTCAGACACTCACACACCCATTCACAGACTTACACAGAGACTTATATACCCATTCACATAACCTCTGAGAAACTAACATACTCACTCAGAGACTCACTCATACACCCACGCACTGACTGAAAGACCCACTGACAAACTCATGCAGCCACACACAAACCCACTGAGAGACTCATGCACCCACTCACAGTCCCATTCATTGACTCATGAACCCACTCAGAGACTCATGCACCCACTCACAGACCCATTAAGACACTCATCCACCCACTCACAGATGCCACTTAGACACTCATGCACCCACTCACATACCTAGGCAGGCACTTATGCACCTACTCAGACACGCACGCATGCACTGAGAGACCCAGTCCCGCACTGATGCAGCCACTCTCAAACCCACTTCGACATTCTGGCCCCCACTCACACATTTACAAAGAAACTCATATATGTAGTGACAGATCCACTCAGACTAATGTTCCCACTTAGCCACAAACTTAGACACTGACAAAACTACTCACAAAGTCATTGTAACATGTAGAGTGAAAATAAGAACTATACATGTTAACTGTTTTGTTGTCCATTTCTGCCTTTGGCATATGTTAGAGTACACCTAGAAACTGCGAGTGAAAAGTACCATTAATTGGCCAAAGGTCTCCTTCATTGCAATTTCCAAACAAACCCCAGTAAGAGTGCCTAGATCATTGCCACCACAGTGCACAGTTAAAAGGTCTGGATGTTGACAATCTGCAAAACTCTCAACCACAGGCAGCAATTGGTGCCAATTTAACCCTCTCTGGCAAATCCATTTAATGTCCACATTAGGCAAACCCAAGTCCCTGTCAATGTCACTCTTTCTCGCACACTCTCTGGCCCAGAAGCCATAGCTGTTACCCACAATCCACACTCTAACCATTTTGAAGGAAGGAGCAGTAGCACACAGGAGAAGGCTGCAGCTAAACATGACAGTTGGTAGAATGAAAGGCAGTTAAAATGGAGGAGTGGAGTTGTTTTTAAAAAAGGGCGTATTTGATTGGATGGTGTAAATAATGTGATAAGTAAAAATAGCTAGTGATTTCATTAGTAATGTAGGTACATCTGTGGTTGGCTGCTTATAAATGTTCACAATTAGACCCGTTGGTGGGACTCATGCACTCACTGTGATATCGATTTCTTTACAATAGTTAAACCGGGTGGTTGGTGCAGGTTGGTAAATACTCCTGAGAAAGAGGTAAATGAAACTAAAATGAAAGCGTTATCCCTAACAGGTAGGGAGCATCCCCAACCGCACTCAAAGAAAGTTAATTCATATATGTATTCCGGTAATCAATTGAAATTTTATTTCATTTCATTTCTTCTTCTTTCAAGGATCCTGTTCCTTTTCATTACAGAGAATCCATCATCATTTTAAATTGGAAAATATTCTTTTCTTTAACATAACTATGCCCAATGCATTTTGGGCCCTGCCCTTTGTCAGGGGCTTGCGCCTACAAAAATAGAAGAAACTGGACTATAAGTCTATTCAGGTACAAGACGTGATAATCATCTTGGATCTTCTACTGCTACAACCATGCATAATTACGTGATGATATCATGCCATTTTTTATCACGTATATATCACAAAAAGGGCAAGATTCTGAGGGGCAAGTGGAATATGTCAACCATGTTCTAGAGGGGGATCCCTTTTAAGGACGGTTCCCCTCACACACCAAAGGTGTCATGCTTCTTCCTAGGGGTGCCTCCTCGCGTCAAGAACCTAGTCTTGATGAGGGCTACAACCCCCTCGCTGCGAGGGAGGAGCATAGGGATGTTTTATATTTGAAAGGAGGGTTATTCTAAAAACCCTATGTGAGCATGGTGTGTTGAGAGTGAGGTGCAGTGCTAGAGTGAAAGTGGTTAAAAGTGGCTACAAGGTTAGCTATAAGCCAAGCTTTATTCAGCTACCCTGTGACAAGATTAAAAACAAATAGCTAGTAATGCAGCTGCCGACATTAGAGACAACTGCATTAAATTACGATCAACAGGTTTCGGCCTTTGGACCTATCAGAGTATCATGGCCTTCATCAGGATCAACATTTAGCTACTGCAATCAGTGAAATAAATGCACCTATCCATAGGTGTGAAAAATAACAAAAACAACCGTGTATTATACTGAACCAGTAGTCCTGTAGTTCAGTAGATTCACAGGTGAAAACCCACAGAGGTTAGAAAATTTGCCGCATCTGTCCTGGGCTATTAGCCAAAGGTACATACGCCAACCCAACTGCTCAACGTGAGCGTGGAAGCAGGATCGTATGTCCATCTGACCCTGACATTCACCTACTAACTCAAGTAAGGATCTACAGTAATTTTGTTACTGCGAACATCTTCAGAAGCCAAGCTGTGGCTTCGCTTTCCAATTGGAAGTACCCGCCATCTTAATCCAAGAGAATTACTCACAGACATCGTGATTCAGTCAATTGATACCACTGTTTGGGCTTCTGGATTCAATCCTGTCCCCAGAATTCTTGTCCTGAAGAGACCCCGTACCCCAAGAGGGTCGAAACATCATCGGCTTTTTAGAAAGGGAGAGCCCTCATCAAATCCAAATAATTGATTGTATTATATTCCAATTGGCTCCACTTCTATGTACCAATAACCATCGTTGTAATTTTCTACTGCACTGTATATACTACATGGGTTTGGTTATGGTTATTTCACTGGGGCGCATTATTCACTTTCAAATATGCAAATGTATATAATGTAGATACACTGACAGGAAATATATTTCTCTCATGGCCTTTATTGTATGTAAAAATGTATAAAAATTATTATGCAATAATAAACAATGCTCACTTTGGCTAAAGTGAGAAAGAAAAACATTATTCTACTGTGGGTAGCACTATTACCTTGCTTAAATATTGATATGCCTTAAATGACCTAGGGCCTTATTATATTATTGTTGACCTATTTTGCATAAATCAAGCAAGATACATTAATTGCTGCGAAAATTAGCATCTGAATGAAAAATGAGTTCCTTGTGAACACTATTTCTGCTGAACTAGCAATACCCAGTTCACAAGGACATTTGGGTCACTCTTGTTTTTGTGAAAATCCAATATGTATGAGACAAGCTATTGGCCACTGTGTGCGCAGTACAAGTGCTAGGCAGTCCTGACATTTAAAACATGCTCCCAAATCCATAAAAGCTCTCTCCTACTACATATAACCGGTTCACTGACAGAATATCGACAACTAAAATATCCCCATACCACAATATCGAGTTATAAATATCAATGTCAAAAATATTGACATCCTATATTTATAAAGGTAAGTAAAAAAATATCGAAAAAATATATAATTGTCATAAATATAGCTGTATAAAGTATCGTTTTTTATAGATATATAAAATAAATTAATAAATATTAAATATATTAAAGAATACAATTAATTAAACAAATAAATTAGATTTAATATACATTTTAACAAATATAACAAATAAACTTAATTTAAAAAAGTTTAAAAAAACATATATAATAATGAATATATATATATATATATATATATATTCACTGAAAAAACCATAGGTTTTAGGGACAGTTATAGTTAGTTGGACATTGCACTCGTACAAAACCCGTGAAATTCCCCGTTATAGTTAGTTCAGGTAAATATAACTCGTGCCCCGCAATGCACTGCTGATGACGTCACATATTACATCACTCATGACATGGTCAGTGACATCACTGATGACATCACTGATGACATCTCAAATGACATCACTGATGACATCACTGATGACATCATCCATGTGATAATTTGATGCATCTTCTCACACCCTAATATAACTTTTGATACACCCACTGTAAATTACAGACTGCCATTGTCAAAACCATAGACACGCCAACACCAATTACTATATACACACTCACTGATTCTTAGGTCTACACACACACATCTACTCACTCACCCGTACAGCCACTCATACTTATAGTCACTCAGTACAGGACTATTATATGCACTCATACACCTATATAAACACTCACACACCGCCACTCATCCATAGAGGTACTCACACACCTAGTCAGTCATGCAAAAAATTAAGCACACACCCATTTACTCACCTATACAGTTATACACACACCAGCTCACTTACTCATACAAATACTAGCACATTCTTACGCTCTTATACAATCTCTGATACAAGCACACAAACATCCATACAGTCACTCTCACAATCACACACTCTCGCTTATAGCTATTTATATACTCCAACACACATATATACTGCCTTTCACATATGTAGTTACTCACACATGTACCACTGGGACATACATTCACTCACTAACACACTCTTACACACACTTACCCACCCATACAGTCTATCACAGATGCACTCTTGAAACCATCCACCCAGTGAATCACCCACTCACACATCTATGCACAGAGTCGCACACACCCCACCCACACAAACACTCAGGCACCCATACAGATACTCAGACAACCAATCAATAACTCATATAGACACTCATGTAGCTATTCACAAACCCATGCAGCCACTTACACAGCAACAGACAGACGGATACAGGCATTCACCCAGTTTAGTCACTAACCCATGCATTCAGTAAGATACGTTTAATCACTCACTTATAGAGTTAGTCACGCACCTACTAAATCATCCATTCAGACACTTATACACCCACTCATTCTTCAATACGCCTTTCCCTATATATATTAAACCTATTTAAACTTTACAGAAACACACAGTCACTGGATGATGTCATCTGTGATGTCATTTGAGATGTCATCAGTGATGTCACTGACCTTGTCATGAGTGATGTAATATGTGACGTCATCAGCAGTGCATTGCGGGGCGCGAGTTATAGTTACCTGAACTAACTATAATGGGGAATTTCACGGGTTTTGTACGAGTGCAATGTCCAGCTAACTATAACTGTCCCTAAAACCTATGGTTTTTTCAGTGAATTTGTAAGGTTTTTTAAATGCTAATTTCTAACTATAACGTGCCTGAAACCTATGGTTTTTTCAGTGAATATATATATAGTTTAGTTCTCCAATACCCACAGAGAAGGAGAGAGGCACACGACCGCAAGCATCCAATCCGTTTATTTTCACCAGGACATAACACAAAGAGTGCCTCCCCGACGCGTTTCGGTCACCTGACCTTACTCATGGGTGTAACCGGCAAATCAACTTTTCATGTGACTGTTGTCCTTTACACCAATGGCACTTCTGATACGCCAGCCAATCGGAGTTGCAATGATGCATTGTGGTAATTATAGTCTAAAATAGAAAATCTGAAACAATCATGTTTTTGAAATCCGACTGGGATATATCTTTTGGTATAAATATCACAGTTCTTGTAATTAATTTCGGTCAATTCCCTTTGGTCATGTCCATAAAACAATCACTTTGCTTGCTGTCCCATGTATAGCCCTACTCCGAAGGCAAATACGGGCCCTCTACGCAGTAGAATCCGCGGCAGCACAAGTCACCTCCAATCCTCCAGGCGGTGACCAAAACGCGTCGGGAGGCACTCTTTGTGTTATGTCCTGGTGAAAATAAATGGATTGGATACTTGCAGTCGTGTGCCTCTCTCTTTCTCTGTGGGTTTTGGAGAACTAAACTATATATATATATATTCATTAAAAAAAATATATATATATATATATATATAGATATAGATATAGATATATATAGATATATATAGATATAGATATATTCATTTCAACAAGTTTCACCAATGCTGCTGAACAATTTGTAGAAGGGTGCGCCATTCGTGAGGGCGGACTCACATACACATCAAGTAGATCCTTTGCAGAGAAGATGGGCTTACACTAATGAGTCAAGGATTTCAAGGTGAGAACTTCAGTGGCAGGCAAGGGGGATCCTGAGATTTTAAAATCACATTCCTGGGAGGAGGCACGAAAGAACTGCACGGGCACACTATGGTGTAAGCGGCGCTCCAACAACAGTCAAGAATTGCTCCCTTGATAAACAAGTGTCAGCTAACATGGGCATAATGTGAGGAAGGATTGAATATTCTCTCTTTACATGTCTGCAAGTAACAACAAGTGTTTGTGTTTCCTAGTATAAACCAATTGATGGCAAGATTGGGAAATATGTGTGTATCCTACAGGAATTTTCCATTCAACACGTTGCCATTAAGTTTTCAATTCAACAATTGACATGGAAATATGGCGGCCGAAAAAACAGGATTCGCCTTGGACAGCTTAGTCCTTCCTCTATGTCCAGTTCTTATTCTGCAATAGGAGTGAAATCAGGGGCATTGAAACAACATTGCCGATGGGATGTTTTAACTGAAGCAAACATTGAGAATGGCAGCATTGCCGAAACCGGTCTGCACAATAAATCTTCTCGAATTGACCCCGTGAGTGCCCATCTTCTCTGCGAAGGATATACTTGGTACATATATATATAATCAAATGGAAGTCCTTGTTGAGCGCGTACGGAAAAACAGCCTCTCCAACGTCGCACTTTTGTATCGGGTATTTTAATACGGCAGCAGAAACAGACATGTTTCGACCTGCTGGTCTTGATCACATAACCCGTTTTTTTACAATCAGCAACTTTTATACCACGTCACACAGGACGCGTTTTCAACAAACATAAACAATACTTTTAGAGGTGATTACTCTACTCCTTCCTTAATTCAAACTTGTATAACTTTATCCATCTGACATTCCTCATTACGACATTTTAACTTTATACAAACTGTCAAATCGACATTGCTTTACTTCAACAATTATAATATCGTAATTTTGTATTAATTCCTGCCTGGAAATTATAATGAAAACACTTATTTGTTCAACAAGTATAACACTGTATAATGCTTTTGATTATTGCAATAGTTCATGTTTTATGAGTGTGTTGCATATAGAGTGTATAGTACCCAAATATGGAAACTCAGCTTCTTACTGATATTTAAGGATATAGAGGTGTTTCCACATGGGGATCGCCTTCTACCCTTCAAATGTACTCTTGCCAGCATGATTTGCATGCGGGCCTTCCTTAAGTCTGTAGAGAGAGCACATAATCATAAATATTAGAAAAAAGTTACTACAAATACAATATAAATCCAGGTTCAAAACAATAGAGGAATGTCTGGGTATTAAGTCAGAGGAGGGAGAAAGAATCACAATGACAAAAAATTAAAAATGCACAAACTGTACAGATTATTCTTAAGGAGCTAATATGTTTTATAAGTGTGTGTGTAGTTCCTCATCATTGTTCATACCATGTGGAGTAAGACAGTCTGCTTCTAATATGTATCGAGATTCCAGTCTGCATAAAGCAGAAATCATATTGCCTCCTCTCAGATGTTTCACTACCGTGTCAATTCCAAAGTACTTTGCCTTTGTCCAATCCCCTTCATGGTATTACCTGAAGTGTCTCGCTGTGTTATAACTCATGTCAGAGTTTGTGATTGCTCTCCAATGTTCTAAAATGCGTTTCTGTACTGGGAATGTCATCAAACTTATGTACCATCTGTCACAGAGACAGGTGATTACATAAACGACGTAGTCAGTCTTGCATGTGATTAGTTTTGTAATGTGATTTTCTTTCCTCACTCTCTCTAAGGTGATCTCCTGAACATTCGTGCTGTACTTGCATGCCTTACAGTGTCCACATCTCTTAAATCCTTTACTTTGTTGAAGCCAAGTTGTATTTTTTGCATTCAAATGGCTATGTACCAGCATATATCTTAAAGATAAGTTCTTTTGGTGAGTAATGTTAGGTGCTTCTCCTATCTTGGCCCTCAACACTGTGTCTTGTGTTAGTATTGTCCATCTACTCTTTAGGATTCTTCTCAGGTTGATCGCCTGGCTATTGAATTTAGTGATGAATCTTATAGGTGCCTCATCTGATTCATTTTGTCTCAGGGGTTTATCCTGTAACAATTCCTCTCTAGTTTTCTGATCTGCCTTTGCAGTGGCTTTAAGGAGATTTTTCCTAGGGTATTTCCTGACAATCATGCATTCCATAATTTCTTGTTTGGTTTTCCTATAACTTTCTTCTGTACTGCTATTTCTCTTGGCCCTTAAAAACTCCAGCGAAAGCTAGGTGGATGGCAGCTATCTGCATGCAAGATTGAGCTTCCAGCAGTATCTCACCTGAAGAGTTCTGTCTGTAGGATACCTTCTTTGAGGGCAAGTCTGATGTCCAGGAAATCGATACATTCCCTGCCTCATTGCATGGTGAACCTCAGGTTATCTCATTCCTATTAAGATCCTCATGAAATAGTCTCAGGTCTTCTTCGCTTCCATCCCAAACAAAGAAAATGTCATCAATGTATCTTAGCCACACACTGATGCAGTCCATCCATCTGTTGAGGTCACTGTTCCAGAGGACCTGCTCCTCCCACCAGCCCACCAACAGGTTGGCGTAGCTTGGGGCGAGGCAGGTCCCCATGGCTGTTCCTTGTATCTGCCATAAAGAGTGTTTTTAAAAAGAAATATGTTCTCTTTCAAACATGTTTCAATCATCTCAATTAACATTTGTGCGTGCTGAAGGACATTGGCACTCCTTCTTCGAAGGAAGTATTTGCATGCATTCATGCCATCTTTGTGTCTAATACTGGTGTAGAGGCTCTCTACATCTAATCACAAAAGCCAGCATTCATTCTTCCAACATAGGTTATTAGTCTTCTGTATAAAGTCATTTGTATCCCTTAGATAGGAGTTCAAATTCTGCACATATGGTGCTAGGAAGTGATCGACAAACGTCGATGTATTCTCAAAGATACTATTCTTCGAGGAGACAATTGGGCAGCCAGGGGGGTTGAGGAGATCCTTATGTATCTTAGGTAGCAGGTATAAGTTAGGGATAGTGGGTGCGTCATTTTTCAAGACTTGTAATTCATCCCAACTCAACAGTTGTTGTTCGTGCCAAGTCAGCAGTCTGTCTTTCTAGTTGGAAAAAACATTTTGTAGGTACTCTCTATCGGTTTTGGTATAACAGGTACTGTTTCTCACCTGTCTTAATCCTTCCTTTACATAACTCTCCCTGTCCATTATAACTATGTTTCCTCCTTTGTCAGAAGGTTTTATAACTATAGTTTGATCGTTCTGTAAAGCTGTTAGATATCATTAGCAACAATGTCTGAGAAGACATCAATGTTGTCCCTAGGGAGTTGTGGGATGGATTTTGATGGTACCCTAAAGTCAGTTGCCTGTGTTCCACCTGTGTCGATACAGAACATAGTGTTGATAGTTTCTAAACTATCTGGGTCGAAGGGATCACTTAGGTTACCTAATATTGGGTATACTTCTTCAGTTATTTCTAAACTGTGTAGTGTTTGCAGTGTATCTAGATCCCCTATTGTCAGTTAGCTGATGTTTGGTTCAGGCTGAGATATTGTTCCCCTAGTATTTCTGCTAGGTCTATGTGAGTGTACTTTAAAAAGTTTCAACTTTCTTACAAATTTGCATAGGTCAATTCTTAATTGCGCATAGTCAAGCCTGGCATCCGGGCAAAAGGTATGACCTAGTTTCAGAGTCTCACTCTTCAATCTTGAGAGTTGTTTCTTCCATAAGTTCATTTCCGTTAATTCCTTAGAGCTTGCTGCCATTATATCTTCCTTTGCATTTGGCCTCTGGTTCCCACGCCGCTGCTTGCTGCTTTGTCTTCGTTCTCGTCTTCTTTGGCTTTTGTTTTGTGCTTCTGCCTCTTCCTCTTTGTTTTCCTTTGAAAGAATGTTCGTCGGAAAAAGAAAAATCTTTGTAATCGGATTGCTACTCAAATCTTCAGCAGATCCCAGATCTGAGCTTAGGTCAGTGCCTGATTCTGATCTCCCTTTGTCTATGGCTCCCAGGGTTCTATCTCTTGCTATTTGTTGACGCGCTTTATCAAATTTCTTTGTGAAAGTTAGAATCCTCCCTGCGGCATAGTCTTGCTCATAACGCTGGAACTTTCGTTGATACTCTGTAAAATCTCTTTCTCATGGATTTTCAAACGATCATCAATGGTTTTTAAAGTCTTTTTGACAGCCTCCTGGTCCGTCTCTTTATGTAAATCATACATCAATGCTTTGATTTGTATGGTTAGTTCACCCTGTTCTTCCCACGCTTGTTTGATTAGTATTCTGAGCATTATCTTAGAACAGGCATTGGTATTATCTGTCCAATCTTTTAATAACTCGGGTCTTGGGTTGGCCAGTGTTGAAATGATGAAGATCCTTAGCCCCCAGGAATCCTATCTACTTCTACATAATTTTGAAGGGAAGTAGCTTCACACGAATGACTGACTTCTTTTTTTCTTAGTCTTCCAAATAGAATTTCTCTTTGTTTTTTTATGCTCATATTTGTGCCGCTTTCATTAGGAGCATCCACATTCAACTGACTGGTTTCAGCAGACTTCGTTTTAAATATCCCGCTCCGTAAACATTCCGTTTGCCATTTCGTGATCTGTTGCTCCGTTGTGTAAAGTAAAATACTCTCACATCCTGGTCACCGGGGGTGATTTTCCCAATGTTACTTTACCGACTACCCTTTGGACAGTGTTTATAGAAAAACTCAAGTCCTTACCCGGTCCAGAAACAGCCAAGTTGCCGCCACAGATTCCTGCTGTGGTGTGGGGCACCGATTTCTGTAGTTCGTCCATGACTGGCGGGCTTCCTTTCTGAAAATCCTGCTCAAATGAAGTTGCGTAGTGTGGAAGCCTCGCCTGGTGGGTTGGGGCTGATTCGGCGGTCGCCACCGTCTGTATATTCCAAATGGAAGTCCTTGTCGAGCGCGTACGGAAAAACAGCCGCTCCAACATAGCAATTTTGTATCGGGTATTTTAATATGGCAGCAGAAACAGACGCGTATATATATATTGACTTTAGAACAATTATTAAACTAATAATTTTAATGTATTTTATCATTTTAAAAATATATTAAAAGAATATATATCTATATATATCTATATAGATATATAAATATTATCTACTGGCGGTCGCCAGTAGATAGTTATAGTTACAACCTATTATCCATAGGAAATCCGCGACATTCTATTTGAAATAACTCTCTTGCCGGTTGACGTATCTTCGCGAAATTTTCAAACTTCGTGGGGCGCTCCGGTCCGCTCCTACCCTGAAAGTCTCGGGGTGATACGTCAAGCGGGGGCCGAGAAAAAGGGGGTCCCAAAACGCGTTTTCCCCATGCATTTTCCCATAGGAAACTTTAGACACGGCTACAGCCCGAACTGCTGAACGGAATTACACCAAATTTGGCAAAGAGGTAGGTCTTGGTTCAGAAAGAACCCTTTTTGTTAAATGGTGTAAATCCGTTCAGTAGTTGCTGAGAAAATCAAAAAGTAAAAGTACATATATATCTATGGGCACGGAGGATTCGCGCACCCTGAGCGCACCCTGCGCGCACCGTCCCGATCACGAGCTGCATGTTAATTGGCTGTCAGCTGGCTGTCAACATTCCGATTCAGGAAATGTTGGCAGCCATTTTGTCCCTCGGTAGAACCGAGGGACAGAAACAAGTGCGCAAAGCGCACAAAGGGGGAGGGTAGAAACACCCTGACCCCCTAGGTTTGCTCAGGGGTCCCACAAGGACCCCCTGGGCAAAAAAAAATTTTTTTTTTTAAATCGGCAGGATGCGCTCAGGGTGCGCGAATCCTGCCGGAAAAATCGAAGCGCGGTCTCCCGCGCTCGATGTTAATTGGCCCCGGGTGGCCCAAGTCCGGGGGCATGCTGGGAGGGGGTTAATTTTATGTGTGGGGGCCTCTAAGGGCCCCCAAGCCCGGGGACCACCACCCCCCGGGGCTTTATGTACAATGGTGCGGGAGGGCTCTGAGCCCTCCCGCAGCCCCGGGACCACCACCTCCCTGGGGCTTCTTTTTTTTATTATAAACCTGTGTGGGGGGCTCCAGCCCCCACACGCCCCGGGACCACCACCTCCCCGGGGCACTAAGAAAAATTACAATGGGGGTCCGTTTTGGACCCCCAGAGCCCCGGGGACCACCACCTCCCCGGGGCTGTGCACTGAATGGGAGGGGGCCGCGCGGCCCCCTCCTGGAGCCCTTGATGGCCCTGGGGACCACCACCCCCCAGGGCCGGCTCCTGCAGTGTCCCGGGGTGCCTACCCCCGGGACACTGCTGTTTGCAATGACAGGACGGGAGCCTCGCGGCTCCCGTCCTGTCATTGCAAACTTGCTTTGGATATTGGAAGAGAGAGCAGGAAACCTGCTCTCTCTTCCAATATCCAAAGCCGATTGCTTTTCCACATGGGGAGCTGCATCTTAGCAGCTCCCCATGTGTAAAGCAATGCCGGCTCCCGTAGGACACGGGGAGCCGGCGGGACTGTGGGGGATTGGGGACCCCCCACAGTCCCCAACGAGAGGGCCAGCCCCGGGGATGGGGTCCCCGGGGCAAGTAGTGGCTCGGGAGGGGCCACGCGGCCCCCTCCCCCAAAAAAATTAAAAAAAAAAACGATCGGGCCCGCAGGCCCCGCCCCTTCCTTCACCACTCTGCAAACGCGCCCCTGGCGCGTTTGCAGAGGGGAACGATACTGGGGGTCCCTGGGGCCAACTAGCCCACCAGGAACCTCCAGTATGCGCCAGGGGCTGCCTTGCAGAGAGGTGTACAGAGGCCACGCCCCTTTTTACACCTCTCTGCAACACAGCTCTATGGCGCTTTTTGGAGGTATATGGTGGGCTAGTTGGACTCCGGGGACCCTCAAGATTCAAGGGGACTTAATCCCCCAACTTAAAACGCGCCACGGGGCGCGTTTGCACAGTGGTGAAGGGAGGGGGCGGGGCATGAGGTGACATGTGTGCAAACAGGCCCCGTGGTGCGTTTTAAGATGGGGAATTAAATCCCCTTCAATCCTGAGGGTCCCTGGGGGCCAACTAGCCCAACAGGTACATCCAGAAAGCGCCACAGAGCTGCGTTGCAGAGAGGTGTAAAAGGGGTGTGGCCTCTCTACACGTCTCTGCAACGCAGCCCCTAGCGCATATTGGAGGTTCCTGGTGGTCTAGTTGGCCCCTAGGGACCCTCAGGATTCAAGGGAACTTAATCCCCCAACTTAAAACCCGCCCCCTCCCTTCACCATTGTGCAAATATTCCTCTAAAATCAGCCGAAATAGGAATTCCGATTTACTCACCTGTTATAAGGAGAGACCTCAGTGCTGTATCTTTCAGCCCAGTACTGGTCCTGAAAAGTAATTTTAACCGTACTTACCGGTAACTTGCATTTCCTTCATAGGCTAACATTGACTGGTTTCACTTGGAAATTCTTCTAAGTGTGGAGTTTTGGAACTTTAAAATATTCCTCTAAAATCAGCCGAAATACGAATTCCGATTTACTCACCTGTTATCAGGAGAGACCTCAGTGCTGCATCTTTCAGCCCAGTACTGATCCTCAAAAGTAATTTTAACCGTACTTACCGGTAATTTGAATTTCCTTCATAGGCTAACATTGACTGGTTTCACTTGGAAATTCTTCTGTGTGTGGAGTTTTGGAACTTTAAAATATTCCTCTAAAATCAGCCGAAATACGAATTCCGATTTACTCACCTGTTATCAGGAGAGACCTCAGTGCTGCATCTTTCAGCCCAGTACTGATCCTGAAAAGTAATTTTAACCGTACTTACCGGTAACTTGAATTTCCTTCATAGGCTAACATTGACTGGTTTCACTTGGAAATTCTTCTAAGTGTGGAGTTTTGGAACTTTAAAATATTCCTCTAAAATCAGCCGAAATACGAATTCCGATTTACTCACCTGTTATCAGGAGAGACCTCAGTGCTGCATCTTTCAGCCCAGTACTGATCCTGAAAAGTAATTTTAACCGTACTTACCGGTAACTTGAATTTCCTTCATAGGCTAACATTGACTGGTTTCACTTGGAAATTCTTCTAAGTGTGGAGTTTTGGAACTTTAAAATATTCCTCTAAAATCAGCCGAAATACGAATTCCGATTTACTCACCTGTTATCAGGAGAGACCTCAGTGCTGCATCTTTCAGCCCAGTACTGATCCTGAAAAGTAATTTTAACCGTACTTACCGGTAACTTGAATTTCCTTCATAGGCTAACATTGACTGGTTTCACTTGGAAATTCTTCTAAGTGTTGATTTTTGAAACATACAAATATTCCTCTAAAATCAGCCGAAATCCGAATTCTGATTTACTCACCTGTTATCAGGAGAGACCTCAGTGCTGCATCTTTCAGCCCAGTACTGGTCCTGAAAAGTAATTTTAACCGTACTTACCAGTAACTTGAATTTCCTTCCATAGGCTAACATTGACTGGTTTCACTTGGAAATTCTTCTAAGTGTGGAGTTTTGGAACTTTAAAATATTCCTCTAAAATCAGCCGAAATACGAATTCCGATTTACTCACCTGTTATCAGGAGAGACCTCAGTGCTGCATGTTTCAGCCCAGTACTGATCCTCAAAAGTAATTTTAACCGTACTTACCGGTAACTTGAATTTCCTTCATAGGCTAACATTGACTGGTTTTCAGCAAAAAGTTTCAAAGTGTTGATTTTCACAAACTACAAATATTCCTTAAAAATCGCCTGTATGACTTAAACGCATTCTTTCAACTGTTTACAGGAGATGCACCAGTGCTGGATCCAGGATCCAACACTGAGTAAGAAAAAGTAACGATAACAGTTTTTACCTGCTAAGTGAATTTCCTTCCATAGGATAACATTGGTGATTCTATGAGAAAAAGTTTCAGTGTCAACTTTTAAAATACAATAATATTCCTTAAAAATCACGACTGTAACCAAAACGCTTTTACTCAACTGTTTACAGGAGATGTACCAGGACTGAATCTAGGATCCAGTCCTGTGGTTACAAAAGTAATCCATAAAGTAACTAATTGCATTTAACTAGAAATTCACATTGAGCTGAATGTTGCATTGTGTTTGAAAATGTGTTGCCCATTGCAACAACTGTAACTACTGTACTTAAAAGTCTATTGCCTATCTGCAAAGTATTTAAACTAAAGTAATTCATTCTGAGAAAGTATTTTTTGTAATGTAATGTATAATGTAATTACAATGTAATTTGACAAATAAAATATGTAAAAAAAATTGTTTCTAAAAATGTAGTAAATCAGTATGAAAAAAATTAATATAACAATTAATACATTTAAAAATTGTCATTTACAAAACCTTTGAAATTCACTGAAAAAACCGTAGGTTTCAGGCACGTTATAGTTAGAAATTAGCATTTAAAAAACCTTTGAAATTCACTGAAAAAACCATAGGTTTCAGACACGTTATAGTTACAAATTAGCATTTAAAAAACCTTTGAAATTCACTGAAAAAACCATAGGTTTTAGGGACAGTTATAGTTACTTGGACATTGCACTCGTACAAAACCCGTGAAATTCCCCCGTTATAGTTAGTTCAGCTAACTATAACTCGCGCCCCGCAATGCACTGCTGATGACGTCACATATTACATCACTCATGACATGGTCAGTGACATCACTGATGACATCTCAAATGACATCACTGATGACATCATCCACGTGATAATCTGATGCACCTCCTCACACCCTAATATAATCTTTGATACACCCACTCTAAATTACAGACTGCCATTCGCAAAACCATAGACACTCCAACACCAATAACTACATACCCACTCACTGATTCTTAGGTCTACACACACACATCCACTCACTCACCCGTACAGTCACTCATACTTACGGTCACTCAGTACAGGACTATCATATGCACTCTTACTCCTATATAGACACTCAAACAACGCCACTCATCCATAGAGATACTCACACACCTAGTCAGTCATGCAAATAATTAAACACACTGCCATTTACTCACCTATACAGTTATACACACACCAGCTCACTTACTCATACAAATAGTAGCACATTGTTACGCTCTTATACAATCACTGATACAAGCACACAATCATCCATACAGCCACTATCACAATCACTCACTCTTGCTTATAGCTATTTATATACTCCAACACACATATATACTGCCTTTCACATATGTAGTTACTCACACATGTACCACTGGGACATACATTCACTCACTAACACACTCTTACACACACTTACCCACCCATACAGTCTATCACAGATGCACTCTTGAAACCATCCACCCAGTGAATCACCCACTCACACATCTATGCACAGAGTTGCACACACCCCTCCCACACAAACACTCAGGCACCCATACAGATACTCAGACAAGCATTCAATAACTCATATAGAAAATCATTTAGCTATTCACAAACACATGCAGCCACTTACACAGCAACAGACAGACGGATACAGACATACACCCAGTTTAGTCACTAACCCATGCATTCAGTAAGATACGTTAAATCACTCACTTATAGAGTCAGTCACGCACCTACTAAATCATCCATACAGACACTTAGACACCCACTCATTCTTCAATACGTCTTTTCCTATATATTTTAAAAATATTTAAACTTTACAGAAACACACAGTCACTGGATGATGTCATCAGTGATGTCATTTGAGATGTCATCAGTGATGTCATCAGTGATGTCACTGACCATGTCATGAGTGATGTAATATGTGACGTCATCAGCAGTGCATTGCGGGGGCGCGAGTTATAGTTAGCTGAACTAACTATAACGGGGGAATTTCACGGGTTTTGTACGAGTGCAATGTCCAAGTAACTATAACTGTCCCTAAAACCTATGGTTTTTTCAGTGAATATATTATATATATATATATATATATATATGTATTCCAAATGCCCAACAGCTTTGAAGGCGCACTCGACTGCAAGCAGCAACCCACAGGTTGTATTTCTGAAAAAACCAGCATTTAGCATTCCGGTGTTAATTCTTTTATTCTTTCCTAACGCGTTTCGAGGCTGAAAGCCTCTTACTCATAGGTTATTTGCAAAATGTCACACAGAGCACTCTGATTGGTTTTCAATTTTGCCCCCAGTGGGCTTTGCACGGTGCGATCTTGTAGTGCACATTGGGACTTGTGGTCCTTAATCAGAGAAAAAAGTCTTTACCCTTTAGTAGGTTCTGTGTCCACATTCTAATTTTCCAGCATTCTTTCCCTCAGTGGGCCCCAGGATGCAAAAGCCGGTTCATATTATCAATGCTTGCTGTGCTGAAAACAGGTTTGGCAGATAAAAATGTTGAACACGCCTGTCTCGGCGTGGGGAGAGCACCATTGCTAATCAAGGCAAGGCTGAAGGTTGGGACTATACCCAGCCCGAACAGCACAGCAGACCCAGCACCTACTAAGGAATGCCTCCACATCGCGATCCTACTAAGGAACAATATGTTGTTAATTCTGGCGCTTGGAGCCCACTAATGGCGGAAAATAATTCTCTTAAGACTACATGTCCCAGCGTGCATCTACTCTTACAGCACATTCAGCGCGGCACACCAGGGTGCAATTAATTATTATGCACGCCCATAAGAGACTTCCGTGCGCCAGAGAGAGCAACAGCCAGCCCCTGATGAGAGGTTAATCGGCCTCGAAACGCGTAGGGCTACCTAAACGATTCTCGCAATATGGAGGAGATGGGAAAGCTGTCGAGTGACTCCCAAGGCTCGGACCATTGGATAAAAAAAAAATATATATATATATATATATATATATATATATATATATATATATTATCTACTGGCGGTCGCCAGTAGATAGTTATAGTTACAACCTATTATCCATAGGAAATCCGCGACATTCTATTTGAAATAACTCTCTTGCCGGTTGACGTATCTTCGCAAAATTTTCAAACTTTGTGGCCCGCTCCGGTCTGCTCCTACCCTGAAAGTCTCAGGGGATTCGTCAAGCGGGGCCGAGAAAAAAGGGGGTCCCAAAACGCATTTTCCCCATGCATTTTTCCATAGGAAACTTTAGACACGGCTACAGCCCGAACTGCTGAACGGAATTACACCAAATTTGGCAAACAGGTAGTTCTTGGTTCAGAAAGAACCCTTTTGTTAAATGGTGTAAATCCGTTCAGTAGTTGCTGAGAAAATGAAAAGTAAAAAGTTAGTGATATCTATGGCCGAGTAGGGTCCGCGTACCCTCAGCGCACCCTGCGCGCACCGTCCCGATCACGAGCTGCATGTTAATTGGCTGTCAACATTCCGATTCAGGAAATGTTGGCAGCCATTTTGTCCCTCGGTAGAACCGAGGGACAGAAACAAGTGCGCAAAGCGCACAAAGGGGGCAGGGTAGAAACACCCTGACCCCCTAGGTTTGCTCAGGGGGTCCCACAAGGACCCCCTGGGCAAAAAAAAAAAAAAATTTTTAAAAATCGGCAGGATGCGCTCAGGGTGCGCGAATCCTGCCGAAAAAAATCGAAGCGCGGGCTCCCGCGCTTCGATGTTAATTGGCCCCCGGGTGGGCCAAGTCCCGGGGGCATAATTTAATGTGTGTGGGGCAGCCCCGGGGACCGCCACCCCCCGGGGCTTTTTTTTAAAAATGGTGCGGGAGGGCTCTGAGCCCTCCCGCAGCCCCGGGACCACCACCTCCCGGGGCTTTTTTTATGCATTATAAAACCTGTGTGGGGGGCTCCAGCCCCCACACGCCCCGGGACCGCCACCTCCCGGGGCACTAAACATTTTAATATGGGGGTCCGTTACGGACCCCAGAGCCCCGGGGACCACCACCTCCCCGGGGCTGTGTACTGAATGGGAAGGGGGCCGCGCGCCCCCTCCTGGAGCCCTTGATGGCCCTGGGGACCACCACCCCCAGGGCCGGCTCCTGCAGTGTCCCGGGGTGCCTACCCCGGGACACTGTAGTTTGCTATGGCAGGACGGAGCCTCGCGGCTCCGTCCTGCCATAGCAAACTGCTTTGGATATTGGAAGAGAGAGCAGGGAAACCTGCTCTCTCTTCCAATATCCAAAGCGATTGCTTTCCACATGGGGAGCAGCATGTCAGCTGCTCCCCATGTGGAATAGCAATGCCGGCTCCCAAGGGACGTGGGGAGCCGGCGGGACTGTGGGGGATTGGGGACCCCCCACAGTCCCCAACGGAGAGGGCCAGCCCCGGGGATGGGGTCCCCGGGGCAAGTAGTGGCTCGGGAGGGGGCCACGCGGCCCCCTCCCCAAAAAAGAGAAAAAAATGGAAAGGCCGGCCCCGGGGATGGGGTCCCCAGGGCCTTAAAATGGCCAGAGGAGGGGGCCACGCTGCCCCCTCAAAATAATAAATATAGAGGCCATGCCCCGGGGGATGGGGTCCCCGGGGCCAATACAGGCCCAGGGAAGGGGGCCACGCGGCCCCCTTCCCGTTTTTTTTTTTGTAATTTAAAAAGGGGTAAGGCCCTGGGGGATGGGGTCCCCAGGGCCCAAAAAGAGAAAAAGGAAGGGGGCCTCACAGCCCCCCTTCAGGGGACAAAAAAAAATTACAAAAAACGATCGGGCCCGCAGGCCCCGCCCCTTCCTTCACCACTCTGCAAACGCGCCCCTGGCGCGTTTGCAGTAGGGAAAGAATTCCCCTTGAATACTGGGGGTCCCTGAGGCCAACTAGCCCACCAGGAACCTCCAGTATGCGCCAGGGGCTGCCTTGCAGAGAGGTGTACAGAGGCCACGCCCCTTTTACACCTCTCTGCAACGCAGCTCTGTGGCGCTTTTGGAGGTATATGGTGGGCTAGTTGGACTCCGGGGACCCAAAGGATTCAAGGGGACTTAATCCCCCAACTTAAAACACGCCACAGGGCGCGTTTGCACAGTGGTGAAGGGAGGGGCGGGGCTTCAGGTGACATGTGTGCAAACAGGCCCCGTGGCGCGTTTTAAGATGGGGAATTAAATCCTTCAATCCTGAGTGTCCCTGGGGGCCAACTAGCCCAACAGGTACATCCAGAAAGTGCCACAGAGCTGCGTTGCAGAGAGGTGTAAAAGGGGTGTGGCCTCTCTACACGTCTCTGCAACGCAGCCCTGGCGCATATTGGAGGTTCCTGGTGGGCTAGTTGGCCCCTAGGGACCCTCAGGATTCAAGGGGACTTAATCCCCCAACTTAAAACGCGCCACGGGGCGCGTTTGCACAGATGTCACCTCAGGCCCCGCCCCCTCCCTTCACCATTGTGCAAATATTCTTCTAAAATCATCCGAAATACGAATTCCGATTTACTCACCTGTTATAAGGAGAGACCTCAGTGCTGCATCTTTCAGCCCAGTACTGGTCCTGAAAAGTAATTTTAACCGTACTTACCAGTAACTTGAATTTCCTTCCATAGGATATCATTGCCTTCTTTTTGCTGAAAAAGTTTCTAAGTGTTGATTTTTGAAACATACAAATATTCCTCTAAAATCAGCCGAAATACGAATTCCGATTTACTCACCTGTTATAAGGGAGACCTCAGTGCTGTATCTTTTAGCCCAGTACTGGTCCTGAAAAGTAATTTTAACCGTACTTACCAGTAACTTGAATTTCCTTCCATAGGCTAACATTGACTGGTTTCACTTGGAAATTCTTCTAAGTGTGGAGTTTTGGAACTTTAAAATATTCCTCTAAAATCAGCCGAAATACGAATTCCGATTTACTCACCTGTTATCAGGAGAGACCTCAGTGCTGCATCTTTCAGCCCAGTACTGGTCCTGAAAAGTAATTTTAACCGTACTTACCGGTAACTTGAATTTCCTTCATAGGCTAACATTGACTGGTTTCACTTGGAAATTCTTCTAAGTGTGGAGTTTTGGAACTTTAAAATATTCCTCTAAAATCAGCCGAAATACGAATTCCGATTTACTCACCTGTTATCAGGAGAGACCTCAGTGCTGCATCTTTCAGCCCAGTACTGATCCTCAAAAGTAATTTTAACCGTACTTACCAGTAACTTGAATTTCCTTCCATAGGATATCATTGCCTGCTTTTTGCTGAAAAAGTTTCTAAGTGTTGATTTTGGAACTTTAAAATATTCCTCGAAAATCAGCCGAAATCCGAATTCTGATTTACTCACCTGTTATCAGGAGAGACCTCAGTGCTGCATCTTTCAGCCCAGTACTGATCCTCAAAATTAATTTTAACCGTACTTACCGGTAACTTGAATTTCCTTCATAGGCTAACATTGACTGGTTTCACTTGGAAATTCTTCTAAGTGTGGAGTTTTGGAACTTTATAATATTCCTCTAAAATCAACCAAAGTACGAATTCCAATTTACTCACCTGTTATCAGGAGGGAACCCAGTGCTGCATCTTTTAGCCCAGCACTGACCCTGAAAAGTAATTTTAACCGTACTTACCAGTAACTTATATTTTCTTCCATAGGAATCCATTGTCTGGTTTTCAGCAGAAAAGTTTCAAAGTGTCGATTTTCACAAACTACAAATATTCCTTAAAAATCGCCTGTATGACTTAAACGCATTCTTTCAACTGTTTACAGGAGATGCACCAGTGCTGGAACCAGGATCCAACACTGAGTAACAAAAAGTAACGATAACAGTTTTTACCTCCTAAGTGAATTTCCTTCCATAGGATAACATTGGTCATTCTATGAGAAAAAGTTTCTAAGTGTCAACTTTTAAAATACAATAATATTCCTTAAAAATCACGAGTGTAACCAAAACGCTTTTACTCAACTGTTTACAGGAGATGTGCCAGGACTGAATCTAGGATCCAGTCCTGTGGTTAGAAAAGTAATCCATAAAGTAACTAATTGCATTTAACTAGAAATTCACATTGAGCTGAATGTTGCATTGTGTTTGAAAATGTGTTGCCCATTGCAACAACTGTAACTACTGTACTTAAAAGTCTATTGCCTATGTGCAAAGTATTTAAACTAAAGTAATTCATTCTGAGAAAGTATTTTTGTAATGTAATGTATAATGTAATTACAATGTAATTTAAAAAATAAAATATGTTATATAAAATTGTTTCTAAAAATGTAGTAAATCAGTATTAAAAAATTTATATAACAATTAATACATTTAAAAATTGTCATTTACAAAACCTTTGAAATTCACTGAAAAAACCGTAGGTTTCAGACATGTTATAGTTACAAATTAGCATTTAAAAAACCTTTGAAATTCACTGAAAAAACCATAGGTTTCAGGGACGTTATAGTTACAAATTAGCATTTAAAAAACCTTTGAAATTCACTGAAAAAACCATAGGTTTTAGGGACAGTTATAGTTAGTTGGACATTGCACTCGTACAAAACCCGTGAAATTCCCCGTTATAGTTAGTCCAGCTAACTATAACTCGCGCCCGCAATGCACTGCTGATGACGTCACATATTACATCACTCATGACATGGTCAGTGACATCACTGATGACATCACTGATGACATCTCAAATGACATCACTGATGACATCACTGATGACATCATCCGTGTGATAATTTCATGCATCTTCTCACACCCTAATATAACCTTTGATACACCCACTCTAAATTAAAGAATGCCATTCGCAAAACCATAGACACTCCAACACCAATAACTACATACCCACACACTGATTCTTAGGTCTACGCACACATCCACTCACTCACCCGTACAGTCACTCATACTTACGGTCACTCAGTACAGGACTATCATATGCACTCATACTCCTATATAGACACTCAAACACCGCCACTCATCCATAGAGGTACTCACACACCTAGTCAGTCATGCAAATAATTAAACACACTACCATTTACTCACCTATACAGTTATACACACACCAGCTCACTTACTCATACAAATACTAGCACATTCTTACGCTCTTATACAATCACTGATACAAGCACACACTCATCCATACAGCCACTATCACAATCAGTCACTCTCGCTTATAGCTATTTATATACTCCAACACACATATATACTGCCTTTCACATATGTAGTTACTCACACATGTACCACTGGGACATACATTCAATCACTAACACACTCTTACACACACTTACCCACCCATACAGTCTATCACAGATGCACTCTTGAAACCATCCACCCAGTGAATCACCCACTCACACATCTATGCACAGAGTCGCACACACCCCTCCCACACAAACACTCAGGCACCCATACAGATACTCACACAAGCATTCAATAACTCAAATAGACACTCATGTAGCTATTCACAAACACATGCAGCCACTTACACAGTAACAGACAGACGGATACAGACATTCACCCAGTTTAGTCACTAACCCATGCATTCAGTAAGATACGTTAAATCACTCACTTATACAGTCAGTCACGCACCTACTAAATCATCCATACAGACACTTACACACCCACTCATTCTTCAATACGTCTTTTCATATACATATTAAAAATATTTAAACGTTAGAGAAACACACAGTCACTGGATGATGTCATCAGTGATGTCATTTGAGATGTCATCAGTGATGTCATCAGTGATGTCACTGACCATGTCATGAGTGATGTAATATGTGACGTCATCAGCAGTGCATTGCGGGCGCGAGTTATAGTTAGCTGGACTAACTATAACGGGGGAATTTCACGGGTTTTGTACGAGTGCAATGTCCAACTAACTATAACTGTCCCTAAAACCTATGGTTTTTTCAGTGAATTTCAAAGGTTTTTTAAATGCTAATTTGTAACTATAACGTCCCTGAAACCTATGGTTTTTTCAGTGAATTTCAAAGGTTTTTTAAATGCTAATTTGTAACTATAACATGTCTGAAACCTACGGTTTTTTCAGTGAATATATATATATATATAATTCACAGTTCCACCCCACGGAGGGGATAAAGCATTCTCAGGGCACACCACACGTCAATTAAATGATGCTTAAGTTACTTTACTGGCTCCTCGTAACGTGTTTCAGCTGACCTGCAGCCTTGCTCACACGTGGGATGCCGTGCATAAACACCATCATATGTACAGAAAGAAATGCAAACATAGAAAGCAGACTACATTTGACAATTCCGGAGATACAATGATTTCGGCCATCTTGTAATGTGGAGAAATAGGTATATCAGCAGAGGAATATGTACAATGCGAAGTAAAGACATGTGTCAAATACGTTGGTACTGGCTCCCACTTGCCCAGTAGCTCAATACATTAGAAAATTAGGTCAGTAACAACCATACATTCCATTATGCCAACTGGGAAGAGGCTCAATTACTGTGTGTACACAAATACTGTCAATAAAGATGTAGCTTCAGATTGTTGGCATATCAACACTACAGTAGCACCAGCAATACAACAGAATTTCTTAAATCCAGAGAGTCAATGCATGGTAAAGCATGAAAATAGGCTCCGTACTCGGGTAATGCAACAGTCTGTAAAGTGAATAACACCAGAATAATACTAACGCGCCCCGGTGGGCAATTGTGTACTGCGCGTCTCACCTACAGTGTATAGCCAGGTCACAAGATAACATATACAGGGTAAAAATATGCACATCATCACGGGCAAGTGCCCACTAATAATATCTATGATAGAAGTCTTGGATGGTACAAGATAACACAGAAAATGGACAAAGAGAATTATAAGACCACTGGTCCCCCTCTCATTTACAATGTAGCAAAGTGTCAGTAGTCTGATAACAAGTCAGGAAACAAAATATCAGCTCTGCACATAGTGAAAGAAAAATTCTTATCTGTGTTTCCATGCCAACAAATGTGCCTCTGAAGAAAAGGTTAGGGAAACCGTGAAAAGTGAACTGCGGCGCAGTGTGGGCCCTTCCTTTCCTCCTGTGGGGAACCAAACATACAAAGAAAGTAATTAGTGTCTGTGATCAAAGCAAAGTACAGTGTATTATACACTAAAAATAGCTCTGTCAATTTACATAATATCTAAGTTCCTAGAAGCAGAAATATGGAAGAGAACAATCACAAGGCCTGAGGCCACATTGCATTATAATTCATGTAAATGTACTCCTAGTTCCTCATCCATGTTGAGGCCTCCCGGGCTTTTTGTCTGAAAATCCACAATGTATTTAGACTCAATTTGTCTCAATTTGAGGGTTCTATTCCCCCCTCTGTGTGGGTTAGGTATTTGCTCAATAGCTAGATAACTCAGAAGTGAACTGCAGGAAAAGTGGTGTCTCTCAAAATGGCGAGCTACTGGATAGTGGAGATCAGTATTAGTTATGGCTCTCATATGTTCTAATACTCACTTCTTCACCATCTGGGTCGTGCTGCCTATATATCTCAGTTTGCAAGGACATTCCAGCATATAGATAACAAATGAAGTGCTGCAAGTCAGGAACTGTGTTATGGGTTTGTTGGTACCATTGCTCAAGGTAAGTTCTTTCTTCATGTGGCTATTTTTGCAAGCCTTACAATGACCACAGGGAAAGAAGCCTCTAAGCCCATGATCATTGCGGGTGTTTCGTTTGGTAATGTCACTGTGGACAAGATTGTCCCTTAGCCTGCGTCCTCTCCTGTATGTGATATTGGGTCTTTCCTGTCTCAAATGTCCTATGATAGGGTCGCTGGTCAGGACGTCCCAGCTTTTATTGAGAATGCATTTGATCTCATTGGAGCTCTCATTAAACGTGATATGGATTCTAGTACCAATCTCTTCTTTCTCCTCTTCCCCTTTGGCGGGTGCAAACAAAATTTATTTTCTTTGAACCCCATCCACTTTTTTAATAGCCTTGTTGAGCACCCATTGAGGATATCCTCTTTCTAGAAATCTGCCAACCATGATGTCTTTTTCTGCTTTAAAAGCCTCCTCCTTGCTACAGTTTCTTTTGGCTCTCAACAGCTCCCCAAATGGGATACTCCATTTAAGGGTATCCGGGTGATTGCTGAGAGCGTGTAAGAGACTGTTGCCTGCAGTGTCTTTGCGGTATAGTTTCATTTGGATCTTGCCCTCTATGATTTCAATTTTGGTGTCAAGGAAATCTACTGTTGTTTTGCTGATGTTCCTGGTGAGTGTAATGTTTCTGGTGTTGACATTGAGTTTGTCGACAAAGGTGTTGGCATCTTCTTCCGATCCTTTCCTGACAATGAACAGGTCATCTATGTATCTCAGCCATATGATGAGCTGTTCAGTTTCCGGGAAATCTATGCTGTTCTTAAATATTTCCTCCTCCCAAAGCCCTAGGAACAGATTCGCAAAGCTTGGGGCAAAACAAGTCCCCATAGCGGTCCCCAGGACTTGTTTGTAGAGGGTACCATCGAAGAGAAAATTATTGTTAGTGAGACAGTGTTCGATCATGTCCAGAATCATATCCGTATGGGCTTTAAAGCGTATATGTCTGGTTCGTAGATAGTGTTTGCATGCTGCAATACCTTGGTTATGCTCAATGATGGTATAAAGTGAGCTAACATCCAGGGTCATGAGAAGAAAGTCTTCTTCACAGTGTATACCTTCTAGTTTACCCAAGAAGTATTTGGTATCCCTCACATGAGATAGCAGATTTTTCATGGGATCCCTAAGGAAGTGGTCTACATATTTCGAGACATTCTCGGTCGCCCTACCTCTGGAGGATACAATGGGTCTCCCTGGGGGATTGCTAGGATTCTTATGTATCTAAGGGAGGAGATACAATACTGGAAGAATAAGGTAATCTTGCTTGAGGAAACCGAATTCCTCCCATTCTAACACTCCTTTGTCCTTCCAGTCTTTCTGTTTGTCCCATATTATTTCTACACTTTTAGAGTATGTCTCATCTTCTGCAAATCACTTGCAGAAGATGAGGAAATTGTGATCCGCCCTGCGGATAAGGGTGGGAACATTGTGATCCTCAGCAGGGAAATAACTATCAATGAAGCGAACAATCAAATGAATAATGACAGATTTTATACCACAGTATCTAGGGAGACATACTATAAAAGTGTAGAAATAATATCGGACAAACTGAAAGACTGGAAGGACAAAGTATTGAATCTCCTCCCTACGATACATAAGAATCCTAGCAATCCCCAGGGAGACCCATTGTATCCTCCAGAGGTAGTGCGACTGAGAATGTCTCGAAATATGTAGACCACTTCCTTAGGGATCCCGTGAAAAATCTACAATCTCATTTGAGGGATACCAAAGACTTCTTGGGGAAACTAGAAGGTATACACTGGGAAGAAGACTTTCTTCTCATGACCCTAGACATTAGCTCACTTTATACCATCATTGAGCATAACCAAGGTATTGCAGCATGCAAACACTATCTACAAACCAGACATATACGCTTTAAAGCCCATACGGATATGATTCTGGACATGATAGAACACTGTCTCACTAACAATATGTTTCTCTTCAATGGTACCCTCTACAAACAAATCCTGGGGACCGCTATGGGGACTTGTTTTGCCCCAAGCTTTGCAAACCTGTTCCTAGGGCTTTGGGAGGAGGACATTTTTAAGAACAGCGTAGATTTCCTGGAAACTGAACAGGTCATCATATGGCTGAGATACGTAGAAGACCTGTTCATTGTCTGGAAAGGCTCGGAAGAAGATGCCAACACCTTTGTCGACAAACTCAATGTCAACACCATTAAGATTACACTCACCAGGAACATCAGCAAAACAACAGTAGATTTCCTTGACACCAACATTGAAATCGTAGAGGGCAAGATCCAAACAAAACTATACCACAAAGACACTGCAGGCAACAGTCTCTTACACGCTCTCAGCAGTCGCCCAGATACCCTTAAATGGAGTATCCCATTTGGGGAACTGTTGAGAGCCAAAAGAAACTGTAACACGGAGGAGGCTTTTAAAGCAGAAAAAGACATCATGGTTGGCAGATTTCTAGAAAGAGGATACCCTCAATGGGTGCTCAACAAGGCTATTAAAAAAGTGGATGGGTTCAAAGAAAATACATTTTGTTTGCAAACGCCAAAGGGAAAGAGGAGAAAGAAGAGATTGGTGCTAGAATCCTTCTCACGTTTAATGAGAGCTCCAATGAGATCAAATGCATTCTAAATAAAAGCTGGGACGTCCTGACCAGCTACCCTATCATAGGACATTTGATACAGGAAAGACCCAATATCACATGCAGGAGAGGACGCAGCCTAAGGGACAATCTTGTCCACAGTGACATTACCAAACGAAACACCCGCAATGATCATGGGGTTAGAGGCTTCTTTCCCTGTGGTCATTGTAAGGCTTGCAAAAATAGCCACATGAAGAAAGAACTTACCTTGAGCAATGGTACCAAAAAACCCATAACACATTTCCTGACTTGCAGCACTTCATTTGTTATCTATATGCTGGAATGTCCTTGCAAACTGAGATATATAGGCAGCACAACCCAGATGGTGAAGAAGTGAGTATTAGAACATATGAGAGTCATAACTAATACTGATCTCCACTATCCAGTAGCTCGCCATTTTCAGAGACACCACTTTTCTGACAGTTCACTCCTAAGTTATCTGGCTATAGAGCAAATACCTAACTCACACAGAGGGGGGAATAGAACCCTCAAATTGAGACAAATTGAGTCTACATACATTGTGGATTTTCAGACGAAAAGCCCGGGAGGCCTCAACATGGATGAGGAACTAGGAGTACATTGACATGAATTATAATGCAATGTGTCCTCAGACCTTGTGATTATTCTCTTCCACATTTCTGCTTCTAGGAACTTAGGGGCTCATTATGATGGCATAACGATCACCACCGCCGAGGTGGCGGTGGAGACCGTTACGCCATCGTAACGTGAAATACCCCCCGCCATATTACGATGGCGGTGGGTATCGCGGACGGACGGAAAGTCCGT
The DNA here is from genome assembly GCA_963921515.1 of Calotriton arnoldi. Lineage (NCBI taxonomy): Eukaryota > Metazoa > Chordata > Amphibia > Caudata > Salamandridae > Calotriton > Calotriton arnoldi. Next base: position 62,241 of record CAWUFW010008932.1, read on the forward strand.
CCGCCGCTTTTCCGCCGGTAGGCAATCGTTACGATTGCCTGCCGGGCGGAGCAGGGGCTCTAATATGGTGGTGGTGCCTAGCAGGCACTGCCAGCCATATTAGGATGTCGATTGTTAAAGGCCTTTCCATGGCGGCGATGCCGCCATAGAAAGGCTGGTGGGGATTGGCTTTGGGGGCCCGTTGCGGGCCCCCGGGGGGGGTGGGGAGATGCACTTGGGGGGTACCTATGGTACCCCCCTACATGTCGCTGCATCAAGTGGCAGGCACAGTGTGGTGCCTGCCACGTGGTGCAGTGACATGCCAAGCATGCGATATTGACATTGCGGCGGTTGCTGCTGTAAGCAGCACCCGCCGCAATGTTAAAATGCGGAATGCGACCGCCAGCGTGGCGGTCGCATCCTAATTCACGTTGCGGGACCGCCGCATGTCTGGCGGCCGGTCCCAACACCGCGGGGATAGCGGGCGGACTCAGGTCCGCCCACCATCCTAATGAGCCCCTTAGATATTATGTAAATTGACAGAGCTATTTTTATTGTCTAATACACTGTACTTTGCTTTTTTCACAGACACTAATTACTTTCTTTGTATGTTTTGTTCCCCACAGGAGGAAAGGAAAGGGCCCACCCTGCACCGCAGTTCACTTTTCACGGGTTCCCTAACCTTTTCTTCAGAGGCACATTTGTTGGCACGGAAACACAGATAAGAATTTTTCTTTCACTATGTGCAGAGCTGATATTTTGTTTCCTGACTTGTTATCAGACTACTGACACTTTGCTACATTGTATATGAGAGGGGGACCAGCGGTCTTATAATTCTATTTGTCCATTTTCCGTATTATCTTGAACCATCAAAGACTTCTATCATTGATATTAATAGTGGGCACTTGCCCGTGATGATGTGCGTATTTTTACCCTGTATCTGTTATCTTGTGACCTGGCTATACACTGTAGGTGAGACGCGCAGTACACGATTGCCCACAGGGGCGCGTTAGTATTATTCTGGCGTTATTCACTTTACAGACTGTTGAATTACCCGAGTACGGAGCCTAGGCTCCCATGTATTTTCACGCTTTACCATGCATTGACTCTCTGGATTTAAGAAATTCTGTTGTATTGCTGGTGCTAATGTAGTGTCGATATGCCAACAATCTGAAGCTACATCTTTATTGACAGTATTTGTGTACTCAGTACACAAATACTGTACACAGTAATTGAGCCTCTTCCCAGTTGGCATAATGGAATGTATGGTTGTTACTGACCTAATTTTCTAATGTATGGAGCTACGGGGCAAGTGGGAGCCAGTACCAACGTATTTGGCACATGTCTTTACTTCGTATTGTACATATTCCTCTGCTGGTATACCTATTTCTCCACATTACAAGATGGCCGAAATCATTGTATCACCGGAATTGTCAAATGTAGTCTGCTTTCTATGTTTGCATTTCTTTCTGTACATATGACGGTGTTTATGCACGGCATCCTACGTGTGAGCAAGGCTGCAGGTCAGCCGAAACGCGTTACGAAGAGCCAGTTAAGTAACTTGAGCGTCATTTCATTGTCGTGTGGTGTGTCCTGAGAGTACGTTATCCCCTCCGTCGGGGTGGAACAGTGAATTATTTGTTTGCCGGTTCGCTTCGCCAGTGCACGCACCACCTTCCTTGGGTTCGTGGTCTGGGAAGAAGCTCTCGGCATTGGATATATATATATATATGTATACATATACATATATCAACAACATAAAATCTATTAAAAAAACATGCTATTATAAATTAAAACATTAAACTATTTAAAAATCTTTAAACCTAAATTTCCCACTCCATTCAGTGCAACAGTAGGGAAAGTGTTGGATAGCCTAGGGGTAAAAAACTACTTTTCCCACTCCAATGAGTGCAACAGTAGGGAAAGAGTTGGATAGCGGAGGGGTAAAAATTACTATTCCCACTCCAGTCAGTGCAACAGGAGGGAAAGTGTTTGATAGCGGAGGGGTAAAATTTACTATTCTCACTCCTGTCAGTTCAAAATAAAAACAAAAAAATGTCATCAACACAATTGAAATATTTAAAAAAAGCAAACAAAAAAAATATAATTATTTAAAAAAAAAAAATAAATATATATATATATATATATATATATATAGTTAATATTATAAAGAAAAACATATAATAATCTTAAATGCATATCACAAGTACCTACAAATATTATATTTAATAAAATAAAAAATAATTTTCAAACAAATAAAAATATTTATTTAGAAATTATTTATTAACAAAAACATTAATTATTACATAACTTTAGTCTATTTACTTCCTACCCTATAACACCACACAACTCACAACCCACATCGAATAAAAATTTATTTGCATAATTAACACAATTAATTATCAATTAAACAAATATTATTGGAACAGATGTTCACAGTGAAACCTGCAATAGACCAGCACCTGACCTACTATTCCTATGTTCTATACATATGGTGGAAATCACCCACCCGTAATGTGTGCACACTGTTAATGCACCCACTGTCCCGGTGCCATCCAATACAGGATAATAACAATTTTAAAAATTAGTTGCTAATAATATTAATTAATTAATTGACAATTAAATACAGAAATTGTGTAATTAATTTTAGTTAAGGGTTGTGGGGTTTTTAGGGGTAAAGCTATAGCTTCTTCTTTAATCATCCTCTTTCTTTTTCCTCCTATATATATGTTTTCATTCATACACTTTTTTTCTTCACTTTTATGTCATATAATTTTTCCACGTTCACTTTTACGTCACAGACTTTCTCTTCATCATTCTTTTTCTTTTTCATTTTTTCCTTTTTTCGTTCTAATGTTCTTTGTTCTATTCTTTCACACACGGTTGTTTTTTGTGAAATAGTACACTTTTCTATTGAGGTTTATACAAAGGTTTATATTGTATAATGTTTTAACATAAACAATCGTTTTGAGCAATATCTTGGTGAGTTAGTGACTATGTACATATTCATGTGGTTAGTCAATGTTATATATGTAGGTTCCATGTCTCAATGTTTGTATAATATTGTATCATTGTTGGGTTTATTATTAACTGTGCATATTTTTTGTTTGTATTAAGTATTGTATATTTATATATGTGTATATATTTGTTGAACTTACAGCCCTGAAGAAGTCCATCTTCTGGACGAAACGCGTCGGCTGTCTTCCTCAATGTTTTTTAACACAAATTGAATAAAAGAAGATATTTGAAGAACAAATACAATGGACACAGATTTGACAATTTGTTACGTGTCCATTTTCTGTTGTGTTTAGTGGTGCACCTTTGCGTTTGTTTTAAACAAATATTATTATTTAAAAACAACTTAAAACATAAAATGTAATTAACTTCCCCCCTTTACACCTCTAATCCCCACAACCCACACCTAAAATTAAACTGTAAAAAAATAATTACACAATTAAAACTTTTTTCAATTAAATAACTAATAGTATTTAACAACTAATTATAAGGTAAGTAAAATTAATTTACTCCCCAACCTTCACCCCTATAAACCCAAAACCCACACATAAAAGAAAAAATTAAACAATTACCCTAATTAATTATCAATTAATGAATTAATATTAATTATCAACTAATTATTAATTTCTTAAAAATAAATTGCTTCCCACCCTTTCACCCTAAAAACCCCACAACCCTTAACTAAAATTAATTGCACAATTTCTGTATTTAATTGTCAATTAATTAATTAATATTATTAACAACTAATTATTAATTAATTGAAAATAAATTACTTCCCACCCTTTACCCCTATAAACCCCACAACCTGTACCTAACATTAATTACACAATTACCATAATTAATTGTCAATTAATTAACATTAATTACCAACAAATTATTAATTAATTAAAAATAAATTACTTCCCACCCTTTACCCCTATAAACCCCACAACCTGCACCTCAAATTTATCCCAGAAAATTAAAAACACAATTAACATTATAATATCTCAGTTAAATAAATATTGATAAATGAAAAATATTCATTAATTTATTATAATTAAATTACTCCCTCTCTATCCCCCTATAAACCCTACAACCTGCTACAGAACTAAAACATGCAAAATGTAATTAAAATAAAATTAATAACTACAAAAAATTTAACACATATATTAAAAACATTATCAGTATTTATACAAAAAAAACATACATTTAAAATATATACTAAAATACATAACACTAATTAAAAATTTGATATTTTAAACAACTATATTTTTGCAAACGATATTAATGACTTCAGTATTTTTAAAATAGATATTTCTTACCTTAAAGTCAATATTCTTGACCACGATGTTCTTGCTGTCGATAGTTCTGTGTCACGATATTTAAAACTCGATACTAGTGTAAGTCGACATTTCCAACTCGATATTTTGACTGAATACCCACATAACTCACCTCTAGGGAACACAGTATGTTGACTATAGGCAGTGAGGTACGTGCTTAAACCACAAGAGATATACTTTCAAGTTTCAGTTTCTCCCATTTGCACTTACTCTACTTTAGTGCAACTCCCATAGCTATGTAGAAAAAGATAGAGCCTCTCACACACCCAGTTATACATACAGAAAGGTACTTCAACATTTAGTCCCAAACACACCCAGTTCTTAAGTAAGTACGCCTAAGGGAGGGAGTTGCGCAGAGAGTTGCATATCCCAATACTCTGTCATATAGACAGTAATAAATCTATGGACCGCCTTCCATACACATTTACAGACCCATAGAGTCACTAGATGAAGCAGTCTCATACCAGTCTGCTTATTTGAACATGCAATGACACCCAAATAAGGACTGATACATTTACTCAGATATGTGTTGAGGAACTGACACTAAGGGGCCGATTCCGATCTCGCTCGGAAGGCTTCCGAATCGGATTTGGCTTTACCGGATCCGATTCGTAGCCCTTGTCCACGACCGAATCGTACACAGGTCCGAATGACAAAGTACGATGCAAAGATCGCGTAAGCGCCAACCGAATCGTTTCCGGACCCGAACCGCTCCGTACGTCTCGTTCGTAGACGAATCGTGCCGCGCAATGGAGTCGATTTCCAACCGAGCTAGTACGATGCACGATTCGGACAGCCGCTTCGCGTCGGTCTCAGCGAGATGGACCGGCTGTCGGAAGCGTACTTCGGGGGGCATTACCAGGCCCCCCTTCAACCAGGGCCCTCTGAATCTATCATGCGGGGTGCCCATGGGTCAAGCATGCACAGTGTGGTGGGCACCATGGGGTGCCCGCCACAGGGTGTACGCTTTTCCCCACCCACACCTTTTCTGCTATGGGAGCCTGTGTACGCATCTGTTCACAGGCTCCCATAGAGTTCAATGGGAGTCCGAGCGGACCGAGTCCATAAGCATACGGCTGCATCGTACTCGCTCGTTCGGACTCCAGGAGCACGTCTCGCTCAGAAAACCCTCTGGATACGCGTCATACGGAGGGCTTTCCGAGCGAGATCGGAATCGGCCCCTATGAAGACAGCCATGCAGACCACTCACTCTTTCATCATTGCCAGGCCTACTGCTGAACAGTATTTGTGCAGTGTAACTGCTGCAGAGACTTGACATTTAAAACGTGTTTGCAAATCTATTAAACACTCTCCTACTACATATAAGTCATCTCTAAGTCACACTGTAACTAGGCCATAAGCAGTGAGGTAGGTGCTTAGAATGTAAGACGTATACTTTCAAGTTTCAGTGTCGCACATGTGCACTAAGCAAACACGATGTGCACTTACAGAGCCATATGTGTACTTATACAGCCAATCTCACATCTGTAGTGCAACTCACATAGCTATCTACAAAAGGATTCAGCATCTCACACACCCAGTCAGAAATTCACAGAGGTACATCAACATTCACCCACATAAAGACAGAGCTCTTATGTAACTAGACCTAATGGAGGCAGTTGCACAGAGTTTCATATCCCAATACACTGTAACATAGCCACAAACTAATTGAAGCATTTCATTCCATAAATATTTACAGACCCATAGAGTCACTAAGAGAGATAATCTCATACCAGTATACTTGTTTAAATATGGAATTGCACCCAAATAGTGACTGACACCTTCATTCAGATATGTGCTGAGGAACTCACACTAAGAAGTCACCTATGCAGACTAATCACCTTTACATCGTGTGTCAGGACTGCTACTGGAGAACAGCTGCGTGCGTTATGACTGCAAGGCAGACTTGAGATTTAAAACATGTTTCCAAGTCTATAAAGCCCTCTCCTACTACATATAGGTCACCTCTAGGGTGCAGTGTAAGTAAGCTATAGGCATTGAGGTATGCTTTTAAAACATAAGGCATATACTTTTAAGTTTCACAGTCTCACATCTGCACTTACAGACCCATATGTCTAGTTATTCATCCAGTCTCACACATATACTGTATCTCACATAGCTAACTAGAAAAAGGATACAGTCTCCCACACACCCACTCAGACATTCACAGAGGCACTTCACCATTCACTCCCAGACACACACAGCACCTAGGTACCTAGGGATAATGGAGGCAATTGCACTGAGAGTTTCATACCCCAATACTCCGCAACATAGGTACTAACTAATCCATGCAGCTCCTTCCATACACATTTACAGACCCATAGAGTCACTAGAAGAGCCAGTCACATATCGGTCTACTTGTTTGAACATGCAATTGCACCCAAATAGGTACTGAGACATTCATTGAGATATCTGCTGAGGAACTCACACTAAGAAGTCAGCCATGCAGACCACTCACCATATCATTATGTCAGGCGTGCTACTGCACAGCGTTTGTGTGCAGAGTAACTGGTAGGCAGACTTGAGATTCATAACATGTTCTCAAGTTTATGCAGCCCTCTCCTACTACATATAAGTCACCTCTAAGGTACACTGTAAGTAGGCCATAAGCAGTGAGGTATGTGCTTACAGTAGAAGACGTATACTTTCAAGTTTCAGTGTCTCACATCTGCACTTAGAGATACATATGTCTAGTTATACATCTGTAGTGAAACTAACATAGCTATCTAGTAAAGGATACAGCCTCTGGCACACCCAGTCAGACATTCAAAGAGGTATTTCAACATTCACTCCCACACAGACAGAGCTTTTATGTAACTCGGCCTAATGGAGGCAGTTTAACACAGAGTTATATACCCCTATACTCTGCAACATAGCAAGTAACTAATCATGTAGCTCCTTCCATACTCATTTTAATACCCTTAGATCTACTAAAAGAGGCACCATCATACTAATATACTTCTTTGAACATGCAATCGCACCCAAACAGGAAATGAGAAATTCACTCAGATATGTGCTGTGGAACTGACACTAAGAAGTCAGGCATTCGACCGTTCGCTCTTTCATCATGTCTCAGGCCTGCTACTGGACAGCGTGTGTGTGCAGTGTAAGTGCTAGTCAGACTTGACATTTAACACACGTTCTCAAGTCTATAAAACCCTCTCCTACTACATAAAAGTCACCTCTAAGGTGCACTGTAAGTATGCTACAGGCACTGAGGTATCTGCTTAGACCATAAGACGTATAGTTTCAAGTTTCAGTGTCTCACATCTGCACTTACAGAGCTATGTAGCTACATATACATCCAGTCTCACAGCTGTACTGCAACTCACATAGCTATGTAAAAAAGGATACAGTCTCTGGTACACCCAGTCAGACATTCACAGAGCTACTTCACCATTCACTCCCAGACACGCACAGCTCTTATGTATCTAGGCCTAGTGGAGGCAGTTGCATAGAGAGTTTCATACCCTAATACTCTGCATCCTAGCCAGTAACTAATGCATGCAGCTCCTTCCATACACATTTATAGACCCATAGACTGACTAAAAGAGGCAGTCTCATACCAGTTTACTTGTTTAAATATATAATCACACCCAAATAGGGGCTAAGGGCCAGATGTACGAGCATTGGAATTTGCAACTTGCAAATTGCGACAAATTGCGAGTCGCAATTTGCGAGTCGCAAAATCCAATGTACAACAGTGTCTCAGACACTGTTTGCGTGTTCCAATGGGGTCGCAAATTGCATGCCTCATGAATATTAATGACTCTGTCGCAATTTGTGACCCCATTGGGAATGGCTGGCACTCCCAGGGATGGTGGCCTTCTGGGGTCAGCAGACCACCATGTCTGGGACTGCTTTGTCAATAAGCAGTATTATTTTAAAATACAGCCTATTTTCCTTAAAGAAAAACGGGATGCAATTAAAAAATAAAAATGAAACATTTCAGTTTAATTTTTTAAGGGCAGGCAATGGTCCCTGGGACCAATCCATGCACTTAAAAAATATTTGTGCATCCATTCCCAAAGGGGAAGGGGTCCATGGGGACCCCTTCTCATATGTGAGTGGTTTACCACCCTTCTGAGAAGGGTGGTAAACTGCGAGTGTTTTGCGACCACAATTGCAGTTGCAAAACATTCATACATAGGTTTTGAAGTCGCTATTAGGAAGGGACGCCCTTGGCACGCTCCTTCCTAATAGCGAGTCACTAACCCTATTTTGCGAGTCGCTAATTGATTACCGACTCACAAAATAGGGTTAGTACATTGGGCTGACCTATTTTGCGGTCGCAAAGGGGCTGAAATCCCCTTTGCGACCACAAAAAATGGTTGTACATCTGGCCCTAAGACATTAATTCACCTATGCGCTGAGGAATTGACACTAAGAAGTCAGCCACGCACAGCAATCGTTCTTTCAACATGTATCTCGACTGCTACAGGAGAGCATGTAGTACACTATAACTGCTAGCAGAGCTGAGATTTAAAACATGTTCTCAAGTCTATAGAGCTCTCTCGTACTACATATAAGTCAGATCTAAGGTACACTGTAAGTAGGCTATAGGCAGCGAGGTATTTGTTTAAACAAAAGATGTGTACTATCAAGTTTTACTGTCTCATATCTGCACTTACAAACCCATACATCTACTTATGCATCCAGTGTCACACCTATAGTGCAACTCACATAGCTATCTAGAAAACGATACAGCCTCTCACATATCCAGTCCGAGATTCACAGAGGCACTTCACCATTCACTCCCAGACACACACAGCACTTATGTAACATGGGCTAATGGGAGCAGTTGCACAGAGAGTTCATACCCCAATAATCTGCAACATAGCCAGTAACTAATCCATGCTGCTCCTTCCATACACATTTACAAATCAATAGAGTTACTAGAAGAGGAAGTCTCATACCAATATACTTGTTTAAATATGCATTCGCACCCAAAAGGGTAGTGAAACATTCATTCAGATATGTGCTGAGGAACTGATACTAAGAAGTCAGCCATGCAGACCACTCACCCTTTCATTATGTGTCAGGCCTGCTACTAAAGAGCATGTGTATGCAGAGTAACTTCTAGGCAGACTTAAGAGTTAAAACATGCTCCCAAGTCTATAAAGCCGATTCCTTCTACATAAAAGTCTAAGTTACACTGTAAGAAGGCCCATAGGCAGTGTGTATGTGCTTAGAATATAAGAAGTATACTATCACGTTTCAGTGTCTCACAGCTCCATTTACATACCCATATGTGTACTTATACATCCAGTCTTACACCTGTAGTACAATTCACATAGCTATCTAGAGAAGGATACTTCCTGCCACACACGCAGTAAAACATTCACAGAGGTACTTCAATATTCACATCAGACAGACAGAGCTCTTGTGTAACTAGGCCTAACAGAGATGGGAGACAGCGTTTACAACGCTGGTAATACCACGCGGGTATATAACAACGCGGACGTAACATCGTCCGCGTTGTTACCACACATGGCATTACATCGCAAGTCATTTCAACGACTTGCGCTAGATGGCGGGCAACACCAGGGAATGTGTTGGATTTTAAATCCAACACCGTCCCTGCTGTTGCGCTAACTGGAGTAGGAATAGTAAATTATACTATTCCTAAGTCCAGCGCGCCATCTAGCGCAAGTCGTTGAAACGACTTGCGATGTAATGCCATGCGTGGTAACAACGCGGACGATGTAACGACCACGTTGTTACCTACGGCGTGGGATTTGCTTGCGGTGTAACATCACATATTCAACGGAGATAGTTTCACAGAGATTTTCATACCCCAACACTCTGTAACATAGCCAGTAACTAATGCATGCAGCTCCTTTCATACACCTTTACAGACCCATAGAGTTAGTAGGAGAGGCAGTCTCATGCCAGTATACTTGTTTAAATATGGAATTGAACCAAACATTTTTTCAGATATGTGCTGAGGAACTCTAAGGGGCCGATTCCGATCTCGGCCGGTAGGGCTCCGAATCGGATTCGGCTTTACCGGATCCGATTCGGAGCCCTGTTTCCCGACCGATCCGTACGCGCGTCCGGACGAGCGAGTACGAATCGAAATCGCCGACCGACTCGTCCGGGCATCCCGACCGCTCGACCGACTCGTTCAGGCTCGAACCGCACCAACCGACTCGCTCGGACTCGACTCGCACCGCGCAATGGAGACGTTCCCGGCCGGGTGAGTACGATGCGCGCCGCGAGCAGTCCGACCGAGCCGCGCACTCCGGCTCGAAAGAGCTGTCGGAGCCGCATTTGGGGGTCCGTGTCGGACCCCCTGCACGCGTAGCCGCGCGAAGTCGCACACAGGGGACCCATGGGTCCCCCTACCTGTGCGTGTACGGCGCGAATCGCTCGCCGCGCACCCGCTGTAGGGCGCACTTGTCCGACTCGCACCCATTGAGTCAATGGGAGCCCGCGTACGCGTTGCACGACCGGCTCCCATTGACTTCAATGGGAGTCCGACCGACTCGGGTCCGATGGCATACGTGCGCATCGTACTCGTTCGGTCGGACTGCACGGGTCCGATTCGGTCGGAAATCTCTCTGGGTCCGGCTCGGTCGGAGAAATTTCCGGCCCGAATCGGAATCGACCCCATAGTAAGAAGTTAGCTATGCAGACCACTTGCCCTTACATTATGGGGTCGATTCCGATTCGGGCCGGAAATTTCTCCGACCGAGCCGGACCCGGAGAGATTTCCGACCGACCGGGACTCGTGCAGTCCGACCGAACGAGTACGATGCGCACGTATGCCATCGGACCCGAGTCGGTCGGACTCCCATTGAAGTCAATGGGAGCCGGTCGTGCAACGCGTACGCGGGCTCCCATTGACTCAATGGGTGCGAGTCGGACAAGTGCGCCCTATAGCGGGTACGCGGCGAAGCGATTCGCGCCGTACACGCACAGGTAGGGGGACCCATGGGTCCCCCTGTGTGCGACTCGCGCGGCTACGCTGCACAGGGGGTCCGACACAGACCCCCAAAGTACGGCTCCGACAGCTCTTTCGAGCCGGAGTGCGCGGCTCGGTCGGACTGCTCGCGGCGCTCATCGTACTCACCCGGCCGGGAAACGTCTCCATTGCGCGGTGCGAGTCGAGTCCGAGCGAGTCGGTCGGTGCGGTTCGAGCCGGGAACGAGTCGGTCGGAGCGGTCGGGATGCCCGGACGAGTCGGTCGGCGATTTCACATCGTACTCGCTCGTCCGGACGCACGTACGGATCGGTCGGGAAACAGGGCTCCGAATCGGATCCGGTAAAGCCGAATCCGATTCGGAGCCCTACCGGCCGAGATCGGAATCGGCCCCTATGTGTCAGGACTGCTACTGGAGAGCATGTGTGTGTACCATAACTGCTAGGCAGTGCTCATATTCAAAACATGTTCCAACTTTATAAAGCCCTTTTTTAGCACATATAAGTCACCTCTAAAGTACACTGTAAGTAGGCTATAGGCACTAAGGTGTGTGTTTTAAACATAAGACATACTATGAAGTTGAACTGTTTCCCATCTGCACTTACAATTCCATATGTCTAGTGATACATGCAGTCTCATACCTGTACTGCAACTCAAATAGCTGACTAGAAAAGGATACAGCCTCTCAGACACCCACTCAGACATTCACAGAGGCACTTTACCATTCAGTCCCAGACAAACACAGCACATATGTAACTAGGCCTAATAGAAGCAGTTGCACAGTGTTCATACCCTAAAACTCTGCAACATAGCCAGTAACTAATCCATGGAGCTCCTTCCATACACATTTACAGATCCATAGAGTCACTACACGAGGCAGTCTGACAAAGAGTGAGACATTTATTCAGCTGAAGAACTGACACTATGAAGTCAGCCAGGCACACCACTCCCCCTTTCATCATGAGTCAGGCCTGCAACTTGACATATTTAGAAATGGTTAAATTATGTAATTTAATAATATATATAACACCATAATTATGTTTATTTTTTATTCTCTTTACAGAGTTCTACATCTACTTCAAAACAGATAATTAAAATGCCAAATAAAACACAAAGAAGAAAGAAACAGAGGAAACAATAAGGAAGAGTATGTCAACAATGTATTTAAAGACAAAAGAGCTGCTGGTAAGAAAACTAAGAAGTGTTTTAAAATACATGTGGAAAACTGCAGAATATAAAAAGCAAGTACATAAAAAGCAAGATTTCAAGTTAGCTAACTATGGACAAAAAGGAGCTGAAATTAACAGAAATAAATCGTCAAGAAAGGAAATGATTTAACGAGAGGACAAAGGCAGTTTAAGGAAATGAGAATGTTTCACTGTAGGGTAATTCAGAGTTGTCTACGACATATGAAGCAATATAAATGGAGAAGAGAGGCACAGAAACAAAAGGATGGTGTTGAAGTTGGAGTTGATAAGGCATTTGCCATGAAGAGAAAGCTATTTCTTTTGATTCTGAGCAGAACGGGAACACTGGAAAAAAACGTTTTGTCTATGAAGAGAAAAAGCCTTAAAAAAGATTTGTGAAGAGAACAAATGTTTGTAAAAGTTTCAGTGGTGAATGGAAGCATACATCCAGTACCGAGCCTTTCTTCAGTGAACAAAGATGCTTTCATAAGAACTTATTAGTTCATGCAATTGAAACTAGCGGGCAATGTTATGAAGTAAAGGATGGAACTCCAATGGCAAAAGAGTAGATAGTTCCTAGAAATGTTGAGGAAGTGATAGCTGAAGATGTACAGGGAAGGTGTAAACATGCCATTATATATAAATGCAACTGTAGCAGTATTTTACTGTTCGGCAGGAATCTATTGATATGTTGGAAAATTTCCTTTGCACATTTCCCTGAAAGTCTGCAGCAGAAAATAGCTACATTACAAGGATTAGATCCATGCAAGGTAAGGAAGTATAGTAATTTACATGGACACTCACTAGCTTGTCTAGCAAAGAAAGTGTGTCAAAGCACCTTTCATCACTTCAGAATGTTAGTTGTTCACCACTCTATAATGCAAATGTTCGTTAGAAGGCTTTACTATGTGAATACTCCTGCCTTATGTTTAGGAGAATAGAATAGCGCTCTTCTGCATGCTACAGTTGCAGAGGTAGGAGAGATTCTTGATGATGAGCAGTTTTGTTTCTTTGGTTCTGAAGAAGAGTGTAGGGAAAATGATAACTTGTTATCTGCAGGTGTAGTGGAACACTACACAGGTATCACTCTGTGTTTGCATTTGCTGTCGACGCACTCACTACAAAAGTCAAACTCAGCATGTTGATTTGTATTTGAAAAGCAAAAAGAGAACAATGATAAATGGAAATAATTTGCTGCATATTTATTTGTAGAAGAACGTTTTGATTGTAGCACACAACAAATTATAAGTACTGTTATAATAAGTTGGAGGAGAATAAAATGGCACCTTGAGCAGTGTACAGCAAGTTAGAATTAGTTGCAATCACACAACAACTTCAAGATTTAAATGTTTATGAATCAATTTTAATACAATGTATACATCCTTTCCAATCTAATGTGCATATGCAGACAAAGACAGGGAAGTTACCTCCAACTGAACTTTAAAAAGGTCTTAAAGGTAGAATTGTGTACTTGCTATTACATTACAAGCAGAATATTGAAACTGTCGGGGTGCAGAAAGATTTGGAAAAAGCACTTATTATTATACTCAATTGTGTGCCTACGAAGAGTACAAAAATATGACAAGAAAAAATATGAAAAAAGCAACATTATATCTGGTATAGAATAATATATATTATAAAGATTTAGACATTCTATAAAATGTAGCACATATGGGAGATGAGACATCAACATCAACATCAAGAGGTCATATTGAAAAGGTGGATCAATCAGGATCAGAAGAAATGTATGAACATTAAAGTATACATCCTCTGCATTCAAAAGAGATTATTGGTGATGCTATTGCTCTTTTGAATGAAAGGAGCAGGAGGAGCTCCCTTAAGTGTGTGGGAGAACAGTTTAGAAGCTCAATGTTTTTCACGTCTCTTCCCTACAGGAATCGGTAGCAGGTATGATGACCAATCTGTACAGGTACCAGCAGCTGAGTACAGATCAATTAGACTATATTCAGAGGACCCTCGATTTGAACAGTGTATTCCTTATATATTTCACCTTTTATTTGAGAGCGGTTTGGCAGGATTATCTTATGCAGTCAACCATATTCTCAAGGCAGGAGAGAATCTGCAAAATCTCACAGCAAGGGAATTTGTTGACAAAATTCAAGGGAAAGATGAAAACCTGGAATACAACTTGATTAATCTAATGGCGTGTCAACGTGGCAACAATGAGTATTGGTATCTTCATCATGGCGAGCTGAAATGCATGCTGAGAAATCTAGGAGCACCTACTTGGTTTATGACACTCAGGGGTATATTCACAAGAACGTGCGATAACTACCGCAAGAGTAGCGTAACGCAACTTTCAATATCGCAGCCTATCTTGGAAAAATAACCCTGTGTCAACGTGGAATTCACAACAAGGCGGTAGCATGCGATAGTCACCAGATAGCGCGTCAAATGTCAGCGTGAAAATCAACGCCACGCCGAAAACATGCAAAACGCGAATGCAAAAAAACATGCGATGAGGCCAATCGCGGTACAGAAATCAGCAAACACCAGCCACAGGCCTGCAAATCCCACGCGTCCGGCGGGAAAAAGCACCATAAAAGAAAGGAAAAAAAAAGCCCAAAAACAATTCAAATTGCGTAGCAACATGGATGCACCCAGACCGAGTGCAGAGGACAAGCCGAACACCACAAGCCCCACGGAGGACCAGCCAGGAACCCCGCGTTCGGGGAAGGGCAAGGACAAGAGGAAGACGGGGTTCAGTCTGCAGGAAGACCGGATCATCGTCAAGGAGGTGACCGAATACCATCAACAACTGTTCGGCACCTCCACTGCGGCACTGGCAACCCAAACCGAAAAATAGCAGGCCATCGTTACCAACGTCAATGCAGTCGGAGTGTCGAGGAGGTCACTGGAGGAGGTCAAGAGGCGCTGGCATGATCTGAAAAGGCAGACCAAACATAAGCTCGCCGCCAACAGGGAGGCAGCAACGGCGACTGGAGGTGGGAGTCCTGCGACACAGGAGGAGCTGGATGAGCTGGAGCAAAGGGTGGCCACAGTCAGCAGTGAGGAGACGGTGGCAGGATTGGGGAGCCTGGACACAGCACGATACGACCTGACCCAACAGCAACAAGGTGAGTAATGACTAGGGACGGGGGGAGATGGGTACAATGGCACACATGCACAATTACGTGTAGCACACAGCACACCCACAATGACCGTGGAACATGTCCCTGATTGCCTTGGCACACTGCAGCACACATAGAAACGCCAAGTAGGCCCCCATCCACAATGTGCACAGAGGGGCCCCCCCTATCACCAACATCACAACCGACCCATGCACATGCGCTGAATCCAGCAAAGCAGCGGCTCTGTGACCCACACTGACATAGCATGGCAGCAGCCAAAAAAAATGGAAATGGCCCACGAATCGACATGGAGGTAGCCCAGTGCGGATCACATCCGTAAAGGAGCAGGTCACACTCCGACATGTCCACGTGCACCCACAACCCATGCCGTACAATACACGCAGCAGACGAACAATGCACCAGGCCACAAAATCTGTCCGAGAGCACATATGACCCAAGTCGAAAGCAAATCAGGCCCCGAAAACCACACAATTCAAAGGCACCCCGCCTCAAAGGGAGAAGGCTACACGAAATCAGAGCTGCAGGGGCAACTCCTCCACAATGCAGCACACATAGCAATCACAGGACATCCGCAATGATGGCAATGTGGTACAATGTGCAACACCAGCACCACAGGACAGAGCTCACAACAGGTTCCGCTCGTGCGTAGTAACTGTCCACTCACATCTGGCATTGCCTGACACTGTGTGATGATAATGAACGGGTACTACCACACATCCGTCATGTATCCGGAAAACATACTGACTGCCATCAAATAGCAGCTCCCCCAAAACAGTCACAATGTACATTGGCATGCAGTCTGAACGTAAACATCTGCAAATCAACAACATACATGTGAAACTCTGTTAACCTGCATCTCCCCATAACATTTCAGAGGGACAATCAACACTTACTGCAGAGCAGACCACAAACCCCATCATTGATGATGTAGAGGACAACCTGCACATATGTCAAGATACCCTCCAACGGATACTGGACAGCCTCTGCACCCCACCCCCAGGAGCAGGGCAGGCCAGCTGCCTCGAGGTGACCCCACCACCTGCACAGACCACACAGCAGGAAACACACACCACCACGGCTGTCTCCCCAGGACCCCCGACCAATACATGGAGTACATACAACATGTGTGGTCTTCCCAGGTGGAGTTGGCTGAACAGCTGCGGGTGGGTTTCGAGCTCATGGCAGCCAAACTCAATGCCATACGTGGGTGTCTGAGTCCCATCAGGGGCCACGTACAGTCCCTATCGGACACCCCCGGTACGCACTATGCTCCGCCACAGACCTTGGCTGACCTCGCTGGTGCCATTAATCGTACACAAGAACTGTGCCATGACAGCACAGAGTTGGCACAGATGCGGAGGTCAATGGAGACCATGGAGCAGATGCAGGCTGGAAGGATGTCTGCCACGGATGGACACCAGCGAGTAGTAGCTGGGAACTTCAATGCCCTGCAGTACTTCATCTTGCCATTGCTGCCACTGAGCCGTCCCCAGATGACTGCAGCGGGAACATCGACACACACAGCTCTGACCCCTGATGTGTCCGTGGCACGCAGTGATGCAGCCATCACCCCGCCACACACACCGGACACACAGGACACAGAACCCGTATCAGGGGAGTAAGAAGGGGATGGGAACTACTGTGTGAGGAAGGAGGCAGTAGCATCCATCACCGCCGTATGGCCTGTCCCTGCCTGGTTATGACCTATGCATCATGGCCTGGGAAACACCTCCTACTGACCCCCGGAACACTCTGCGACATTCACCCGGACCCCGACACGGACTGCCATTTCTTCACTGCTGGCCAATTACACAGCTATCCTGCTGCGGACTGCACTCTCCCTCTTCCCAATCACTGTGCAATCCCCAAAGGACTCTGGTTGGCCCACCACTGGGCTTCCATGTGATGTGGGCTTGGATGGCCATGTACAGCTCCAGCTCCGTCAATCACCTGAATGTGAATAAAATATTCTAAATCACACAGATGTGTCATCACTATGTTCACTCACGTATGGAAGTATGGCTGGATGTGGGGACGATGATTGCACATGAAGGTATACCCTGGTAACTGACATCTATGCGCATGTGTATCCCTGAGACACATGGCCAATTGGATGACTGTGAAGGTGAGTACTAGCTGTGTCCCCATTGCACATCAAAAACAATTACACAACCCCCCCAACGTAGGCACACGTCCATGTGTTGAATAGGGCTGTGTGTAGGACTGACCCAAACGAAAGCAGGCCAGGAGTGGTGTCCTACACCACATGTGACAACAGAACTTCACATCGCATACCACTCACACACATCTTTGTGGACACATTCTGTAGTGAGATATGACATTGCTCCACATGATCAGTGGTTGGACACCATACTCACATTGCTGACGTCACGTAAGTGCACATGTCGTTCAGCACATATCCAAAATCAATGTCTGGCTCACAGAAGTGGAGCTTGCCAAAGGGACACACCCACATTGCACATGCGTCAGTCAGTTCCTCCCTGTGTAGGGACGATGCTCATTGTGGCACATGAGTGGACAATCTAAACAACACACCTCACAGTTAGACACCAATGGAGTGGCATAGACTTTATTGGCATGTGCGTGTCAGTATGGACGAGGCAACGGCCACAGCAGGCAGGGACATGCTTAAGACACTTACACACAGCATGGGTACATGTCGAGGTTCAGAAAATGTCGAGGCTAAAATGGACAACATTCATCACGGATGGCAACGCTCACAGCCCACCTTGCCTTGCTGGATGAGTCATGTGTTGTTTGGCGTCTGCCCATTGCCCCGTGTGAGGGGGCACGACTCACTGCACATGGGAACTGCATAGTGCTCTGCCTCCGGAGTGTCCCGATTGTCTGCTCTGCTGACAGTGATCAGGTGTGAGGGTCGGACAGGTTCACATGTCGTGCTACATTGCCATGTGTGTGCTCTCCCCCAGCAGTGTGTCCGAATTGGCAACGTTGCCAAACGACGCTGTGTTGCTCCGACCATGGACCTGCGTCACCTTGCACAGGTGTGTGTACACACGCGTTGTTCCACGCACATGCATCCAGAGCCCGAACGAAGGCAGACTTGTCCTCTGTTGTGGTGGGATATGTGAGCAATCCCCACGATGCAACAAGATGTTGTGCCATGTGCTGTGGGTGGCAATCGGATGTGGCTGCAGGAACGTAATTACTCGTCCATGAATGCCCGTGCAGCTTCATGTGCAATGTGTTCAAATAGTACGTCACTGTCGTGTTCAAGGAACACCAGGGTGAGCCAATCCATTAGGTGATCCGGGCAGGTGTGCTCAGCCCACGCCGTCTCACCGATCTGCAACACAGCCCAATAGGGGAGCGCCTCGATGTGGTCACTGCACACAAGAAATTGTGCAATCTCCCATGCACAATTACCAATACATACGCAGTATGTCAAGGCATCCCTTGCACGGCTGTCTCGGTTACACTCCTGTTCGTGATCCAACAGGGGGCGCAGACACAAGTCATAGTCCAATTCATCAACAGTTGTGTTGGATAGGCAGACATCCATGGGACACTCGAATGTGCATGTTCGGCAGTGGAACCAGGGCTGGACGCAGGTGACGTGGGCAATGCGGAAGCTGAGCCTGTAACTGTTCCGCAGCACTGCCAGTGGCAGTGCGCCCACTAAATGCAGCATACGTGCACGGTACTGTTCCACGTGACAGGGGTTGTGCATGTGCACGGTATGGCCTGCCATTGCGTTGGTGCGTCTCATGAACCGGCACTCTTCTGAACTGCGGCAGTTGTGTGGAGGATATGCCACAGCTCTGAGCAATGATTCGAATGTGTGTGCAACGTTGTGGGTAATGGGTTGCTGTTTCCGTGAGTGTCAAGGGCATCCCATGCGGGGGTACCACAGGCAGGGGCTTCTGTGTGTGGGCTGTGGATAAGTCGGATGGTTCATTTGCGGAATGCGTGGTGTGGGAGTCGTCCCCATCTGCCATTGCATCTCTATCAGGGTGTTCCAGGTCAGAGGTGCAGGTGTCCTCCCGCCTTCGGCATTGGGACAATGGTGCTTTCATCCCTGATGTTTGTCTGACTACTACTTGCGTTTTCGGAAGGTGATGTGGCTTTGGCGCTGAGATTGGGACACGGCCTTGGGCTCATGGTGTACGGATGGCGATGCACACACACATGTTGGCATGTGGAGCCAGGTGCCCGAGCGGCCTTGCGCTGCTTGTGCTATCTCACTCCGTCTCTCTCCCTTGCTCTCTCCCTCTCTTTCCTTTGTTGGGCGCATGGCACACCTTCTTCTCTTGGATTTGGTCTTCCAGGCTGTGTGCTACGGATTATCCAGTGAGGAGCCGCTAGGACTCATCCTAAGGGTTGTTTCTGCTTTTGTTTGTATGGTGTTTTGTGTTGGTTATTGCATTGCTGTATGACTGATTCTCCATTTTCTGGCCACGCATGTATGTTTATTTTCCTGCTTGTGCAACATCAGGCAAAATGTTTGTTTTGGGATTCGTGGTGTTGGTGTGCAGTTTCTTAGTCGGGGTTGGGGGTGGTCCCGGGGGGGGTGTTGCAGGCCTGGGTGTGGTGTCGGTGGGTGTTGTGGCCCTCTTGGGTGTCCGTGCTGCATGTTCAGTTGCTCGTGGGCATCTGTTGTCCTTCATGTGTGGCTCTGGGCTGTGCTCCCTTTTGTGGTGCAGGCTGTGGTTGGACTTTACACCAGTTCAGGGCAGGTGTAGATTTCCTGGTGCTAACGCGGCTTATCACCGGTTTTGTGTTTTCATCGCCGATGTGGCTGGTCCTTGTGAATGTTGAGGTGTGATGTTGTCGCGCCTTTTGGCACGGGGATGCCCACTCTGCATCTCATTAGCGATATTTGCGCGGGTCCTCTGTGGCGATGTTTTTTGCGGCTGCTATCGCGGGTAAACTGGTGCTGTGGGCTGTTAACACCGGCTTGTGAATGGGGAGGTAAATTTATCACGACTTTGGCTGCGATAAAGTGCCGTTAATTCGGCGATAGCTCCTTGTGAATATGCCCCTCAGTTGTTCTGAGTGTGCATGGGATGACCTGCTTGAATTCTTACCAGAAGTAAACTCAAACATAAACGATATTAATCTGAAGACACCAGGAGAACTGTGCTCATTAGACCCTGTAAAAGTTTGCAGGTATTTCAACCACAGATTTCAAGCAATGATGACTTTTATCCGCAACAAAACTAATCCCTCTCTTGGTGAAGTTACTGATTTATTTTGGCGCAAGGAGTACCAACTGGGAGGTACTCCTCAGGTTCACATGCTGTTATGGGTAAAAGATGCCCTGAAGTTTGGAACAAATAGTGATGAGTCTATATTGTCTTTCATACACAGTATATAATATGCGACATCCCAAAATATTGGGCTGACAATGGGTTGAGACAACAAGTTCTACAATTTCAAACTCATAGATGTGGGCAATACTGTAGTTGAAAATACAGATACAAAGGAAAGTTTTACACAAGATTTCGTTTTAGATTCCCATGACCTGTCATCTCAGAAGAAAGAGTCAACAGATTTTTGTCAGCAGTGAGACAAACACTGTCATGCAAACCACACAAAAATACATACAACCTCAGAAGAACAGATGCTATTAAGTATATCAATGAATACAACCCTGTCATTCTGAAGATGTGGAATGCAAATATGGATCTACAATTTGTTGCAGACAACACCATTGCTTTTGCTCACTACGTGACTTCATATATATAAAATCAGAGAAGACAGAGATGAAAGAAATGTGAGAGGAGATTTCTGCAGAAGAGTCTTACCAAGAAATTGTACAGTTTCAGTTTAAAAATGCTTTCCCACAGAGAAATATGTTCTTATGATGCTCGGACAGGTTGAGCTTGGCTAGTTTGTTTACCAAGTCAAGAGGAGTTGTATGGGTAAGCCTAGGCCTTGCAAGCATTCAAAATAGAGTACTAAAGTCTTTCCCAGAAATACAGTATGTTGCAGATTTTTAACCATAAATTAGAGGCATCCTGAAAACTAACATGCTGGATACATACTACCCAAGAAGGAGTCCTCATCTTAAAAATATGTGCATCTATGAAGCACTTCAGCACTATACATATAGAAGTAATCTAACTGAAAACATAGAAGAAGGAAGATAAGCAGCACTTGGATGTGACTCATGAGACATGATAAAGGGAATATAATCAACCACCGAAAGCTTAGTTGCCAAACCCCCGAGAGGAGAGAGTTGTTTTCTACTTGCCACGTTTGCAGTTGTTCAAGCCATGGACTGCAGAATAAGAATTACTTGGGCAGTATGACTATTACGAAGACTCTTTCAACACTGTGAAAGATAGCATTGAGTGCTCAGCTCTTTCCAACATACCTGCAAATGTTGAAAGATGAGATTGAACAGCAAGAAACCATCACTGCTGGGAGCGCCAAGGAGAGTTCACAAAGCAGCCAAAGTACTGCACCAGTGAGGCAAGATCCTCTTGGAGAACCAATTATTCAAAATGAAGCAGCTATAGCTATGAATGAGGTAGAGACTGCAATGCAGCAAGCAGGAGAGGAAACTGAACAATGTACAAAAAGGAATTTACAACAAAGCTAAAGGTAAAATAGACCATGGATTTATTCACGAAAGGAAAGAATGTGATTATTCTTTATTCAAACCAATATTACTATACATCAGGGGTCAAGCTGGCACTGGAAAAAGCTTCCTAATTAAATATCTCACTGGCTATCTACAGAAGACTACAGAATACAATTTGGCATGTGTAGTAGCATCACCAACAGGATTAGCTGCACATAACATTAAAGGTATTACTTTACATGGTCTATTAATGCTCCCTGTTGAACATGCCAATACACTGGGATACCAGAAACTGCCTGGTGAAGCTTGCCATGAGGTGTCAAGGGTATTGAAGAAACTGAAGCTTCTAATCATTGACGAAGTCAGCATGGTATCATAATGCTTGCTTTCATACACTTAAGAATGCAGCACATTTTAAGAACAAACTCCAATGTCCTCTTTGGAGCAAACCATTTGATTGTGTTTGGTAACCTACTGAAACTCACCCCCATAAAAGGACAACCTGTTTTCAAAACACTTGTGCATAATGAAGCAAGAAATTCTCTGGGACCTATTGGCAATGTGAATATTTGATTAAACTATGAATACAATGAATTAGTGTAAAATATGCACCAAGCATCTAATGTCGAATATGCAAATGTACTGAAAGACATTAGAGTGGGAGTGCTGACAAAAGAGCTTTGGAAACTTGCCTTATGAAGAGTTTATTCCCAGCTAATCTTACACCAGCACAACTAATATACAATGTCATTAAAGAAAAGAAATCTATAGTTTGTTTAATGCCAGCACTTTAGGAGTACTCCAACTTTAACGAAGGATTACTACAACTGAAGAAAGAAGATATATTGGAAATTACAGCTGTTGATAAAATGGAACTTCAGGGAGTGCCAGTGCTACTAACAGAAAAACTACAAACAAAATGTAATTCTTTGGAGAAGTCTGTATCTAAAGCTGCAGAATTAAAGAAGCGTTTGTGTAATAGCATAAACTGTTGAATAATTTTGCGCCAAAATGTAAAGGTTGTGGAAGGATTAGTAAATGATGCAATGGGTAAAGTTATTGATTTCAGTAATTTTATAATTAGAGATGAGGCTGAATACTTGGCCATAAAATGTTATCATATTGATGGTGTCAAACAGATAGGACAATGTGTTGTATGTTTTTTGCTAGTGAAAGACTTATATGTGCAGCATCAACAATTCTCACTCTCTCTAGCGTATGCTGTAACCATCTATAACTCACAAGGTTTAAGTGTGGATGCAGCTTTTGTTAATATTGGAAGTTCAGTATTTAAAGAAGAAATGTCTTGGGCAACATTGTCTTGAATTAGAACATTTTCTGGTTTGTTTTTGATTGACTTTGATGACAAAGTGCTGATGCAAGCTGTGTACCAGAGTACAATAGGTTAAGAACTTGATACGCTCCTCATTTAGGCCAATACCAGGTTTAGGAGTAATGCATAATCTGTTCGAAGTGGAAGATTACAAAACAGATTACGAAGGCTCAAGAAAAGAAAGGAGAGAAGGAAAATGCGGAAATCCTTAAGCAAAGAAGAGTGGAAAACCATGGTGATATTGTAGGTTACTAGTTGGAAAATAGTTCCGGTGTCAACTGCTATGCTAATGTCGTTCTGAATACACTATTCCATTTGCCACGTGTAGCAAACGAAACTCAACAAAAATCAAATAAGAGAATATCTTCTACACTATATAAATTTCTAGAACATTTACTGACTGACCGAAGTGTAATGCATTCTGCTTCAATCAATCAACCATGGAATTTGTAAGCACACTATTCACCCGTGAGGGTCTCAAGGTGCTGGGGGAGGGGGGAAGCAGCTCCGGTCAGTCAAAGAGCCAGGTCTTGAGGGTCTTCCTGAAGATGTGCAAGGTGGGGCGCGCCTGATGTTGATCGGCAGCTCGTTCCAAGTCTTGGCCACGATGTAGGAGAAGGTTCTTCTACCCGTTCTTGCTCTGCGGATGCGCGGTGTGTTGGCGAGGGCAAAGTCAGTGGATCGGAGGTTCCTTTTGAGTACGTGGAGCAAGATTCTGTCATTGAGATATTGGCGTCCGGTGTTGTGGAGGCATTTGTAGGCGTGGGTGAGTATCTTGAAGGTTACTCGTTTCTCGACAGGGAGCCAGTGGAGGTTACGCAGGTGCTGGGTGATGTGTTCGTGTTGAGGGATGCCGAGGACGAGTCTGCCTGCAGTGTTCTGTATGGTCTGGAGTTTGCAGAGCAGAGACTTGTTGATCCCGGCGTAGAGGGCATTTCTGTAGTCCAGTCTGTTGGTTATGAGTGCATGGGTGACGGTCTTCCTTGAATCGGTGGGGATCCATTTGAAGGTCTTTCGGATTATGTGGAGGGTGTTGAAGCAGGTGGTCGTGACGGCATTGACCTGTCGGGTCATGGAGAGGGAGGAGTCGAGTACGATGCTGAGGTTTCGGGCATGGTCTGTGGGGATGGGGGGGGTTGCAGAGGGTGGTGGGCCACCAGGAGTTGTCCCATGCAGAGGGGGATGGTCCGAGGACAAGGACCTCTGTCTTCTCTGAGCTGAGCTTCAGGCAGCTGCTGTTCATCCAGGATGCAATGTCTTTCATTCCTTCCTGGAAGTTGAGTCTGGTGGTGATGGGGTCTTTGGTGAGGGAGAGGATGAGCTGGGTGTCGTCAGCGTAGGATACTATGCTGAGTCCGTGCTGTCTTACGATGGCGGCGAGGGGGGCCATGTAAATGTTGAAGAGCGTGGGGCTGAGCGACGATCCTTGAGGTACTCCGCAGTTGATTTCCGTGGGTTCGGACAGGAAGGGTGGGAGTCTGATTCTTTGGGTTCTGCCAGTGAGATAGGAGCGGAGCCAGTCGAGGGCGATTCCCTGAATGCCGGCTTCGTGAAGTCTGGCCGTGAGTGTGCGGTGGGAGACGGCGTAGAAGGCTGCAGAGTGGTTGAGAAGGATTAGGGCTGCGGTGTGTCCTTGGTCGAGGAGGGTGCGGATGTTGTCTGTGGCGGCGAGTAGAGCGGTCTCCATGCTGTGGTTGCTGCAGAATCCGGATTGGGAGGGGTCGAGGATGGATTTTTTTAATGAATTTCGTTAGCTGGATGTTGACGATCTTCTCAGTGACTTTGGACGCGAAGGGGAGGAGGGAGATGGGTCGGTAGTTCTTGAGGTCCGTGGGATCTGCTGATGGCTTCTTGAGTAGGGGTCTGACTTCTGCGCATTTCCAGTCGTTGGGAAAGATGCCGGTTTCGAAGGTGGCGTTGATGGTGCGTCCTAGTTCCGGAGCGATGGCGGTGGCGGCTCTGTGGAAGATGTGCGGGGGGCAGGGGTCTGTGGGGGCTCCTGAGTGGATGCTTTTCATGGTTGATGCAGTGTCTTCGATAGTGACTGGGGTCCAAGAGGAGATGGTGGGCTGGCTGGCGTTGCTGGAGGGTGGATTGGTTTTGGGTGTCTGATCGTTGAAGTTGTTGTAGAGGCCCTTGATCTTCAGATGGAAGTAGGAGCCGAGCTTGTTGCAGAGATCCTGGGAAGTGGTGGTGTCGTGGTTTTTCTGGGTGACACTAAAAAGTTCCTTCGAGTTGCTGGAGTTGGCGAGGATCTTGATCTCGATGAAGGCCCTTTTGGTGGATCTGATGCGTTGGTGGTATTCTGTCATGGCATTCTTGTAGGTGGTCCGGTCCTCCGGGGACTTGCTGTTTCTCCAGTTCTTCTCGAGACATCTGCAGGTGCGCCTGGAGTCTTGGAGGTCGGCGGAGAACCAGGTGGCCTTCCTGGGGTGCTGTCTGTTGGGGTTCCGTAGGGGTGCGAGCTTTTCTGCGCAGTTGGAGATCCATCTGTGGAATTCCTTGGCTGCAAGGTTGGCGTCGGTCGAGGTGGCGGGGGCATCACGGCTGAGGGCGGAGTTAAGCTGCTCCTTGGTAATCTTGCTCCATTTTCTTCATGGGGGGCATGTGGTTCTGTCGACGTGGAAGTGTACGCAGTGGTGGTCCATCCATGGGGGTTGCGTGGTGTGGCTGAAGTGGATGTTGTTACCTCCTGCAAAGATGGGGTCGAGGGTGTGTCTTGCCTTGTGGGTGAGGGTGGTGACAAGTTGTTTCAGTTCGAGGTTGGCGAGGTTGTCCAGGAGGGTGGCGGAGTTGGGGTCGCTGAGGTTGTTGAGGTGGAAGTTGAGGTCTCCGATGAGTGTGTAGTCCATGGAGGCAATGGCGTGGGGTGCGATGAGGTCGGTGATGGAGGTGGTGAATGCAGTTCGAGGTCCGGGAGGTCTATAGCCGAGGGTGCCTCTTAGGCTCATTCTGGGGCTGGTCTGGATCTGGAAATGGAGGTGTTCGGTGGTAGGTGGGCTGTCGCTTGAGCTGGAGGCTGTGAGTCAGAGGGAGCTCTTGAGTGCGATGGTTAGTCCTCCTCCTGGGCGGTTGGGGCGGTCCTTCCTCTGGATCTTGTATCCGTCTGGGACGGTGGCGATGTCGGGGGCGGAAGTGGAGTTGGTCCAGGTTTCTGTGAAGAACGCGACATCTGGTGAGAGGGTGTCGAGGAGGTCCCAGATCTCTACCACGTGTCTGTGCAGGTAGCGCACATTGAGAAGGATGCACCTCAGGGCTTTGGAGGTGTTGGCGTTCGCCTTGGGTGAGCGGCCGGTGGTGAAGTGCTGGCGGCAGTGACGGCAGGAGAATTGCCCGTGGGTGGTGCTCGTTGTGGACAGCTGGCAGTTGTTGTTCCTTCCGGGGTTGAGTGCGAGGAGGGCCATTGAGTCGTAGCGGTGGGAAGTCAGAGATCCAGGGTCCCTGGCACTGGTCGCGGTCGGGTCGCGGATGGGCGCAGACGGGCTTGCCTTTGGCGTGCCTTTGGCTTCAGGGATCCGTGATCTGCTAGATATATGTAGCGGATCAATAATGTTTACTCTCAACACACAAAAAGACTCACAAGAATTTATTATGGTCATTCTTGGAGTTTTAGAAGGAGAAGAATGAAATTATGATCATTTATTTGGACTCAGTTACAAATAGAACCATGACTGCGAAGATTGCTCGTTCACATCCACTACTGAAATCAATTCTGAACAATTTCTCTACTGTGCCTTTTCAGAAATTGTACAGAAATGCTAATCAAAATATGACCTGCCCAAACTGCATATAAGACATTTTGGCTACATTGTTTTGACAGTCAACTGGGAAAATACCTTATAATAATGTTACAACAATGCAGAGCAGATGGATTCAAATTGGAAACTCAAATTTCAGACTTCAAAGCTGGTCAAATATCAATTAATCTTTCACAAATGAGTTAATACAATGTCTGGACACTTCACTTTGTACTTAAAGAGTGAAACTGGATGGACAGAATGGAATGACATCAATCTAAAATTCAAAGCAAAACTTCCTTTCAAACTACCAAACTCATATCTACTCTTTCTTCAACCAAAGTTCTAAGCAGAGATTGTGTTTAAAAAAGCTGAATGGTGTTTCTTCTACAGTGCCCATATCGAATGGCCAGGGGGGAAGGGGGCCCGCTATGGGTCCCCATAGTCCCTTTCTGCCAGCCTTTTCATGGCGGGTTAACCGCCATGAAAGGGCCGGCGGAAAGGAGCATTACTCCGCCTCCAATGGACCGACAGGCTCCTTGAGCCCGTCGGATCCATGGCGGACGGTCTTTCCAACCACCACACAGCCGCCCACCATCAAAGTGGCAAGCAGAAAACTTGTTTTCGATGGCGGTGGGACCGCCACCAATGGGCTGTCGGTGGCGGGCCCACCGTAGTTGTAATCGGGCACATACTTCCTAAATATCAAAAGGCACCCTAATATTAATTGAGACACTCATTCAGATATCTTCTGAGGCACAAACAAATCACTTATATAGCCAACTACCCATCAAGCATCTATTAGGCCTGCTTCTGCAAAACCTGTGTGCGTAGCTTCAACAGTAAAGCCAAATTGACTTTTTAAGAGTGCTTTCCAAGCCTTAAACTGCTCTTCTATTGCAGTTAACTCACCCCTAAGGTAGTCCATAGGCAGTGTGCTATGTGCTCAAAACCTAAGGCACATAATTTCAAATCTGAGTCACTAACAGACCCCTTTGGCCAGTTAGATACCCAGCCTGACAGTCCCGATGCAACTCACATACCTATCTGCAAAAGGATAGATATATTAATATACCCAGCCACACACTCACAATGCCACCTAAGCATTCATTCACATGTGGGAGATACAGCGTATGTTGCTAAGCCTACGGAAAACAGTAGTGAACATACACTTGCAAACCCCAGAACTCACTAACACAGCCAGTAAGTAATGCATGCAGCCCCTCACATACACATTTAGAGAGCCATAGATACACAAAGAGAGGTAGTCATATACCAACATACTTCCTTAAATATGCACAGACATACCCAAACATGGACTTAGATACTCGTTCAGATGTCTATTAACTCACCTACAAGTCACCTATATACATAACTGCCCCTTGAAACACATGGCAGGCCTGCTTATGCAGAACATGTGTGTGCTGCTTCAACAGTAGGCCAAAGTGAATTTTAAGAGTGCTTTCTAAGCCTTAAACTGCTCTTCCATTACATATAACTCACCCCTAAAGTAGGCAGTAGGTAGCCCAAAAGCAGTGTGCTATGTGCTCAAACCTAAGGCACATACTTTCAAATCTGAGTAACTGACAACTGCACTTAGACCAGTTATACATCCAGCCTAACAGTCACATTCCGACTCACATATCTATCTGCAAAAGGATATAGCCACTAATATACTCAGTCACACAGTCACAATAACACCTAAGCATTCACTCATGTATAGAGATACATTGTATGTTCTAGGCCTACTGGGAACAGTTCTACACACACCCGCATACCCGAATACTCACTAACACAGCCCAGAAAGAAATGCATGCTGCCCCTCAGATTCACATTTACAGAGCCATAGAATCACTAAGACAGGTAGTCATACACAACATGCTTCCTTAAATATGAAAAGACACATCAAAATCAGTACTGAGACACCCATTCAGATATCTACTGTAGGAAAGTAGGATCTGCTTCTTACGGTTACCCCCACTTTTTGCTTGATGTCTCACTGTTTTGACTAGTCTGACTGGGATCCTTCTAATATGGACCCCAGTCTATCTGCTGTCTCCCTTAAACTGACATACATGTACTTTGGTACACTCCAGATTGGATACTGGGGTACCCTTATAAGTCCCTAGTATATGGTACCCATGTACCCAGGGCATAGGTACCCCAGAGGCCTCCCATGGGCTAAAGCATGTATTATGCCACCCATTAGAGGCCATCCAAAATGGAACTCTAGGTCTGCTACAGCAGCCTATGTAAGATGGTGCTGGCACCACTTACCTTAGATATAGGTTCACTATATCTATAGGTCACTACACTTAAAACTTATAAGTCACCCCTATAGCAGGCCTTATCAATCCTGAAGGCAGGGTGCTGGGTTTTTAGTGAGAGGGTGCCTCTGCATGAGCAGATCCCCTTTGCATCCTTCAGAGACCATTCAGCCGGACATATAGGTAGAGGTGCATTATAACCTCGTGGTAAATGCTATCTCGAAAACGGCTGCATAGAAACATATCTTGTTTGGTATCAAACACCTTGGAATCATACCTCCACACCAGAAACTAGTGTGGGAGGTATGATTCTACCCTTCAAAAGCGAGCTATGTGGGGTCACCAGTCTACCTGGTACCAGCCTTCTCGACCCGGACAGCACAAAGTGGATGCTGCCAGCCAGAGACACATTTCTGCCCTCCTGCTGCTCAGCCAAGCTCGAGCAGAGGAAGGCAGCACAATGGGCATCCTGTCACAGGGAGGTGTGACCACCTCCCAGACAGGGTTTAGTGTATTGGGGCTGGGTGGGTGCACTCTGAGAGTGCCAGAAAGTCTGCACTGGTGGCACATTTGGTGTCCCTGTGCATAGTCCAGCTCAAACCAGTTCTGGGAGCCGGTGGCTCCTGCTCTGGCGCGAAACTGGACAAAGGACATGGGTGTAGCCACCTCTCTGTCCTGCCCCTCCCCTAGGAGGGTCCCCTGAATCTGTCCAACCCTCTCCTGTGGGTATAAAATGGGTTACCTGGCTACAGGGCATTGGGTTTTACGTGGACAATATTCTAAAAAGAAGAAACCACTAACCTTCGACCGTCTGGACACCTGGACTTCGCTGGACCTCGACTGGGCTCGACTTCGTCCCCCTTTCCGTCAAAGCTTATTTTGTGCTGTGAATTCATACAGGCTCCGTGCGGGACCTGTGGAGCACTTAAGACAACAGAAGAATCTCCCTTGGAGTGAAGGAGTCACTCCCCTGCTTCGCAGGCACCTAAAAGCGCAACTGACCAGTAGCTGCTCCTGAGCTCCTGCAGACCCCGAAGATTTCAGCTACACAGGAGGTGGGTTCCTGAAGGTCCCTAAGGTCTATCTGCCCTCTCACTGAGTTGGAGGCCAGTATCCCTCGTGGGGGCTTCGTAACCCGAACCCCTGTGCACCGCGTCCATTTGCAAGTTCATATGCTTGTTGGCAATTCCTGAGTTTGTGCATTGGACTCCATGTAGTCCTGACCCTGAGCAGTTTTTGCACCAAAGATCTCTGGCCTCCTCGCACCGAGTGCTCCGTGGGCTGGTACTTTGCAATCTTGCTCGAGGTCCCCTCGCGACTCCTAGTCATCCGGCCTGTGGGTCCTCCTGAGGGTCATCTTGATTATTCTTGGGTTTTCCTGGTTGCTCCAGACGTGCCCTGACTCTCCATTGCTTGGAGAGTCCCATGGACCTTGCTGGTCCACACCGTAACCTGTTTGACCTTCCTGCATCGTTTGCTGTTGCCAAGGCTTGTTGGTGCTCCCGCCGGACACCGACCCCTCAGCACTCGACATCCTTCGTGGGACAGCTCACCTCCGGGTTGTCCTCAACATCTCCTGGTCCTCGTGGCTGCAGAGTCAAGCATCCCTTCTTCGCACCTGAAGCACCCAACATCGGTGGGCATTCGTCTACCGAGCCCCTGGTCACTCTGAAGTGACCCAGACTCTGTCCCCTCTGCTTTCAGGTTCCTTCCATCCAGAATCCAGGCTTGGATTGCACTGGACCCTTTTCACCTTCACGGCTGCAGCACTTCTTCCTTTCCTTCCATTGAGAACGACGAGGGTTTCCGAAGCCACTTCAGACCTATGCACCCGGCTCCCTTGGGATAGGTAACTCTGATACTACGGAATCCACGGTTGGGGTGGCTCTTTAAACTCTTAAGTTTCGAAGGGTTGGTTCAAAGTCATCCTAGAAGGGTCCTTAAACTTTAACTTCACAACCGCGACTTTTCCCATAGAGTTGTACGGAGCACGCAGTCGTGTTTCCTCACTGCACCCGTCCTCCATTGGTCTCCTGTGTCATCCCCTTGGGTGGTTCTTTGGGGTCCCAGCGATTCTACGTGCCCTAGGCACTGTGTCTAGTCACGTCGTGATTGTTATACCACTATTTTAGTATATGGTTCGGTCTCCCCCTGGAGCCCGCTGTGTATTGTGCTACTTACCACTGTTGTATTGATCCAGTATTGTGTGCTTTGTGTTCTATCCTCATGTAGGTGATAGTAGAGAGAGTTATATTAATACATACCTATTTTTATATAATTACTGTGTGGTTCTCCTTCATTTCGTCATTCAGGAGGTGATATTCTGGTAAAACAAGCTGCTTTACATTCCTTCAAGATTAAGCCTGAAGGCTGCTCTCCATAGCTACCACTAGGATAGCTTTCATAAAGGTTATCTTTGACCTCATACATCATAAGGGTTGTGTGGATTGGTACAAGGTGCCCACTTTAACTAGTGGATAGCATATACCAAGCCACCTTCTCACATTGGTGTGCAGCGGTTGGGATTCAAGCTTGCTATTGTTTTACCAGATAAATCTCATTGAGTGATTAACTGAAAACCACTAAAAGTATTAGGCACATATAATACAAGATTTGAATAAGTAAGTTCTACTGAACTTGGAGTTGGGTAAGTCAAGGGTCTAGCACACCCTTTCTCCAACTCAAGAGAGTTTAGTCTCCACTAGGTTAGGTAGGTGCCTACACCACATAACACTAGTACGTCTTCTAGAGGAGAAGCCAGTGGCTCTCTGCCAACTAGGTACAATGGCCTCTCATTCCAGGAATTGAAAGCCATGTGTGTGTCTAGGAAGTTGAGGACAGGGAGAAATGCAAACACCCAACGTCTCATTGAGGTGTTACTCTTGGATGATCTTAGGAAGACCCCAGGGTCTGATGAGGTAGAAAGAGTGGGTGGTGCAGGGAATGAAGAAAGGCCAGGGAGTGAAACCTTCTTTGACCTGGACTCAAACCCTGACCAGGGGGATCAAGATGATTCCAACCTGGACAACATAGATCTTCCATTAGGTGGGGGAGAAGGCCCCAGTGGCCCTCTCTTTACTCCACCAAGAAGAGTACAGAGTTTACCTAGGAGATCCAGATCTCCCTCTGTAGAATCTCGACACTCAGGAACCTCTGTAGGAACTTCCATATCCAATAAGAGGGACTCCTCTTATGATAGACAGTGCCAACTTCTAGAGCTTGAGAAAGTCAAGCTCAGGCTCAAGAAATAGCAATTGACCCTAGACAGGGAATCCTTTTAGCTCCAGAGGGCTACAAAGAGATTGGGACTAGAGTCCCATGGTGGCAGCAACAGTGTTCCTAGGGTTAAGGATTATACTTATGACCAAAGGAACCTGAGCAAGATAGTCCCTCCCTACCATGGTGGGGATGACATCCACAAATGGATAACTGCTTTGGAGAGGGCCTGTACAGTACAGAGGGTCCCTCAAGAGCAGTGGGCAGCTATCTTGTGGCTCTCCCCTTTGCTGACAAAGGTAGTGATAAGCTCCTCACTGTTAGACAAGAGGATGCTGATAACTATTCAGTTCTGAAGAGTGCTCTCATTGATGGGTTTGGCTTAACCACTGAGCAATACCGGATTAAGTTCAGAGACACCCAGAAAGCACAGACTCAGGACTGGGTTGACTTTGTAGATTGTGCTACTAAGGCTCTGGAAGGCTGGTTACTTGGCAGTAAAGTGAATGATTTCAAGGGATTGTACAATTTAATTATGAGGGAGCAGATCCTGAATAATTGCCAAAATCAGTTGTTCCATCAATACCTGGTTGACTCTGATCTGACTTCTCCCCAAGAATTGGGAAAGAAGGCAGATAGATGGGTCAGGACCAGGGTGAAGCAGAAAAATCAGAACCAAGGTGGTGACCAAAAGAAGTCTGATTCTAAACCAGCAGATAAGGGTGAGGAGAAGGGTAAAGACCAGAAGTCTTCTTCAGGGCCCAAAAACCTGCATCTGAGGGTGGTTCACAATCTAACAAGGGAAAAGGCAGAAAGAAGCCTTGGTGTTACCTGTGTAAGGAGAAGACACATTGGCCTAGGGATGCCAATTGTGCCAGAGCCAAGGATCCTCCTACCAACACCACAGCCCCTAAGGCAACTGTTCCCCCTAGTGCAGCTACAAGTGGTGGTACTGCAAACAAGGGTGTAGTAGGGTTGACCCTGGGAACTGAGATGGGTTCTGGCCTAGTCAGAACTACAGCTCAGGCTGTTCTAGTCTGTGATGGAGGCATGGATAGTTCCCCCTAATTTGTCAGTCCCAGTAACTTGGGCAAATACAGGCAACAGCATTTAATTAATGGACAGGAGGCCATGGACTACAGGGACACAGGAGCCAGTGTCACAATGGCGACTAAGGATCTTGTGAGACCTGATCAGATCATACTTGGTGAGATGTACCAAGTGACCAATCCAAGCAATGTCAGGACAGACCATTCCTTGGCAGTTGTGAATTTCAGCTGGGGAGGGGTAACTGGCCCTAAGAAGGTTGTGGTTAGCTCAGACCTCCCTGTGGAATGCTTATTGGGCAATGATTTGGAAACTTCAGCCTGGGCTGAGGTGGAACTCAGGACACATGCAGCAATGTTGGGCATCACTGCAGATGTGTTTGCTGTGACCAGGTCACAGGCAAAAATGTCTTCCACTGAACAGGCCCTGGATCCTGGAAGAATGGACCAGGTGCCCTCCAAGAGAAGGAGCAGTAGGGGTAAGGCAGTGTCTTCCCCAGACTCAGAGTGAGCATCAGTCTCCTGAGGAAGATGATCCCATTCCCTGTGAAGGAACTGTCTCAGAGTAACTTGAACCTGATCAGGTTGAGTTTTTGGGGACAGGGGGCCCTTCCAGGGCAGATCTGAGCCTGGAGCAGCACAGCTGCACCTCTCTTGAACCTCTCAGACAGCAAGCTGCTGCTGAGGCTGCTCAGAGTGCCAGTGGGTCCCACAGGATCTATTGGGAGGATGGACTCCTTTACTCAGAGGGTAGAGACCCCAAGCCTGGTGCCACCAGGAGGTTGGCCATACCTCTGAAGTGTAGGGGTTTCCTATTACCACTGGCACATGATATCCCTTTAGCAGGACACTTGGGCCAAAGTAAAACCTGGGACAGGATTGTCCATCACTTTCACTGGCCTCACATGTCAGAGGACACAAAGGAGTTTTGTCGCTCCTGTAGCACCAGTCAAGCCAGTGGTAAGGCCGGTGGTACTACAAAGGCCCCCCTGATACCACTACCTGTGGTGGTTTCCCTTTGAGAGGGTTGGGATTGACATTGTTGGTCCCAAGGATCCTCCAACCGTATCTGGGCACAGATTTATACTAGTGGTGGTGGACCATGCCACTAGGTATCCAGAGGCAATACCCCTTAGGACCACCACAGCTCCTGTGGTGGCCAGGGCCCTCCTGGGAATCTTTTCCAGAGTGGGCTTCCCTAAGGAGGTATTAACTGACAGAGGTGCAAACTTCATGTCAAATTACATAACTGCTATGTGGAAGGAATGTGGAGTGAATTACAAATTCACCACACACTATCACCCACAATGAAATGGGTTAGTTGAGAGATTCAACAAAACCCTGAAGGGCATGATCATGGACCTCCCAGACAAGCTTAGGAAAAGATGGGATGTCCTGGTGCCCTGCCTTCTGTTTGCCTACAGAGAGGTTCCTCAGAAGGGGGTTGGTTACAGCCCTTTTGAACTTCTGTTTGGACATCCAGTTAGGGGTCCATTGTGTCTAGTGAAGGAGGGATGGGAGTTACCTCTCAAACCACCTAAACAGGATATAGTGGACTATGTGCTTGGTCTCCGCTCCAGGATGGCTGAGTACATGAAGAAGGCATCCAAAAATATTGAGGCTAGCCAAGAATTACAGAAAGCTTGGCATGACCAAAAGGCTGTTTTGACTGTGTACTAGCCAGGACAGAAGGTATGGGTGCTGGAGCCTGTAACCCCAGCAGCTCTCCAAGATAAGTGGAGTGGGCCCCATACCATACTTGAGCAAAAGGGAGAGGTTACCTTACTGTTGGACTTGGCCTTTTTTTTAGCAGGTTCACCCCTAAACTTTTTGCCTGGTCTGTAACCTAGTGTTGGTGGTTTTAGGCCTTTGGGCACTTTCGCACTGTGGTCCAGTGGAAAGTGCGTGCGCGCTCTGTGCACATTTAGTGAGATTGACCTGCCTCCCATAGGAATGCATTGGGGATCTGTGTGCCAGTGGTAATTCCTGGTATGAGAGGAGCAGTGTGGTCAAGTTTAGTATGTGTGAATTCGTGAGAATAAATGCTGCGCAATGGTGTGTGCAGATTTATTATGGCTGGTGTAGAAATGCCACTTTTAGAAGTTGGCATTTATGTGTGCTCTGTGCCTGCCTGCCTGATGTGGATTGCATGTCTGGCTTTGTGAGTGACAGGGGCTGGAAGGTGTGTGTGGCTCCAGGAGGGGCAGGGTGAGTCAGCGCAGGGCTGAATGGAGAGTTCTCCATGTAGATGGGTGGGAGGAGTTGCACCTGGAACCTGAATAGGGCTGTGCCTTCCCTCTACAATGCTGGCTCCACCTCCTGTGGTGCGTCTGATGTCCCTAGCCTACACTCTGAAAGGGAAGAGGAGCTTGCCAAAACAAAGTGCTCCAAATCCCCCCTATACCAGTTCTGACTGGTATCCCCAAGCCCTGTGCTGTGACACAAAGGGATTTTGTGTATAAAAGAAGGGGCTGTGACCCCATGAAAAATGTTCTTGTTCTTGGACTCGAATCTGCTGGGGCGTGCTGCTGCTGGGGCCCAGGGGGGGCTGCCATGAGGGCTTGCCTCCCTGGGCCCTGCCTTGCCCCTTGATGACTGGAGGACTTTTTTTCTGGCTGGGGCTTGTTCTCCCTTTAGGGACCTTTTGCTTCTTTTTATCTAAGGGCTTCTGTACTGCCCTTGTGCCCTGTGAGCGCTTTACCTTTAAACTTTCCCCCAAAGAAGGAGGAGAGCGTGGGGGCTGCACAGCGCAGCTGCAGCCCTTGGTGAGGGAATCCCCATCGTAGGGATTCCTCCGTGATGCCGATCTAAGTGGGAGCCTATCCCGCGTTATGCCTTTATTTGCCGGTGCCCACACCGCTTATGCTTTTATTTTGATAGCAGGAGCCCACCCTGCTTTGTATTTTAAACCTCGAGGGAGCCTACCCCTCATTTCCCCTGAGACCGAGAAGAATCACCGCTGCGGCCCGAGCCGCGGCAAAAGCGGAAGTCAGGCAACATGGTGCCTGGCGGCGGGCGGGACTTTCGGTTTTGCGGAGGAAGTCCCGCGCCCGCCCCCGCAGCCTGAGAAGACGTCCGGAGCCCTGCAGGCTCCATGCTGAAGTCCCAGTCCCATGAGAGGGACCGGGCGAAGAGCAGAGTGCCGGCCCTGGGAGCCCCCGAGAGGAGACTGGAGCAGAGAGGTCCTGCCCGCAGAGCCGGTGAGTGAAGAGGCCAGAGTGGGGGGCTCCTTAATGTTGGTGCCTTTTCGAGGCATGTTGCCAGTGCTTGGGGGGTGTTCTGAGCGGCCCCGTCTGGCAGCGGGCCGCTCCAACGTGGGGCACAGTGGTTTCCAGAGCCTGCGTGGCTCCAGCGGGGGCATGTTTTATTTATGAGCCCGTGTGGCTCCAACGAGTGGCATTTTTTTTGATAAAAGGCCCAGAGGAGCCCGTGTTTCCCCCCAGGTGGCCATTTTCTACAGCTGCCCCATTTTGCTAGAGGGCAGCTGCAGCGTTTTAGGGGCCAAGTTTGTTTAGAGAGGCCCAGTGGGGCCCCGAGGGCACAGTTGTGCCAGGGCCCCTTTACCTGATTCTCAGCTGCACCGCACCAGCGCAGGCAGCTGCAGCGTTTTCTGCCGGTTTTGTTCCAAGGGCACAGTGAGTGCCCAGACCTACATTTGGCATCACAGCTGCGCAGCACTTAGTGCCAGCTGCTACGTTTAGGTCCAGTTATTTGGGGCACGTCTTCTAAGTTAGGAGTGAGATGTACTCCTTGGCCCCCCTTTTCTTCACAGCTGCTCAGCACTTAGTGCCAGCTGCACCATTTAGGTTTGCGCAATGGCGCAATTGAATTCAGCTGCTTGGCAGCCGCCCTGACTTTTAGACATAGGGCATTGGAGCCCCTTTTGAGATGGCCAGTTGGCCAGGGGGACTGTTAGGTTTGTAGGGCGCCAGGCCCTAGTGTGATTTATGCCTCTGCTATGGGTCTTTTTACTAGGAGGTTATGTGCTAATGCGAGTTATGTGGTGCTAGGAAATGTGATGCATTTACCATGATTATTTACACACCCTGTTTTATGCCTCTAATGTACTTTCATGATTATGAGGTTTTGCATAATGTGTTTATGCTTGTGATTTTATTATTACCTAATGCGTTTAGGTTGTGAGTTATTCTCTACTGTGAGTTATGCCCCTAATGTGAGTTATGCTTAGGAGGTTCTGGTCTAATGCGTTTAGGCTTATGAGGTTGGCGCAGAATGTATTTCGCGCCTAATGTGATACTGTGCATAATGTGGTTTATGTTACAGGCTGATGCTGAGTACAGTGGTTACCAGTGATTACTGGTTGTACGTTTATGATATGTTCTACATTTATTATCTTTACTAAGTGATGGTTCTGACAGTGGCCCACGTGGCCCTGTCATGTGTAAATAATCCCTTGTAGATATTGCCCAGTGCCAGTTGGCACCATGTATATTATGTGATTACTATTCTAATGTGTTATGAGAATACAAAGGCTATTTTTGATATAACCTTGTGTGGAGTTCCTTTTTGTGGTGTGCCTGGGATGTTGTTGCTGTGCGTGTGCGCAAACGCTTTACACATTGCCTCCGGGATAAGCCTGACTGCTCGTGCCAAGCTACCAAAGGGGTGAGCAGGGGTTATCTTTGGTGTGTAACTCCCTCGCCCTGACTAGATTGGTGGTCTCTGCCTGGCTTTGGCGCAAGCCTTAGCCAACCAGAGATCCCATTTCTAACATTGGTTGTCAGCGGTGAGGATTAGGACTTGCGTTTGCGCAGTACCACAGCGACAACTGGCTGCATTACAAAGCTCTGCATTTTAGATAGTCACATGGAAAGGGATTATTGTTTCTAAGTTTGTTTTAAGAGTCATTTCTTTGAAATGTGTTTTATTGCACTATGAGTTGAGTGTCCTGCCAAGGACAGAAACCAGAGAATCTGGAGGAGTGCCTGCCCTTGTGCAGACTGCTATTGGGTTGGCCTAAAGCTGGAGGAGGGACTGCCCTTGAGCCATTTTGCTGGTTCTTGGGTTGGCCTGCAGCTGAGGGAGGGACTGCCCCTGTGCTGTCTGCTGGTTATAGGGTTGGCCTACAGTGGGGACTTAATTGGCATGGCGTCACTAGCTCGGGAGGGTAGATTATCCCCTAAGTGCAGTGTGAATTTTCTGGATTCCCCAGTAAGGGTGGGATCCAGTGGTGGCAGCAACATGAAGTCCAGTGCAGAAAGTCCCGGTCCCCAGACGGTGGTACCTGGTTCCCGGTTAAGAGGGGGGCAGGTTGAGATTCAGGGGCAGTAAGATACTGTCTCACCAGTCCGGGGGGGCGCCTGTGGATGAGTGGTGTGTTGCACTGGACGATTGGGTGTGAGTTCTCTGAAATAAGGAGCTTGCATGGGGGAGTGAGTCCAATAAGAGTGGCTCGGGTATCTTCCGGTCCTGTGTGGTGGAAGAGGTTCAGTGTAGCCCAGCTAGGTCCCAGTGTAGCGGGAGGGGTGTAGGGGCTCACGTCCTGTCTCAGAGGAGAAGGAGTGAGTGTGCCGGAAACC
Organism: Calotriton arnoldi; assembly: GCA_963921515.1. Taxonomy (NCBI): domain Eukaryota; kingdom Metazoa; phylum Chordata; class Amphibia; order Caudata; family Salamandridae; genus Calotriton; species Calotriton arnoldi. The sequence goes on from CAWUFW010008932.1 coordinate 101,489, forward strand.
CAGGGCCTGGATGGTTTCTTCAGGGAACACCAGGTTGGGGGCCTAGGCTGTACTTGTAGGCCATTTGAGGAGGATCTCCCAGTGTCTAGAGGACATGGAGTGTCTGTAATCAGAGCTCCAGCGATCCTAGTGTTGGGCAGCGCCGCTCCTAAGTGGAGGGTGCAGAAGTCCTGATTGAGGGGTGAGAGGGGGAGAGGTTCCCCAGTGGAAAAACCAGTGGGTCCAGAAGGGGCCATGGGGACACCACTTCTGCCCTGGGTTTGTGCCCGGCAGACTGTCACACAACACATTAGATGTGTTACCCTCTGGGGGTGGTACAGGCCTGGCCGGGATCTTTGGGGTCCCTGGCTGAGTATGGTAGTACTACCTTGAGGGCAGATGGGGCCTATCTTAAGTGAAGGGACCCTGCTCTTCAGGATGGGGGGCATGCGTGCTCCCCGGAAGTCCTGGTTCACCAGGCATCTGACCAAAGGGTACGTCCCTGGGTTGGGGAGCCAGTAGCAGGTGTTTCCTGATCTGGACGGCAGGGCGGCTGTAATCAGTGTCCTGGCCGGTTTGCCTTCTAGGGGGTACCACTCCAGTTGGGAGGGTATCGGACTCTGGAAGGGGGTGCAGAGGGAGGGAGTCCTCGCCTCTGACCCCGGTGCAGCCGGTGAATTTCGGTCCCAGGTGGTAGACCAGTAATGGAGAGAGGTCCTGAACTGGTGGGAGAGTTGTGTTCTGGTAGGTGCTTCTCCTGGGAGAGCGCGAAACATCAGAAGTAGAGGTAGGGTGAGGAGATGCTTCACCCGTGACCTCTGGTCAGCCTGAGGGTGCGGACCCTAGGTTGAAGGATCAGTGGTAGTTTGGAACTACACTGAGAGGGAGAGTGGAAAATGGCTATTGTATGCCAGGGGTTACTGCCCCCCACTCTGTGGATTGGCAAGGACCAGTGGCATCTGGGTGGCCTAGGGCCTGGTCCTGGCCGTGGACAACTAAGGAGTACCGGTGGGGTAGCCTAGTTGGTCCTGAGTTTTTTTTCTTAGATGGATTCCATGGGTTCCAAGTGGCGTAGAACCGAAGGGTGTCCCTGCAGTGCGGGCCCACGTCCGTGTTCTATCGCCCCAAGCAGGGAAGCCCATCACGGTGGTGATTGGTCTGCCCTGCGTTTTGGCTGGAAGGGGGTTGTGTTGGACTTGGCCTTTTTTTTAGCAGGTTCACCCCTAAACTTTTTGCCTGGTCTGTAACCTAGGTTTGGTGGTTTTAGGCCTCTGGGCACTTTCGCACTGTGGTCCAGTGGAAAGTGCGTGCGCGCTCTGTGCACATTTAGTGAGATTGACCTGCCTCCCATAGGAATACATTGGGGATCTGTGTGCCAGTGGTAATTCCTGGTATGAGAGGAGCAGTGTGGTCAAGTTTAGTATGTGTGAATTCGTGAGAATAAATGCTGCGCAATGGTGTGCCCAGATTTATTATGGCTGGTGTAGAAATGCCACTTTTAGAAGTTGGCATTTATGTGTGCTCTGTGCCTGCCTGCCTGATGTGGATTGCATGTCTGGCTTTGTGAGTGACAAGGGCTGGGAGGTGTGTGTGGCTCCAGGAGGGGCAGGGTGAGTCAGCGCAGGGCTGAATGGAGAGATCTCCATGTAGATGGGTGGGAGGAGTTGCACCTGGGACCTGAATAGGGCTGTGCCTTCCCTCAACAATGCTGGCTCCACCTCCTGTGGTGCGTCTGATGTCCCTAGCCTACACTCTGAAAGGGAAGAGGAGCTTGCCAAAACAAAGTGCTCCAAATCCCCCCTATACCAGTTCTGACTGGTATCCCCAAGCCCTGTGCTGTGACACAAAGGGATTTTGTGTATAAAAGAAGGGGCTGTGACCCCATGAAAAATGTTCTTGTTCTTGGACTCGAATCTGCCGGGGCGTGCTGCTGCTGGGGCCCAGGGGGGGCTGCCATGAGGGCTTGCCTCCCTGGGCCCTGCCTTGCCCCTTGATGACTGGAGGACTTTTTTTCTGGCTGGGGCTTGTTCTCCCTTTAGGGACCTTTTGCTTCTTTTTATCTAAGGGCTTCTGTACTGCCCTTGCGCCCTGTGAGCGCTTTACCTTTAAACTTTCCCCCAAAGAAGGAGGAGAGCGTGGGGGCTGCACAGCGCAGCTGCAGCCCTTGGTGAGGGAATCCCCATCGTAGGGATTACCCCGTGATGCCGATCTAAGCGGGAGCCTATCCCGTGTTATGCCTTTATTTGCGGGTGCCCACCCAGATTATGCTTTTATTTTGATAGCAGGAGCCCACCCTGCTTTCTATTTTAAACCTCGAGGGAGCCTACCCCTCATTTCCCCCGAGACCGAGAAGAATCACCGCTGCGGCCCGAGCCGCGGCAAAAGCGGAAGTCAGGCAACATGGTGCCTGGCGGCGGGCGGGACTTCCGGTTTTGCGGAGGAAGTCCCGCGCCCGCCCCCGCAGCCTGAGGAGACGTCCGGAGCCCTGCAGGTTCCATGCTGAAGTCCCGGTCCCATGAGAGGGACCGGGCGAAGAGCGGAGTGCCGGCCCTGGGAGCCCCCGAGAGGAGACCGGAGCAGAGAGGTCCTGCCTGCAGAGCCGGTGAGTGAAGAGGCTGGAGTGGGGGCTCCTTGTTGTTGGTGCCTTTTCGAGGCATGTTGCCGGTGCTTGGGGGGTGTTCTGAGCGGCCCCGTCTGGCAGCGGGCCGCTCCAATGTGGGGCACAGTGGTTTCCAGAGCCTGCGTGGCTCCAGCGGGGGCATGTTTTATTTACGAGCCCCTGTGGCTCCAACGAGTGGCATTTGTTTTGATAAAAGGCCCAGAGGAGCCCGTGTTTCCCCCCAGGTGGCCATTTTCTACAGCTGCCCCATTTTGCTAGAGGACAGCTGCAGCGTTTTAGGGGCCAAGTTTGTTTAGAGAGGCCCAGTGGGGCCCCGAGGGCACAGTTGTGCCAGGGCCCCTTTACCTGATTCTCAGCTGCACCGCACCAGCGCGGGCAGCTGCAGCGTTTTCTGCCGGTTTTGTTCCAAGGGCACAGTGAGTGCCCAGACCTACATTTGGCATCACAGCTGCGCAGCACTTAGTGCCAGCTGCTACGTTTAGGTCCAGTTATTTGGGGGCACGTCTTCTAAGTTAGGAGTGAGATGCACTCCTTGGCCCCCCTTTTCTTCACAGCTGCGCAGCACTTAGTGCCAGCTGCACCGTTTAGGTTTGCGCAATGGCGCAATTGGATTCAGCTGCTTGGCAGCCGCCCTGACTTTTGGACATAAGGCATTGGAGCCCCTTTTGAGATGGCCAGTTGGCCAGGGGGACTGTTAGGTTTGTAGGGCGCCAGGCCCTAGTGTGATTTATGCCTCTGCTATGGGTCTTTTTACTAGGAGGTTATGTGCTAATGCGAGTTATGTGGTGCTAGAAAATGTGATGCATTAACCATGATTATTTACGCTCCCTGTTTTATGCCTCTAATGTACTTTCATGATTATGAGGTTTTGCATAATGTGTTTATGCTTGTGATTTTATTATTACCTAATGCGTTTAGGTTGTGAGTTATTCTCTACTGTGAGTTATGCCCCTAATGTGAGTTATGCTTAGGAGGTTCTGGTCTAATGCGTTTAGGCTTATGAGGTTGGCGCAGAATGTATTTCGCGCCTAATGTGATACTGTACATAATGTGGTTTATGTTACAGGCTGATGCTGAGTACAGTGGTTACCAGTGATTACTGGTTGTACGTTTATGATATGTTCTACATTTATTATCTTTACTAAGTGATGGTTCTGACAGTGGCCCACATGGCCCTGTCATGTGTAAATAATGCCTTGTAGATATTGCCCAGTGCCAGTTGGCACCATGTATATTATGTGATTACTATTCTAATGTGTTATGAGAATACAAAGGCTATTTTTGATATAACCTTGTGTGGAGTTCCTTTTTGTGGTGTGCCTGGGATGTTGTTGCTGTGCGCGTGCGCAAACGCTTTACACATTGCCTCCGGGATAAGCCTGACTGCTCGTGCCAAGCTACCAAGGGGGTGAGCAGGGGTTATCTTTGGCGTGTAACTCCCTCGCCCTGACTAGAGTGGTGGTCTCTGCCTGGCTTTGGCGCAAGCCTTAGCCAACCAGAGATCCAATTTCTAACACTTACCTACCTGGAGGACATTGGAACTCCCAGGAGCCCCCACCGGGTGCTCCATGTGAACAGGCTCAATCCATATGTTGACAGGGCAGACATGGGCTTGCTCATGGCTACTGATGAGGGATAGGAGGAAGAGAGTGACCCACTCCCTGACCTCCTCTCACAGAACCCTGATGATGGTTCAGTAGATGGTGTAGCCTTGGCAGGCAGCCTCACTGAGCAGCAACAGACTGATTGCAGGAAAGTCCTCAATCAGTACAGACACATGTTCTCACTGAATCCCAGTCAGACCACCTGGTGTACCCATGAAGTGGACACAGGGGAGAGCTTACCTGTAAAGAACAAAATGTACAGACAACCTGACCATGTCAGGGACTGCATCAGGACTGAGGTCCAAAAGATGTTGGAATTGGGAGTAATTGAACCCTCAGATAGTCCTTCGGCTAGTCCAGTGGTCCTGGTACCCAAACCTCACACCCAGGGTGGTAAGAGAGAGATGAGGTTTTGTGAAGACTACAGGGGGCTCAATGCAGTCACTAGGACTGATGCTCATCCTATTCCCAGGGCAGATGAACTTATAGATACTTTGGCCTCAGCCAAGTTTCTCAGTACATTTGACCTCACAGCTGGCTACTGGCAAATCAGACTAGCTGAGGATGCTAAGCCCAAAACAGCATTTTCAACGCCTAGTGGGCACTATCAATTTTTGGTAATGCCCTTTGGCTTGAAAAATGCACCTGCCACTTTTCAAAGGTTGGTGAATAAAGTTCTCACAGTCCTGGAAGCCTATAGTGCAGCTTATCTTGATGATATTGCTGTCTTTAGCTCCACCTGGGAGGATCACCTGGTCCACCTGAGAAATGTTTTGGAGGCCCTGCAGAAAGCAGGCCTCACTATCAATGCCACTAAGTGCCAGATAGGGCAGAGTAAGGTTGTATACCTGGGCCACCTTGTGGGTGGAGGTCAGGTTCAACCATTGCAGAGCAAAATCCAGACCATCATGGAATGGGTTGCTCCAACTACCCAGACTCAGGTCAGAGCTTTTGTGGGCCTGACTGGGTACTACAGGAGGTCTGTCAAAGGATATGGATCCATAGTGACCCCTTTGAATGATTTGACTTCCAAAAGAATGCCTAAGAAAGTTCAGTGGACAGTTAGCTGTCAAAAGGCATTTGATGACCTGAAGCAGGCCATGTGCACTGCTCCCATTCTGCAAAGTCCTGACTATTCCAAACAATTCATTGTTCAAACTGATGCATCTGAGTTGGGGGTAGGGGCTGTGTTATCACAACTGAATGAAGAGGGTCAGGATCAGCCAGTAGCTTTTATAAGCAGAAGGCTGACCCCCAGAGAGAAACGTTGGTCAGCTATTGAGAGGGAAGCCTTTGCTGTGGTTTGGGCTCTAAAGAAGCTGAGGCCATACTTGTTTGGCACTCACTTCGTTGTTCAGACAGACCATAAGCCCCTCTTATGGCTTAAACAGTTGAAGGGTGAAAACCCCAAACTTTTGAGGTGGTCCATTTCCCTACAGGGGATGGACTATACAGTGGAACATAGACCTGGGAGTAACCATGCCAATTCAGATGGACTCGCCAGATATTTCCACTTCGAACATGAAGACTCAACTGGTCAAGGTTAGTTTAATGTCCTTTCGTTTGGGGGGGGTTGTGTAGGAAAGTAGGATCTGCTTCTTATGGTTACCCCCACTTTTTGCTTGATGTCTCACTGGTTTGACTAGTCTGACTGGGATCCTGCTAATCAGGACCCCAATCTATCTGCTTTCTCCCTTAAATTGACATACATGTACTTTGGTACACTCCAGATTGGATACTGGGGTACCCTTATAAGTCCCTAGTATATGGTACCCATGTACCCATGGCATAGGTACACCAGAGGCCTCACATGGGCTGAAGCATGTATTATGCCACCCATGAGAGGCCATTCAAAATGGAACTCTAGGGGGGATATTTACAAGAACGTGCGCTAAACATCTCCAGAAAATGTTAACGCAACTTTACACATCGCAGTCTATCGCGGGAAAATAACCCCGTGTTAACCCGGAATTCACAACACGGCGGTACCATGCGATAGTCCTCCGAAAATGCGGCCAATGTCCGCGAAACAACCCCAGCGACGGCGATAAAAACACAAACCCCAATGCGTAAAAAGACGCGATGGGCCCAAACGCGACAAGAAAACAGTGATAACCGGCAAGAGGCCAGCAATACCCACGCGTAATGCGGGAAAAAGTACAAGAACAGCCCACAGAAAATGCCACCAAAATGGAAGTGAACTGCGGAGAACCACGAATGCACCCTGACCGACTGCAGAGGACAACATGAACCCTACAATCCCCACGGAGGAACACACAGGAATCCAGGGCCCGTGGAAGGGCAATGAGAAGAGGAAGACGGGGTACAGTCTGCAGGAAAACACGATCATCGTCACGGATGAGATAGAACACCACCACCAACTGCACATCACCTCCAACGTGTCATTGGCAACAAAGAGGCAAAGATGGCACACCATCTCGGACCATGTGAATGCCGTCGCAGCGCCGAGGAGGACAATGGAAGAGGACAAGAGGCGCTGGATTGATGTGAATGGCAAAACCAAGCAGAAACACGCTGCCAACGCGAAAGCAGCAACGCACTTTGGAGGAGGGGGGCCAGCAGAACACCAGGAGCTGAATGACATGGAGAAGATGGTGGCCACAGTCATCAGTCGGGAGACGGTGACAGGAGTTGGGGATCCGGACACTGCCCAACATGACCCGACACCACATCAACAGGGCGTGTACTGACCAGGGAGTGGGGGGAAGGGAGGAACTGGGCACAATGGCACACATGCACAATTAAGCAGAGCACACTGCACACCCACAATGACTCTGGATCCTGTCCCTGATCCCACGGGAACACTTCAGCACACACAAATACCAAGTAGTCCCACGTACACCATGTGCCCAAAGGGGCACCCACCCAACACATCAACAATCACACAACCAACACATGCACACATGCAGGGCCGTTTCTACCATTTGGCAAGACTAGGCGGCCGCATAGGGCGGCAAAAGGGGGAGGGCGGCAACAAACATGAGTTTGGGAATCCCCTTGAACGGCCTTCTACCACGAAAACGCATTGGGTAGCGCCTTCTACAATTCGACGTGACGTGAGGTCACGTTCGGCGCCACGGGCGGGACGTACGGCGCCACGGACAGGGGCCGTGCACGCCGCTAATAGCCTGCTTCAAAATTCCCGCCCGCAGCGCGGCTGAGTCACTCGCTGATGACTACAACCACGCCTGATGTCACCCGGCCGAGGTACTAGTGTGCAAGACATCGCAGCGAACTGCTAATGTGAGGCGTGCGTGACCTCTACTAGACCACCGACCTACCACAGAAAACCTCAGACTCTGGTGAGCCTGTTATCTTTTACCAATCCCTGTGAGTGTAGCACTGCACGCTCGTAATATCTCAGTGTTTCATAGCTTTTTTATTTAGCGCGTGGCCACTTTCCGCTTCCTCTGGCAAGACTGGCATCGGCCCCTGCCGCCGGCCCCGTCTCCGTATGCACCAAAACGATAGTTGCACTGTAAGCGTGCGATTCGCGCATGTCCCAGCAGGCTTGAGGACTGGTGGTTCATGTGCGCGCTAGAGTACTATACTACAGTGAATATTACCCGAAACACACGGCCAGCATATCGGTCACTTTCAGTGCCCAATGGCGAGACACTTTACTATGGCGGTGCCGGAAGCTGGCGGAACTTGAAGTTTTGCTGCAGTGTGTACGCTGTTTGCACTACCGCGGGGCAGTGTAATGGATCCTGCGGCCCTCTCAGGCTCACCCGACCACCATCGGCACTGGCTAACTCAGACTCCCCGTCGAGAGCAGGAGCCTGCTGCCTGGCAGCCTGTAGCAGAGGGAGCTGCTTGCTGCTGGCTTTCGGCTGCTGCCTAACTTAAACATCCCGCTGCAGATTCTTGACAGATTCTTGACTGTGACTGACTGAATCAATGGTGTGTGACATAGATTTGAGCCGGGCCCAGCTCAGAGAGGTGAGCGCTGGCATGTTTATCACATTATTATTTTAGCATCACAATAAGCCCAAATCAAAACCTGTGATCAATTAAGCTGCCCCCTGTCGGAGCTGCCCCACAGGCTTTCCTCGTGTGCTGTTCAACATATGGAGGAGAACAACTGACAACATGATCCGGATCACAATCCAAACGCGGGCACTGGCTGCAGCCCCCACGTAGATCTGGTGGTGCCTCGCCTTCCATTTTAAGTGCTGGCAAGGCACCCCAGACAGTCACTACTATGCACATGCAGTGTAGAGATTCCAGGTTGAAACGGGCTGTTTGGTTCTTTTTACTGAGCTGCCCTAGGCTGTGGTGTTGGCAAGATGATTTTTTTATCCCCCTGGGCCCTGCATCACAAAAAACCGAAAGGCCTCCTGGCAGTCAGTGGAGCCCCCTCCCCCCGTCCCAAACATACTTTCGGTCCCAAGCAGCCGCTCTGACTCCGAGAGCAGATTGTTGTACACCAAGGCCAGTCTACTCTGCAGCAAAACAAGCGGAGCGGCCACTGTAAATGGCAGTTGAAGTTCTCAAAGAGTGCTAAACGATTGCTGAAGAATAACTAAAGGCAGTCCATGACACCGACGCAGCGCCTGTTTACATTTCACACGTTTTACTCTATATTGCATTCCTGAAGACTGTGATGTTTCTGTAGATTTTAACAACGCACCGACACGGCGTGCTTATGGGCCATTTCAGAGAGATGTTAGAAGAGAAAGTTAGCCTGGATGACAGGGGGAGAGAGTGATGGTAGTAAAAGGGAGGGGGCTGCATTTTTCAATTCTCGCCTAGGGCGGCAAAACACCTAGAAACGGCCCTGCACACATGCGAAACACAGAAAACATGCATATACGTCAGCCACACTGACAATGCAAGAGACACCACATGACGAGTAGCATGGCTGCAGTCCAATCATCATGACAATGTACACGGCACGACACTGAGGTGGCTGAGTGCGGACCACAACCGGAAAGGAGCAGGTCACACTCGGACACAACCACCTGCACAAACAACCCCTGAAGTCAACGACACATCTGCAGACAAGCCATGCCCAAGAGTCACAACTCGACAAAGAGCACAAGTTACCCAAGCCTGCAACATCTCAGCACTGTGGAAGCACAGAACTGAAAGGCACACCGCATGAAAGGGATAAGTGGCAGCCATATCAGAGCCGCCGGAGCGCCTCACCCACCGTGCAGCATATGCACATAAGAATAAGTGCACCTTGAGATTTTCAACATCCTGGTACAAACTGCAACACCACCACAACAGAACACAGGACACAACTGGTGCCGCATATGTGCACAACATGGCCAATCACATCTGGCACAGCAGGAAACTGTGACATGACAATGTACAAGTACAACCTGTAACCTGTAAATTTGTATTATTCACACATGCCGTGCTTGTGGACATTTAGTACTGTCCCATGATTGCCAAGGACGGCCACAATGTGACGTGCTCATGAGAAGAAATTGGCAATGAGGGTGTTCCTATGGGCTATTCCTGCCGCAGCTGCAGTGGCGTGTGGACCACCTGCCCCATTGTCCTCATCAGGTCAGGTACCTCTGGAACCGGGATCCATGGTGCATTGGTGCGTACACAGATGTTGTGCAACACACAACATGCAACGATCATCTTGCACACAATGTCTGGGCTGTACAGGAACCTTCCACCTGTGACGTCCAGGCACCTGAAACGTGACTTCAACACGCCAAATGTGTATTCCACGATGCCCCTGGTGCGTATGTGGGCCGCATTTTACTGCCTCTGGGCGGGTGTGTTCTGGTCTCGGAGGGGTGTCATCATCCAAGGGCAGAGTGCATATCCTTGATCACCTTTGACAGTGCAGAGAGATAAGAGTCAATACTTTGTTCAGCATGATGTGTTGGCAGGCCCACTAGTCCAGTGACGCCTGTGCTGGCTGTGTGTGGGGTGTGTGTAGGCCAGCCCTAAGGGAGTAGCTGGTGCTGGCAACAACTTCAACAGTCATCAGGCACTCAGGCATGCAATGTACGAACAGCAAGGGATAATGACTTGAGTTGCACAGAGTTAGTGGCCAAGGATGCACATCGGCCGATACGGGCCTACCGCCACAGGACGCTGACTTGCGGGATACTGGGTAGGGTCATGAGGGCAGAGCAGGGTCTCGTATGTATCAAGGGTGGTTTTCGCAGAGTGTCACGGGGGATAGTGGGAGGTGTACACCCAGGGCATGGTGCAGAGTGCACATACCAGCTGTGTCCGCCAACATGGCAGATATGAATGCCACAGACTCATGCCAAACACCAAGTCCGTACCTGCCAGTTGCTGATGACAACCCCCAGGCCACAGGCTCAGACACCAACGATGTTCGGCCGGAGGCTGACGGTGTCTCATGGCGCACAGGGTAAGTGGCACCAGGTCAGTCCTTGCGAGTGGTTGACCTCCTCCGTAACGGTGATCCGTGTTTCCACTGGACTGGGACGCATCTGTCTCTCACTCCTCTCCCTACGTCCACTGGCTTGAACTCTGCCATTGATTGATGGGGACTCAGTCCTAGATGTGGAACATACTGGACTGCTGTGTAGGCCGGCTGCAGCGGTGGGGTATGTCAACGAATGTGGACTCCTGGGGGCCTGTGCCACGGAGGACAGCGATGGTCTGAGGAGGCTGCCAAGCTCGCTGGCATGGGTCCTGGGGCTAGCACCGGCACGTGGTGGGCCCTCTTTGACACACGGCGGTGTCGGCAGCTGAGCAGTGCGGCCCTGGAGCGCTGGGGTAGGCAAGCCGGGTCTGGGTATCAGTGGCCTGGGGTGCAGCAGGCGCACAGGCTCGCAGGCCCTGCTGCTCACGGCTTCGGCCTCATGGCAGGCTGAGAGGCGCTGCCCTGGCAGTGACGTTGGCCATTCCGGGAGTGCACCACGCTCAGCGCCACAGTGTTTTTATCCACACCCTTGCGCAGGCCTGGCGTAAGCCGGGCCAACACACTACGCTCATGCACACAGGGGTGGACGCAGCGAGCGACATTTCCGCGATCTACCCCACAGCCTTAGGTGACATGGTTGCGTCCACTGTTCACTACTCCCCAGACACCATCAGTTAATGTCTGCATGGACATATCTGTGGCTTGCATACCCAGGTCTGTCCAGCACATTCACGCCACACTTGTCATTGTGTACATTCCCATTCATGGGTCACTTGCCTCCTTCGCACATGCCTGCTTTCCGCCTCTCCACACGTTCAGCTGTTGTGTGGCTGTGGTGCCCTGATATAGCTGGCTTGTGTACATGGGAAGCCCAGTATCCCAATGGAGTTGTGTTGACGTGTCTGGTAGGTGGGCATGTTGACTGACATGTCGTGTGTGGTTTGGTCACGTGTGCATTCCCAGAGTTGGGCGTTGTGTGATGGTGGGTTTGAGGTGTGTGGTGTGTTGATTTGGTACTTACCAACGAGCAGTCCAGTTCCATAGGTGCCATCCTGGAAGCGCTGGTTGATGATGGACTGTCGGAAGATGTAGGAATCGTGCACACTGCCTGGGTAGTTTGCGACGACATTGGTGAACATTCCCCGGTGGTCCACTATTGCCTGCACATTAATGGAATGCGTGTGCTTTCTGTTGCGGTAGATGTGTGCAGTGTCCGCAGGGGGCACAAGTGGGACATGTGTGCAGTCAATGGCCCCCAACACGTGTGGGAAGCTTGCAATGGCGTAGAAGCCTTGATTGGTCTCCAGCTGTTCCTGCGCAGTGTTGGGGAAGTGAAGGTACTGGGGTATGAAGCTGATGATGGCATCCAGGACAGGTGTGAGGAACTTTGATAGGGCTGGCTGTGAGACTCTTCTGACTCTGGCCGTTGTTGGTTGGAAGGTACCAGAGGCCAACGTGTGCAGCACAGCCAGCAGCTTTGTCTGCGGAGGGATGTTGGTTGTCCGCTGTGTTGGGACCGTCAGCCTGGGGCCAATGTGGGTCATGATGCGGAGGATGGTTGCCCTTTTGAGCCTGTAGTGGGCAATGACTTCCTCGGGCGTCAGGTCTGTGAGACTAGTGCGTTTTTGATAGGTCCGCTGTCTTACTCTGCGCTGCCTCTGTGGTGGTCCGGAGGGGGTGCCAGTCCCGGAATCATACCTCCACCTTGGAATCATACCTCCACACCAGCAACTGGTATGGGAGGTATGATTCCACCCTTCAGAAGCGAGCTTCGTGGGGTCACCGGTCTACCCGGGACATGCCTTCTTGACCCGGACAGCACAAAATGGATGCTGCCAGCCAGAGACACATTTCTGCCCTCCTGCTGCTGAGCCAAGCTCGAGCAGAGGAAGGCAGCACAATAGGCATCCTGTCACAGGGACGTGTGACCACCTCCCAGACAGGGTTTAGTGTATTGGGGCTGGGTGGATGCACTCTGAGAGTGCCAGAAAGTCTGCACTGGGGGCACATTTGGTGTCCCTGTGCATAGTTCAGCTCAAACCAGTTCTGGGAGCCGGTGGCTCCTGCTCTGGTGCGAAACTGGATAAAGGACATGGGTGTGGCCACGCCTCTGTCCTGCCCTCCCCTATTAGGGTCCCCTGAATCTGTCCAACCCTTTCCCGTGTGTATAAAATGAGTTACCTGGCTACAGGACATTGGATTTTATGTGGACAAGATTCTAAAAAGAAGAAACCACTAACCTTCGACCGTCTGGAGACCTGGACTTCGCTGGACCTCGACTGGGCTCGACTTCGTCCCCCTTTCCGTCCAAAGCTTAGTTTGTGCTGTGACTTCATACAGGCTCTGTGCTGGACCTGTGGAGCACTTAAGACAACAGAAGAATCTCCATTGGAGTGAAGGAGTCACTCCCCTGCTTCGCAGGCACCTAATAGCGCAACTGACCTGTAGCTGCTCCTGAGCTCCTGCGGACTCCAAAGATCTCAGCTACACAGGAGGTGGGTCCCTGAAGGTCCCTGAGGTCGATTTGCCCTCTCACTGAGTTGGAGGCAAGTATCCCTCGTGGGGGCTGCATAACCCGAACCCCTGTGCACCGTGTCCATTTGCAAGTGCATATGCTTGTTGGCGATTCCCGAGCTTGTGCATTGGACTTCATGTATTCCTGACCCTGAGCAGTATTTGCACCAAAGATCTCCGGCCTCCTCACACCGAGTACTCCGTGGGCTGGTACTTTGCAATCTTGCTTGAGGTCCCCTCGCGACTTATGGTCATCCGGCCTGTGGGTCCTCCTGAGGGTCATCTTGATTTTTCTTGGGCTTTCCTGGTTGCTCCAGACGTGCCCTGACTCTCCATTGCTTGGAGAGTCCCCTGGATCTTGCTGGTCCACACCGTAACCTGTTTGACCTTCCTGCGTGATTGCTGTTGCCAAGGCTTGTTGGTGCTCCCGCCGGACACCGACCCCTCTGCACTCGACATCCTTCGTGGGAAAGCTCACCTCCGGGTCATCCTCGATGTCTCCTGATCCTCGTGGCTGCAGAGTCAAGCATCCCTTCTTCGCACCTGAAGCACCCGACATCGGTGGGCATTCGTCTACCGAGCCCCTGGTCACTCTGAAGTGACCCAGACTCTGTCCCCTCTGCTTTCAGATTCCTTCCATCCAGAATCTAGGCTTGGATTCCACCGGACCCTTTTCACCTTCACGGCAGCAGCACTTCTTCCTTTCCTTCCATAGAGAACGAAGAGAGTTTCCGACGCCACTTCAGACCTATGCACCCGGCTCCCCTGGGATAGGTAACTCTGATACTACGGTATCCACGGGTGGGGTGGCTCTTTAAACTCTTAAGTTCCAAAGGGTTGGTTTAAAGTCCTCCTAGAAGGGTCCTTAAACTTTAACTTCACAACCGCGACTTTCCCATAGAGTTGTACGGAGCACGCAGTCGTGTTTCCTCACTGCACCCGTCCTCCGTGGGTCTCCTGTGTCATCACCTTGGGTGGTTCCTTGGGGTATACCAACAAACGGAGCATAAGGGGGAAAGAAGAGAATCAGACCGCCCCCCACTCAATCAATTATAATCACAACAAGGTCTGATCTCTATGAACAGTACATAAATGCTTTAAGATCTCTTAGGGGATTCTATCTCTTTATTAATGCCCCCTGCCCAGATCTATTCCTAATCGTCAATAATCTGGATTGTCCTGACTGTTCTCATTTAAAAATCACCGTCAATAACCACCAGACAGTCGTGTTCACTTCATTACTCAGAGTGAACCGAAGAAAACAACGAATGAATCATACCCAACAACGTAAAAAATGTGAGTAGGGCAAGAAAGCACCTCACGTGCGCAAACCCAAAGGGCTTCTGGATGGTACTCGCCAGTAGGCCCACGTTATCATCATCGGTTGCTTCCTTACCCAGAAAAGATAAAGAAAGAAAGAAAAAGGTGTATATGAACAATCCACTGAGGTGGAAGGTCAAAAACAGCAAGTTTATGTGACCCCTATCACTGAGACTGTGAAATTCACTCAGTGTTTAGTTTTACCCCAAGCGTGCACAAAAAATTGGAGTTCCCAATATACTAAAAACGAGATAGCACTCACATACAACACTCTTTATTCACTGTTGTGAGTGTCCTCAATTTAAAAACAAGGCAAACATTTGGCCATTATTTTTTGTCACAAGCCAACATGTTTCGTTGCCAAACCCGTCAAGGCAACTTCATCAGGGCTGCTGGGGCATCAGTCCTCACCTCAGTCCTTTTCACACCCAATCGAGGGGTTGCTCGTGTCCAGCGTACCTACAACCACCTCTCATTCGGAACCATGCGCCACTGGGTCGCGTTCCATTCACAAGATCACACTTGTCGATCTATTCCGCCAGGATCTCCTGTCACTGCCTGCAATCGTCCATCGTTCCTTGGGGTCCCAGCGATTCTACGTGCACTTGGCACTGTATCTAGTCAAGTCGTGATTGTTATACCACTATTTTAGTATATGGTTCGGTCTCCCCCTGGAGCCCGCTGTGTATTGTGCTACTTACAAAAGTTCTATTGATCCAGTATTGTGTGCTTTGTGTTCTATCCTCGTGTAAAGGATAGTAGAGACTGTTATATTAATACATACCTATTTTTATATAACTACTGTGTGGTTCTCCTTCATTTAGTCATTCAGGAGGTGATATTCTGGTAAAACAAGCTGCTTTACATTCCTTCAAGATTAAGCCTGAAGGCTGCTCTCCATAGCTACCACTAGGATAGCTTTCATAAAGGTTATCTTTGACCTCATACATCATAAGGGTTGTGTGGATTGGTACAAGGTGCCCACTTTAACTAGTGGACAGCATATACCAAGCCACCTTCTTACATCTACTAACTCACTAACACTAAAAAGTCACCTATATAGACAACTGCCCCTTCAAACATGTCTCAGGACTGCTTCTGCAGAACCTGTGTGTGCAGCTTCAGCGGTAGAACAAATTGGCTTTTAAGAGTGCTGCGCAGGCCTTAAACTGCTCTTCTATTACATATAACTCATCACTAAAGTGGGAAGTATGTAGCCCATAGGCAATGTGCTATATGCTCAAAACCTAAGACATATACTTTCAAGTTTTAGTGAATGACATCTGTACTTACATACCTCTATGCACAGTTATACATTCAGCTTGACAGATTGCAACTCACATAACTATCTGCAAAACAATAGAGCCACTAATACACCCAGCCACTCACTTACAATAACTCCTAAGCATTCATTCAGATATACAGATACATCATATTTTTCGAGGGCTACTGGAGACAATTCTGCACACAGAGTTTAATACCCCAATATTTAATAACAAACCCAATAAGGAATCCATGCAGCCGCTGAGATACACATTTAAGGAGTGTAGAAACAATAAGAGAGGTAGTCAGATAGCAGCATCCTTCCTTCAATATACAAACTCACCTAAATAGGTCACTAGCAGTAACCATATACACAACTGCCACTTCAAACATGTCTCAGGACTGTTTCTACAGAACCTGAGTGTGCACTTTAAATAGTAGGCCACATTCTGTTTAAAAGCTGCTTGCCAAGTCGTTAACTCCTCCTCTATTACATTTAAATCTCCTCTAAGGTAGGCAGTAGGTAGGACATGGCCAGTGACCTATCTCCTCAAAACCTAACACATACGGGGGGCATATGTACAAAGAGTTAACGCTGCTGTAGCGTCAGTTTTCTGATGCTAGGGCGGCTTCTTTTAATCGCTGTATGTACAAGTTGCCGCTAACCGTGGGTAGCGACAGCATTCTGGCAACATCGTCCGTTTTTCTGTTTGCCACTTCTGTTAGCGATAGCTAATGAAAATGAGATGCAATGTAGGCATTCCAGTGTAAAAACCGCCGATAACCCCATTTTGCGATATGTACAATGATCGCCGGGGCTGGCGAAACGTTAAAAAAACAGCCGCTAAGCTCTGTTAGCGGCTGGTTTCTAAGACCAGAAAAAAGGTGGGCTTAAAAATGGAGATAACAAAACAGGATATAAGGGGGAGTAGCCCAGAACCACATTTGACAACCCACTGATGCCATGGATGTACTGCTCATGCAGCTTGGAGCACCAAGAATTCCACAACAACCACCGCCACCACCCCTGCCCCCAGGACCACCACAGAGGCAGCACCAAAGAAGACAGCGGGTATATCGTCAACGCATCACCCTGATAGACCTAACACCAGAGGATGTGATAGCACACTGCAGGCTAAAAAGGTCCTCCTTCCTCCGCATATTGACCCAGATAGCCCCCAGGCTGCAGGCACCAACACAGCATTGCAACAACATCCCTCCGCAGACGAAGCTCCTAGCAGTGCTGCACATGTTGGCCTCAGGTACCTTCCAACCAACCACTGCCAGAGTTGGGGGAGTCTCCCAGTCATCCTTTTCAAGGTTCCTCCCAAATGTGCCACAGCACCTACGCTTCCCCAACACTGCTCAAGAACAGCTTGACACCAAACAAGGCTTCTATGCCATTGCTGGCTTTCCCCATGTGTTGGGGGCAATTGACTGCACCCATGTCCTACTTGTGCCTCCTGCGGACACTGCACACATTTACCTGAACAGGAAGCACACACACTCCATGAACGTGCAGGCAATCGTGGACCACCGGGGCTTGTTCACCAATGTTGTAGCCAAGTTTCCAGGGAGTGTGCATGACTCATACATCTTCCGGCAGTCCATCATCAACCAGCGTTTTGAGAAAGGCACATATGGAAATGGACTGCTTGTTGGAAAGTACAAACTGAACACACCACACACAACAAGTCCACAATCATGTAGCACACAAATGTGAGAATGCACATGTAGCAAATGTCAAACAACATGCCTTGAAATATGTCCACCCACCATACACAAGAACCTAAGGGACTGAGCAATGATCCCTGGGGCACTCTGCATGTGAATATTTGTGGGTTCAGAGAGTAAGGGTGGCAGTCTGGTCCCTTGGCTTCTGCCGGTGATGAATGATTGGATACAGTCAAGGGTGGTTCCTTGTATGCCTACGTCATGTAGTCTGCCTGCTAGTGTGTGGTGGGAGACGGTGTGGAATGTTGCTGACAAGTCAAGTACAATCAGGGCTGCGTTGTGGCCTTGGCCGAGGAGGGTGTGGATGTTGTCTGTGGCAGCGAGTAGGGCGGTCTCGGTGCTGTGGTTGCTTAGAAATCCAGACAGAGACGTGTCCAGGATGGCGTTGTCCGTGGCTTATCTGGTGGTCTTGGTGAATTCATGGATGACGTTGATTATGTCTTTGGAGTTGGTGGCGTATGCAACTATTATGTTGTGGCAGAAGCTCCTATCAGTGCTACCGATGCGTTGGTGGTATTTGGACATGGTGTTCTTGTACGTCTAGAAGTTAATGTGTGCCTTGCAGTTTCTCTGGTTTTTCTTCAGGGTTCTGCAGGTGTGTCTGGAATATTTCAGTTTGGTGGTGAAATATGCAGATTTGCTGCTGCGCTGTCTGTTGGAGTTGTGTGACGGGGTGAGTTTGTCTGTGCATTTGGAGATTCATGTGTGGGATTCCCTGGAAGCGCGTTTGGCGTCTGCTGCAGTGTTGGGGGAGTTGCAGTTGAGGGTTGATTACATATGCTCATCGGTGGCTCAGCTCCAGTACCTTTGCGTTGCGCGATGTGCAGGTGTGTCCAGCTTGGTTATGTTGCCAAGGAAGTGTATGCAGTGATGGTTGGTCCAATGGTGCTGTGTGGTGTGACTGAAGGCTATGCTGTTTCCTCCTGCAAAGAAGGGGTCGAGGGTGTCTCCTGCCTTGTGGGTTGGTGTGGGTAAGAGTTGTGTCATTCATATGTTGGCGACCTCTTCATCCAGAGGGTAGTGGAGTTGGTGTCTTTGGGGTTGTTGAGGTGGAATTCTAGGTCTACGATGAGTAGGTAGTCCATGGAGGTGATGGCATGGGGTGCAAAGAGGTCATTCATGGCGTTGGCAAAGCAGTCCATGTGTCCGGGGGGTCTGTAGGCAAGTGTTCCGCAGAGTGTGGAGTCGGGCTGGGCTGGACCTGGAAGTGCATGTCTTCTGTGGTGGCAAATGTGTTGCTGGAGGTGGAGAGGCAGAGGGACTTTTTTCATCCACGATGGTGAGGACTCCTGCCGGGTGTTGGCGGCAGTCCTCCCTCCGGATCTTGTCTCCGTCTGGGATTGTGAGGGCGATGTCAGGGGCAGAGGAGCTGGTGGTCCAGCTGTCCAAAAAGAAGGCGATGTTGGGTGATAGTGTGTCCCGGAGGTACCAGATGTCCACGGTGTGTCTGTGCAGGGAGTGCATGGTGATGAGGATGCATCTTAGTGCGTTGGCGGTGTTGGCTGCCGTGGCGGTGGTGAAGGTCATGTGGCAGTGGAGGCAGGATAACTGGCCGTGGGTTGTGTTCATTGTGGCCTGTTGTCAGTTGTACTTCCTTCTGGGGTTGAGTGCGACAATGGCGGATGAGTCAGAGAGGTAGACGTAATGAGATCCAGGGTCCCTGGCGCCGGTTGTGTCTGGGTCACGGACGGACGCAGATGTGCTTGGTTTTTGTGTGCCTTCGTTGCAACAGTGGTGCTAATGTGCAGCCGTCGCCATTACATAGGGTGGGGGGGGATGGACGAGCAGCTGGGAGGCAATGTAATTTGCATTGATGCTGGACAATTGTCTGAAGCTACACATGGCAAAGCTAATTTACCTAAGTAGCAAAAATCGCACACACAAAAATAGGAACACTGCAAACACAGCATGCACATATACTAATGGACACATCTCTACATTTCATGTTGCAGGTGATCAAGGATATGCACTATCTCCATGGCTGATGACACCCCTCAGAGCCACAAACACCCAGGCACAGAGACATTACAATGTCGCACTTGGACGCACCAGGACCATTGTGCAGAGAACATTTGGTGTACTCAAGTCACGATTCAGGTGCCTCGACATCTCAGGCAGCAGACTGCTGTACAGCCCTGAAATAGTCTGCAAGATCATCGTGGCATGTTGTGTGCTGCACAACATATGTGTCCGTACCAATGCACCATGGATAGAAGTTCCAGATCAACCGGACAATCCTGAGGATGACGAAGAAGAAGAGGCTGATGCTGCATCCCCCCCAGCCATGACTGCAGGAACAGCATGAAGGGACAGAATCATCCACAATTTTTTCACATGACCACGTAAAAATATGACAACCCTTTCTTTGTTTAGACTGTGCAAAATGCACATGAGCATAGTTCTTCAAATAAAACATCACAACAGAAAAACCTTGTGTGCATGTTCATACTCTGCATGAGTAAATACATCTGACAAGTGAAAGTTTAACATTGTGCTTTAATTATTGTTGAATTGTATGTTTGTGGGTGGGTATGTGTTTTTGGGGTCAGAGATGAAATTTAGGGTGTGTTTTAGGGTCAGAGATGAAATTTAGGGTGTGTTTTGGGATAAGAGATGAAATTTAGGGTGTTTTTTTGGGGTCAGAGATGAAATTTAGGGTGTGTTTTGGGGTCAGAGATTACATTTAGGGTGTGTTTTGGGGTCAGAGATGAAATGTAGGCTGTGTTTTGGGGTCAGAGATGAAATTACAGCAAATACAGTTAATCTGAGGTAAAACTTGCAGTTAGTGTCCAGATTTTTGCCGCATTAAAGCTAATGCGACAATTTTTTCATAACCGCGATAGGAAAATAAAGCTAAATATATGTGAAAACACAAAATATCACTGCAAAAACCATTTTGGGTGCAGAGAATAATCGCAAATTCTAAAAACAGGCCGCAAACACACAGGAAGTGATGTCAGCATGCATCCTGTTGTCTGGAGGAGTACTGTGCACTTTCACTTTTGAGCACACTTCTTGTGATTGTGGAGAGTGTTGGAGGTTTTTGGTGTTCTGTGCTGCTGAATGTGGTTTTGAGAGTGTCGTTGTGTCCTGTGAACTGTCCCTAGTGTCCCTGTGAAGTCTTGTGTTGTTGTCCTTCCTTGTTTTTTGTGCCTAGTACTATATTTTGTTGGGTGTTTGTCCATGGGTATTTAAAATTAATAATCGTTGTTGGGGTATATATTTGGGTTTTAATTTTTTAGGAGTGGGTTTAGGTGTATGCTGGGAGATGGTGGGTGTGGGTAGGGAGGGCAGGATGTCGGAGGGGGCATTGGGGGGGCTTCCTCTGGCTGGTGAAGCACTACCTGCCCTTGATGATAGAAAGTGGGGGTCGGATCCTGCAGGGCTATGCGGTACGTGTGAGGAAGGTGAGGTGGGAGAATGTGAGGAGCCAGATGCTGCGGGTCTTCGGTGTGGACAGGACTGTCCGACAGTGGAAACATCGATGGCAGGATTGCGTTGGCCATGAAGGTGACATGTTGGACCACCTTGGAGTCCTCATTGGCCAACAAGGTGGTAAGTACAACCTCAAAATTGTTGAATGAACACTTTTGTTACTAAGAAAAAGCGCTGTCTTTAACACAATGGGGTATATGTACAGGTATTTTGCGGAGTGAGGCATTCTACATCATGCCTTCAGGCCTCACTTTCCCACTGCAGAGACACAACGCTGCACCATGTTTACAAGCATATGGTGCAGGCTTGTGTCTCCACCAGCGCTGGTGCAAAAAAGTTGCAGTGTAGTGCCAACCCAGGCACCCTTGCACCATAGTGCAAGTGTGTCTGCGTGCAAGGAAAACATTGTTCATGTACATGAAGTGTGACCTTACATGACATAAACAATCCAATGCATTATGAGCATTCAATGTGTGCTGCACAAGGCAGCACACATGTAAAGATAATTAAAAATGAGGATTAATGCTTTTCTCTGAGTTTTGCTGAGATAGGAACAGCTAATCACGAACATCCCATGTTGGCGCAGACTAGTATGTGCGCTGAGCTTGTACCTCTGGCTAGAGTACCATTGGCTGAGATATGAAAGTTGACATATTTAGCATATGACTTCTCAAGAGTGACAAACATCATCAATAGTTTTGACACACCCTTGTGCATTCTCCATTGATGTTATTGTTAAAAGAGCATGTAGGACATGGTTATGTTTGGCCAAACAGGGCCTTGGGAATGTGTCACACAAGCCTTCTGTGCAAAATGTGTGAATGTGCAAGCATGATTGTCTTGTTTGCCCTCACTCTGCATTATCATGTCTTGTTGGAATAGCAGGCAAACTCAACACAATCATGTATGCCACATGAACTGCAAAAGTACAGTTACAGAGCATTTACATTGAAGGCGATCAATTGGATGATGACTAAGACACACGTGTGAACTATTTTTTTGCTTACCAACACACATTTTGTTTTATGTCTCACAGCCGGAAGACCACTCATCACACAGGGGGACATCGACGCCTTCAGGGACCCACACGCCACTAGTGAGTACACCCATTAAATGTTGTCAATGTGAGATGTGATGAATGTCAGGATCAAATCATGTCCTTAGTACCAGGCAGTATGTGTGGGTATCACATGTCCCTTGACTCCAGTGTGATGGGTTTTGGTGGAAGTGTGAAGGGTCTACAAATTAGTAAGTAAAGATGGAGGAATGCATATATCTTCCTGATGTATGCTTGCACATCCCCAGTCAGTGATACCCATGGAAGAAATAGCAATGTGTTCTGTCTATACAGCATATGCATGCTGATTCCAGATCGTGCAGACAGGAGAGGGGACATGTGAGTGGTTTTGGTGATGAGTATGACCAGACATGGAATGCGTGTACATCCTTGGCTGAGATGACTGTACAAGTGTGCCAGATTATGCAGAAGTAGGTAGTGTTTTCCTGGGTGTGCGGTGTCAGATACAGGTCTGCACAGTACTATCGTATGTATGCTGCATAACAGCTTTAAAAGTTTTCCATGGCATAGCTTAAAGCCAAGTCTTCCAATGGCACGTTCACCCACCAACTAGCAAAGATGGGCCTATGTATGTAATTGGCATGTTTTGTCACTGCAATGGTGTTGTAAAGCTGTCTCCTTGGACTCATTCCCCTCATTTGACTCAAGGTCAAATGTACAAGCCACTCTCACAGAATCTGTGATGTTACCCCACATGCATTTTCCAGGCATGCTTTTAATCCACATGTTTTACCACATAATACCTTTTTCAACGCGTTGCTTTACAACGCAATTCTTTACAACACATTCCCCATTAAGGGGGGCGTTACTTTTGGGAATGTCTTGTAACATTTAGCGGTCTACAGTCCTGTGTTTTGAAATTTCAGGAGGGTCAAAGATGTGGATTAAACCACGTTGGTCCCGATCACCACCACTATGTCACCTATTGTGAGGTAGTGGTGGCGAGAGGGGCTGCACCTCATGTACAAGTCAGTGAACATACACCGAATGTTGTTTTGCCATGTGTGATGCTTGATGCAGCACCAGTGAAAGTGACAGTAGGGCTTTTTTTTTTTTTACAGAGTTTTATATAGCGCGAACTTGACCCGAAGGTATCAGGTATCAGAGCGCTTTACATTGCACGAGTTGCGTTACATGAGGACACATTAATTTTTTGTTAGGCACGAGGAGATTAAGTGATTTGCCCAGAATCACAGGATGTTTGGCGTCATTGCCGAGACTCGAACCCGGTTCCCCAGATTCGAGGTCGACCGCCCTAGCCGTTAGGCCAACTCCTCTCCCCAAGGATTCTGGCTTCTCCAGGATTATTCATGTGCATGGAGGGACACCTTCCTACCCATGAACAATTGTCACATGCACACTGACACCCTTGGACTCTGGTGCAAGGGTGCCTGCGTTGGCCCAAGGTAGTTTAACCTAGCATCATCGCAGGATGAAAGGCAAGGCTGCACCATATTCTTGAGAATACGGTGCAGCCTTGCGTTTCAAAAGTGGCGGAGAGTGTCG
Source organism: Calotriton arnoldi (assembly GCA_963921515.1). NCBI lineage: Eukaryota > Metazoa > Chordata > Amphibia > Caudata > Salamandridae > Calotriton > Calotriton arnoldi. The sequence continues at coordinate 124,933 of CAWUFW010008932.1, forward strand.
TTGAGCCAAGGAGGCTAATGACACGCTCCGCCACTTCCTAGTACATATCCCCTGTTGTTCATGTACAGGAAGGCACACCTTTATGTACATATGCAAAACATGGATTTTTGCATAGTGCATGTGTGCTGCACACGGCTGCACACATTGAAGAATCAACTACGATGAGAAATGCAGTGGTTATCCTCCTTTTGACTAATTTGGACCTGGATTCTCAAGGTATTATTTCTGGTGCTGCCTCATATGCAGGCCACCCTTGTACATAGGGGGCAGCATCAAATACAATGAGTGTTGCACTGGAACGACCCACACAACACCCACTGGACGCACCATTCACACTAACCATAGTGTGAAAGGGTGCCTGATGTACAAGGCAGCGTTAAGCCATGTTACATGTCTTAATGCTGCCTTGTACATAAGGTGCAGCCCCTTTCTCCACAATAATGACACTGAAGGTGAGGTTATGTTGGCGATAGTGGCTTGTACACATGCCCCTGACAGGGTCATGGGGTTGTGACACTACCAGTCACATGCCATGCACTGTCATGTCAGTGTTGCCAGCATGTTGTAACTGATCATTGATTCTACATTGCATTGTACATGTTATTTTCAAACTTCACAATCTTTTGTTAGAGTGTAAGCTCCCATGTTCCACTGACCCAGTGTTTCTGTGTTCAATGGAGAGAATTTACATAGTCTTCATGACTCACATTTGCTCATTGCTCTTCTTTGACAGACAACATGTCGCCAGAGGAGGCCCATGCATTCAAGGTCTGGAAGGACCGGTATCTACAAATCCACAAGGTGGCGATGGGATACCGCAACATGTCAAGGAGGTATCAAGCTGACCGAGCAGCTGGTAGGTGGAAATCGGTGCCCAATGTAGGCCAAGGACACAGCCAGAGTGTGACACAGGCCAGACCGGGCACTTCTGGTGACAGGCGTGGGTCCCAACATGGGCAGGATCTGCATATCCCCCTGGAAGAACACCGAGACAAGCTGCAACCTCAGTCTCCATAACACATTCTGGTGCCCCCTCACAGACCCAAGGACAAGCTACATTGGCAGCAGCAGGATCTGATCAGGTGGTCACGTTTACCATGTGGGACCGCCATGCTATAATGGACATTAATGTCAGGTTGGCACGTTTAGAACGTGAGAGGGCTGAGCAGACCACACACATGCAGGACTTAAAGGCTGCCCTGGGTCTCCCATTTTGAACTGGCCAATGGAGACCCATCCCCCTTTCCTACGTTCCCCCAATGTAATTTAAACTTAGTAGTTAGTGATAGGTTAGTTTTTTTAAATGTTAGATAGTTTAGTTGTAGTGTAGTGATAGGTAGTGTTAGATTTTACCATAGTTGTATATTTATTGTCTTGTAGTATTTGAGGATAAGTTTCCTTTTCCTTTGGGTGGGGGGTTGATGTCTTTGTTCTTAAAAAATATATAAAAATACCAAAAAAATATATATTTGTGTATGATATCTGTGTAGTTAGTTTATGTTTAGATAAGATGTATTTGTTCTGTCTTCTGATGTGCTTTAAGGGTGGGAGGGGGGTTAATGGCTCAGATATGTTGTTGCTTGTTTAGTATTAGTATTGCTAGATAGTTAAGGTTATTATTCACTTTGTAATAGTTAGTTTAGATTAGGTTAGTTTTAGTAGTGCTTAGTGTCAGTTTAGGGTAGTTTATTTGGTTAAAAGTTAATAAATTCATACTGTTTTGGAATTCAGTTAACACTTATGTCTGAATTGGTTTGGTGGTGTGTTGCTTTTTACCTTGTTTCCCACTTATTCAATCTCAGGGCATTCATTGGACGGTGTATATGTGGTTATGACATGTTACGTAGCTGGACGGATAGTGTCAGGATCCTTTTGATTTGAGAACAGTCAACTTGCATGCATTACAGTGTGGCAAGTTGGAGTCATGGCCTAGGCTAGGGACACTCTTTTGTACAGTTGAACATCTCATGTGTGACTCACAGAGTTGGAATGCACATTGATGCACATTTGCAACACGATGTTGGAACATGGCCTTGAACAGACATTGACATTGCAACTCTTGTCCATCATGATGATGGATGTCTGCACTGTGTACCATAGATTACATCCACACCCTTCTTATCCTAAGAGCCTGGCGCTGAGTCCATCTAACATGCACAGACATAGGCACACTTGCTGCGTAGTGCAAGTGTGTCATCATTATAGACATTGGTCGTTCCTGTGGCTGGTGGCTTACCCTCCTGCCCATGCACAATGTTGTAAATTAGCTGGTCAAATGTGCTGGGCACAAGGCCAAACACAGTTCTGCAGCAAACCGGAGGGGAAATGTAGTATTGCTCCCTGTAGTGCCAGTGTCATACCTACTTTTCCACGCTGTTACTTTTGTCATTGCCTCATAGTGATGCCACACTTGAAATGGTGATACAGCATCTGACTGTGTGCTAAGTGCTGTGCGCTAACATCCCTGGACACATTGCCCTCTCCTTTCACAGTGAGCACAGCATGAGAGGGTTCCTTGTTTCAAAGGCATTGTTAAGCCACGGTAAGTGTCTGACAGTGGACTTGCACTTAAGGCTAAGTCCCTATTGCCAACACAGCTTCACTGAAACAGACATTGTGATTCCAATAGCAGGTGGGCAATTTGTGCCATAACGAATCGACATCTATGTGCATGTGGTGTGCTCTATCTTGGAACGTGACATGCAATAACCCCCATCACAACAAGCTTTGTCCATCCCATAGAGTGTGAGTAGATCTGCTAAGTGAGACTTGTTAACAATGCTAAATGGAGACACTACTTGTGGCATGCAACAGACTTGGACCTATTTCCACACAGGCCTATTGCCATTATGTACGGAGGGCAATGTTGGGATATTGCTAGAAGGTCATATTCGATCAATGAGGGCACAGCTAGATCTCACATGGCCAGTCATCTCACTACCTATCTGTGACACAGTTTAACATGAACATTTATAATTTGTCACTCGGTGTACATTTGGATGGATTCACTGCTCAGACATTATTGGAGACTTCTATGCCTGAATGGTCATGATAAACACACATCTGTGTACATTTTAGCTTTTAATTAGCATGTGCATTGGCTTTGGTGAAGACTGCCACAGTACTTGGTCAAACAACCCCCACATTTCATAGATGCCCAGTGTAGGGCTCGACAGAGTCCTTTGTGTGGGACATGTCCAGAGGTAAGAGGCAGAGTTCAGTCAGCAGGTTGCAGTGTCTTTGGGTACAACACAAATTATGGCAGTCCATATTGAGGTCCAAGGTGAGTGTCACAGTGTGTAGCAGAGGACATTGGAAGATGATGTTCCGTGGCATGATGCTAAGCACAGATCCAAGGCAAAACTGACCGTTTTGCAGTGATGATTTCTACCGCTTTCTTCTTAGCAATATTGCAGAATCATCAGCATCTTCGTGTTCTGATGTGTCATGTGCCTCCGGTGTGCGTGATGGTAGATTGTCAGCGGCACTGTGAGGCACTGACACATCAGGGGGCAGAGATGTGGATGTTGAAGCAGCAGCAGCATTCATATGTGCCAAACCTTGATGCAGCACTGCTGTGACGAGCAGCTGCAGGGCATGAAAGATTCCAGCAATGTGTCTGTGGTGTTCAACCATGGCTGCCATTAGCGAGGCTTGCATCCGCTCCATGTTCTCCATGCGCATTCGCATGTGATGCAACTCCTTGCTGACATCGCTGGAGCCACTCAGACTGAACAGTTGTTCTTGTCTCTGAGTCAGTACTCCAGCAATGTCAGCCATGGAATGCTGGAGAGCATGGAGCGGACTGTGGGTGTCTGTGATGGTCTGTAGGTGGTCCCGAATGGGACTGAGACACCCACGTAACCCATCTAATTTGGCAGTCAGGCTGTCAAACCCCACCCACACCTGACCAGCCATCTCCTGCTGGACCTCTACCGCACGACGTTGAAATGCCAGAAGTGGGTCCTCAAGATCCTGGGAGACAGCTGTGGTGGTCGGTGCTTGCTGCTGGGTTGTTTGTGCAGGGGCTGCAGTTTCAACAACACTGCTGGATGGCCCTGCTTATGGATATGGGGTGCTAATTGAGTCGAGCAGATGTTGGAGTGTGTCCTGGTCGATGGTTGCTAGGTCTTCCTCTTCATCATTGAAGAGTGGGACAGGCTGCTGTACAGGAGGTGATGTTTCTCCCTCTGCAACGTAAACGGGAGATGCATTTGTATGTGTGTTTATAGTATGATCATGCATTGTATTGGTGTACAAGCAGATAGCATGAACATATACATTCATAGGTGCATATATACAAGGCCCTATTGCCACAACAACGTCACCTATGTTGATGTTGTGGTGGCAATTGGGGCTGCGCCTTATGTACAAGGCAGAGTTAAGCCACTTAACGTGTCTTAACTTTGCCTTGTACATAAGGCCACCTTTCACGTTATGCTTAGCGTGAAAGGGGTGGGCAGTGGGTGTTGCGGGGCCGTTCCACTGCAACACCAATTCATTTTTACGCTGCCCCCTATGTGCAAGGGTGGCGTACATAGGGGGCCGTGCAAAAATGAAGACCAGGTATGAACTGTTCTTAGGATGGCAAACCAAGGAGAAATGCATCATTTTCCAAGATTATTGCCTTTTTCCATGTGTGCTGCTCAATGCAGTGCATATGTACATACAAATTGCTTTGGGTCTTGTGATTTCTCATGTGTGCATGGCGTCATGCATGTCATTCCATGCATGCATTGCTTGCTGCCCTCCTGTTAGCTTAACCGTTATGAGACTGGTGCAGCGTGACCTTTTATTGTTGTTGGCAGCTGAACAGACAGTTACAACACCCATTACCCTCAATGTTGACACCACATGTAGTGTGTAAGTGGGCCTGGATTTCAGGGCTGTGTATTCAGAAATACTCATTTGTGCTGCTCAGGCCATATCGTCCCGTCCCCACATCACATCATGTGCGAACGGCAGGGTGATGTGTGTTTGTGAATATTGCACGCAGATGCTGACATGGATGATACATGCTGTACTATTTCAGATTTTTTGCTGTCAGTGTTTGTGTGCAGATGATAACAGTCCTGACTGTATATTGGTTCACTGACACTGTTGACTTTTCAAAATACTTGTTTACATGCATATCAATGTGTGATGGGCAAGTCACACCAGGACTAATGTATGGTACAGTTTTAGGTATGGCACATGTGGGCACTTGTGAGTATAGGAGTGCTTTTTGAGCTAAGGGGTGATGGTGCCATTTATCTATTGGAGATGTTTGGTTGCAAAATTGCTATTCTTGCTTGGTGTCATACTTGACCTATCATACTTCTTTACAGGGACTCTTTAACTTCTGTGAGTATGGTACACAGACAAGACATGTAGTAAAACTTTATGGTGACACATTCCTGATATGTGTAGTCCATGCACTGTGCTTTTAAAGGCGTATCCCCCCTGCTTTTGGTATGACATGACATTTTGACTCAACTGTTCTGAATGTGTGCATTGTGGGATATGCACCTTTTAGACAGTAGGCTGCATGATCACTATGTTGTGACAATGCATGTGTTCATGGTATGCAGACTCACTCCATGCTTTCTCACTTGGTGTACACAGGGCTGCATCTAATGAACATGGAAAAGGGCACATTGCCTGTAGATGCGGCAGGCTGGCAAAATGTCCCCCTTGCCTCAACACCAGGCACATACAATTGTCTGAACAGGGCTGCATTTCTTTGACGCCAAAATGAGGATGCACTGTGAATGCGACAGATGATGTGCACAAGTGAGCATGCCCCCGCCGATGTCAGCACACATGCACCATTGTACACATCTGTCTGAATTGTGTGCAAGAATGTGTATGTGCAGTAAGGTCCCCCTTCATGCACATAGACAATCTGAGAATCAACTCAGACACCCTTGCACAATGGTGCATATGTGCTGACATCGATGGGGGCATGCTCACTTGTGCACATCATCTGTTGCATTCACAGTGCATCCTCATTTTGTCATCAAAGAGATACAGCCCTGTGCAGACAATTGTATGTGCCTGGTGTTGAGGCAAGGGGGACATTTTGCCAGCCTGCTGCATCTCCAGGCTATGTACCACTTAGCTCTTTCCTGTTGCCCTTATATTGTGGTCTGATATGGATCTTTGGCTATGTTTAGAATTACTTTTCTGTGCATATTTCCAAGTGTATGACCCCTCCAATATGTGTCTTGCAATATATTTGTTGACTAGGGTGATATGTGTCTCTACACCTAGGGACAAGAGTATCTGTGACAAGATCTGCAGTCATTGTGGATGTGCACTGGTAGATATTTATTTGTGCATGAGTGACATTGGGCCCAACCACCCACGTCCCCCCAGTCCCTGGTTGTTACTCACCGTGTTGCTGATGTTGCTGGTCATATTCAGCAGTGTCCTGTCCCTGGACTCCAACCACTGACTCCTCGCAGATGACTTCAGACACCTGTTCCTCCAAGGCATCCAGCTCCTCCTGTGGCGCTGGACTCCCACCTCCGGTCTGCAGTGCTGCAGTGCGATTGGCCGCCAGTTTCTCCTTGGTCTTCAACTTAGCATCATGCCAGCGCTTCTTGCAGTCGTTCACTGTCCTCCTCACCTCTCCGACAGCATTCACCTTGGCTGCGATGGACTGCCATATTGCATTCTTTGTCCCCAATGACACAGTGGAGCAGACAAACAGCTGCTGTTGTTTTTCTGTCACCTCCGCAATCAGGACCTGGTTTTCCTACTGGCTGAACCTGGTTTTCCTCTTCCTCTTCTCCTTACCCTTCTCCTGGCTCTCTGGCTGGTCCTCCTGGCTGTTTGGGGGGTTGTTTTCTCCTGCAGTACTGGGTCCAGCTTCATCCATGGTTCTTTTTCTTTCATTTTTTTTTTCACTGTTTGTGATACTTTGCGGGCGTTTTGTAGTCGCTTTTCCGGCCTAATGTGAAAAAAAGTGGTGTCACGCTAATTTGCGTGCAGTTTCTGGCCGCTGACTGGCCTGCCACCACTTTTTTCACGTTAGCGGCAAGATTTTTATTGCTGTGACGCTGTTTTTAACGTGGACATTTTCCGCTTAGATGAGAAACTATCGCCACATAGCGTCGGCTTTTACATACATCGCTAACGTGGCGATATTTTGCAGCGGTGCGTGGCGATACAAATTTTGCCGCTAACTAACATTAGCGATATTTTTCGCTGGTTCTTGTACATATGCCCCACAGTTTCATATTCCAGTCACTGAGAACTGTACTTAGAGACCCCTATGTCCAGTTATATAGGCAGTTTGACAGTCATATTGCAACTCAAATACATATCTACAAAAGGATACAGCCAATAATACACCCATTTTCATACTTAAAATAAACCATAAGCATTCAGTCAGATATAGAATACATGCTATGTAGCTAGGCCTACTGAAGACAATTCTGCACACAGTTGCGTAGCCTAAGATTCACTTACACAGCCAGTAAGCAATCCATGCAGCCACTTAGATACACATTTACAGAGCATAGAGACACCATTAGCGTACTCACATACACTCTCAGTTACTAATATAGCTCCTTACACAACCACTCTGTCACATCTACTCTTACTCTCATACCAACTCACTCATTCATACAGCCACTCATACATGCACTTACTCAACCATATACCACCCATGCACTCACTCATCCATATACCCAGTGACATACCCATTCACTTAACCATACTCTGCTGACTCACCCTTTAACTCACTCATACACATACAGAGATACCCAATCACTTACTCACAGAAATGTCACACAACCCCTCACACACCTACTACTCACACATATATACACTCATCTACCCACTTACTTACTCATATACTCATTCTTGTATCCTCTCAGTTAACCACATACCTATTCACACACCGTTACTCACCTATATAGTTACTTATACACCCACTCACTCAACGATACAGTAACTGACACACGCTCTGAACCATACACTACTCAAGCACTCAGTCACTCATTCATACAGTCACTAACACATCCATGTACTTACTTATACCACACTCATGTACTCTGTCACTCATAGAAGCACTAACACACTCACTCATTCACTCATTCATTCATGCAGTCACTCACAGACCAACTCAGTCACTGATATTGTGAGTCATTCACCCACTCAGTCACTGATACAGCCAGTCATATAGCCTTTCACTCACCCATGCAACCGATCACACACTCACTGACCTCCCTATACAACCACTTACATAGTCATTCAGTCACCCATACATACACACACACTGACTCACTCACCCACATAAGCAGTAATCATCCACTCAATCATTCATACACTCACTCTTCTACTCTTCCACCTTCTCACTTACTCATATACGCCCTCACATACTCATCTGTACAGCTGATCACACACCCACTCACTCACTCACTCATATATCCATTCACATACACACTCATATACCCATCCAACCATTGCATTTCTACATACATGAGTATAAACCCTCTCATACAAACACTTTTACACATATTGAATCAGTTATTCAACCATATACTCATTTCAACAGTCAATAATATGCTATTATACATAAAGACATACATTCACTGTTTTACAAATGTACATTTAACATATAAAATATATTTCTTTAGCTGGATTAGGTGGTTATAACAATAATCATTTCATTTTGTTTTTTTAACATTTTAGGATTGTTTTGGCTTTTCTAACAGTTTGGAAGTTTTTTGGGTGCTATTTTTATTTGTTTCAAACCATACTATTTTCTATACTCTATTAGTCAATCTCTTTACTTAAAGTAACCCTCAAAACTGTCTATATATGTCTTTTACTACTTCTTTCCAAAAAAGAAATGCCGGAGTTGTGTCCCCTACGTGGCTCCAGAAATACGTGCCACGACGGTGCGCGATGGCATCTCGTCTCCCAAACAAAATCAAAATGACAGTTAAAATGTTTTTCTTCAGTAGATACACTACTTTCATACTATAATACCATATCTCTTACCTTAAAATACATGTTATATGTCTCAATATGTGGGTTTTACTACAACCAAAACAATGCCGAAGTGGCGTACCCAGTGCGATCATTATGAAGTTTACAGACTAGGTCTAGTTCATATTGGAAACATGTTAGCGACCCTTAAACTGCTTTTCTACTACATATAAGCCACTGATGACATATCCTATACATATATGGCAATATTATAGAAGAAAAAAGTGGAAGTCCTGAGTACAATTGCATCTCCACCAAACAAACACTTCTCTATAGTACAGATCATGTGAGCATGGTTTCTCTACAGTTCCTCCTTATAAAGTTATATGGTGAAGACGTTCCAGGAAAAACCCATTTGCAAAGCTACAGACACACAAGATCACTAAAGACATTTCCTCAGTGTCCTTCATGCAGCTGTACTATAGGAGATGCAGTATACATTTACCCAACAGGACAGCACTTACTAATTATCCAGCAGAAAGTACTTTAGTTGGGTAGAGGTGTTGCAGGAAACGGTGGCCTCTTCTTAGATAAATACACAGGGAAGAATTCATTCTCCCACAATGCTCATTTGATACAAATAAAACTTGAACAGAAGCACTAACAGATATAATTAAAGCAGGTGACCAGGTTCAAGCTTGACTTCTGTAAAGTACTAATCATTCTAACTTTGTACACATGGGCAAGGCAAAGTAAGTGTGTTTAGTTTGCATTTCCAATGAAAACTTTTGTGTAATCCATGATAGAAGTGTTTTCATCACTGTTTTTCCAAAATTCAAAATCTCACATACTGTCTGTGATGAGAGGGTTCTTTCTTTTCATCTGCTGCTGAGACTGTGTTCTAATTTTTATAAAACTACAAGTATGCAAACTTGCCTAGAAGCCCCACCCGTTTGGTCCCGCCCCATATACATTAGTGGTATGCAATGTCTTTCCACCTTTTTCCGGGATAATGGACATCTTACTAAAAACAAGCTCCCTGAGTATGTTTTATGCTGATTTTGGAAATCGGCTTTTCATGGCTGCGAATATGATCACACCTCTACCGCACAAAGAAGCACTTACTTCTTTAAAGTACAAATCATTCAAGTGTGTTTCTCAGCAGTTCCACCTTCTAAAGTTCTCTGTTGACAGCATTCAACCAACAATCCCATTGGCAAACTGACAGCTATACAATGTCACTGGAGATGCACTATAAATGTACCCAATAGGTTAGCACTTTCTAATAAGCCAGCAGAAAATTCTTCATTTGGGTACAGCTGTTGTACAAAATACTGAACTCTTCTTTCATAAATACACAGGGCAGGATTCATTTTGGCACAGTGCTCATTTCACAGAAATTAAAGCTCAATAGGTGACAGTTAGAAAAGAAAATTCGAAAAAACCTTAGAAATTCACAGAAAACGACAAAGATTACAGGGACGTTATAGTTAAGAAATAGAATTTAAAAAAACCTTAGAAATTCATTGAAAAAAACAAAGGTTACAGGGACGTTATATTTAGGCTCAGATTATACTCGTACAAAACCATTGAAATTCAGCAATCATAGCAATCTGAGCTAACTATAACTTACGCACCCACAATGGACTGCTTATGACCTTACATATTACATCACTCATGACATGCTCATGTCATCAATTATATCATTTGAGATGCCATCAATGAGGTCTTAAATAATGTCATAGAACATGTAATGAGTGATGTACATATATGAGGTAATAAGCAATGCAGGACATGTGCAAGTTATAGCTAGATCTGCTAACTATAACTGGTGAATTTCTGTCCTTTTTAAGTTAAAAATGTCAATGTTGTCACTGACATATTCACCTAACTATAACTTTACTTTAACTTTTGATTTTTTCAGGGATTTTCTAGGTTTAACATAAAATAATATTTTGTTACTATCCTTGAAGCCAATCCCCACAAGGCAGTGCGTGGGGGTTTGGCCACAGGACCTTATGTTTTTTAAAGGGAAACCGTTTTAGGCACTGGGGACCCCATCCCCAAGGGCCATTTTATTAAATGAACGCGGAGAGGGGCTGTTGTCGTAAAAATGTCAAAGGGCTTTGTTCCCTTCCAGCTCAAAATTGAGGGCATTGTGCTAATCCCATGCGTACAACTCTGCCAGAAAAACAGACATTTGAGGTGAACAGATTCTGAGTGTCATTGGTGTTGTAGGTTGCGCCATTTAAAGGAGTTGCTCTTCATCAAAATGTAGGAACTACCCAGAATTCCCACTTTCCTTTGTTGCATCACTTATAAGGCACTCTAAGCCTGAAAGGTTATTGTTTTGATGTGTACTGGGTGTTCCCTTGTGTCTGGACAAAGCTACAAGTGTCCGAAGAGCTCTGAAAAGAGAGAAACGTGTGTCAGTGATTGTTTTTATTTATTCCAGGTTGGATTGAATGGTATTTTACCAATCCAAAGCTTCAATACTGTGCCTGGAATGGTATAACACGTTTTTCATTTGGCAGGTCAGTATGAATGGCACTAGGCAATCCAATGCTTAAAGCATTTGCTGTATTATTGGCAAAAGGCGTTGGCCCCTTTCAGCTCGGTGGGGAGGGCACTATGCTAATCCCATACTTAAAAACTCTGTTAGTAAAACAGACATTTGAGGTCAGCAGATTCAGAGTGTTAGTGTTGTAGGGTGCACGATATAAAGGACCTGCACTTCACCAAACCATAGGAACTATGCAGAGTTCCCTGTTTCCTTTTTTAGATATCAGCACAAACCCACTCGAGGCTTGAGTAAGAGTGCTGACTAAATCATGACAACTAAGCATGGTAAATCTAGACACACTGTAGGATGAGGAACAACCATGTGACTTATTGTTTTGGTCTTTCTTAAAGGCTGCTTTAGCTGAGGGGTTACCCATAAAGAGTTTAGGTGTTTTTGTTTCTGTCATTCAGAAGTGATGTACCACTATTTTCTGTGAAGACTCTCATCTTTAGGTTTAAGTTATAGTTGAAGATATGGGACTATATATTATGATAAGCAGCGCCAGCTTAGAGGTGAACTGATAACCTGTTTATTTTTTTACATCTGAGGAGTCTACAATTCATACATATAACTGGAAGTTCTCTGAAGTCAAGGCATGAACTTTAGACAGGACAAGTCAGAAATGATTAACAGAGATTTACTCTCTGTTTCCAACTTGTTCAGTCTAAATTTTCTTTAGACACCTTGGTGCACATTTTCTAATTGTTCACGCAATGCAGGGCAAGAAGCACAGTTGCTGCACTGGGTTGCATGAAAGGGAGACAGCAAAAATGTGCCATATCACCAAAGCTATGCCACATTTATGCTGTCTCCTTGAGCTGGCATACTTTGTGCTGCCTAGCACCAACACAGGCACTCTTGTACCACATGCAAGCATGCCTGCATTACAGGCAGGATTGTTTTTGTGCAGGAAGAGACGCCTTCCAGCATAAAAATAATCCTTAAAGGTGTTTTCCTCTTTCTACATTAATGCTAAATGCAGCACACATGGAAGGAGGAAACAAGGAGGAGAACTAAAGATATTTCTCCTTGTTATGCTTCACTGAGGAAACTGTAACATTTTGACGCATTTCCAGGTTTACAAGTCTTTAAGAAATGAAATGCCTATAACTTAGGGCAGGAAGAGGCACCCATGGGATGGGGAGCAGTAACCAGCTTGGTCTACCTAAGCTTAGTGACTGGGTGCTGGATAATTCTGTCAATAAATTATGGAAGCATCCAAGTTAGGCCTGTGGCAAAATGTCAACTGTTTTTACAGATAGTGGATCTTTTAAAAACGGTTCTAAGGCAATGGTGAATTTGATGTTGATGGTGATTTAATTGTGAAGTTCTATTGAGTTCCTGCATACCAGTAGATAACCATACAGGACTTACTTCCTCATTGCCATTCAGAGACTTCTGTGTAGGCAATCCATAGACACCTATCTTCTAAAGTATTCTTTTTAATCAATGCTCAGATGGTGCAAGCCTTCCCAGGTTCCATGTGCTTCTGTGCTATGCATTATTATTGTTCTGCTGTAATCCCTAAAACAAGGAGCACGCAATGTCAAGGAGAAACAAAAAGAGGTACATATTGCATTGCTACAGAGGTGCACAGAATATAGGAGGGAGAGCACAGAACTTGTCTACAAATACATGCCGGCTAACAGGCAAAAGTTTATTTTTAACGGAAAACTCACTACAGACAGCCTTTCTCTCTCTTGGGGGTTAGATAGAGAGGAAAGTTAACTTAACACCAGGGTTGCGAGGATGGAGTGGGCTCACAATGGGCAAGAAACTGCCTCACCTGAAAGCTCCAGGGGCCACCAGTTTTCCAATCCCCAGGGAACAGATAGGGAGGGTGTATCAGTCTAATTTGCCCTACATCCTAGAGGGGAAATCCACCAGCCAAAAGTGACTTTTTGGAGGTTTAAACTGTTTTTTTTCTTCTGGTGCCACTGTAAGCACAGGGCCTGAATCATCCAAACCCTAAGCCTGTGGGCATCTTTTCCTGTTCCCTGGAGAGTGGATTCTGGCAATTCATTCACCCCCAAGAAGAAGGGGAAAGTCTACATTACTCCTAGGATCTTTGGCCCAGCACCATGCTTACCTGGACTGGTTCTCCAACCACTCAAGGCCCTTTCGGACCTGGTTCTACACCTGAGGCTCCTCACCTCTCTGCTGCTGTTCCCTCTACTCCTCTATCTTCTTTGTCTCCTGGGCCTCTGGCCTCCTCTTAATCTCTCCCTTATCCGTTTTTTGCCTTATCTCCTTCGTTTCTTACTTTTTACGTTTTTTTTCCCTTGTTTCAAGCTGTTTTGTGCCAATTTCATACTCCTCTGTCTCATGTTTTGGGCCTTTTCTCCCCCGTTTTTAGCGTCTGTGCCAATTTCATACCACTCTCTAACACTTTTTTGTGGCTTTTCCTCCCCTGTTCTTAACCTCTTTGTGGTGTCTTCCATTCTCCTCCTCACCCGCACTTTTCAGCCTTTTTTGGTGCTTCTGCCACCATGCGATTTTCTGATTTTGTGCCCTTTTACACCAAATGCCTGCCTCATGCTTCCCACACCCCTCCCCACCTGCGCCTCTTCCCACCTTCCCCCACTCCTTACATGCTCTACTGCCTTGTCTCCTTCCCGCCTCTTCTTCCTAAACCAGCTAGCCCTGCCCACCACCCCATCCACGCACCTCCCTTAATGGCAGCCACAGCACGCCTGTGCAGCATGTGTACCTCTGGTGCGCCAAAAGAGCGCCATAGGCAGACCTGTCTGTGCCCTTCTGTGCCTGGGCCGCACCCAGAACCACAAACACTGGTCATCAGCCCCCACTGTTACACCACAGAGACTCTCCGCTCGCTCAACCCGGGCCCCTGCCTCACTCGCTGGTGCTGCGCCACACCACACACCTCGATAGGACCCTTAACATGCACCCACTGCTGCTTCACTTGCAGCAGCACACCCACACATGTCCACCACACAATTTCACCTCCCACTCAGGCTAATGTCGAAGAACACACCAAACCAGCACCACAACAACCACTCGCATGCATGCTTCTCAACAACTACTCTCTCAGAAAACATGTTACAAAAACCTGGGATCTCCTCAGCAACATCATACCAGACCTCCTCTTCTTTATGGAAACCTGGCTCATCCTTGCGTCAGCACCCAACATCACCAGGGCTACACAACGAGCTGCAAGATCTCATGACAGGACTGCCTTCACAACCCAGGAGTAGGGCTCAGAATCGTCCACAAGGACAACATAAATTGCTGCACATCCATTGACATCAGCACCCCCTTTGTTAAACACATGCACTTCAGACTACAAATGGGTGACAGCTTCACCCTGAAAGGCACCTTCATATATTGACCACCAGGACCACAAACCAACTTCAGCAACCTCATCATAGACTTCATCGCTCCCTTGTCCATCAGCTCAAGGATTTCATACTTCTCGGCAATCTCAATTTCCACCTCGAGGACTCAGTGTACCCCTGCTCCACAGCCCTCCTTGATAGACCGAACAACATTGGACTCACCTAGCTCATAACAGACCCTACATACATTGCAGGAAATACTTTGGATCTAATCTTTTCCACCAGTGACAGGATCATGTAAAATTCCACCTCACCACTCACATGGACTGACCACTCCATCACATACTTCCAAATCACAACACCACAAGTCAATGCACCCATGGGCACCAACCTTCCAAGTCAGAACTGGAGCAAAATAATAGAGGGAGACTGGCTCAACAACCTCAAACCAGACCAACCCAACCCCACCAGCAACCTCAACATGGACATCCCCAACTTCAACAAATGGATCAAGAACTGCAAAAACTCCCTCATACCCATCAAGAGCAACAGACAAAGAAAAAACAACAAACAAGCCAACTTGTATACAGACAACCTCTGCGAATCTAAACGTTACTGGAAGTAACTAGAAAGAAAATGGAGAACCAGCCACAGTGCCATAGCCAGAATCACTTAAAAGGCTGCACTCAGCCGCTACAACTGACTTCTGAGAGACATCACAAAAGGGGCACTAACCGAACACATAGAGGTGAGCTTGAACTGCTGCAAGGAGATCTTCTCAATCAACAAAGAATTCAGCACCCCAGAGGCCGCAGGCAACACCATCACCCCATCACAGGAATACTGTGACAACTTATCAAGCTTCTTCCACAGCAAAATAGCAGGGATCTACAACAACCTTGAACAGCAGGCTGACCCCAAAGATCTCATCACCAAACTGACCACCACCAACCGAGATTGACACCTTACTGAATGGAAAACACTCAATGAAGAAGACACAGCAGCAATAATGCAAACGATAAACTCCAGGGCCCCAATGGACCCATGCCCCCTACCACATCTACAACATGGAAAGACCACCAATAAGCAACACCCTTACCCACATCACAACACCTCCACCAAATCAGCCATCTTCTCTGAATACTGGAAGCATGCAGCAGTCAATGCTTTCCTCAAAAACCCATCGGTAGACCCAAGCAAACTGAGCAACTTCTAACCCATATCTCCACTCCCAAACCCAGCCAAAGTGATGGAGAAGATCATCAACTAACAAATGACCAGCCACTTTGAACTCCATGGCCTCACGGACCACACCCAGTCAGGATTTCAGAGCAACCGCAGCACCAAAATCGCTCTTGTTGCGGCCAAACAGGACATCTGCACCATACTGGACCATGGAGAAACCGCAGCCCTCATCCTACTAGACCTCTCTGCAGCCTTCAATGCTATCTCCCACTACACCCTTGTCAGAAGATTGCATCACATAGACATCCAAGGACTGACCCTCAAATGGATAAGCTCTTTCCTCACAGGAGGAACGCAGTGAGTCAGACTACCACTTTACGCATCAGATTCCAAGAATTTGATCTGTGAAGTCTGTTAAGGTTCATGTCTCAGTCCCACCCTGTTTTACATCTACATTTCTCCACTAGCCAACATCATCAGATTGAGAGGCATCACCATTATATCCTACACTGATGACACCCAACTCATCCTTTCTCTGGCTGACAAGTCCACCACCACCAGAACCAGCTTCTCCAATTGCATGGTCAATGTAGCAAACTGGATGAGATCAAAATGCCTGAAACTCAACTCCAAGAAGACAGAAGTTTTGATTTTCGGGAACAAGAACTCTCCATGGTACACCACCTGGTGGCCATCAGAGCTTGGACCTTCACCCACACCAACTGAACATGCCAGAAACATGACAGCACAAGTCAACGCTGTCAGCTGTTCCTGCTCCCACATTCTTTGCATGCTCTGAAAGATATTCCAATGGCTATCCCTGAAGAACAGATGCACAGTCAAGCAAGCCCTCCTCACAAGCAGTCTTCTTTCTTTCTTTACTTTACTTTATTCGGTTTCTGTACAAACCATCAAAGTATACAATAAAAAAAACTTTTCCTATTTACAATTAAAATATTTAAAACAATTCATTTGGGTATTTAAAACAGGAAAGATTTAAAAAGACCACCAGAGCAAGAAGAAAAGTGCATTTGATAACTACGAAATATGCCTTTCCCTAAAACCTTACAACATACAAAGCCTCAATGGGACAAAAGGGACAATTTGTAAAATACACAGCACAGGTAATATACAAATATCATAAACAATTAATATTATTGTACAGTCTGTAATATAAACTTCTGCCACATTATCCAGAAGGCAAATAAAAAATGACTGACAGCAAAAACTATTGGTTCAGAAACGTCTGCCTTTAAAATTCTATAAGCAATCTGATACTGCCTAGCACCTGCATTAAGGCAGATGGGTCTTATCCACCTTCTGCGCAACTCGTGATATTCAGGGCAAAAAAATAAAACATGTTCTTCAGATTCAATAGCTGAAGAACACAAGCAGTCTATTTTACAGCAACGCACTCTACAACGGGAACTCCAACTATTTCTACACTGACTGCACACCATCCACAAAGGTGCAACAAGATTCATGGTGATTCAAACTCCTCATACAAGTTTATAAGGCACTTCACGATATTTGACCAACATACTTGAACATCCACCTATGCTTTCACCAACCCTTCATACACCTATGCTCAGCCACACTCTCACTCGCACACACCCGTACATCCACAAAAGCAGGTTAAGCATTCACCAACATTGCATCCAAGACCTGGAACAACCTCCCTCAACACATCAGGGCCTCCTCCTCGCTTCTTGCAATCCACAAAAAGTCGAAGGTCTGGCCCTTTCGAAAAATTCTACGGGGCCTGTTTACCAACATCCTTCATCTTATGCCTGCGCGCCTGATTCAGCACCTGGATATTCTCACCGGTGATTTGTTCTGCCACATAAATCTACATAACATAACATAACTTAACATAACATAACATAAATTAACATAATATAGCAGAACATAACACAACAAAACACAACACAACATAACATAGCATAGCATAACAGACTTAACCACTCACATATGGACCCAAATTACCTAAAACACTGAGGACAAACAGCCCTACCGATCCTTTATAGGGACGAATTGGAAGTGAAAGATCACTTTGCTATTATTTTACTTTTATAATGGGCTCTCTGTTGGGGTCTCGATGCAGTGCCTCTGTTCTACCCAATTCCACAGACCCCATAGCCTTTTCTCCAATATAAAATCTTAGTGAAGAGGAAGACAACTAGCAACCAGGGATTTGCAATGGAGGAGCGTCCTACAGCATAGACTGTTATCCACTCTAGCTCATTTGCATGGACTTTCCCTCCCCTCGGGAGACAAATTCTTGCTTCCATCCACCATCTGCATTTGAACTCCTCTGGGATAATATCAGATAACTCACCTCCCATCCTGCCTCTTGAGACCCACTAACTCTAAGCAATTATTTATTTTCTATAACCAAACAATTTATATCAGCTTTCATTGTGACGTTGAGTCTGATGCATTTATGCTTTTCAACCAGTTAAAATACCTACTAACTGTGTCACATTTGTGAGTTGCTACATCACAGCAGAGGGGACCAGATACAATGGCATGGAAGGCTATAACCTTCTAGAATGCAGTTTGTCACTGAGAACTGACAATTCTTATGCCATTTATTTGGCCCCGGCTTCAGCAGACATGCAGGAAATTCTATAAACCCCACACAGAGACTAACAAAAATATATGGCATCACTTGCTTCCATCCCACAAGCTCTGCTTAATAATAGGCCCTGACAACATCAGATTTTGAGGAAAAGTGTTATTCCCTCACATTTACATAGATGTAAATACCAGAATGAAGTGCCAACAGCAAATGACTCTACATTTCCATCACCTCCTCATAGAATTGCTAACCTAGATATGTGGGTGGGCATATCATATGTGGGAGGACCTGGGCAAACTTACACCACCTCAAATCTACTTTTCCAGAGTGGCTATGAACAAAATGTTTTTTGAGGTAATTTGTTGGTGCTGGACTCATCCTGCACTCACGTAACTCTATCAACTACAGATATTTTTAACTACCAGAGACTCAAAGGAATCCAGGAAAGCAAAGACTTCTATTGATTGCACTATTCTTTCATACCAAGGGGCAGATTTATGGGGATTTGGCGTAGGGCAGAGCAGCACGTCACCTTGCTGTTCTGCCCTACGTCAAAGTGAAAGGGCAGGAATGCACCATATTTATCTTATATGAAGCATTCCTGTCCTTTCCCCCTGCACTGATGCCATTTCGGCAGCCAAGCGCCAACACAGGCACCCTTGCACTATTGGCAAGGGTGCCTGTGTTGTCAGTAAGATTGTTTTTGTGCAGGAAGGGCTACCTTCTTGCACAAAAACAATCCTGGGAGACTTTTTCCTCTTTCTCATATACTAGGGACTCAAAGTGAAATTAAATATGCCAGTCATGGATTAGCCACTTCTACATGTCTTTATGGAGTCAGAGCACATACAATGGGCACTTGACAGCAGCATACTCCATACATTTAAAAATAAAATCCAGGAAAATGCAGGGGGTGACCATGCAGAAAGGGCATTTCCTGCCAACATCCTTGCCCAACAGGTTTTTCTTAACCCCTCAATAAAAAAATATCAAACCTTGGGTAGTTGCAATCCCCAACATGTTGGAAAAAGGACATAAAGTTGCCCGGGATATCATTTTTGGAAACATCATGAAGGCTTAGTGTGAATTATCCCCAAAGTCAAAGGGCTAAGCAATACAGAAACTCTTACTACTATAGGATTTGATTCACAAAGTTAAACTTACACTTCTGAGTATACTATTTTTTTGGTATTCACAAATTATTATTTTTCTAACAGTATTTCTACGACTGCAGAAGCTCTGCACTCGTGGTGGAGACTCCGCAAATAAAAAAGAATGGAGAGGCCTATCATTTTATGTGCGGAGTTCTCCACCCGACTGCTGAGTGAGTCTCTGCAGTCGTAAAATTAAACTCATAGATATCGAATACCAAACAAATTGTAAACTTACACAAAAGTGTAAGTTCACCTTTGTAAATCAGGCCCAGAATGTTTAATACCAGGGCTGGGCTGGTCTTAAACATGGCTTAATCCTAATTAATCTGCAGGCTCTTTGATGAAACATCAGTGTGAACATAAAAAGATTCAAACAAGATCAAGTTAGTGTGTCCTTTTTTAGGTCTCGCCTAGCGACGCAGCGCATGCGTTGCTCGCTTGCGAGATCTATTGTCGTCGGTTTTGCCTCGGAAGCGGGGTGGAATCTCCACCCATGCTTTGCATTGGTGCGCGTCAAAAGTGCACGCTTTTGATTGGAAGGGAGGCATGTTTGTTCCCTCCCTGTCTCCTGTTTGCCGTGCCTGCCCGGGCAGTAGATGTGCACGCGTAAGGCGTCTCTTTTGCTCACGGCATTTCAGCACAATGCGCGCATGGCGCACTTTCAGTTTCTTTTGTGTGGTATTCTCTCATCCCAAGTTTCGCGGGCTCGCTGCGTTTCAGCACAGTGCGCGCATGGCGCGCTTTCTTTCACTTTCCCTCCCTCCCCCCATCGGGCCCCTCCTTCTTCCATTGGGTGCCAGTGCTGGTCAGACCCTGTCTCCTGTTTGCCGTGCCTGCCCGGACAGGAGATGTGCACGCGCACAGCGTCTCTTTAGCTCGCGGCGTTTTTTTTCTGTTCTGCACGTATTAAACATTAAATTGCACTTTACGCTGTGGGGTGACACTGCTTGTGTATTTCGTAACTGCTGTGGCATGCACACTGACACTACGGAACTACGGGCTTGTGTGTGTTAATAAATGTCATAACAATCAGATTGACTGAAAGGGCAGCCCCTGCATTGCCGTCTCCAGCCTGTAATCCCAAACTGGAGAGATTTCAGTACATTGCTGAATTATGTACAGTGGTTGCTCGTGAAACGGATGTGTCTGAGATGCGCCCTGTACGTTTTTATCTTGATAACCAGGATGCCCTTTTCTGAAAAGTCAGTGTGAGTCTGGGCTGCAGAGTACATTGTTGCTGTCAGATATCTCTATGTTTATTTTTTAACAAAGTGAACTTTCGTTGGAAGCTGCCTGGGCTCCATTAAATTCAGAGCCAGCGAGAGTTTAAAATAGCAGGTTGAGGGCAGTATGCATAGTACAAGTGTTACTGAGGAGTGCAGAAAAACGAAAACTGCACTACCACGGATCTACACCGACAGGTTGGGCATGAGCATTGCCAGAAGCACGCCAGATCTCCTTTTCACAGTGGGATTGTTTCGACAAGCAAAAGGAACACAGCTCTAACACAATGTACTGTACTTGCAATTACATATTCTCTTAAGTACAATCACATCCTCTCTTTAGTGAATGGGAGCCAGGCTGCTGATACCTGGTGTCCAGGGCCGGTTCTTGCGGCTGCAGGTTTGTTTACGTTCTGACCTGAATTCTGGGCCTATTTTATTTCTGTAACAGCACTACAATGTACCACATTGTGTATGTCTTTCTTTAAAGTAATCAGTTGCTTGCTTTGAAGACATACATATCTATCGCTTGTTAGAAGGGTGTTTTTGTATTTTGTGTGGTGTGATGCTGTAACCTCCAAAAATACCGTCTCGTCAAATTTTGCCAATACACTCGTTGAATTTGCAAAGATTCAAAGTCCAGCTGGTTGTGTACACAAGCAAAACATTGACCCCAAATATTCTTTTAAACCAGTGCATGACGCGAAAAGAGTTGCAACTCTAAGTAAAAATCACATTCTTCACCACACAGAAAACAGGTACAACTTGGAGATGTGAATTATTGCTGAATGTAGAGTGCATACTGTTCTCAGAAAACACAGATCGAGGTTTTAGTCTAAAATAGTGCGAAAGAGAGGTCTCAAATGGCACACTGAAACACATATGCATAGAGAAAGACGGCGGCACCGATACAGACTTGATTAAAAATGGAAGACAATTCAACACTACAAGCTTTCATAGTAGGAATGTAGCGCAACGTAATCATATTCCCCATTAACATGCATGTGTCCCATCTGTGTGCGACTATTTTGTATTGATGATGCTATGACAAGATGGTCCAAGGCACTCCTACAATAATTCGACTGTGAAGTGGCATGTGGTCATCAGAAACGCCGCTGTCAAATTTTCAGGGCCTATTGGCCTATATACTTACAAAAAGCACATAGAAATACTGATACTTGTAACCTTGTTGTGTAAACTTGTGAAATCCCTTTAAGTGGTAGTGATGCCATTGACACGAGCCAAACAGTCTGGCAAACGCAACCTCCATTATGCAGCAAAATGGCTCAGTGATTTAAAAGCAAGCTGTTGACATCACAGTGATCTGTAGGTTACAAATCTGAATGCTTGCAAAGTCACCCATGAAATATTACATTTGTTGCTTATAGTGCTTGGAGTCCAATACCAGAAACAGAAACATGTAATCCACCTCCTCTTCTATCTCCTCTACCTTACTCCTCATCCTCCTCCCACTGCTACTTTTTCCTGCTCCTCATTCTTCCTCTTCCTCCTCCTCATCTACCACCGCCACCCATTTAAGATGAGTCCTGAGAGCAGATCCAGCCAGTTATGACACTCACTCTATCTGCCTCATATTCAAGGTTACACATTCTTATTCGACATTCCCCATTCTAGATGGATGATATCACTTATCTGTCTTTCGAAAATCAACATAAGGATCTACAAAACATATGTTTAACATGATCTTGGAAAGAAGGGAGTTCTATATCATACATTTAGCAAATACTTGAACTGATACATTGTGTCAGTCTATTTATGTTTGGTTTGAATCCTCTCTGAAGAGGACTCCTTCACATGTCCATCTTTTTTGGTCTCCTTCCTCACTAGATCTTCCTTAACCACTGAATTGTACCTAGCTGGCAACTTAAGTTTCATACTCTTTCATCAACTGTCTTTTCTAAATTCCCCATGACCTCCCCTACCTGCAATGGTTTAGTGAATTTAGAAAACTGCCTGAGGCCAGCTGGTGCTTTTATTATGACCCGGACCACAGCATCCATTTTGTTTGTACGCACAGCTCTTTTGGAGTCAAAGCTAGCCTCCCACACTTTCTCACGCTCCTTTAATTACTCTTTCACATGGTTTTATCACATTACAACGAATGCCTTTACAATGCATCATTTGCACCACAATGCCTTTACCATGCATTGCCTTTACCACATTACTACACAAGTCTTTACCACGCATGCCTTTACCACATTACCACACAAGTCTTTACCACGCATGCCTTTACAATGAAATGGCAAGTATTTATCAGGTAAGTGAAATCCCTATTTTTTTTTAAATGTGTGTGTCTATCTATCTATCTATCTATCTATCGATCGATCTATGCACATATCCATATATATATCCATATAGCGCCAGTTCTAATGATGGCTTTGTGGCGAACTGCAAATAGAGAAACTGGTTAGCACACTGGGGCAAGTGATGAATATAATTAAGGTGTGGTACAGCGAACCAACGAAGGTTGACATTTGTTTCTTGTCACAGGACTGCAATAACCATCAGGCACTATTACCCACTTGGGGTGGAACAGTACTTAATGAGCACATGAGTAACTGTGACATTTTGTTTGTTACCAGAGCTTGGCCAGTAAACAAGGGCGAGGAAGCCCGAAACACGTTTGGCCTCATGTTCCCAGTGTGTCTTTCGATGTTTGCTGCAAAATATAATGGAAATATTGCCTGCCAAAGAGTGCGCCTCTATCTGAGGACAACTCCTTTTTTGCAATTTAAACAGCCAGTCCAGCTATGGAGAGTGCACCACTGTATCACAGGTCTGTTGTGACAAGGATCAAGCCACTGACAGAGCACCAGTTCTAATGATGGTTTTGTGGCAAACTGCAAATTGAGACATTGGTAGACCCAGTGGGGCGAGTGTGGAATATAATTAAGGAGTGGTACAGCAAACCCACAAAGGGTGAGATTTGTTTCTTGTCACAGGACTGCAATAACCATCATGCATTATTACCCACTTGGGGTGGAACTGCACTTAATGAGCACATGAGTAACTGTGACGTTTTGTTTGTTACCAGACCTTGGCCAGTGAACAAGGACAAGGAAGCCCGTAATGCATTTGGCCTCATGTTCCCAGTGTGTCTTTCGATGTTTGCTGCAAAATAAAATGGAAATATTGCCTGGCAAAGAATGCGTCTCTATCTGAGGACAACTCCTTTTTTGCAATTTAAATGGCCAGTCCAGCCGTGGAGAGTGCACCACTGTATCACAGGTCTGTTGTGACAAGGATCAAGCCACTGACAGAGCGCCAGTTTTAATGATGATTTTGTGGCAAACTGCAAATAGAGACACTGGTAAGCCCACTGGGGTGAGTGATGAATATAATTAAGGTGTGGTACAGTGAACACACAAAGGATGAGATTTGTTTCTTGTCACAGGACTGCAATAACCATCAGGCACTATTACCCACTTGGGGCGGAACTGTACTTAATGAGCACATGAGTAACTGTGACATTTTGTTTGTTACCAGAGCTTGGCCTGTGAACAAGGGTGAGGAATCCCAAAACACATTTGGCCTCATGTTCCCAGTGTTTCTTTTGATGCTTGCTGCACAATAAAATGGAAATATTGCCTGGCGAGGAGTGCCTCACTGTCTGAGAACAACTCCTTTTTTTGCAATATATATATATATATATATATATATATATATATATATATATATATATATATATATATAACACCTCCAAAACCCCCTCCAGAATATGAACGAGCTCTGACACTATGGGTACACAGACGGTGAGTTTATTGAACCACCATGACATGAGATACAATCTTCTCAGTGCGCTGTTCGTGAACCACCTGGCAGACGTTTTCGGCGGAAATGCCTTTTTCAATGCCAGTTTCCTGTGGGAAGTTCGACAGCTGTGGGAATTTTGAAGTCTCGCTGGTGACTCCCATTGGAGGATGTTAGGCGTCATAGAAACAGGACTGCGATGTTAAGTAAAATACTGAATGGCATCTCAAATGTAGTCCTCTTAGTCCATAACAGTCACTTATCCCCTAAAAACAACTTGATGCGCCTCATATTGAGCCACAAAGTGTATGTTGGGCAATCCAAATCTGCGGGCATGGGTTAGGTAACTCCGGCTCGTGCACATAATAATGCCCCGACTTTCGTCAGCTGTTCGGTTGCAAAACCACACTTGCGGCAGAGTCTATGGTGGTCTTACTCACAGCGGCCATGTCCCGTTCAAGCAGTGATACTGGCTATCTCTCTCTCCATTGCAACCATGTCCGTAACCGCTGGGGGGGCACTGCCTTGTGTAACTCCATACACCTTTTCCACTAGTTGCCAGCAGACGCAGTGCACCAGACTGAGAGGCATGCCAGTTCGAAGCGCCGGCTGCTCCCAAATATAACCTCCAAAACCCGCTCCAGAATATGAACGAGCTCTTACACTACTGGTACACAGACGGTGAGTTTATTGAACCACCATGACATGAGATACAATCTTCTCAGTGCGCTGTTCGTGAACCACCTGGCAGACGTTTTTCGGCGGAAATGCCTTTTTCAATGCCAGTTTCCTGTGGGAAGTTCGACAGCTGTGGGAATTTTGAAGTCTCGCTGGTGACTCCCATTGGAGGATGTTAGGCGTCATAGAAACAGGACTGCGATGTTAAGTAAAATACTGAATGGCATCTCAAATGTAGTCCTCTTAGTCCATAACAGTCACTTATCCCCTAAAAACAACTTGATGCGCCTCATATTGAGCCACAAAGTGTATGTTGGGCAATCCAAATCTGCGGGCATGGGTTAGGTAACTCCGGCTCGTGCACATAATAATGCCCCGACTTTCGTCAGCTGTTCGGTTGCAAAACCACACTTGCGGCAGAGTCTATGGTGGTCTTACTCACAGCGGCCATGTCCCGTTCAAGCAGTGATACTGGCTATCTCTCTCTCCACTGCAACCATGTCCGTAACCGCTGGGGGGGCACTGCCTTGTGTAACTCCATACACCTTTTCCACTAGTTGCCAGCAGACGCAGTGCACCAGACTGAGAGGCATGCCAGTTCGAAGCGCCGGCTGCTCCCAAATATAACCTCCAAAACCCGCTCCAGAATATGAACGAGCTCTTACACTACTGGTACACAGACGGTGAGTTTATTGAACCACCATGACATGAGATACAATCTTCTCAGTGCGCTGTTCGTGAACCACCTGGCAGACGCGTTTCGGCGGTAATGCCTTTTAAATGCCATATATATGAAGAAACATCCTGCTCCAACAAAGAAGAGGCACGTACTCGAGGTAGGTAGGAATAGGGCTCATTTATTATATTTCAGGTCTCCCTCGACCCCGCATTAGATGAGATACGCGTTTCGGCTGCGCAGCAGCCTTTATCAATCTGATTGGTGACATCTAAGTACCAGGTTAAATACCCCTTCCTCCCACTCAAACATGAATAGGCATAGAAGACAGACTGTATTGTTGTGACCAAATGCTGATTGCAGCTATTTGACTGATATACATTAAACAGAAAACATCACTGGTAAAACATACAATTTGCATAATAAATGAAATGCAAACTGCAATGAAATTATAAATATGAGCAACTTCATACACCTTTTTCACTAGTTGCCAGCAGACGCAGTGCACCAGACCGAGAGGCATGTCAGTTTGAAGCGACTGCTGCTCCCAAATATAACCTCCAAAACCCTCTCCAGAATATGAATGAGCTCTGACACTACGGGTACACAGACGGTGAGTTTATTGAACCACCATGACATGAGATACAATCTTCTCAGTGCGCTGTTCGTGAACCACCTGGCAGACGCGTTTCGGCGGAAATGCCTTTTAAATGCCATATATTTATATATTATCTACTGGCGGTCGCCAGTAGATAGTTATAGTTAGGACCTAATTTCCATAGGAAATCCACAACATTCTATTTGAAATAACTTTGGCGCTGGTTGACGAATCTTCGCGAAATTTTCAAAACTTATGGCCCGCGCCGGTCCGCTCCTATCCTGAAAGTTTCGGGGTGATTCGGCAAGCGGGGGCCGAGAAAAAAGGGGGGTCCCAAAACGTGTTTTCCCGATGCAATTTTCCATAGGAACCTTTCATCGCAGCTACGGCCAGAACTGCTGAACGGAAATACACATAATTTGGCAAAAAGGTAGCCCTTGGTTCAGAGTCATGCCTTTTGGTTAAATGGTGTAAATCCGTTCAGTAGTTCCTGAGAAATTTGAAAAAGAAAACACATATATATCTGGGCGGAGCCTAACCACACATGTCATCATGAGATCTGATTGGCTGTCAGCACTTCATCCTGGAATTGCTGGCAGCCATCTTGGGACCAATATAAATGATAGTACCCCATTGAAATGCATTGTAGTGAATCGAAGATTTTGAGGGTTACCAAAAGGAGAACTATAAAGGGTGATAACAGACTTTAGTTACATTAGAATTCATTTGTTGATGGTACCATACTAATTTCAGGAATTGTGGTGTGTTCTAAGGTGATTTTACCCTGTGAAAAACCTTCTGCTGGGATATCATGAATCATGTTTGAGAGAAAACTATTTTCACATGCTTGTCCCATACAGTTTTGGAAGTTGCTCCAGAAGCTAAAATGAGAGCATATTTTCTGTAACTTCACATTCTCTTTCTCAGTCATGTGAGAATGAAGTCTGACATTCTCAGTAAAACATGTACATCCAACAAGAGCAGAGACTGTCAGTTGATTCCTTTGTGTTCTACTGCAGCTTCCCAGAGTGTTCTAAAGAACAACTAGAGTGCTAACAGCCTTACTTATCAATCAATCAATCAATCATGTCACTTATAAAGCGCACTACATACCCGCGAGGGTCTCAAGGTGCTGGGGGAAGAGGGGGGTGGTGCTGCTACTGATCGAAGAGCCAGGTCTTGAGGAGTCTTCTGAAGGCCAGTAGGTCTTGGGTCTGCCGAAGGTTGGTGGGGAGGGTGTTCCAGGTCTTGGCGGCGAGGTGGGAGAAGGATCTGCCACCGGCGGTCGTTTTCCGGATGCGGGGGACTGTGGCGAGGGCGAGGATGGTGGAGCGGAGCTGGCGGGTGGGGGTGTAGAAGCTGAGTCGTCTGTTGAGGTAGGCTGGTCCGGAGTTGTGGAGTGCTTTGTGTGCGTGGGTGAGGAGCTTGAAGGTTATCCTCTTGTTGACAGGGAGCCAGTGCAGGTCTCTCAGGTGGGGTGTGATGTGGCTGCGTCGGGGGATGTCGAGGATAAGACGTGCAGAGGTGTTCTGGATGCGTTGCAGCCGTCTCAGGAGCTTAGCCGTCGTTCCTGCGTAGATGGCGTTTCCGTAGTCCAGCCTGCTGGTGATGAGGGCCTGGGTGACTGTTTTTCTTGTTTCGGTGGGGATCCACTTGAAGATCCTGCGGAGCATTCGGAGGGTGTTGAAGCAGGATGAGGAAACGGCGTTGACCTGCTTAGTCATGGAGAGGGTGGGGTCGAGGATGACCCCTAGGTTGCGTGCGTGGTCGGTGGGTGTCGGGGCTTATGACAAAAGTATGGCACACCTGAAGCCATCTTGATTGGAATAAACTGGTAACACTTAAAACATTTAATTTAAAAAGGAACAAAATGATGGGGTTCATTTTGTCATAGAAATTATGGTTAGTGCTGTAGAAAGAAAAATTAGGACATGTTTTAAGTGAGATCTCAAATATCTTCCTGTTATATTTCAACAGGAGCAGCCTGTCAGTTGATGCCTTTGTGTTCTACTGCAGCTTCCCAGAGTGTTCTAAAGAACAACTAGAGTGCTAACAGCCTTACTTATGACAAAAGTATGGCACACCTGAAGCCATCTTGATTGGATTAAACTGGTAACACTTAAAACATTTAATTTAAAAAGGAACAAAATGATGGGGTTCAATTTGTCATAGAAATTATGGTTAGTGCTGTAGAAAGAAAAATTAGGACATGTTTCAAGTGTGATCTCAAATATCTTCCTGTTATATTTCAACAGGAGCAGCCTGTCAGTTGATGCCTTTCTGTTCTACTGCAGCTTCCCAGAGTGTTCTAAAGAACAACTAGAGCGCTAACAGTCTTACTTATGACAAAATTATGGCACACCTGAAGCCATCTTAATTGGAATAAACTGGTAACTCTTAAAACATTTAATTTAAAAAGGAACAAAATGAGGGGGTTCATTTTGTTTCATAGAAATTATGGTTAGTGCTGTAGAAAGAAAAATTGGGACGTTTTAAGTGAGATCTCAAATATCTTCCTGTTATATTTCAACAGGAGCAGCCTGTCAGTTGATGCCTTTGTGTTCTACTGCAGCTTCCCAGAGTGTTCTAAAGCACAACTAGAGCGCTAACAGTCTTACTTATGACAAAAGTATGACACACCTGAAGCCATCTTGATTGGAATAAACTGGTAACACTTAAAACATTTAATTTAAAAATGAACAAAATGAGGGGGTTCATTTTGCCATAGAAATTATGGTTAGTGCTGCAGAAAGAACATTTAGGGCATGTTTTAAGTGAGATCTCAAATCCTCTTCTATTTCATTAGAAAATTCTGACATGCAGACTGAAACAATCACTTTCAATACCAGCAGTAGACTTCCAGTTAACTCCCTGGTGAGCAGTAGCTTTACTACAGTGATCTAATGAACAACTAGAGTGCTAACATTCTGAATTTATGGCAAATGTGTGACACATCTGAATGCCTTCTTGATGGAATCAATGTAAAAAACTGAAAGCATTTCCTACTGAGGAGACTGCAGTAAATGACGAAATTAGGAAACTTCATAACAAATAAGTCTCCCAAGATGGCCACCAGAGAAAAAAGAGCCCAAATGTAGCACAAATATCACCCAGATGTAGCCCACGTATAGCCCAATGACAGAAGTGTGCAAAACACTTTTTATTTTTATTTTTTCTGCAGTTTTATATAGTGCAAACTGGTCAGGTATTGGAGCGTTACATCTTACTTGGACCCCTTATTGCGTATTTTGCACGAAGTACATGAGATTGATCTTGTGAAACATTGAACTTTACGATTCTGTTAACCTGAAGTTGCTCTGAACCGGGCTTTGTAACACCCGTTTTTACATACTGGTTTTAATTAATTCTCACTGTATTGTATTAGGAAAGAGGATTTACTGTTTTTATGTACACTTTTATGATCTATGTTTCTAAATCAGATCAAATAAAGTTTAATGAATTCTATGGCAGGACGGAGGCGAGGATTATGCATATCTTTCCTCACTTTATTTGCATAGCAGTTCAAAGAAAACGTAACACAACAATCATTAAACAAAAGACTACACAACCCATGAACCATTAGGGGGTAGTCTCCAAGGCAACTATAGTCCAATCATATCACAGTCCATCGTATATAATATCGTGACGTCCCTTCCGCTTCCTCTTTCTTCACTGCTCGTCAGTTAAGTGCATTCCTTACATTCTTGGCTTAATCTGACGTTGTTGCTGTTTGTATAGCAGTTTCTTGTGCACGTTATTAGCATTATTGCCTTGGTATTGTTTCATATTCCCTGCGCAGCAAGCTCTTGCCCGAGCGTGTTCTCCCCTCGCAGTTTCTCCTGCTGTGTGCTCTGCGCATGGTGAGATCCTGTCAGGCGCGTCTGGTCCGAGCGAGGCAGCTCCGTCGAGCGCTCCCGCTGGTCTTTACGCGCGTTTGGGAATCCGGTCACTCCTTTAGTGTCCGCTTGATTCCCGACCAACCCTCGCCTAATTTTGACACCGCTACGCGGTGATTTCCCCACACGGCCACGTTAGTGACCAGCGCCACCTGGTGGTGGTAATTGGTATTGCACCTCAGTCTATTCTTATAACAGCTTCGGGAAAGCCCAGCTGTTGGAGCACCGGCGAGGGGGCTGTCTTAAGGATTTTAAGGGCATTTGTTCTGTGCTCACACCCTCTGCTATCATGTCTTCTCCAGAAGACCATTTTTACTCCTCCTACCAGGAAGTGGAGGAGGAATGGCCCCCAACTTCTCCCTCCAGCAGTGGACCAAGCCCTCTCTCTGGCTATTTCTAGGGCGCTGGCTCCTCTTAGGGATCAGGTTGATAAGCTAGCGAAAAGCATCCCTGGGGTGTTCAGTGACCCAGATCTGGTGGTGGCGGGTCCAAGTAGCTCCCAGATGGGGAATAAAGGGCCGTTAAGCATAACGCAGGGCACTTGGAAGGATTTGATAAACTTACGTAGACCTTCCTCAAGAGTGCGCGAACGCTAAAACATGCACCCTGCCGGGAGGAGGAGGGGCCCGGAGAAAATTGCGACACTGTCACCACTATTGTAGACCCCGACGTCGGGTTTCCCTTAGAGGGAGAGGGTGTATCGGAGGATGATTTCTCCTCCGATGAGGATAAGGACTCAGGGCGTCCGTGGCGTCTAGAGTCCCACTCCTCTCAGTCCCCGGTTGGGGACGGGGTCCACTCGGACATGTTCGAGCCTACCCAACTTTACCATCCTAGGTCGGCAGAGTGGACACCTGACGCCAAAGTGGCAGAGTATGTGGTGGGGAAAATCCATCAACCCCTTGAAAGGGAGGTCAGGAATAGGATGAGGGAAGAATGCCCCAGGCCCTCACTGAAGGGGAAGGTGGCACACACGCCTGAAATTGATGAGAAACTATGTACCTTTTTCTCCAAGTATATGAGGGATCCCAAGAAAGGAATTGACCCTACACTACCCAAACATAACTGCACTACCCTAAACCCTAAAACACTACCACGAGCACGACTCCCTACACTACCCAAACACCACTGCACTACCCTAAACACTACCCCCAGCACGACTCCCTACACTACCCAAACACCACTGCACTACACTAAACCTAAATATACCCCCAGCATGACCTCCCACACTACACAAACACCACTGCACTACCCTAAACCCTAAAACACTACCCCCAGCACAACCCCTACACTACCCAAACACCACTGCACTACCTAAACCCTAAAACACTAACCCCAGCATGACCCCCTACACTACCCAAACACCACTGCACTACCCTATACCCTAAAACACGACCCCCTACACTACACAAACACGACTGCACTACCCTAAACCTAAAACACTACCCACAGCATGACCCCCTTCACTACACAAACACCACTGCACTGCCCTAAACCCTAAAACACTACCCCAGCACTACCCCCTACACTACCCAAACACCACTGCACTAACATAAACCCTAAAACACTACCCCCAGCACAACCCCTACACTACACAAACACCACTGCACTACCCTAAACCTAAAACACTACCCCCAGCACGACTCCCTACACTACCCAAACACCACTGCATTACCCTAAACCCTAAATCTAACCCCAGCACGACCCCCTACACTACCCAAACACCACTGCACTACCCTAAACAATAAAACACTACCCCCAGCATGACCCCCTACACTACACAAACACCACTGCACTACCCTAAACCCTAAAACACCACCACCAGCATGACCCCTACACTACTCAAACACCACTGCACTACCCTAAACCCTAAAACACTACCCCCAGCACGACCCCCTACACTACTACACTACCCTAAACCCTAAAACACTACCCCCAGCATGACCCCCTACACTACTGCACTACCTAAACCTAAAACACTACCCCCAGCACGACCCCCTACACTACCCAAACACCACTGCACTACCCTAAACCCTAAAACACTACCCCCAGCACGACCCCCTACACCACCCAAACACCACTGCACTACCCTAAACCCTAGAAAAGAAACCCCCACCCCATGCCCAATCCCCCTTACCTCTCACTCCTCATGGTTCCTCTCTCCTTGTGGTTCCTGCTTCACGTCATCTCTGAGGGGCGGTGCACGTCGTTGTGAGGAAATGGAACAGCCTCTGTTTCCTTACAACGACATGGATCGTCTACATGTTTTTTAGAACGCATGGTCATTTACCATACATACCTTTACAACAAAATTCCTTGTAAAGGCATGCGTGGTAAATGACCATGCGTTCTATAAAAATGAGTAGTAATGACTTCGTGATGTACAACACATGCATGGTAATGCATGCGTTGTAATGGTATCGCAAAGCAAAAAAGTCGTTGTAACGGCTTTTTACCGATCAAGCTGGCCCCTGTTCTTCAGTGAGACGTTTATTTGATTAATTAGGAGGAAGGAATGTGTTTTTACCAAAAAGTGCATTCCCGGCTGTTGTATTGTGAAAGTGTCCGCGTGGCCTGGTTTCACTTCCGGTGAGAGAGTGGAAGAGTCTGTTTGGATCTAAAGGAGTTCTGTTGTTGGACGGGGCCGGCGCGACATGTCATCAGAAAACATAGCTAATGGAAAGCGTCCTCCCTGAAGTTTGGAGCAGTGCCATGAGAGGTCAACGAGTGTGCGTCCCACCGCAATATGACCGTACCGCGTGACCCATGTGCCGCCTCCAGGGTACGGGAGGCAGAAGTGGCATCGCAGGTCCTCTTGAAGACCGTTGTAGCACTAATTCTACATTTTGGTACTAAGGCATTTTAACTTCGTTGTTCCTGCCAGATACAAAGAGAAGATCCTGTGTTATTCAGTGCCCTCGTTACCTTTTTTGTGGGTTGTGGTGCTTGTCACTTCGCTGCCCCGCCGGTGCACACGACTGGGCACCCCACCTCGTGTGCCATCTGCAGGGCCTCTGCCCTCGGATCACTGGTTTCGGTTTCTGGAGTGGCAACATAAACAGTTGCTCCCAAAGGACTAGCCTGAACACTTAGGTGAATATCCCCTGTACCAGCATTCCACGGAAATTCTTTCCTAGCTCTCCCACGTCAACGAGCACGGCTCCGCTCGCGACACCGTATGGCGTCATCGGAGCCATAAGAGGACCTCGTCGGTGTGCTGACGTCAGTTCCACCCATTTTTCCGTGCCACCGAGGCAAACAGGGGACCAAGACATTTTCACATGTATACATAGTATAATAAATATATATATATTCACTGAAAAAACCATAGGTTTCAGGCACGTTATAGTTAGAAATGAGCATTTAAAAAACCTTAGAAATTCACTGAAAAAACCATAGGTTTCAGGCACGTTATAGTTAGAAATTAGCATTTAAAAAACCTTAGAAATTCACTGAAAAAACCATAGGTTTCAGGGGCGTTATAGTTAGTTGGACATTTCACTCGTACAAAACCATAGAAATTCCCCCGTTATAGTTAGTTCAGCTAACTATAACTCGTGCATCCACAATGCACTGCTGATGATGTCACATATTACATCACTCATTACATGGTCAGTGACATCACTCATGACATCACTGATGACATCTCAAATGACATCACTGATGACATCACTGATGACATCATCCAGTGAATGTGTGTTTGTCTGAAAATTAAATATGTTTTATATATGTATATCTCAAGGTCGATGGAAGAATAAATGGGTATATAAGTGTCTAAATGGATGATTTTTTTTGTAAAATTGATTGTATAACTGACTAAGTGAATCTTAGTGAATACATGGGTTAGTGAGTAATGTTTAAATATGAAAATATCTGTATCAGTCTCTCACTTTGTGTATAAGTGGCTGCATGGGTTGGTGAGTAGCTACATGAGTGTCTATATGGGTTATTAGTTGGTTTTTGAGTATCAGTATGAGTGTCTGAGTGTCTGTATGGTTCAGTGGGGGTATTACTTAGTGCATAGATGCATGAATGAGTGACTCACTGTTTGTATGTGTTGAAGACAGCATGTGTGCAGGACTGTATAGGTGGATGAGTATGTGTATGGGTGTGTTAGTGAGTGAATGACTGTCTCAATAGTGTCTTTATGAGTAACTACATATGTTTTAAACTAGTATATGTGAGTAATGGTGTATATAAGTGAGTATATGTGAGAGTGAGAGATTGGAAGAGTTCCTGTACAAATAAGTAGGTGTTTCTATAAGTGATTGTTTAAGAGAGTAAGTATGTGTAAGTTTCTGTAGAAGTAAGTGTGGTAGTGTGTGTATAACTGTATATGCAAGTAAATGGATGTTTGATACTTTGTTTGCATGTGTGACTATGTGTATGAGTAACTCTATGGATGAGTGGTGGTGTGTAACAGGATGTATAGGTGTATGAGTACATATGATGAGTGAGTACATGTATGAGTGACTGTATAGGGACTGTTGGTGAATGAGTGGATGTGTGTGTAGATCTTGGAATTACTGAATAGGTGTGTTGTAACTGGTATTGGTATGTCCATTGTTTTGAAAATGTTAGTTTGTATTTTTGAGTGTGTGTATCAAAGGTTATATTAGGGTGAGAGGAGGTCTGCCACTCTATCACAAGGATGATGTCATCAGTGATGTCATCAGTGATGTCATTTGAGATGTCATCAGTGATGTCATGAGTGATGTCACTGACCATGTCATGAGTGATGTAATATGTGACGTCATCAGCAGTGCATTGTGGGCGCGCGAGTTATAGTTAGCTGAACTAACTATAACGGTGGAATTTCTATGGTTTTGTACGAGTGAAATGTCCAACTAACTATAACGCCCCTGAAACCTATGGTTTTTCAGTGAATTTATATATATATATATATATATTCACTGAAAAAACCATAGGTTTCAGGGACGTTATAGTTAGAAATTAGCATTTAAAAAACCTAAGAAATTCACTGAAAAAACCATAGGTGTCGGGGACGTTATAGTTAGTTGGACATTTCACTCGTACAAAACCAGAGAAATTCGGCCGTTATAGTTAGTTAACTAACTATAACTCGCGCCCCTGCAATGCACTGCTGATGACGTCACATATTACATCACTCATGACATGGTCAGTGACATCACTAATGACATCACTGATGACATCTCAAATGACATCATTGGTTTACAAGGTTTTATAAGTGCATGAGTAGTGTCTGGGTGATTGCATGAGTACATGAGTAGTGCTTGAGTGATTGAAAGAGTGCATGGGTAGTGCCTGGGTGACTGCATGAGTGCAGAAGTAATGTATGCATGATTGGAAGACTGCATGGGTAATGCTTGATTGATTGCATTAGTTTATGAGTAATGCCTGGATGATTGCATGAGTGGATGGGTAGCGCCTGGATGATTGTAAGAGTGCAAGGATAGTGTATGGTGATTTTATAAGTTCTTCAGTATTGGTGGAGTGTTTTCATAACTGTATGGCTAGTAGCTGGGTGATCGGAGGAGTGCATGGGTAGTGCACAGGTGAATAGAGCACTGTCTGGGTAGTCCCTGAGATATTACATCAGTGCATGAATAGTGCCTGGCTGATTGGAAGAGTGCTTTAGTAATGCCTGGATGTTTTTGTAAGTGCATGGGTATTGCTTGAGTGATTTTGTAAGTGCATGGGTAATGCCTGGGTGATTGCATGAGTTTATGAGTAATACCTGGATGATTTCATGAGTGCATGGGTAGTGCTTGGGTGATTGGAGGAGTGCAAGGATAGTGCATGGTGATTTTATAAGTGCATAGGTAATGACTGGGTGATTGGAGGAGTGCATGGCTACTGGCTGGGTAATTGCATGAATGCATGGTTAGTGTCTTGGTGATTGCATAAGTTCATGGGTACTGCCTGAGTGTTTGGAGGAGTGTAAATATAGTGTATGGTGTTTTTATAAGTGCATGAGTAGTGACTGGGTGATTGTTGGAGTGCATGGGCATTGCCTGAGTAATCGAAGGAGTGAATGAGTAGTGTCTAGGTGATTATAGGACTGCATGGGTAGTATATGGGTTATTCCATGAGTGGATGAGTACTGCTTGAATGATTGCAGAAGTGCATCGGTAGTGCTTGGGTGATTTTGTTAGTGCATAGGTATTGTTTGGATGATTTTGTAAGTGATTGGAAGAGTACATGGGTGGTGCTTCAGTGATTTCATGAGTACATGGGTAGTGCCTGGGTGACTTTATAAGTGTTTGGGTAGTGGCGGAGTGATTGCATGAGTGCATAGGTAGTGCATGGGTGATTGCATGAGTGCATAGGTAATGCCTGGGTGATTGCATGAGTACATGGGTAGTTCTTGAGTGATTGAAACAGTGCATGGGTATTGCCTGGGTGATTGCATGAGTTTGTCAGTAGTACGTAGGTGCTTGCATGAGTGTATGGGTAATGCCTGTGTCATTGCATGAGTGCATGCAAAGTGCGTGGCAGATTGCAGTAGTGCATGGCTACTGGCTGGGTAATTGAAGGACTGAATGAGTAATGTCTGGGTGATTAGAGGAGTACACAGGTAGTGGTTGGGTGATTGGAGCAGTGAATGGGTAGTGCCTGGGTTATTGCATGAGTTTATGAATAATGCCTGAGTGATTGGAGGAGTGCATGGGTAATGCCTGGGTGATTGTATAAGTGCTTGGATAGTGGCGGAGTGATTGCATGAGTGCTTGGGTACTAACTGGGTGATTGGAGGATTGCATGGATACTGCATGGGTGACTGCATGAGTACATGGGTAGTTCTTGGGTGATTGGAAGAGTGCATGGCTATTGGCTGGGTAATTGAAGGAGTGAATGAGTAGGGTCTGGGTGATTAGAGAAGTGCACGGGTAGTGCATGGGTGATTGAAACAGTGCATGGGTAGTACCTGGGTTTTTCCATGAGTGGATGAGTAGTGCCTGAGTGATCGGAGGAGTGCATGAGTAGTGCCTGGGTGATTACAAGAATGCATAGGTAGTGCATGGGTGATTCAACCACTGTATAGATAGTGTCTGTGTTATTGCATGAGTGGATGAGTAGTGCTTAGGTTATTCCAGAAGTGCATTGGTAGTGCCTGGGTGATTTTGTAAGTGAATATGTATTGTTTCAATGATTTTGTAACTCTATATGTAATGCCTGGGTGATTACATGAGTACATGGTTACTGCTTGGATGATTTCATCAGTGGAAGAGTAATGTTTCGATGATTCAAGAAATGCATAGATAATACTTGGGTGATTGGAAGACTGTACAACTAATGTCTGGGTGATTGCAGAAGTGTATGGGTACTAGCAGACTGATTAAAGATGTGGATTAGTAATGCCTGGGTGATTTTCTAAGTACATAGGTTATGCTTCAGTACTTGAAGGAGTGCATGAGTACTGCTGAGGTGATTTGAGGAGTGAGATGATTGAGCTTGAAAAAATGAATAACTGCAATAAAAGTGACTGTAAACATTAATTCATGCTTATTACATTATTTCATCTTACCTTCTGTATTGAAGTAGATATCAAACTTATTGAAACTATTTTATAATTGTTTCATTGTAAATTAAATTTAAATTATTTCCAAACTTTAGTTTTACTTTCTGTAAAAGACAAGAAAAAATACAATTATTGCAAACAATATTATACATTAAGAACACAACATAATCTTAGAATTACATAACATATTCAGGTTTTCTTTTGTGCTGTTTTCAGATTCTATTGAATTTCACCATACACAGTGATTTCAATGTTGATCATCATGAAACAGCGGGCAAAAAAATACAATCAATAAGATTGTAAAAAACAAACAAATCTATGTTCAAAATATTTACAACAGCTTCAACTATCTCTTTACATTTTGAAAAATAAACACTCTCATTTTCAATGCATATAATACATACATCAAATATATGAACTACTTCTTTCTATCACAATTTTCCAAATGCAATATCAATGAACCAAAACGAAAATAAAAAAACACTAATTGCTCAGATCTACTCAATAGGCCGAATGATGTTTCCAAAACTGTTTGCATTGAAAATACCCAAAATAAATTCATTAATGCATGTTGACATCTTCCCAATAGACCGAATGATAGTTCCGAATTCATTTGCATTGAAAATATCCAAAATAAACTCATTAATTCATGTTGACATCTTCCCAATAGGCCAAATGATGTTTTCAGAACTTTGGCATCAAAAATATTAGATATGAATTTGGTATTTCATAAGGCAACCGACATTTGGATTCTAAATGAGCGTCATTACAATGTGTCCATCCTTTATTGCATTTTAAATACACAGTATAGTGTCCAGATGTTGTACTAGGTCCATCATGGAAAATAATAGCCACTGCTTTAAAAGTTCTTCCTGAAATTGACACTTGACTTGCCAGAAAACTTTTAATTTTGGTTTCCAATTTTGTTCCATCTGCTCTACAACGTTGTAGCATTAAAATGACATATTGTCCAAATATTTCTATAAATATTGTTGACAACATTTCTGATTTGCAGTGAGTACATTTCAAATCTTGATTAGCTGTTTTTACTAATTTGTTAAAAGACACTGTTTTGCAATCTGGTATT
The DNA here is from genome assembly GCA_963921515.1 of Calotriton arnoldi. Taxonomy (NCBI): domain Eukaryota; kingdom Metazoa; phylum Chordata; class Amphibia; order Caudata; family Salamandridae; genus Calotriton; species Calotriton arnoldi. The sequence continues at coordinate 164,064 of CAWUFW010008932.1, forward strand.
GTCAAATATATGAATCGTTCAGTGTCTATTTCAGTGGTAGAAGAAAAGAACAGCTATCACATTTATGATCCCATCTGTAACGTAGTCCAAACAGATTTTCAATTTGTATTCCTTCATCTTCCAATACTGCAAGCATAAACATAAGAAATTCTTGAGCATCTTGTTGTACATTAAGTGTGAATTGTGAAGAACCAGAACATATATCCAAAAGATGCCGAATGCCAGAAGCAGTTTAGATTTTAGTTTTATCAGTTGTCAATTTTTCAAAAATATAATGCAACAAAGAACAAAATCTTTTTTCTCGATTCTCCATAATTTGATGATGAAGATTTTCTAGAAAAAACACAACGTTCACAATTACATTAGCATAGCAGTTGATACCTGAACTATTTTCTAACTGGTATCCTACAATATCATCAACAGTGTCCATTTTCATTTTCTTTGCAGCCTCAACATTCTCTTGAATTTTTTTCTTCTTTCCAACCTCACTAGAGTGTTTCTCATATGTTCGTTCTGGACATACTACACGCTTTTCATATACGGGATATTCACCTAAGTTGGGAGCATACAGTCTTCTTAACCGATTATACTCTCTTACACAATTTGCATCTGCACTAATCTTTCTCTCATCAAAATCAATCAAATACAATCCAGATAATGTTCTTACTCGAGACAATGCAACGTATGCCATGCCCTCTTTAAACACTGTACTTCCAATGTTTACGAAAGCACTGTCTACACTTAAACCTTGAGATTTATGAATGGTTACTGCATGTCCTAAAGAAAGAGGAAACTGTTTTCTACGAATGTACAAGTCTTTTACAAGCAAAAAACTAACACAACGTGCAATCTGTTTTACCTCTTCAATCTGATCAAATTTAATCTTCAAGAATTCAATTCCATCTCTATTTTGATAATTAACAAAATCAACAACTTTTCCCATTGCTCCATTTACTAAACCTTTTTCTACATCCAAATTACGCCGTAAAATTACCCAACAGTTTTCATATACATATAAATTCTTTTCTAAACCAGCAGTCTTAGATATAGACTTTTCCAAAGAATCCAATTTTGATTTTAATTTTTCTGAGAGAATAATAGTAATTCCTTCATGTTCTATTCTATCAATGGCTTCCATTTTCATTATTGGTTGTTTCTCCAGTTTCAAAAGTTCTTCATTGAATGTAGAGCACTCTTTCAGTTTGGCATAAGGCAAACTATAGACTTCTTTTCTCCAATTTTTTTATACATTATTTCAACTGCAATATTTTCATTTGGAAACAAGTTTGTTAGTAGTCGAGTTTGTAAAGCTTCTTTGCCATCTTTAGTCAAGACACCAATTCTAATATCTTGAAGAATGTTTCCATAATGTTCGTCATTTGCTTGTGGCTTATTCTTAATAAGTTCTTTATATTCCAAATGAGACCAAATGTTCACATTTCCAATACTTCCCAAAGATTTTTAGTGTCTTCATGAACAAGGGTCTTAAAAACTGGTTGGCCTTTCACAGGAGTAAGTTGTAATAGATCGCCAAATACAATTACATGTTTTCCTCCAAATAAAACATCATAATCTGTTTTTAAAATCTGTTGCATTCTTAAATGTACAAAGGCAAGCATTAAGTTTGAGACCATGCTTACCTCATCAATTATCAGAAGTTTCATTTTCTTCAGTACTCTTGACACTTCATAACAAGCTTCTCAAGATAGCTTGTGATATTCCAACTTATTTTCATGTTCAACTGGTAGCATGAGCAAACGATGTAATGTAATCCCTTTAATGTTGTGTGCTGCTAACCCAGTTGGAGCGGTTACAACACAAGATAAATGTGAGTCAGTGGTTTTCTGTAGATAACTGGTCAAAACTTTAATCAAGAAACATTTTCCTGTTCCAGCTTGCCCACTGATATACATTTGAATAGGTTTAAATGATGTGCATTGGCAATCTTTCTTTTCATGCAGTAAACCATGTTGTATCTGTTCTGTAACTTGCTGATATATTTCTTTTTGTTCAATATTGAGTTGTTCTTCTAACTTTTCTAACTGAATAGTGTCCTGTTGTGCTTATTGCATTGCTGTTTCCACTTCAATCATTGCTATTGCTGCTTCATTTTCAAGAATTGGTTCTCCTAGTGGATCTTGACTTAGTGGAGCAGAACTCTGACTATCTTGAGAACTGTCTCTAGCTATTTCAGCTGCAATAGTAGTTTCTTGATCAATCACTTCGTTCAATATTTGCAGATAATTTGGAAAAATTGTACATTCAATGCTATCTTTACATGCATTGAAAGAATCTTCATAGCACTCAAAATCTCCAAGTAATTCCATTTCAGTCCGCCAAGGCTTGAAGAGTTGCAGAAGTGCTAAATGGAAAAATTCTCTTTTATCTGGAGTATCGCAACTGAGTTTCCTGTGATTAATAAGATTTCCTTTCGCATGTTTTACCAAACATCCTTCACATCCAATGACTGCATATTTTTCTTCATTTATATTTTCAGTAATATTTCTCTTAAAGCTGTAATATTGCAGTACTTCATAGAGACATATGTTTTCAAGATGTGGACTTATTTTAGGATAGTACGTATCCAACATGTTTGTTTTAACAATATCTGTACTTTCCGGTTCATTTAATGCTAAGTATTCAATTTCTTGTACAGATTTCAATACTCAATTTCGTGTTGCAGCAAGACCTAGACCACGGGTACTCATAGTACAGCCCGCGGGCCGCCAGCGGCCCGGCAAGCCTTCCTTGGCGGCCCGCGGACCTTGCAGACATCGTACCTGTGTTTTTTTTTTTTTTTAAAGTGTCAACAAATACCGCGGTTGCAGCAGCGCGGACTCTGAGAGACTCTGCTCTATGGGGGCCGGGCGATTCTTTAAATTACCATTCACTTGTTAATGAGGCTTTGTTGTATTTCACCTCTTCTTAGCGCCCCTGCATCTCCACTCTGACTGAGTGGAGATGCAGGGGTGCTAAGAAGAGGTGAAATACAACAAAGCCTCATTAACAAGTGAATGGTCATTTAAAGACCTGTGAAGTACTCGGGTGCGGCTGTGTGTGTTCCCGGGAAGCTGTCTCAGCCCGGGCTGACACACGCGGGGTGAGGTGAGAGAGGGAGACAGAGAGAGGGGGAGACAGAGAGAGGGGGAGACAGAGAGAGGGAGACAGACGGAGGGAGGGAGGGAGGGAGACAGACAGAGGGAGACAGACAGAGGGAGACAGACAGAGGGAGACAGAGACAGAGGGAGACAGAGACAGATGGAGACAGAGAGAGAGGGAGAGAGAGGGAGACAAAGAGGGAGGGAGACAGAGGGAGACAGACAGAGGGAGAGGGAGGGAGACAGAGGGAGACAGACAGAGGGAGGGAGACAGAGGGAGACAGACAGAGGGAGACAGACAGAGGGAGACAGAGGGAGAGGGAGGGAGACAGAGAGAGGGAGACAGAGAGAGGGAGACAGAGAGAGAGGGAGACAGAGAGAGAGGGAGACAGAGAGAGGGAGACAGAGAGAGGGAGACAGACAGAGGGAGACAGACGGAGGGAGGGAGGGAGGGAGACAGACAGAGGGAGACAGACAGAGGGAGACAGACAGAGGGAGACAGAGACAGAGGGAGACAGAGACAGATGGAGACAGAGAGAGAGGGAGAGAGAGGGAGACAAAGAGGGAGGGAGACAGAGGGAGACAGACAGAGGGAGAGGGAGGGAGACAGAGGGAGACAGACAGAGGGAGGGAGACAGAGGGAGACAGACAGAGGGAGGGAGACAGACAGAGGGAGGGAGACAGACAGACAGAGGGAGGGAGACAGACAGAGGGAGGGAGACAGACAGAGAGAGGGAGGGAGGGAGACAGAGGGAGACAGACAGAGGGAGACAGAGAGAGGGAGGCAGAAACAGAGGGAGGGAGACAGAGGGAGGGAGATAGAGGGAGGGAGACAGAGGGAGGGAGACAGAGGGGGAGGGAGACAGAGGGAGACAGAGGGGGAGGGAGACAGAGGGGGAGGGAGACAGAAGGAGAGGGAGACAGAGGGAGAGGGAGACAGAGGGAGACAGTGGGGGAGGGAGACAGAGGGAGACAGAGAGAGAGAGAGGGAGACAGAGGGCAACAGACAGAGGGAGGGAGACAGACAGAGGGAGACAGACAGACAGAGAGAGGGAGACAGACAGAGGGAGACAGACAGACAGAGAGAGGGAGACAGACAGAGGGAGACAGAGAGAGGGAGGCAGAGACAGAGGGAGGGAGACAGAGGGAGGGAGGCAGAGGGAGGGAGACAGAGGGGGAGGGAGACAGAGGGGAGGGAGAAGAGGGAGACAGAGGGGGAGGGAGACAGAGGGGGAGGGAGACAGAGGGAGACAGAGGGAGAGGGAGACAGAGGGGGAGGGAGACAGAGGGAGACAGAGAGAGAGAGAGGGAGACAGAGGGCAACAGACAGAGGGAGGGAGACAGACAGACAGAGGGAGACAGACAGATAGAGGGAGACAGAGGGAGGGAGACAGAGGGAGGGAGGGAGACAGACGGAGGGAGGGAGGGAGACGGAGGGAGACGGAGGGAGACGGAGGGAGACAGATGGAGGGAGGGAGATGGAGGGAGGGAGGGAGACGGAGGGAGGGAGGGAGACAGAGAGAGAGAGGGAGGGAGACAGAGACAGAGAGGGAGGGAGACAGAGAGAGAGACAGAGAGAGAGAGAGACAAACAGAGTGAGTGAGACAGGGGGAGACAGGGAGGGAGGGAGAGAGAGAGAGAGAGAGAGAGGGAGGGAGACGGAGAGAGGGAGGGAGAGATAGAGAGAGGGAGGGAGACAGAGAGAGGGAGGGAGAGATAGAGAGAGGGAGGGAGAGATGGAGGGAGAGATAGAGAGATAGAGGGAGGGGGAGAGAGAGAGAGAGAGAGAGAGAGATAGATAGATAGATAGATAGATAGATAGAGAGAGAGATGTGTGTATGCTGGGTCTGGTGGCTCAGTGGACGAAGGCGTCCGCTGCAGGGGCCTGTGTTCAACCTCATAGTTTTTTTTTTGCTCTAGCCCCGCCCCCCTCCCTCACTGACCCCGCCCCCACCGGTGCGGCCCTCGGCCGCAAACCACACTGTAAATTTGGCCCCCGAGAGAAAGTTTGTGAGTACCCATGACCTAGACTTACCCAAATGATTCCTCTTGACTTTGAATAGAAATTTGCAGATGTCAACCGATCCGAACATTGGTAGGATCCAATCTCTCGATGGGAAAGCATCTTCAAACTAAAGCTGTACAATTTGTTACTAAGAGTTTTCTCTTGCGAAATTTCTTCCCACATTTCTTTCAACTCCGTCTTTTCAGATTTTGTTATGTATGACGTAACATAGAGAGCAACAGCAATTGAATTATCTGCAACATACTGGATATCCATATTTGCATTCCACATTGTCAAAATCACTGGATTGTAATCATTAATATACTTTGAATCTTCACTTCTTTTTATATTGTAAGCATTCTTTGGAGATTTTCGAGTTATAATATGCCTTACTGCTGACATGAAACTGTTGACTCTTCCTTTGGAAATTACTGGACGTGGGAATCCAAAACAACATTTTGTATAAAAATGTCCCTTTGACTTGTATTTCCGTCGACAATATTTCCCACATCGATGAGTTTGAAACCGTAAAACTTGTTGTCTTAAGGTATTTTCTTCTCCTGTTTTTGGAATACCACATGTAACATAGTCTTCAATGAAAGATAAAACAGTCTCATCAGATTCAGTTCCAAATTTAGGTGCATCCTTGATCCATAATAGCATATGTATATGAGGAGCACCTCTGGCTTGGTACTCCTTTCTCCAAAAGAAATCAATAACTTCTCCAAGAGGTGGGTTCTTTTTATTGCAGATAAAAGACATCATAGCTTGAAACCTATGATTAAAATATCTGCACACATTTACAGGATCCAATGAACACAGTTCTCCAGCTGTCTTGAATTCAATGTTTTTAATATTTGAATTTGCTTCTCATGGAAATTCAAGTAAATCGTCCCATGCGTATTCAGCACAGCTTAACGTAACAAACCGTGTATGGGTTCCTAAGTTCCTTAACATACATTTAAGTTCTCCGTGACGATGATACCAATACTCATTAGTACCACGTTGACACGCCATCAAATTAATCAATTGAGATTCTAAATGATCGTCTCTTTGTTGTACTTTGTCCATGAATTCCTTTGCAGAAACATGTTGAAGATGAACTCCTGTTTCTAATATGTGGTTCACTGCATATGAAAGTCCAGACAAGTCACTTTCAAACAAAAGATGAAATATATATGGAATACATTGTCGAAATCTTGGATCTTCTGAGTACAATCTTGTTGTGCGATATTCTGAAACTGGAATCTGCACAGGTCTTTCATCATATCGTCCACCTTTTCCAGTGGGGAAGAGCTGTGGAAAATAATGGGCTTCTAAACTTCTTTCCCAAACACTCATAGGAGTCCCCTTCGCTTTCTTCATTTGGAATAATTCAATAATATTTCCAATCACTTCCTTTGAATGTAAAGGATGTACACTAAAATGTTCATAAATTTCTTCACTTCTGGAGATGTCCACTTTTTCGATTTGGCCACTTGAAATTTCGCTATCATCTCCTAAAACTATTTCTTCTTCTTCCAGATATACATTTTTGTAATAAAGATTGTTTTTTATGAGATATAACTTAGCCTTTTGAACTTTGCTGACGTCTACTAACTCTTGCCATATTTTCCGACTCTTTGTTGGAACACCATTAACTAGAATAACTACAGGTTCAGTTTCCTCTCTCTCTCCACCAATAGTTTCAATATTTTTCTTTAAATCTAAAGGTAAATACACAATTCTTCCTTTTAATCCTCTTTGTAAATCTGATGGAGGCAGCTTACCTGTTTTAGGCTCCATACAAACTATAGCCTGAAACGGGTGTACAGATTGAAATAGAATAGACTCATATGTATTTAAATCCACCAGTTCCGGAGGAATAGCTACCAACTCTAGGTTATTATGTACAGCTCTAGCTGGTATTTTGTTCTCTTCTAGTTTGCTGTAACAATATTTACAAATATGTTGATCACTACCCAACTCAAAAACACCTTCCACTAACAAATAAGCACCAAATTCCTCCCACTTATCATTGTTTTCCTTTTCACTTTTTAAATACAGATCCACATTCCTAGTTTGATTTCTATAGTGAGTACGTCGACAACAAATACAAACATAGTTTGGTTTTTCAGAACAAATTACCTTAAACTTTGTAATTTCCTCTACAAACTTCTCAGTAGTACTATCTTCCACCTCCTCTTCAACACCTACACTTATCAAACTCTCACTTTGTGTACACTCTTCTCCAGTACTAAAGAAACGAAACTCTATATCATCACAAACTTTGTTTACATCCGATACTGACCCATGCAAACGAGCAGTGTTTAGTTCACTTAAAAATAAAGCAGGACTTTTTACATAGTACAATCTTCTTACTAACTTCCGCATCGCAGAGTGATGTACTGCTAACATTCTTAAATGATGAAAAACACTTTGACACACTTTTCTAGAAAGACAAGCTAGTGAATGTCCTTGCAAGACAGTATTTTTCTCACTTTACAAGGATCTAGTCCTTGCAACATCTTAATCTTTTGTTTAATACTTTTTTTACTATACTCTCGTAAGAAATTTCGTAAAATATCAATAGACTCCTGTCGTATACTACAAATACTACTACAATCCCACGTATACAATGGAGCTTGTGTACGACTCCCTTGAACTTCTTCAGCTATCACTTCTTCCACATTTCTGGGAACCATCTTTTCTTTTTCAATTGCACAACCATTCTTAACTTCATAAGCACGACCACTGGTATCAACTGCGTGAACTAATGTATTGTTTAGAAAATAGCTCTCTTCATTAAAAAAAGGTTCTGAACTAGAACTGTGCTTCCATTCACCCAAAAAAGTTTTACAAAAGTTAGTTCTGTTTATTAATCTTTTCCTTTTACTTTTGTCCTTCATAGAATGCATTGGTTTATCCAAAGTTCGCATTCTATTCAGAACTAATATAAACAATCTTCTTTTCAATTCAAAAGCCTTTTCGACTATACTTTCAATCTCTTGTTTCTTTTTATAAAATGCAGATCTTTTTTTATATTTCTTGCAATCTCTCAATAAATGTTGTACTACTCTACTTTTATACATACGTTTTCTAATATTGTGATATTCTTTCATCCTTCTTCCAACATAGATTGTTTTCTCATTTCCTGAATTTCCATTAATTTGTCCTTTTTTCATTTCATTCTTCTTTGTTCTAAAAGTATTCTTTCTATTTTCAGCATTTTCAAAACCCTTTCCAGTCCTTGAAAGTTTTTTAATAAATTCTTTTGTTCTCTTACCTCAAGACTTTTTCTTTTTTGCCACATGATGTAGTTCATCTAATTCCTGCTTTTGTCTTTTCTTTAAATAGTACTGTTTCTTTTCTTGTTTTCTCTTTTCCATTTTTTTTGTCATGGTAAATCTTTCTTAATAATAATGAAGAATATCTGAAAAAAAGAATTTTAAAAAGAATTTAATATTATTAAAATAATTATATAGAAATATTCTTATCTATTACTAAAGAAACACCTTCTATTTAAAAGCTACAAAGAAATGCATATATGGTTTTCGGAATATGGTCACAATTAAACATGAGCTGCAAAATAAGTGAAGAGGGGTGCAGAAAAAACAAATGCAGCAGTAATGTCTGAATGATTACAGCACTAAGGGGTCTATTACGATGGCGGGCGGACTGTGTCCGCCCGCCACTGCCACCGCAACGGCAAACGGGACCGCCCGCAAAAGGTGCGGCGGTCCCGCAATGGCAATTAGGATGCTACCCCCACGGTGGCGGTGGCATCCCACATATATTGCTTTGCGGCGGGCGGTGCTGTAAGCAGCACCCGCCACAATACAATATATGCATGTGGTGCATTGGCATGCACAACGTGACAGGCACCGCGCGGTGCCTGCCACCTTGTCCATGCCAATGTGTACCCCCCAAGTGCAGCCCCCACTCCCCCCACCCCCTGGGGGCCCGCATCGGTCCCCTGAAGCGAAAACCGCATGCCTTTCCATGGCGAACTCTCCGCCATGGAAAGGCATTGAAAATGCCACATGCTAATATGGATGGCAGTGCCTGCAAGGCACCACCACCATTTTATGGGCCTTTTCCGCCCGGTAGGCAATCGGACGATTGCCTACCGGCGGAAAGTCCGCACCGCGGTACCCCCGCCATGCTAATGTGGGGGGGTAAAAGGCCGTCCGGTGGGGTTTGTTGTCGGGCGGAAAATAAGTGAAGAGGGGTGCAGAAAAAACAAATGCAGCAGTAATGTCTGAATGATTACAGCACTAAGGGGTCTATTACGATGGCGGGCGGACTGTGTCCGCCCGCCACTGCCACCGCAACGGCAAACGGGACCGCCCGCAAAAGGTGCGGCGGTCCCGCAATGGCAATTAGGATGCTACCGCCACGGTGGCGGTGGCATCCCACATATATTGCTTGGCGGCGGGCAGTGCTGTAAGCAGCACCCGCCACAATACAATATATGCATGTGGTGCATTGGCATGCACAACGTGACAGGCACCGCGCGGTGCCTGCCACCTTGTCCATGCCAATGTGTACCCCCCCAAGTGCAGCCCCCCACCCCCCTGGGGGCCCGCATCGGGCCCCTGAAGCGAAAACCGCATGCCTTTCCATGGCAAATTCTCCGCCATGGAAAGGCATTGAAAATGCCACATGCTAATATGGATGGCAGTGCCTGCAAGGCACCACCACCATTTTATGGGCCTTTTCCGCCCGGTAGGCAATCGGGACGATTGCCTACCGGCGGAAAGTCCGCACCGCGGTACCCCCGCCATGCTAATGTGGGGGGGTAAAAGGCCGTCCGGTGGGGTGTGTTGTCGGGCGGATCGCCACAGCCGGCCGGGCGGTGGCGATCCGCCCGCCATCATAATAGGCCCCTAAATATCTAGTGCCTGCATCATTGTGAGACGCATGGCAACTACTTGGTGTTTTTATAATTGCATGAGAGGGGTGGAGAAATTTGCAAGAGAGGTGCAGAAAGAAGCAACAGTAGTGCAAAAGAAGCAACAGAGGTGCAAAAAGAGGCAAATGAGGTACAGAAAGAGGCAAGAGAACTGCAGAAAGAGGCAAGAGAGTTGCAGAAACAGGCAAAAGAGGTACAGAAAGAGGGAACAGGTGGGCAGAGTGAAGCATGAGAGCAGAAGGGGTAAAGAAAGAGGAACAGAACTGCAGAAAGAAGCAACAGAGGTTGTGAAAGACGCACAAAGGATGCAGAAACAGACAAGACAGGTGAACAAACAAGGAACAGAATTTTGTGCCTAATGCAGATAATGTATAATTATACAAAAGTTGGTGCAGCCAAACACTCGTACAATTACAGTGGGCCTGCTCATACCTCTGACTAGGTTAACAAGTGCTCCTCAGTGATTCTCCCCATATTGTTAAATGCACGCATACATATATCTCTACGTTTTCAAATCATCATGATATCTAAAACAAATATATATACAATATTTCTAAAATATAGTAAAATCTAGAAACTGAGACATGTACTAGATCTGCCTGAGTGATTCCAAAACTCCATAGGTAGTGCTTGGGTGATTGTATGAGTTGAAGGGTAGTCACTGGATAATTGCAGGAGAAGATGGATAGTGACTAGCTAATTGCATGAGTGCAAACATACAAATTGACTGCATGGATAAGTGTATAAATAGCACCTGAATGACATGCTTGCAAGGCCAATTTCAGGAGGATTACTGAAGTAAATAGCAAGTGAGTGGATGATTTTATAAGTTCATGAGTACCGCCTGGATGCTTACTGAACTATTAAGATGCTGCCTGACTGATTACAGGACTGCAAAGGTAGTGACTGGGTGATTTTAAAACTACATTAGTACTGATTGAGTGATTACATAAGTACAAGAAAAGTGCGTATGTGATTGAAAGAGTACAAAGAGATTAAAGGAGTACATGGGCAACACCTTGGCGATTGCGTAACTGCAGGGATAATGTCTGGGGATTTACATGACTACATAGCAAGTGACTGGGCAAGTGACTGGGTGATTTTATAAGTGCATGGGTACTTCTTGGGTAATTGCAGGACTACTGAGGTAGAGCCTGAGTAAATAAAAGACTCCAAAAGTAGTGCCTGGGTGATTTCATAACAGTTTAACTACTGGCTGAGTGATTACAAGAGTAGAAAGATAGTGACTCTGTGATTGAAGGAGTGCAACAGTAGTGCCTGGGTGATTATATAACTACATGAGTTATACCTTAGTGATTGCATAAGTGCATAGATAGTGCCTAAATGATTGCATCAGTGCAATAGCAATGGCTGAGTGATTACAGCACTGCATTTGTAGTGCCTGCATCATTGGAAGACTGCATGGCGAGTACTTGGGTGTTGTTATAACTGCATGACAGTTGGGCCTAGCCAAAAATAAAGCAGCACACTATTACATTACTCAACTATGTGTCTCCATATTGTTAAAAGCACACATACATATCTCTCTACGTTATCAAATCATCATGATATATAAAAAAAATATGTATACAATATTTCTGAAATATGTTGAAACGTAGAAACTGAGACACATAATAGATCTCACTAAGTAATTCCAACACTCAATGGGTGCTCCTTAGGTAATTGTATGAGTGCAAGGGTAGTCACTGGGTAAGTACAGGACAAGATGAAAAGTGACTTGCTAATTTCATGAGTGCAAACATACACATTGAGTGCATGGATAAGTGTATAAATAGCACCTGAAGGTATAGATGAGTCATTGAGTACTGCCTACGTGAATACGTGAATGCAACAGAAAGGCATGGGTGATTCGACAACTGCAAGGGTAGTGTGTAGGTAATTACATGACTGCACAGCAACAGCCTGCATGATTGCATAACTGTAGGGGTAGTACATAACTAGACCCTGAGTGATTCCTTGCCTGCAAGGGTAATATCTGGGGGATTACTGAAGTACATAGCAAGTGAGTGGGTGATTTTATAAGTTCATGAGTACCGCCTGGGTGATTACTGAACTACTAAGATACAGCCTGAGTGATTACAGGTGTGGAAAGGTAGTGACTGGGTGATTTTAAAAGTACATGACTACTGGCTGAGTGATTACATAAGTACAAGAAAAGTGCATATGTGACTGAAAGAGTACAAGGGGATTAAACGACTACATAGATAACATCTCACTGATTGCATGACTACAGGGAGAATGTCTGGGGATTGACATGACTACATAGCAAGTGACTGGGTGATTTAATAAGTGCATGGGTACTTCTTGGGTGATTGCAAGACTACTGAGGTAGAGCCTGAGTAAATAAAAAAGTGCGAAAGTAGTGCCTGGGTGATTTCATAACAGCATGACTACTGGCTGAGTGATTACATGAGTACAAAGGTAGTGCCTCCGTGATTCAAGGAGTGCAACAGTAGTGCCTGGGTGATTATATAACTACATGAGTTATACCTTAGTGATTGCATAAGTGCATAGATTGTGATTAAATCATTGCATCAGTGCAACAGTAATGGCTGAGTGATTACAGCACTGCATATGTAGCGCCTGCATCATTGTAAGACTGCATGGCGAGTGTTTGGGTGTTTTTAAAAGTGCATGAGAGTTTGGCCTAGCCAAATATAAAGCAGCAGACTATTACATGAATCATCTATAAGTCTCCCCATATTCTTAAAAGCACGCATACATATGTGTCTACCTTTCCAAATCATCTTATATCTAAAACACATATGTATACAAAATTTTGAAATATAGAAAAACCTAGAAACTGAGACATGTACTAGATCTGCCTGAGTGATTCCAAAACTCCGTAGGTAGTGCTCGGGTAATTGTATGAGTGCAAGGGATGTCACTGGATAATTGCAGGAGAAGATGGATAGTGACTAGCTAATTGCATGAGTGCAAACATACATATTGACAGCATGGATAAGTGTATAAATAGCACCTGAAGGGATCGATAAGTCATTGAGTACTGCCTAGGTGAATAGATGAATACAAGAGAAGGGCATGGGTGATTCTACGACTGCAAGGGTAGTGTGTAGGTTATTACATGACTGCATAGGTACAGCCTGCATGATTGCATGACTGTAAGGAAAGTACATAACTAGACCCTGGATAATGACATGCTTGCAAGGCTAATTTCTGGAGGATTACTGAAGTACATAGCAAGTGAGAGGATGATTTTATAAGTTCATGAGTACTGCCTGGGTGATTCCTGAACTACTAAAATGCTGCCTGACTGATTACAGGAGTGTAAAGGTAGTCACTGGGTGGTTTTAAAAGGTCATGACTAATGGCTGAGTGATTACATAAGTACAAGAAAAGTGCATATGTGATTGAAAGAGTACAAGGGGATTAAAGGACTACATAGATAACATCTCACTGATTTCAAGACTACCGGGAGAATGTATGGGGATTGACATGACTACATAGCAAGTAACTGGGTGATTTTATAAGTGCATGGGTACTTCTTGGGTGATTGCAGGACTACTGAGGTAGAGCCTGAGTAAATTAAACATTGTAAAAGTAGTGCCTGGGTGATTTCATAACAGCATGACTACTGGCTGAGTGATTACAAGAGTAGAAAGGTAGTGCCTCCGTGATTCAAGGAGTGCAACAGTAGTGCCTGGGTGATTATATAACTACATGAGTTATACCTTAGTGATTGCATAAGTGCATAGTTAGTGCCTAAATGATTGCATCAGTGCAACAGTAAGGGCTGAGTGATTACAGCACTGCATATGTAACGCCTGCATCATTGTAAGACTGCATGGCGAGTATTTGGGTGTTTTTATAAGCGCATGACAGTTCGGCCTACCCAAACATAACGCAGCACACTATTACATTACTCAACTATAAGTGCCTCCATATTGTTAAAAGCACGCATACATATCTCTCTACGTTATCAAATCATCATGATATATAAAAGAAATATGTATTCAGTATTTCTGAAATATGTTGAAACCTAGAAACTGAGACACGTAATAGATCTCACTAAGTAATTCCAACACTCAATGGGTGCTTCTTGGGTAATTGTATGAGTGCAAGGGTAGTCACTGGGTAAGTACAGGACAAGATGAAAAGTGACTGGCTAATTTCATGAGTTCAAACATACACATTGAGTGCATGGATAAGTGTATAAATAGCACCTGAAGGCATAGATGAGTCATTGAGTCCTGCCTAGGTGAATACATGAATGCAACAGAAAGGCATGGGTGATTCGACAACTGCAAGGGTAGTGTGTAGGTAATTACATGACTGCACAGCAACAGCCTGCATTATTGCATAACTGTAGGGGTAGTACATAACTAGACCCTGAGTGATTCCTTGCCTGCAAGGGTAATATCTGGGGGATTACTGAAGTACATAGCAAGTGAGTGGGTGATTTTATAAGTTCATGAGTACCGCCTGGGTGATTACTGAACTACTAAGATACAGCCTGAGTGATTACAGGTGTGGAAAGGTAGTGACTGGGTGATTTTAAAAGTACATGACTACTGGCTGAGTGATTACATAAGTACAAGAAAAGTGCATATGTGACTGAAAGAGTACAAGGGGATTAAATTACTACATAGATAACATCTCACTGATTGCATGACTACAGGGAGAATGTCTGGGGATTGACATGACTACATAGCAAGTGACTGGGTGATTTAATAAGTGCATGGGTACTTCTTGGGTGATTGCAAGACTACTGAGGTAGAGCCTGAGTAAATAAAAAAGTGCGAAAGTAGTGCCTGGGTGATTTCATAACAGCATGACTACTGGCTGAGTGATTACATGAGTACAAAGGTAGTGCCTCCGTGATTCAAGGAGTGCAACAGTAGTGCCTGGGTGATTATATAACTACATGAGTTATACCTTAGTGATTGCATAAGTGCATAGATTGTGCCTAAATCATTGCATCAGTGCAACAGTAATGGCTGAGTGATTACAGCACTGCATATGTAGCGCCTGCATCATTGTAAGACTGCATGGCGAGTGTTTGGGTGTTTTTAAATGTGCATGAGAGTTTGGCCTAGCCAAATATAAAGCAGCAGACTATTACATGAATCATCTATAAGTCTCCCCATATTCTTAAAAGCACGCATACATATGTGTCTACCTTTCCAAATCATCTTATATCTAAAACACATATGTATACAAAATTTTGAAATATAGAAAAACCTAGAAACTGAGACATGTACTAGATCTGCCTGAGTGATTCCAAAACTCCGTAGGTAGTGCTCGGGTAATTGTATGAGTGCAAGGGATGTCACTGGATAATTGCAGGAGAAGATGGATAGTGACTAGCTAATTGCATGAGTGCAAACATACATATTGACAGCATGGATAAGTGTATAAATAGCACCTGAAGGGATCGATAAGTCATTGAGTACTGCCTAGGTGAATAGATGAATACAAGAGAAGGGCATGGGTGATTCTACGACTGCAAGGGTAGTGTGTAGGTTATTACATGACTGCATAGGTACAGCCTGCATGATTGCGTGACTGTAAGGAAAGTACATAACTAGACCCTGGATAATGACATGCTTGCAAGGCTAATTTCTGGAGGATTACTGAAGTACATAGCAAGTGAGAGGATGATTTTATAAGTTCATGAGTACCGCCTGGGTGATTCTTGAACTACTAAAATGCTGCCTGACTGATTACAGGAGTGCAAAGATAGTGACTGGGTGGTTTTAAAAGGTCATGACTAATGGCTGAGTGATTACATAAGTACAAGAAAAGTGCATATGTGATTGAAAGAGTACAAGGGGATTAAAGGACTACATAGATAACATCTCACTGATTTCAAGACTACCGGGAGAATGTATGGGGATTGACATGACTACATAGCAAGTAACTGGGTGATTTTATAAGTGCATGGGTACTTCTTGGGTGATTGCAGGACTACTGAGGTAGAGCCTGAGTAAATTAAACATTGTAAAAGTAGTGCCTGGGTGATTTCATAACAGCATGACTACTGGCTGAGTGATTACAAGAGTAGAAAGGTAGTGCCTCCGTGATTCAAGGAGTGCAACAGTAGTGCCTGGGTGATTATATAACTACATGAGTTATACCTTAGTGATTGCATAAGTGCATAGTTAGTGCCTAAATGATTGCATCAGTGCAACAGTAAGGGCTGAGTGATTACAGCACTGCATATGTAACGCCTGCATCATTGTAAGACTGCATGGCGAGTATTTGGGTGTTTTTATAAGCGCATGACAGTTCGGCCTACCCAAACATAACGCAGCACACTATTACATTAGTCAACTATAAGTGCCTCCATATTGTTAAAAGCACGCATACATATCTCTCTACGTTATCAAATCATCATGATATATAAAAGAAATATGTATTCAGTATTTCTGAAATATGTTGAAACCTAGAAACTGAGACACGTAATAGATCTCACTAAGTAATTCCAACACTCAATGGGTGCTTCTTGGGTAATTGTATGAGTGCAAGGGTAGTCACTGGGTAAGTACAGGACAAGATGAAAAGTGACTGGCTAATTTCATGAGTTCAAACATACACATTGAGTGCATGGATAAGTGTATAAATAGCACCTGAAGGCATAGATGAGTCATTGAGTCCTGCCTAGGTGAATACATGAATGCAACAGAAAGGCATGGGTGATTCGACAACTGCAAGGGTAGTGTGTAGGTAATTACATGACTGCACAGCAACAGCCTGCATTATTGCATAACTGTAGGGGTAGTACATAACTAGACCCTGAGTGATTCCTTGCCTGCAAGGGTAATATCTGGGGGATTACTGAAGTACATAGCAAGTGAGTGGGTGATTTTATAAGTTCATGAGTACCGCCTGGGTGATTACTGAACTACTAAGATACAGCCTGAATGATTACAGGTGTGGAAAGGTAGTGACTGGGTGATTTTAAAAGTACATGACTAATGGCTGAGTGATTACATAAGTACAAGAAAAGTGCATATGTGATTGAAAGAGTACAAGAGGATTAAAGGACTACATAGTTAACATCAGACTGATTGCATGACTACAGGGAGAATGTCTGGGGATTGACTTGACTACATAGCAAGTAACTGAGTAATTGTATAAGTGCATGGGTACTTCTTGGGTGATTGCAGGACTACTGAGGTAGAGCCTGAGTAAATAAAAGACTGTAAAAGTAGTGCCTGGGTGATTTCATAACAGCATGACTACTGGCTGAGTGATTACAAGAGTAGAAAGGTAGTGCCTCCGTGATTCAAGGAGTGCAACAGTAGGGCCTGTGTGATTATATAACTACATTAATTATACCAATCCAATCCAAACAAGCTTTATTCAACATATTTAGTCATAAAAGCACATACAAAACAAAAGTTAAAAAAAATTGCATAAAACACCAACTTGAATGTGATACAAAGCCAGAATTGAAGGACAGATAAGATCATCTTAAAATTGTTAAATAAATCATTTTAAAACCCGTATAAAGCTCATATAATAAAAACTTTTCTTTAAAAAGAATACAATTTACAGTTGACAGAGCACAATTGATTAGGACAGGCACTTAATTCAACCTAATATCTACTACATTAGCTAGATGGGTGCGGTTATACACTGCCTTTTTTAACCTTCTACTGGACAGAGGGTACGTGATCTTATTGCCCATGACCACCCCAGATATTTTGCCATCGCTATGACTATCGGTGTTGATGTGTCAGTTCGTAGAATTCTTTCTGCTTCGCTTGACCTTCTTGTTCCTAAGAGCTTGCAGATTGGTGCCAACCAGACCCGACGTGGGACAGCATAACCAATACAAACAAACAATAAGTGGGTCAGCGATTCTTTACTAGACTGACATACCGGGCACAAATTATCACTGGGTTTAGCCCATCTAGTAGTAAATACTCTTAATGGCAGTGAGCCCACCCTAAACTGAAAATATAGCTTCCGGTCGTGCGGTTTTGTGATTAAATCCCAATATAATTCCAAACTGGTGATTAGTTTACTTTCCAGGAAAGCTCCAGTTAGAGTGGACGACTCACTATTTCTAAGTATATTATACTGTACCATTTCCCAATATTTATCTTTCAAAATCTTTTTCGTGGGAAAGGTGGAGCTTATTGGATCCTCCCACAGTGATTTCATGCCAATACTTGATAGAGTATCTCTAACCTCCCGTAGCCATTTTATATGATGAAAAGTATCTGCCCTTATTATATCTTGGAAACCAGCCGCATAAACTGCCAATTCTGGAGTAGTCCAGAGTCTCTGCCAGTATAAAAGAGGACGCAGTTTAGCTATATCTGCAATTGATTTTCTCCCTAGATCATACAATAAAGGACACGTTGGTGTACTCTGTGGTAAACTGGTAATTTTTCTCAAAAACCTATTTTCTGATAAAGTGAGCTTGGATAGGTTCTCACAGCCCCAAAGCTCTGATCCATAGAGGGCTGAGCTGATAACTTTCATATTATAAATCTCAAGTACCGGGCTGATTGGCTTTGAGAATGAGGTATTATATTCTGTGTGCAACACCCCCAACAATTGCCGGTGTTTTAAGGATGCCAGATCAATTTGATGGTTCCATTTCAGGTCATCCTGGATGTTAACCCCTAAGTAGGTAAACTCTTTAACCTGCTCTAGCGGACGATCATTCATTCGAATACCCCCCTTAAAAACCTTATGCGGGTTAAAGACCATAAGTTTTGTTTTCGACACATTGACCTCCAAACCCCGATTCAAGCAGAACTCCTCAAAGATTGTCAGGGCTCTCTGGAGACCACTTGGGGTCTTGGAAATGATCAATGTGTCGTCTGCGAACATTAATATGGGGATTTTTTCACCTGCTAGTATTGGGGCATCCGTAGGAATAGATCGCATGCAATTCACTATTCCATTGATGTATAAAGAAAATAGCGTTGGTGCTATCACGCAACCTTGTCGCACACCAAATTCAACTGGGAAAGGGTTAGTGACATCGCCCTGTAAGCCCCATCGAATTTTAGCATAGTTGTTCTTATGCAATCTGGTGATAATGGTCAATAGTTCAGATGGCATCCCCATTTCTTGCAACATCACCCATAGTTTGGCACGGGGTATAAGATCAAACGCTGACTTGAGGTCAACGAATGCAGCATATAAGCTGCCCTTCCCCAAAGTCACTGTTTTCCAATGAAGCAGAACGAACCTAAACACCTGTTCAATGGTGCTTGTAAAAGCCTGGAACCCTGCTTGCAGTGGGGATAAAATACTAAGCTCTTCAATCCATTCTTGAACCTTGTTGAGCGCTAGTCTCCCCATTACCTTCTGCAAGGAGTCTATTAGGCTGATGGGCCTATAGTTCCCTGGGTGTGATTTATCCCCTTTCTTAAAAACTGGAATAATTTCCGCTCCTTTCCAGGAGTCGGGGACTGGCGCATCCTGGTCAATGGCATTAGTCAGTAATAGAATATACCAGCACCATCTTTCCTTGTCATGGAGAAATACGTCCCCAGGGATACCGTCTGGGCCAGGTGCTTTCCCGGCCATTAAAGATCTAAGTGCTGCTTCTACCTCAGCCCTACTAAAGGCCTCGTTCTGATAGAACGAGCGAGTGATATCACACTCCTTATCATTTACACTTAAGGCATACTGGGGTTTAAAATGGTTAACCCAATCCTCCTGTGATATATGGTTTTGGGGCTGTTGGGCTTGCCCTCCTCGATCCCATTTAAATACGTCCCAGAAGTGTTTGGGATTTCTCGTGGCACAGGCCTCTTTAAGTTCCTGCCATCTTTTGTCATCCCATATTTTCTTTGCCTTTATCTGGGTACTCCTATAGTTATACCTAGCTGCTCGAACTACTACTGGATCACCTGCTTTAACAGCTACCCCTAGCGCTACGCGTGCTTCTCTACAATCTTTGTTAAACCAGTGTAATAAAATAAGTACGCAGGTGAACAAAGAATTTGTTATGGATACAAGTTGATTGCTCTAGGACCAATGAGTTTACTACACTGTCCTCAAGCTTGCTTATGGCACAATCCATCTCCTTTTTAATGCTAGTTAGCAGTTCGGGTATCTCCATTATCTTCACCCATTTAAGGCGTCTCATATCATTAGTTGGGACAACATCACATGAGGAACATTAATTTCCTAATTGGGCAGGTACCTTATGCCTTATTAATTCCAGAGTCACAAACAAGGGGTTATGATCACTTTCTATCCTATCTCTACCGATCATATCTCTAAGGGCGTGCCATAGTGTCAAACTAATTAATACATAATCTATTCTACTAGCACTATACCCGTTGTTAAAGGTGTTAGCCCCAAATCTGTTGGATGGTGCACGTCCATTTACAGCCCGCAATCCCTTTTCCATACAAATAGAATTAATTTGGATGGCCACATCCGTCCACTTTTTTATAGGATCAAGCTCCAGCTTTGGGATGCCCCACTTAGTGTCTTCCTCTTCTATGAAGTGACCCTCCTCATTTATAATGGGCTCAAACGTCGAGTTAAAGTCACCTGCGACTAGGACATTAGGTACTTCCAGATATAGATCAAGAAGATCATCGAGAGCCGCAAAAACTTCCGACTTTTTCCCTCTAGTACCTCTCACGTAGACATTATAAATGTCTACATTCCATTGTGAGCCCATGGCCAATCTAACCGCCTGAATATCATGACTCTGAGTTAAAAGCACCTGTATATTAAGACCTAAATCCTGTCGCACCCATATTGTCAAGCCCCCTGATGGCCTCCCCTTTGCACCTCTAATAGCTGGAATGTAATAATTTAAGTAACCTGTACAGAAGAGGGGAACCTCTGCCCAGGTTTCTTGGAAGAGACAGATGTCGTATCCCTCTATAAAAGCATGCCACTCGGGAGAGCCCATCTTCATGCTCAATCCTGCGATGTTCCAGGACAGCATTGTACATGGTGACCGTAGCTCGCTAGATATAACGGGAGGTGGACTGCCCTCCTCCAACACACCATCCATCTGAATAGGTGGAACAGAAGTAATCTTTGGGGATTGAGCCAGCCCAGCAATAGGCTGCTTGGGTCTCGGGGGGGCTACCCCTAGTGATGGGGCTGGCTATTGCGTATCCTTGTTGCTTTTGGGGCGATACTCTCCTCAGTCAATCTTTGATTTCCAAAGTGGAACTTCCCTGCTGGCTGGTTAGCCTATGCCTTGAAACATGGGCAATCTTACTACTCGGAGGGGATCGTCTAAACTGGATAGATGACCGTCCTGGTGGGGTGGTTCGAATCTCCAGAGCAAAGAGGTTTTCTGCTAAATCTGCCCTGGTCAGGGTAAGCTTGATACAGTCTTGCTGGTGAACTAATGAGGTAAGCCTCTGAGCCTTTACTATGTCTTCCCTTATCACTGATCGGCATCCCCTAACATGCCGTAACCAGTGAATAACTTTATTTGTCAGGGAATCCGCATTCTCTATACCTTTATTTGCGTCGAGCTTGGGTACATTCACCATGAAAATTCTATGGGTACTAGGCAAGTTAGATATATGCTGCTCTTGGTGCCCGAACTGGAAACCACACTGTAGGTGTTCGGTGTGAGAAAGTGTATTTCTACTGTGCAATGTCTGGTCCCTCACTAATGCCTCCCTATAAGGGTTGTTGGAATTGCTTACTATGGAGTGTAATTGATGCTTAGGCATCAGTGGTAGTGTCTTTATTTTGTGTGTCCTAGCCTTTCCAGGGGGAGGTTGTAGGCTGCTGGAAATGGCGTTAATGCCTTTGGTAGGTATAACAGATGCAGCCATTGAGGTTACAAGATTGGCACCCTGTGTGCACACTAGGCGGCTGCTTTCCTTTACATTTGCACTCCCTCTTCGAGATAAATCAGATGATAGGAGCTTAACCACAGAGGTTAGATCCTCTATCAAACTTCTCATAGACCCTACTTCCTGTCTTAACTTGGTGACTAGTTGGATCATGTCCTGGCATCCTATGTTAGTTCCAAGCGCTACATCTTTACTTTGTGTAACTGATGTCTGTGGTGTCTGAGCAATCTGGGGCCTTGCGCCCCCTTCTTTATCATCATTAACTTGATCTAACAAAGGTAGAAATCTGTTCGTACAAATGATTGTAGGGTCTATATGTTCAATATTAAGCTTAATTGGACTGGTAATTGGGTGGGATGCTCCCGTTGCATCACATTCTCCCTCATCATTATTAGTGGCCAGTCTTTGGTTTTTTGTTTTACAAAACATAGCAGGGATAGCGAGATTAGAGGGTTGGGTTAGCCTGGGGGGGGTTTAACACAGATGGATTGTGCAGCAGGCGCAGACTCTGATATACCCTCACACTCACTAATTAGGGTATCAATACGATCTATTACTCAGTTACTACCTGCGTGTTTTTGAAGCTTCCTGGCCTTTTTCCCCCTATTGCCCCGACTTGTTCCAATCCCTCCACACTCACCCCCTTCCCCACTTCCTTCCAGTGTCTTTCTTTTCCCCATGTTCCTGGGTTATACAACCACACTACTAGTCCTTCCAACGCTATGCCAAAACCTCACTTAGCCTCCAAATATATTTTAGCATACAAGCACTAAACCGGATATAACAATGCACAAAAACACTTAGTATCAAAATGTCCAAAACGGCCAGTCCGTCCAGGTTTTTACAATCTCAATAAGGGTCAGTGAGTATAAACAGTACCTTTTATTTTATTCCAATGAACTCAGGACAGTCCCAGCATCAGTACCGCTATCAGGCCACAAGCGAAAGAGGGGTGGCCCTGCCCTGCCTCTTCCTGTCAATGACGGGCAAGGACGGGCCCGCCCAGGGGGAGAGGCAGAGTTTTATGCGCGATGTAAGTCAACGCCTCCCCCTCACTAGCGGCACCTGTGGTGGAAGCAATGTACACTGGGACTAGCAGTCCCCTGGCGGAATGTTGGGCGCCACAGAGGCGACGACGGTGCTGGTGTAAGTTAGCCCTGGCACTCCAGTCCCACCAGGGCTCAGGAACAAGGAGGCAGTTTCCCCAAAACAGCGGGACAACAACAGGCAAAGCAGAAAGGCATGGGTGATTTGACAACTGCAAGGGTAGTGTTTAGGTAATTACATGACTGCACAGCAACAGCCTGCATGATTGCATAACTGTAGGGGTAGTACATAACTAGACCCTGAGTGATTCCTTGCCTGCAAGGGTAATATCTGGGGGATTACTGAAGTACATAGCAAGTGAGTGGGTGATTTTATAAGTTCATGAGTTCCGCCTGGGTGATTACTGAACTACTAAGATACAGCCTGAGTGATTACAGGTGTGGAAAGGTAGTGACTGGGTGATTTTAAAAGTACATGACTAATGGCTGAGTGATTACATAAGTACAAGAAAAGTGCATATGTGATTGAAAGAGTACAAGGGGATTAAAGGACTACATAGATAACATCTCACTGATTGCATGACTACAGGGAGAATGTCTGGGGATTGACATGACTACATAGCAAGTGACTGGGTGATTTTGTAAGTGCAAGTGTACTTCTTTGTTGATTGCAGGACTACTGAGGTAGAGCCTGAGTAAATTAAACATTGTAAAAGTAGTGCCTGGGTGATTTCATAACAGCATGACTACTGGCTGAGTGATTACAAAAGTAGAAAGGTAGTGCCTCTATGATTCAAGGAGTGCAACAGTAGTGCCTGGGTGATTATATAACTACATGAATTATACCTTAGTGATTGCATAACTGCATAGATAGTCCCTAAATGATTGCATCAGTGCAACAGTAATGGCTGAGTGATTACAGTACTGCATATGTAGTGCCTGCATCATTGTAAGAGTGCATAACGGGTACTTGAGTATTGGGCCTAGCCAAATATAAAGCAGCAGACTATTACATGACTCATCTATAAGTCTCTCCATATTGTTAAACACATGCATACATATATCTGTACGTTTTCAAATCATCATGATATCTAAAACAAACATGAATACAATATTTCTGAAATATAGTGAAACCTAGTAACTGAGGCATATAATAGATCTGCTTGAGTGATTGCATAACTCCATGGGTAATGCTTGGGTGATTGTATGAGTGCATAGGTAGTCACTGGATAATTGCAATAGAAGACGAAAAGTGATTGGCTACTTGCATAAGTGCAGACATAGACATTGAGTGCACAGATAAGTGTATAAATACCATCTGAAGGCATAGATAAGTCATTACGTATTACCTAGGTGAATAGATAAGTGCAACATGCCTGCAAGGGTAATATCTGGTGGATTATTTTTGAGCTACATCTTCACCATTCTATCTAAAATTATGCGGCATCATTCAACTATACCTTTCTACAGACTTAAAAAAAGAAGGCTAATTAACAACACCTTATATGAGCATCTTTCAAACCACACTTTTATTCTGCATCTTCACCTTTCTATCTAAAATTATGCGGCATCATTCAACTATACCTTTGTATAGACTCGAAAAAAGAACCATATTAATAAAACCATATATAAACATCTTTGAAACTACACATTTGTGCTTCATCTTCACCAATCTATCTAAAATTATGCAGCATCATTCAACTATACCTTTGTACAGACTAGAAAAAAGAAGCCTAATTAATAACACCTTATATGAACATCTTTCAAACTACACATTTGTGCTGCATCTTCACCAAACTATCTAAAATTATGCAGCATCATTCAACTAATCCTTTGTACAGACTAGAAAAAAGAAGCCTAATTAATAACACCTTATATGAACATCAGTAGTCCATCTTGCAAAATACACATATTACTATACAGATTCTTTTTTAAACACCATTTAAGTACAATAAAACAAACTACAATACACATTTCTACATTTAATAATATATTTCAAACAACACAGCTTTTGAATAATTTTAAAAGTTTAAAAATATACCTCACAAATTTATAACTCACCTTCCAAATAGATTTGTTGAATTAAAAATATCTCAAATTCTTACAGGATTTTCTTTTGCACACAATTAATATAATGCACCAGACTCAGCAAGGTAAAACCAGTAATGGCAAAGTTTCCCTCTCTTTCTCCACACAAATACATGTAAGTAACAAATCACATTGCTTCCTAAATTTTTTCAAATTGTAAAACACATTTCTGTTGGTTACACATATTAACCCTTAGCAACTGACTTCTAAAAGTGCCCAAACTGTTTCTAAATGTTTTTGGAAGTCGCAACTCCATCGTGCACCACCGCGATGGAGTCGCAAATTCATACGGGAGTTCAAAAAGATATAACAAATAAATGTAACATTATTTTTTAATAACACACCACTTCTAAAGATAGTACTGACTTGGGAAATGTCACTGTAATAACATATTACTTATATATAAATTACAATTTCACATTTCAAATCCACAATTAAATTTCAACCCTTCCCCCATTCTGCTTAATGCCAGTTTCCATAGTAACAGTTCATGGAACACTCAACTTAACTGACAGGTCACAAGTTCACCATATTTTCAAGTTCACCACACAAGGTTGCAAATGCAAACAGCAGGTGTGGTTGACTTTGCAAAATATGATCTTATCCTTTCTATTGTACCTTTCAAAAATTTGTACTAACCAATAGGAAACATGCTTTTTTTTAAAGTACAATGCACCCTATTTTTGAATGTACAATGTTCTTAAACATCCAATCAATTCTCTACTTTTTTTAAAACAGCATCTTGTCCACCATTTTACATACCTCTCATTCTACCAACTGACTACCTCAGCTACAGACATCTTTTCATTACTTCCAGACATCCCTTCAAGATGCTTACAGTGTGGATTGTTGGGCACAGCTATGTTTTCTGGTATGCTGAACGCAGAGGTATTCACAAAGACCTAGCTTTACAAAATGTGGATATTAAATGGATTGCACAGAGAGGATTAAAGTGGCACCAATTGATGCCTTTGGTTAAAACCTTTTTGCATCTCCAACCCCCTGACCTCATGATTGTGCACTGTGGTGGCAATGACCTAGGCACATTGAGTGGGGTAGATCTGGAAATGCTAATGAAGGACACCTTTGCACAGTTGATGTTGCTTTTACCTCAAACTGTCTTTGTATACTCTAACATATGCCAAAGACAGAAATGGAAGTGGTCAAATCAATTCTGTCCACAGATTGAGAAAGCTAGAAAAAATGTCAATAAAGCTGTTTCTGCTTACCTCGGAGACCATAGCATGGGCTCCATATATAACAACAATCTACGTTTTGATATGGATGGCATCTACAGGAGTGATGGAGTACATTTCATAGATCAGGGAAACAAAGTCTTTCTCAACAACCTAAAGCTCTGCATCAGCACTTACATGTAGCTACAACAAAGTCACATTGAAAACAAGGGCTCTTTTAGAGCCACCCTATAACATAATACTGATTATAATTCTTTTTTAATACATACATATTTTTTTTTATTTTTGGGGGATTTGCGCATCCAGCGCGAATTCACAAAACAAAAGCACAAACTCAATGTACTAAAAAACAACACATTTTTTAACTTTAAATATACATTTTTAATTTTATATATTTTTAACAACTCTATCAATTGTACTCTTGTGATTAACTTCAAGCACAATACCTCTTTAAAACAACTTCACAAACACAACACTACCTTCTATATTATATACTACTTAATTATTTATTTAAGGTGAAGTCGCGAATCCAGCATGACGTTACACAGGGGGGCCGCGCTGAGCGCCGCGCTGGAGTCGTGACTCCAAACTTGATCGAAAAAAAACCCGATCCACTTCCATTATTTCGTATGCGCCCCAGGGACCCCATCCCACGGGGCATGGCCTCTTGTTTAATTAAAAATCAAAGAGGGGAGGGGGGCGATTTCGGCCCTGGGGACCCCACCCCCAGGGCCCGGCCACTTATTTTTTATAAATAAAGAGGAGGGGGGCCGTGTGGCCCCCCTCCCAGGCCACTTCTGGCCCCGGGGACCCCATCCCCCGTGGCTGGCCTTTCCGTTTTTTTTTTTAATTACAGGGGAGGGGGGCCGCGTGGCCCCCCTCCCGGGACACTTCTTGCCCCGGGGACCCCATCCCCCGGGGCCGGCCCTTTGCGTTGGGGACTGTGGGGGGAGCCCCAATGCCCCCACGGTCCAGCCGGTTTCCCGCCTCCTGCGGGAGCCGGCATTGCTTTGTCACAAGGGGAGCTTCTGACATGCAGCTCCCCTTCTGCAAAAGCAATTCTGCTTTGGTTTTTGGAAGTGAAAGCAGGTTTCCTGCTCTCGCTTCCAAAAACCAAAGCAGAGTTTGCTATGGCAGGGCGGGAGCATAGCAAACAGCAATGTCCCGGGGGTGGGCACTCCGTGACATTGCAGGAGCTGGCCCTGGGGGGTGGTGGACCCCAGGGCCATCAAGGGCTCCAGGAGGGGGGCCGCACGGCCCCCCTCCCATCATTTACATAGCCCCAGGGAGGTGGTGGTCCCCAGGGCCGGGGGTCCATAGCGGACCACCATATTATCATAACCAATGCCCCGGGGAGGTGGTGGTCCCCGGGGCAGTGTGGGGGGGCTCGAGCCCCCCCACACTAATTATTTTCAAAGCCCCGGGGAGGTGGCGGTCCTCGGGGCTTGGGGGAGCCCGCGAGTCCTCCCCACCCTAATGTTAAGAAAGCCCTGGGGAGGTGGCGGTCCCTGGGGCTTGGGGGGGCCCGCGAGGCCCCCCCACCCTTATTTCATAATGCCCCAGGGAGGTGGTGGTCCCCGGGGCTGCGGGGGGGCCACATGCCCCCCGCACATCATAAATAAAGCCCCGGGGAGGTGGTGCTCCCCGGGGCTGCATAATTGGGCATTGCCCCCGGGACCTGGCCCACCCGGAGGCTTAAGTACAACCAATCGATTCGTTTTTTTTCTTTCTCACCCGGCTTCGCGCACCCAGCCCTTGTGGGACCCCCTGAGCACACCTAGGGCGTCAGAGTGTTTCTACCCTGCCCACTTTTCTTGTTTTTCACCCTTTTTTACACTGTTTTCTTGAGACTCGATTACCGAGTCACAAAATGGCTGCCAACACTTCCTGGTTTGGAGTGTTGGCAGCCAATCAGAAGTCAGTTGGTGCTCGGGAGGAGTCGCGACTCCTCGGTGCTCAGATATCGATATTTTTCTTTTTTTAATGTCTCAGGAACTACTAAACGGATTTACACCATTTAAAAAGGGCACTTTCTGAACCAAGAGCTACCTTTTGCCAAATTTGGTGCAATTCCGTTCAGCAGTTCGGGCTGTAGCTTTGTCTAAAATTTCCTATGGAATTAACATGGGGAAAACGCGTTTTGGGACCCCCCTTTTTTCGTGGCCCCCGCTTGACGAATCACCCCGAAACTTTCAAGACAGGAGCTGACCAGGGCGCCCCATTAGTTTTGAAAACTTCACGAAGATTCATCAAACGGCGCTAAAGATATTGGCAAATCAAAAAACGCTTTTCCTATGGAAACTAGGTCCTAACTATAACTACCTACTATATATAATATATATATATATATTACCTACTGGCGGTCGCCAATAGATAGTTATAGTTAGGACCTATTTTCCATAGGAAATTCACAACATTCTATTTCCAATAACTTTGGCGCCGGTTGACGAATCTTCGCGAAATTTTCAAAACTCATGGGGCGCTCCAGTCCGCTCCTATCCTGAACGTTTTGGGGTGATTCGGCAAGCGGGGACCGAGAAAAAAGGGGGGTCCCAAAACATGTTTGCCCCATGCAATTTTCCATAGGAAACTTTAGACACGGCTACAGCCCGAACTGCTGAACGGAATTACACCAAATTTGTCAAAGAGGTAGTTCTTGGTTCAGAAAGAACCCTTTTTGTTAAATGGTGTAAATCCATTCAGTAGTTGCTGAGAAAATCAAAAGTAAAAACACATATATATCTATGGCCGCGGAGGATCCGCGCACCCTCCCGATCACGAGCTGTATGCTAATTGGCTGTCAACACTCCAAACCAGGAAGTGTTGGCAGCCATCTTGTGCCTCGGTAGAACCGAGGCACAAGAAATCAGAGAAACAAGTGCACAAAACGCAAAAAGGGGGCAGGGTAGAAACACCCTGACCCCCTAGGCCTGCTTAGGGGGTCCCACAAGGACCCCCAGGGCCAAAAAAAGCATTTTTTTCAAAAGAAAATCGGCGAGATTCGCGCACCCAGCGCGAATTTCGGCCGAAGATTTTTAAAAAACGAAGCGCGGGCTCCCGCGCTTCGTTATTATTTAGCCCCCGGGTGGGCCAGGTCCCGGGGGCACTGAAAAAATGTGTGGGGGGGCTTGATTAAAGAGTTGCGGGGGCACGCAGCCCCCCCGCAGCCCCGGGGACCGCCACCCCCCGGGGCTAATTTTTAAATGTGTGGGGGGCCTCCAAGGCCCCCCAAGCCACGGGGACCATCACCCCCCTGGGCTTTCATTAATTTGTTTGCGGGGGCACACTGCCGCCCCGAAGCCCCGGGGACAGCCACCCCCCCCCCCCGGGCTTCTTTTAAAAAAAATATATATACCTGTGTAGGGGGCTCGAGCCACCCCCACACGCCCCGGGGACCGCCACCTCCCCGGGGCACTAAAAATGCTAATTTGGGGGTCCGAAACGGACCCCCGAGCCCCGGGGACCACCACCTCCCCAGGGCTTTGCAATTGGATGGGCAGGGGGCCGCGCGGCCCCCCTCCTGGAGCCTGTAATGGCCCTGGGGACCGCCACCCCCCAGGGCCAGCTCCTGCAGTGTCCCGGGGTGCCCACCCCCGGGACACTGCTGTTTGCAATGACAGGGTGGCAGCCTCGCGGCTCCCGCCCTGTCATTGCAAACTGCTTTGCTTCATTGAAGCGAGAGCAGGGAAACCTGCTCTCGCTTCAATGAAGCAAAGCAGATTGTTTTTCCACACGGGGAGCTGCATGTCAGCAGCTCCCCATGTGGAAAAGCAACGCCAGCTCCCGCATGACGCGGGGAGCCGGCGGGACCGTGGGGGCATTGGGGCTCCCTG
Organism: Calotriton arnoldi; assembly: GCA_963921515.1. Classification (NCBI taxonomy): domain Eukaryota; kingdom Metazoa; phylum Chordata; class Amphibia; order Caudata; family Salamandridae; genus Calotriton; species Calotriton arnoldi. Next base: position 194,019 of record CAWUFW010008932.1, read on the forward strand.
CACAGTCCCCAACGGAGAGGGCCAGCCCCGGGGGATGGGGTCCCCGGGGCTAGAAGTGGCCTCAGGAGGGGGTCCACGCAGCCCCCCTCCATAAAAAAATATATATATTTGGCCATGCCCCGGGGGATGGGGTCCCCGGGGCCGGAATTGGCCACGGGAGGGGGGCGCACGCAGCCCCCTTCCCGTTCATTTTTTTTTTTATTATAAAGGGGGTCAGGCCCTGGGGGATGGGGTCCCCAGGGCCCAAAAAAAGTAAAGAGAAGGGGGGCCACACAGCCCCCCTTCCCAAAAAATAAAGGCCCTCTGGCGTGTTGTATAAATTGGGGGATTAAGTCCCCTTGAATCCTGAGGGTCCCTTGGGTCCAACTAGCCCACTAGGTACCTCCAGTAAGCGCCACAGAGCTGCATTGCAGAGAGGTGTAAAAAGGGGAGTGGCTTTGGACCACCTCTCTGCAACGCAGCTCTGTGGCGCTTACTGGAGGTACCTGGTGGGCTAGTTGGCCCCAGGGACCCTCAGGATTCAAGGGGAGTTAATCCCCCAACTTAAAACCCACCAGGGGGCGCCTTTGCACAGTGGTGGAGGGAGGGGGCGGGCCTGATGTGACATGTGTGTACTTATCCAATCACTCCGCCAAAACCCAAGCACTTATAAATTCACCATGCACTCTCCTTGCAGTATTCTAATCATCCAGTTAGTACCCATGCACTCATGCAATGACCCATGCACTAACTCATGCACTGCTACAATACTCTGAGCACTACTGATGCAGTCCAGCCATCGCCCTGTCACTACCCATGCACTCCTCCTATCACCCAGCGAGCACCATGTACTTATCCAATCACTCCGCCAAAACCCAAGCACTTATAAATTCACCATGCACTCTCCTTGCATTACTCTAATCATCCAGTCAGTACCCATGCACTCATGCAATGACCCATGCACTAACTCATGCACTGCTACAATACTCTGAGCACTGCTGATGCAGTCCAGCCATCGCCCTGTCACTACCCATGCACTCCTCCAATCACCCAGCCAGCACCATGTACTTATCCAATCACTCCGCCAAAATCCAAGCACTTATAGATTCACCATGCACTCTCCTTGCAGTACTTTAATCATCCAGTCAGTACCCATGCACTCATGCAATGACCCATGCACTAACTCATGCACTGCTACAATACTCTGAGTACTACTGATGCAGTCCAGCCATCGCCCTGTCACTACCCATGCACTCCTCCGATCACCCAGCGAGCACCATGTACTTATCCAATCACTCCACCGAAACCGAAGCACTTATAAATTCACCGTGCACTCTCCTTCCATTACTCTAATCATCCAGTCAGTACCCATGCACTCATGCAATGACCCATGCACTAACTCATGCACTGCTACAATCCCCTGAGGACTACTGATGCAGTCCAGCCATCTCCTTGTCACTACCCATGCACTCCTACAATCACCCAACCAGTTCCATGTCCTTATCCAATCACTCCGCCAAAACACAAGCATTTATAAATTCACCATCCACTCTCCTTGCAGTACTCTAATCATCCAGTCAGTACCCATGTACTCATCCAATGATCCAGGCACTAACTCATGCACTGCTAGAATACTCTGAGCACTACTGATGCAGTCCAGCCATCGCCCTGTCACTACCCATGCACTCCTCCTATCACCCAGCGAGCACCATGTACTTATCCAATCACTCCGCCAAAACCCAAGCACTTATAAATTCACCATGCACTCTCCTTGCATTACTCTAATCATCCAGTCAGTACCCATGCACTCATGCAATGACCCATGCACTAACTCATGCACTGCTACAATACCCTGAGCACTACTGATGCAGTCCAGCCATCGCCCTGTCACTACCCATGCACTCCTCCTATCACCCAGTGAGCACCATGTACTTATCCAATCACTCCGCCAAAACACAAGCACTTATAAATTCACCATGCACTCTCCTTGCAGTACTCTAATCATCCAGTCACTACCCATGTACTCATGCAATGACCCAGGCACTAACACATGCACTGCTACAATCCCCTGAGCACTACTGATGCAGCCCAGCCATCTCTTTGTCACTACCCATGCACTCCTCCAATCACCCAGCCAGCACCATGTACTTATCCAATCACTCCGCCAAAACCCAAGCACTTATAGATTCACCATGCACTCTCCTTGCAGTACTCTAATCATCCAGTCAGTACCCATGCACTCATGCAATGACCCATGCACTAACTCATGCACTGCTACAATACTCTGAGCACTACTGATGCAGTCCAGACATTGCCCTGTCACTACCCATGCACTCCTCCGATCACCCAGCGAGCACCATGTACTTATCCAATCACTCCACCAAAACCCAAGCACTTATAAATTCACCATGCACTCTCCTTGCATTACTCTAATCATCCAGTCAGTACCCATGCACTCATGCAATGACCCATTCACTAACTCATGCACTGCTACAATACCATGAGCACTACTGATGCAGTCCAGCCATCGCCCTGTCACTACCCATGCACTCCTCCAATCACCCAGCGAGCACCATGTACTTATCCAATCACTCCGCCAAAACACAAGCACTTATAAATTCACCATGCACTCTCCTTGCAGTGCTCTAATCATCCAGTCACTACCCATGTACTCATGCAATGACGCAGGCACTAACACATGCACTGCTACAATCCCCTGAGGACTACTGATGCAGTCCAGCCATTTCCTTGTCACTACCCATGCACTCCTCCAATCACCCAACCAGTTCCATGTCCTTATCCAATCACTCCGCCAAAACGCAAGCGTTTATAAATTCACCATCCACTCTCCTTGCAGTACTCTAATCATCCAGTCAGTACCCATGTACTCATCCAATGACCCAGGCACTAACTCATGACAAATACAGAGGAGGTCATGCTAATCACAGGGGTACCCCAACGCATAGTGTTCCCTAGTGTATGTAGGTGTTTTCACTGTATTCTAAGTGTCTTTTAGCATAGCACTGACTCTAGGGCCGGTTAGTCAGAGTCAGTTACCACCAGTACCCGTCAGCAAAAAGTTGGGGGTACAGGAGGACTTTCTGCTCCTCTGTTGGTTCTTTCTGCACATCTCTTGCTTCTTCTTGCACTTTTCTTCGTCTTTCTGGACTTCTGTTGCCTCTTTCTGCATTTGTCTTGCTTCTTTGTGCGCTTTTCTTCCTCTTTCTTCACATATCCTACCTTTGTAGGCATAGTTAGAAATTAGCATTTAAAAAACCTTTGAAATTCACTGAAAAAACCATAGGTTTCAGGCATGTTATAGTTAGAAATTAGCATTTAAAAAACCTTAGAAATTCACTGAAAAAACCAAAGGTTTCAGGCACGTTATAGTTAGAAATTAGCATTTAAAAAACCTTAGAAATTCACTGAAAAAACCATAGGTTTCAGGGGCGTTGTAGTTAGTTGGACATTTCACTCGTACAAAACCTTAGAAATTCCCCCGTTATAGTTAGTTCAGCTAACTATAACTCACCCCCGCAATGCACTGCTGATGACATCACATATTACATCACTCATGACATGGTCAGTGACATCACTGATGACATCACTGATGACATCATCCATGTGATAATTTGCTGCATCTTCTCACACCCTAATATAACCTTTGATACACCCACTCTAAATTACAGAGTGCCATTCTCAAAACCATAGACTCTCCAACACCAATAACTACATACCCACTCACTGATTCTTAGGTCTACACACACATCCACTCACTCGCCCATACAGTCACTCATACTTATGGTCACTCAGTACAGGACTATCATATGCACTCATACACCTATATAGACACTCACACACCGCCACTCATCCATAGAGGTACTCACACACCTAGTCAGTCATGCAAATAATTAATCACACTGCCATTTACTCACCTATACAGTTATACACACACCAGCTCACTTACTCATACAAATACTAGCACATTCTTACGCTCTTATACAATCATTGATACAAGTACACACTCATCCATACAGCCACTCTCACAATCACACACTCTCAATTATAACCATTTATATTACTCCAACACACATATATACTGCCTTTCACATATGTAGTTACTCACACATGTACCACTGAGATATACATTCACTCACTAACACAACCATACACACACTCACCCACGCATACAGTCCATCACAGATGCACTCTTGAAACCATGCACCCAGTGAATCACCCACTCACACATCTATGCACAGAGTCACACAGACCCCACCCACACAAACACTCAGGCACCCATACAGATACTCAGACAACCAATCAATAACCCATGTAGACACTCATGTAGCTATTCACAAACCCATGCAGCCGCTTACACACCAACAGACAGACGGATACAGACATTCACACAGTTTAGTCACTAACCCATGCATGCAGTAAGATATGTTTAATCACTCACTTATAGAGTCAGTCACGCACCTACTAAATCATCCATTCAGACACTTATACACCCACTCATTCTTCAATACGCCTTTCCCTATATATATTAAACATATTTAAACTTTACAGAAACACACAGTCACTGGATGATGTCATCAGTGATGTCATTTGAGATGTCATCAGTGATGTCATCAGTGATGTCACTGACCATGTCATGAGTGATGTAATATGTGACGTCATCAGCAGTGCATTGCGGGGGCGCGAGTTATAGTTAGCTGAACTAACTATAACGGGGGAATTTCTATGGTTTTGTACGAGTGAAATGTCCAACTAACTATAACGCCCCTGAAACCTATGGTTTTTTTAGTGAATATATATATATATATATATATATCCAATACAAGCGTTGTCAAAGCGATATGAAAAAGACAACACACCAGTGCCACCAAACTTACTTCAGAGTGATTTATTAAGCAAAGTCACTCAACGCGTTTCGAAGCGTCCGCTTCTTGCACACGAGTGTCGTGCATTGCAAATCAAACGTTTTTAAACAAATCATGTGACATTTTTTAGTATAAAAGTGAAAACAGACTTCATTACGTCTTCAAACAAATATCATTGGAAAAAACTGCATGAGCTTTTAAAGGCCAAATAATGTTACAAAAGATGGCATTCCATTTACCAAAATTCAATAGATATTGTGATACATGTATTTACAATTATTAGAGCAAGTGTAACCCGATTTCATTCAAATTTTTAAACATTAGGAATCGCCTATCACTGACTTCGAGTCAAATTCAGACTACATAGCCCATAAATCACTAAAAAAGGCTTTATCGAGCACGTTATAACAAACTTTATTGAGACAAAGTTCGATCACACACTATTGGTATCTTAGTCATCACGTTGAAGTTCATACCCCAGTGGCTCTAACCTCAACAAAAACGGGACCTGACGCGTTATTAACCCCAGTGGGTAATCCGTAAAACGCTTTTAACTATGAAGTCTGTAGGACCCAATACTAGGTCAAAAAACATCATGCCCCAGTGGGCAATGTGACTTATACCAGGATCGCACTGTCGAAAAAAACACTCAATACCTCGTGCTCGTAGCATAGTAAATAAGATTGCGGGACCAACTACTCGTCTATACGACATATTGTCATTAGGACTCAGTTCCTCAAATTAAATGCAGGGCCAGATTACAGTTCTATATTGTCTATTGAATAAAGACTAAACCACCATTCTAAACAAACAAAAAATTTTTTTTTTTAAAATAACACCATCATTGTCGGTAGATGTAGCAGATATCATGCTCTAATTTGCTTTCCACTTGCTTTGAGACATATCCAAAATCTGCAAAAGGATAATAATAGAAAATGTTTTGGTTAACACAAGATAAAAACATAATTTCATAAATTTACAATCACTATAATAGTTTCAACAAGATCAAGAAAACGTAAAAACCATATGTCAACATTGAACATATGCTTAAAAACATTCATGAACATTTGTGTATTGCGGCTTCAGTAACAATGCTTGTATTAAACAGCGAGACAATCAACCCAAATGCACAGATAAAGCTTCATCACCATTATGGCCTACTGGCTGCATTGTGTGGTATTTGATGATAAACCTAGATTCAAGGCGCCGCAGTTCTTTGACTCTGTCACCGCCTCTTTCTCTCCTAGGAATACTATCTAGTACAATAAACGATAAAAGTTTGGTGTTCTGATTGTGGTGGGAAAAGAAATGCCTGGCTATGGGATATTGTTTATCATTGTGTGTGATTGCCCTCAGGTGCTCCAAAATACGCTTCTTAGCCTTATGTATAGTGCTACCAATGTAGAATTTATTACAGGGGCACCTGAGGGCATACACCACATACTCAGTGTTACATGATACATGTTTGTTGATTTTAAATGGTTCGCATTCAGTATGTAATTTGATCTCCTTGCAATGTTTGCTGTATTTGCAGGCTTTGCATCTGCCACATACAAAAAACCCATGTACAGCATTCTTTAAACTGTCGGAAGGAATCAGAGTCGGACAGATTATATCTTTAAGGGATCTAGCCCTTCTATATGTTATCTGTGGATATTCATCTAGACATTTGTCCAAATCTGCATCAGTTTTGAGAACCTCCCAAAACTTACCCAAAGATTTCCATACTTCCCTCGCTTTTTTATTATATGTTGTAATAAACCTGATACTGCAGGTATCATTCAACTCTGGGACTTGGGATGTTTTTAGTAAGTCTGTTCTGTTTCTTCTATCAACTTCCTCACAGGCATTCATTATGCACTTAGAACTGTAACCTCTTGTAAGGAACTGGTCAATCATTTTAACTTTTTCTTCATTAAATCCCTCCTGGGTGCTACAGTTACGTTTTGCTCGAAGCAATTCTCCCAATGGGATACTCTGAATAAGGTTAACAGGGTGGCAGCTCTGGGCATGTAAAAGACTGTTCCCCGCAGTCGTCTTTCTATAAAGGAATGTGTCTAACTTATCTTTATTGACTTTAACTTGCACATCCAGAAATTCGATAGTTTATTTGCTCATTTGACTAGTAAAAGAGAGATTGAGTGTATTACTGTTCAGTATTTTAACAAAATCGTTAGCTTCATCTACACTTCCATCCCAAATGCAGAAAATATCGTCGATATACCGCGCCCAAATTTTTACATGATTTTTAAAAAGATCATGGTGGCTGACCACCTGCTCCTCCCACCAGCCCAGGTAAAGACACGCAAAGCTGGGGGCGAAGCAGGTGCCCATCGCCGTCCCAAGAGTCTGACGGTATATCAGACCATCAACAATAAAGAAATTCTTTGTTAGACAGGTAGACATCATGTCAGTTAGCATATCAGTGTGCAGTAAAAAAGACACAGACCTGTTTTGTAAGAAATGCATACATGCTTTTATGCCCAAATCATGGGGAATACTAGTGTACAAGCTATTGATATCAAGACATATCAATAAGTAGTTATCCTTCCAAGTAACATCTTCAATGAGTCGCAAAAAGTCGGATGTATCCTTCACATATGATGGAAGGTTCTGAACCCAAGGTTGCAGATAGTAATCCACATATCTCGAGGTATTTTCAAAGCAACTGCCTCTGGAAGAAACTATAGGTCTTCCAGGGGGGTTTGTCCTATCTTTGTGCACCTTTGGAAGTAGGTAGAGAACAGGTAATTTAGGATATTTACAAAATAGAAAGTTATACTCTTCTATTTCCAATAAACCTCTGTCCCTCCACTCCCCCAACTTCTCCTGATATTCACAATTGGCCTTTTCATAAATTGGTCTGGTACTTCTTTCGTATCTTGTGGTATCACTAACTTGTCTGATACCTTCATTTAAATATTGATCTTTTGACAAAATAACAATATTCCCGCCCTTATCAGACTTTTTTATCACAATGTTTCTATCATTCTTAAGGGCTTCAATAGCTTTAATATGAGCTGCAGATAAGTTGTTCTTTGTATATACTCTTTTCTTTTGTATTTTTTTCAATTCCTGAACAACTCCCGCTTCAAAGACATCTATTGCTTGGTTTACAATCTGCGGCAAGAAAATGGATTTGGGTTTAAAACCACTGTTGTGGTTCAAATCCAACCTGATATTTTCATTAATTAAATTAATATATGGGTCCGGAATCAAACCAGGTTGATCCCCTAACTCATTTAATGTAAATAACAGATCAATATCCCCAATTAAAATATTACTGGGAGACTCACTTACATCATTCCTTGTTTCTTTCACCTTAGTCGCAAACCACTTTTTAAGGAGCAATTTCCGTGTGAACTGGAATAGGTCAATCCGACCTTGCGTATAGTCAAATTCGGTAGATGGACAAAAAGTCAATCTGCGTGATAGTACCTCCGTCTCGATGTTACTCAATGGCCGTTTGGAAAGATTAATCACAGGTTTTTTGTCTTGACAATTCACATTCATTGTTTCTGCTGATTTCTCTGCCCCCTTGTCCTGGTTCCCACTGGGCTCTCGATTTCCTCTCGCTGCTTTGTATTTGGTCTTTTGGCGCCTCTTCCTCCGCGTCCACGACCTCACAGTCCGCTCGCACCTTGTTTGCTTTGGGCAGCCATTCTGTCTTGTGCCATGATAGTGAACTCTTTTAAAATTAAGTTTTTTACTCCAGTGATCGCTGTTTCGCTGACACCCTCAGTGTTAGTTGTATCTTCTGAGCCTCGAGTTTCATCACTGGCCGCTGCCTGTTCACCACGGCTGTTAGCATCAGAAGATATTTCCAGAAATCTATTCTTTGCTGAGACATTGCCTCTCAAATGATCATAGCGCTTAGAGAAAGTTAATATCTGCCCTTTCTCATAGTCAATGAGATCCCGCAGAAATTTCTTTTGTTTCTTATCCTTAATTTCTTTCTCTATTTTTTCAAGGCGTTGCTCTATTTTTGACATATCGTTTTGGAATTCTAGGTTATCACAGACACTTTTTAATTGGGTTGTGATTTCCTCTATCTCATTCGTTATCCGGTCACAATCTTTTCTGGCATATTTAACCAGTAACTCTAACATAACAATAGAGCACTGGTGGTTGTTTGTTGCCCACTCATCAACTAAATCAGGATCCGGATCACTGAAGGTCGGAGTAATAAAAATTCGAAGACCGCGAGGTACCCGACCGGCCTCCACATATTTTTGTAATGTCGTGGCTTCCCACCACTTATTCTGTTCAGCTTTTAATAATTTCCACAATCTGTCCCACAATGTCTTTTTTGAAGTGCCAGTATTCGGAATGCCAGTAGTATCGGCGCATTCATCGCTCTCAAGCAGTGTTTGTTTATCGAACATTTTGCTCGCCGCCTCCTTTCTCTTGTCATTTCTCGATATTGCCATGAGTAGAAAATATCAAACACGCTTCTGACGGAAGCGCGCTCACTCTGAAGAATGGTCCCGAGCTACAACGTATCCAGTCGAGCTCTCGACTCCGTTTGCCCAAACCGCCTGACTTAAATGTAGCATCTGCTTCTATTCCCGTCCATCAAAGAGTTCACTATCATGGCACAAGACAGAATGGCTCCCCAAAGCAAACAAGGTGCGAGTGGACTAAGAGGTCGTGGACGCGGAGGAAGAGGCACCAAAAGACCAAATACAAAACAGCGAGAGGAAATCGAGAGCCCAGTGGGAACCAGGACAAGGGGGCATAGAAATCAGCAGAAACAATTAATGTGAATTGTCAAGACAAAAAAACTGTGATTAATCTTTCCAAACGGCCATTGAGTAACATCGAGACGGAGGTACTATCACGCGGATTGACTTTTTGTCCATCTACCGAATTTGACTATACGCAAGGTCGGATTGACCTATTCCAGTTCACACGGAAATTGCGCCTTAAAAAGTGGTTTGCGACTAAGGTGAAAGAAACAAGGAATGATGTAAGTGAGTCTCCAAGTAATATTTTAATTGGGGATATTGATCTGTTATTTACATTAAATGAGTTAGGGGATCAACCTGGTTTGATTCCGGACCCATATATTAATTTAATTAATGAAAATATCAGGTTGGATTTGAACCACAACAGTGGTTTTAAACCCAAATCCATTTTCTTGCCGCAGATTGTAAACCAAGCAATAGATGTCTTTGAAGCGGGAGTTGTTCAGGAATTGAAAAAAATACAAAAGAAAAGAGTATATACAAAGAACAACTTATCTGCAGCTCATATTAAAGCTATTGAAGCCCTTAAGAATGATAGAAACATTGTGATAAAAAAGTCTGATAAGGGCGGGAATATTGATATTTTGTCAAAAGATCAATATTTAAATGAAGGTATCAGACAAGTTAGTGATACCACGAGATACGAAAGAAGTACCAGACCAATTTATGAAAAGGCCAATTGTGAATATCAGGAGAAGTTGGGGGAGTGGAGGGACAGAGGTTTATTGGAAATAGAAGAGTATAACTTTCTATTTTGTAAATATCCTAAATTACCTGTTCTCTACCTACTTCCAAAGGTGCACAAAGATAGGACAAACCCCCCTGGAAGACCTATAGTTTCTTCCAGAGGCCGTTGCTTTGAAAATACCTCGAGATATGTGGATTATTATCTGCAACCTTGGGTTCAGAACCTTCCATCATATGTGAAGGATACATCCGACTTTTTGCGACTCATTGAAGATGTTACTTGGAAGGATAACTACTTATTGATATGTCTTGATATCAATAGCTTGTACACTAGTATTCCCCATGATTTGGGCATAAAAGCATGTATGCATTTCTTACAAAACAGGTCTGTGTCTTTTTTCTGCACACTGATATGCTAACTGACATGATGTCTACCTGTCTAACAAAGAATGTCTTTATTTTTGATGGTCTGATCTATCGTCAGACTCTTGGGGCGGCGATGGGCACCTGCTTCGCCCCCAGCTTTGCGTGTCTTTACCTGGGCTGGTGGGAGGAGCAGGTGGTCAGCCACCATGATCTTTTTAAAAATCATGTAAAAATTTGGGCGCGGTATATCGACAATATTTTCTGCATTTGGGATGGAAGTGTAGATGAAGCTAACGATTTTGTTAAAATACTGAAAGGTAATACACTCAATCTCTCTTTTACTAGTCAAATGAGCAAAGAAACTATCGAATTTCTGGATGTGCAAGTTAAAGTCAATAAAGATAAGTTAGACACATTCCTTTATATAAAGACGACTGCGGGGAACAGTCTTTTACATGCCCAGAGCTGCCAACCTGTTAACCTTATTCAGAGTATCCCATTGGGAGAATTGCTTCGAGCAAAACGTAACTGTAGCACCCAGGAGGGATTTAATGAAGAAAAAGTTAAAATGATTGACCGGTTCCTTACAAGAGGTTACAGTTCTAAGTGCATAATGAATGCCTGTGAGGAAGTTGAAAGAAGAAACAGAACAGACTTACTAAAAACATCCCAAGTCCCAGAGTTGAATGATACCTGCAGTATCAGGTTTATTACAACATATAATAAAAAAGCGAGGGAAGTACGGAAATCTTTGGGTAAGTTTTGGGAGGTTCTCAAAACTGATGCAGATTTGGACAAATGTCTAGATGAATATCCACAGATAACATATAGAAGGGCTAGATCCCTTAAAGATATAATCTGTCCGACTCTGATTCCTTCCGACAGTTTAAAGAATACTATACATGGGTTTTTTGTATGTGGCAGATGCAAAGCCTGCAAATACAGCAAAAATTGCAAGGAGATCAAATTACACACTGAATGCGAACCGTTTAAAATCAACAAACATGTATCATGTAACACTGAGTATGTGGTTTATGCCCTCAGGTGCCCCTGTAATAAATTCTACATTGGTAGCACTATACATAAGGCTAAGAAGCGTATTTTGGAGCACCTGAGGGCAATCACACACAATGATAAACAATATCCCATAGCCAGGCATTTTGTTTTCCCACCACAATCAGAACACCAAACTTTTATCGTTTATTGTACTAGATAGTATTTCTAGGAGAGAAAGAGGCGGTGACAGAGTCAAAGAACTGCGGCGCCTTGAATCTAGGTTTATCATCAAATACCACACAATGCAGCCAGTAGGCCATAATGGCGATGAAGCTTTATCTGTGCATTTGGGTTGATTGTCTCGCTGTTTAATACAAGCATTGTTACTGAAGCCGCAATACACAAATGTTCATGAATGTTTTTAAGCATATGTTCAATGTTGACATATGGTTTTTACGTTTTCTTGATCTTGTTGAAACTATTATAGTGATTGTAAATTTATGAAATTATGTTTTTATCTTGTGTTAACCCAAAATTTTTTTATTATTATCCTTTTGCAGATTTTGGATATGTCTCAAAGCAAGTGGAAAGCAAATTAGAGCATGATATCTGCTACATCTACCGACAATGATGGTGTTATTTTTTTTGTTTTTTGTTTAGAATGGTGGTTTAGTCTTTATTACAATAGACAATATAGAACTGTAACCTGGCCCTGCATTTAATTTGAGGAACTGAGTCCTAATGACAATATGTCGTATAGACGAGTAGTTGGTCCCGCAATCTTATTTACTATGCTACGAGCACGAGGTATTGAGTGTTTTTTTCGACAGTGCGATCCTGGTATAAGTCACATTGACCTAGTATTGGGTCCTACAGACTTCATAGTTAAAAGCGTTTTACGGATTACCCACTGGGGTTAATAACGCGTCAGGTCCCGTTTTTGTTGAGGTTAGAGCCACTGGGGTATGAACTTCAACGTGATGACTAAGATACCAATAGTGTGTGATCGAACTTTGTCTCAATAAAGTTTGTTATAACGTGCTTGATAAAGCCTTTTTTAGTGATTTATGGGATATGTAGTCTGAATTTGACTCGAAGTCAGTGATAGGCGATTCCTAATGTTTAAAAATTTGAATGAAATCGGGTTACACTTGCTCTAATAATTGTAAATACATGTATCACAATATCTATTGAATTTTGGTAAATGGAATGCCATCTTTTGTAACATTATTTGGCCTTTAAAAGCTCAGGCAGTTTTTTCCAATGATATTTGTTTGAAGACGTAATGAAGTCTGTTTTCACTTTTTATACTCAAAAATGTCACATGATTTGTTTAAAAAACGTTTGATTTGCAATGCACGACACTCGTGAGCAAGAAGCGGACGGTTCGAAACGCGTTGAGTGACTTTGCCTAATAAATCACTCTGAAGTAAGTTTGGTGGCCCTGGTGTGTTGTCTTTTTCATATCGCTTTGACAACGCTTGGATTGGTTATTAAGGGTTTGCGACCTTTCCACGGCCCACCGTTGCAAGTGGCTCGGGTGCTGTGCTACTAAAACTGTTGGATATATATATATATATATATATATATATATATATATATATATTCACTGAAAAAACCATAGGTTTCAGGGACGTTATAGTTAGCTGGACATTTCACTCGTACAAAACCATGGAAATTCCACCGTTATAGTTAGTTCAGTTAACTATAACTCGCGCCCCCGCAATGCACTGCTCATGACGTCATATATTACATCATTCATGGCATGGTCAGTGACATCACTGATGACATCTCAAATGACATCACTGATGACATCACTGATGACATCATCCACGTGATAATCTGATGCACCTCATCACACCCTAATATAACCTTTAATACCCCCACTGTAAATTACAGACTACCATTTTTTAAACCATCCACACACCAATACCAGTTACTACATACTCACTCACTGATTCCTAGGTCTGCACACACATCTACTCATTCACCCATACAATCACTTATACATGCAGTCACTTATCAATACAACACTATCATATGCACTCATACACCTATTCAGACACTCACACACCGCCACTCATCCATGGAGTTACTCACACACCTAGTCAGTCATGCAAAGAATCAATCACACTCCCATTTACTCACCTAAACAGTTATACACACACCACCTCACTAATTCATACAGACAGTAACGCATAGTTACTCTCTTATGTAATCACTGAAACAAGTACAGACTCATCCATACATGCCACTCTCACAATCACTCAGTCTCACATATAGTTATTTATTTACACCATCACTCACATATACTGCCTTTTACATATGTAGTTACTCACATATGTACCACTGAGACATCCATTCACTCACCAACACACCCATACACACACTCACCCACGAATACAGCTGTTTCCACATGCACTCTTGAACCGATACACCCAGTGAATCAACCACTCACACATCTATGCACAGAGTCACACACCTCCAACCCACCCACACACACACTCAGTCCCCCATACAAATACTCAAGCAAACAATCAAGAACCCATATAGACACTCATGTAGCTACTGACCAACCCATGTAGCAGCTTACACAACAACAGACAGACTGATACAGACATTCACACAGTTTAGTCACTAACCCATGCATTCAGTAAGACATGTTTAATCAGTCACTTATACAATCAGTTATATACCTCCTAAATCCTCCATCCAGACACTTATACACCCATTCATTCTTCAATACACCTTGCCATATATATAAAACATATTTAAACTTTACAGAAACACGCAGTCACTGGATGATGTCATCAGTGATGTCATCAGTGATGTCATTTGAAATGTCATCAGTGATGTCATCAGTGATGTCACTGACCATGCCATGAATGATCTAATATGTGACGTCATGAGCAGTGCATTGCGGGGGCGCAAGTTATAGTTAACTGAACTAACTATAACGGTGGAATTTCTATGGTTTTGTACGAGTGAAATGTCCAGCTAACTATAACGTCCCTGAAACCTATGCTTTTTTCAGTGAATTTCAAAGGTTTTTTAAATGCTAATTTCTAACTATAACGTCTGTAAAAACTATGGTTTTTTCAGTGAATTTCAAAGGTTTTTTAAATGCTAATTTCTAACTATAACGTCTGTAAAACCTATGGTTTTTTCAGTGAATTTCAAAGGTTTTTTAAATGCTAATTTCTAACTATAACGTCTGTAAAACCTATGCTTTTTTCAGTGAATTTCAAAGGTTTTTTAAATGCTAATTTCTAACTATAACGTCTGTAAAACCTATGGTTTTTTCAGTGAATTTCAAAGGTTTTTTAAATGCTAATTTCTAACTATAACGTCTGTAAAACCTATGGTTTTTTCAATGAATTTCAAAGGTTTTTTAAATGCTAATTTCTAACTATTACGTCTATAAAACCTATGGTTTTTTCAGTGAATTTGAAAGTTTTTAAAAAATATTAAACTACTATTCTGCTATTTGTCATTAGTACAGTTTTTTCTGACTTTTCCACTACAGAAAAGAAAATAAACTGTAAAACTGTTGTGTAATGTAATATATTTCACAAATTACAGTGTTACTTATCAAATAATACAACATAATTTAACATTTTAAAAACATATTTTTCTCCCTTTTTCTGCTGTTATCAGATTCTACTTAACTTCACTAATCACAGTGATGTCACTGTAGTATCATCATAAACAGCTGGGAAAAAAAAGAATCAACTATATTGTTAAAAAAAACAAATGACTAATTCTTTCAACCACAATACCAAATCAACACAAATAACACATCCAATACTATTTCCAATTTTTAAATCTTACCTTTACTGTGTAGTTTCTGTTCACATTTTTCCTCAAGGCCAAATAATGTGTGGGATTTTTTGGGGAAATCATCCAGTATCAATTCCTTAAAGCATCTTCCCATTTTCCCTCTAGGCCGAATAATGTATCTAAAATTTTTGTTTCAGATATATCAAGTATGAGTTGGGTAATTCATAAGGCAATCTCGGTTTAATTTCCAAGTGTGTATCGTTGCAGTGACTCCAACCATTTTTGCATTTTAAATATACAGTATAATGTCCACATGTGGTAGTAGCTCCAGCATGGAAAACAATAGCCAGTGTTGCGAAAGTTCTTCCAGAAATAGATACTTGACCAGCAACAAAATTTTTAATTTTCGTTTCCACTTTTCTTCCATTTGGTCTACAGCGTTGTAGCATTAAAATTAGATATTTTCCATATCTTTCTAGGCATAATGTAGATAACATTTCTGATTGACAACGAGAACATTTCATATCATGATTTGCTTTTTTTACTAATTTCGGAAAAGGTACAGATTTGCAGGCAGGTATTGTTAAATATAGAAATCGTTCTCTGTCAACTATAGTACTTGAAGTTAATGAACACCGTTCACATTTGTGATCCCATTTGTAACTGAGTCCAAATAAACTCTCAATCTGGATTCCTTCATCTTCTAATAATCCAAGCATAACCATCAGAAACTCTTGTGCATCTTGTTGTATATTATGACTGAACGTTAAAGATCCAGTACATGTATCCAAGAGTTGTCGAATACCAGAAGCTTTATGGATCTTACTTCTGTCAGTTCTCAATTGTTCAAATAAAGTATAAAGTGCAGAACATAATCTTTTTTTCCTGACTTTCCATAATTTCACCATAAACATCTTCTAGATAAAATATAACGTTTAGAATAACATTACCATAGCAGTTGACACCAGAAGCATTTTCTAATTGGTATCCCACAACATCATCACTTGTTTGTATTTTCTGTTTCTTTGCATGTTTTCTTTTCTCTTGAATTTTTTCTGCTTTTCAACCACACTTGATTCATCAACATGTTTGCGTTTTGAACACACAGCACGTTTTTCATAAATAGGATATTCACCTAAAGTTGGTGTATAAAGTCTTCTTAAACGATTATATTCTCTTACACAATTTACATCAGCACTAACCTTGTTTTCATCGAAATCAATTAAATACAAACCAGACAATGTTCTAACTCGAGATAATGCCATTCCCTCTTTAAACACAGTTCTTCCAACATTTACTAAAGCATTATCTACACTTAAACCTTGAGATTTATGAATGGTTATTGCATATGCTAAACAGAAAGGAAACTGTTTTCTATGAACATACAAGTCTTTTACCAGCAAGAAACGTACAGCACAACGCCCAATTTGTTTTACCTCTGTAATCTGATCAAATTTAATTTTCAAGAATTCAATTGCATTTCTGTTTTGATATTTTACAAATTCAACAACTTTCCCTATTGTTCCATTCACTAAACCTTCTTCTATATTCAAATTACGCCTCAAAATTACCCGACAGTTTATACATACATCTACATTTTTTCCTAAGCCAGCAGTTTTTGATACAGACGTTTCCAAAGAATCCAATTTAGTCTGTAGTTTATTTGAAAGAAGAATTGTTATTCCTTGATGCTTGATTTTATCAATAGCTTCAATGTGAACTATTTCTTGATTTTCCAATTTCAGAAGCTCTTGATTAAATGATTAAATGTATAACACTCTTCCAGTGTAGGCATTAAGCAAAGTATAGACTTTTTTTCTGCAATGTTCTTGTACAGTACTGCTGCTGATGTGTTTTCAGTTGTAAACAAGGGGCATATTAGCAAGACCGGCGATAAAATTATCGCCGTTTTAGCGGCAGGAAACTGCCGCTAAAGCGGCGATAATGGGCTTGCTAATATGCGTTATAGAATTCCAATAGAAGCCCAGGTTAGATGTGCAGGACATCTAACCTGGGCTTCTATTGGAATTTCTATAACGCATATTAGCAAGCCCATTATCGCTGTTTTAGCGGCAGTTTCCTGCCGCTAAAACGGCGATAATTTTATCGCCGGTCTTGCTAATATGCCCCCAAGTTCTTTAGCAGACGACTTTGTAAAGCTTGTTTACCATGTTTGCTTAGAACACCAATTCTTACATCTTTCGACTTGTTTGTCACATATTCTGAGTGAGTTCTTAATATTCAAAATTTAACCGGAGATTCACATTTCCAATACTTCCCAAAGATTTCCTAGTGTCTTCATGTAGAAGAGTTTTAAAGACTGGTTCTCCTTTTACAGGAGTTAGTTGTAGCAGATCTCCAAATACAATTAAATGTTTTCCTCCAAAGAGAACGTCGTAATCTGTTTTTAATACCTGTTGCATTCTTAAATGCACGAAAGCAAGCATTAAGTTTGAGACCATGCTCACCTCATCAATAATTAAAAGTTTCATCTTCTTCAGCACTCTTGCCACTTCATGAAGCTTCTCCAGACAACTTCTGATATTCTAATTTATTATCATGCTCAACTGGGAACATTAGTAATCTATGCAAAGTAATTCATTTAACATTGTGCGCAGCTAATCCAGTTGGAGCTGTTACCACACAAGATAAATGTGAACCAGTAGTTCTTTTAACATAACTGGTCAAAACTTTAATTAAAAAACGTTTACCCATTCCAGCTTGACCACGGATGTACATCAGAATAGGTTTAAATGATGAACATACACATTCTTTTTTTCATTCAGCAAACCATGTTCTATTTGTTCTCTCACTTGTACATATATTTCTTTCTGTTCAATATTTACTTGTTCTTCTAACTTTTCCAATGTAATATTCTCCTCTTGTGCTTGTTGCATTGCAATTTCCACTTCATGCATAGCAATCGCTGCTTCATTTTCCGTTATTGGTTCTCCAAGTGGATCTTGATTACATGGACCAGAACTTTGACTATCTTGAGAACTTTCATTTGTAACTTCAGCTGTAATAGTCTTTTCCTGTTCAACTTCATCATTCAACATTTTTAAATATGTAGGGAAAATTGAACATGCAATGCTATCTTTACATGCATTAAAAGAATCTTCAGTAGCAGTCGAAATCTCCAAGTATTTCACTTTCGCTACTCCATGGTTTAAACAGTTGGAGAAGTGCTAAATAGTAAAATTCTCGCTTGTCTGGAGTTTCACAACTAAGGGCCTGATTCTGATGCAGGTTGGAAAGCTTCCTGACCTAATCGGTTTGGAAATGGTTTCCGACCCACTCGGATCGGGAGAGTCCGACCGACGGAGTACGATGCATCCGGATGCTTCCACATACGATTTGGTTGGACTCCCATTGACTTCAATGGGCGCATATGTTGCTAACCGCATCATAATTGTGCCCTGGGTTGGGAAGACACGTTCCCGATCTGATTTGGAAGGAGCAAATGCCATTAGGAGGCCTTCCTAACCGCATCAGAATCAGGCCCTAGGTGGGAATGCTTTCCTAACCGCATCAGAATCAGGCCCTAAGTTTCTTGTGGTTGATAAGGTTACCTTTTGTGTGTTTTACTAAACATCCATGACATCCAAGTACTGCATATTTTCCTTGTTTTAAATTCTGTTTAACACTTCTTTTGAAGCTGTAATGTTGAAGTACTTCATACAGACATAGCTGTTCCAGATGTTGACTCCTTTTCGGATAGTATGTATCCAACATATTAGTTTTAAGAATTTCTGTACTGTCTGGTTCATTTGCTGCTAAGTATTACATTTCTTCTAATGATTTCAACACTCTATTTCGTGAGCAGGCAAGACCTAAACTTACCCAAATGATCCCTCGTGATTTTGAATATAAACTTGAAGAGGATAAGCGGTCTGAACATTCATACGATCCAATTTCTCTGTGGGAAAGCATTTTCAAAGTAAAGCTGTACAATTTTTGGCTAAGGCTCTTCTCTTGTGTAATTTCTTCCCACATTTCTTTCATCTCGGTTCTTTCTGATTTTGTTATATATGATGTAACGTAGCGTGCAACAGCAATTGAGTTGTCTGCAACATACTGGATGTCCATATTTGCATTCCACATTTTTAAAATAACCGGATTGTAGTCATTAATATACTTTGACAGTTCTCTTCTTTTCAAGTTGTAGGTATTCTTTCGAGATTTGCGAGTTATTGTGTGCCTTACAGAAGAAAAAAAGAATTTACTCTTCCTTTAGAAATTACTGGACGTGGAAATCCAAACCGACACTTGGTATAAAATTTTCCTTTACCCTTGTATTTGTGTCAGCAGTACTTTCCACAACGGTGACTTTGGAAACGTAAAACTTGCTGTCTCAAGCTTCTATCTCCTCCTTCTCTTGGAATCTCACATGTCACATACTGTTCAATGAAAGACAATACTATTTCATCTGAATCAGTTCCAAATTTAGAGTGCATCCTTGATCCACAATAGCATATGTATATGAGGAGCACCTCTCGCTTGGTACTCCTTTCTCCAAAAGAAATCGGTAACTTCTCCAAGAGGTGGATTCTTTTTATTGCAGATGAAAGACATCATAGCTTGAAACCTATGATTAAAATATCTGCACACATTTACAGGATCCAAAGAACACAGTTCTCCAGGTGTCTTCGTTTCAACATTCTTTACATTGGAATTTGCTTCTCGTAGAAATTCAAGCAAATCTTCCCATGCATACTCTGCACAGCTAAGTGTCACAAACCATGTTGGTGTACCTAAGTTCCGTAACATACACTTCAGTTCTCCATGACGATGATACCAATACTCATTTGTTCCTCGTTGACATGCCATCAAATTAATTAACTGTGCTTCTAAATTTTCATCTGTTTGTTGAACTTTCTCCACAAATTCTTTCGCTGAAAGAAGTGATTGATGAACTCCAGTTTTCAGTATGTGGTTCACTGCATAGGACAGAGAAGACAGATCACTTTCAAACAAAAGGTGAAATATATATGGTATACACTGCCGGAATCTAGGATCTTGAGAGTATAATCTTGTTGAGCGATATTCTGAAGCTGGAATCCGTACAGGTCGGTCATCATATCGTCCAACTTCGCCAGTAGGAAACAGCTGTGGAAAACAACGAGCTTCTAAGCTTTTCTCCCATACACTCATTGGAGTTCCCTTTGCTTTTTTCATTTATAATAACTCAATACTGTTTCCTAATACTTCTTTTGAATGTAGAGGACATATTGTGTAATGTTCATAAATCTCTTCACTCCTTGACTTGTCCACTTTCTCTATTTGACCACTTGAAATTTCAGATTCATCTTCCAAACTTATTACCTGTTCTTCCACATTTACACTTTTATAATAAATATTATTCTCCACAAGATATAACGTAGCCTTTTGAAGTTTTTTAACATCCACAAATTCTTGCCATATTTTCCGACTCTTTGTCGGTACTCCATTTACTAGAATGACTACAGCTTCATTTTCATCTTTCTCTCCACCAACAATTTCAATATTTTTCTTAAAATCCAAAGGTAAGTACGCTACTCTTCCTTTCAGCCCTCTTTGTAAGTCTGTTGGTGGCAGTTTACCTGTTTTAGGCTCCATGCGAATTATAGTTTGAAATGGATGAACAGATTGAATTAGAACTGACTCATATGTAATCAAATCTGCCAGTTCCTCCGGAATAGCTACTAATTCTAACTTATTATGTACTGCTCTAGCGGGCATTTTGTTCTCTTCTAATTTGTTATAACAATATTTACAAATACGTTGATCACTGCCTAACTCAAATTGACCTTCCACTAACAAGTAAGTTGCAAATTCTTTCCATTTATCATTCTTCTTCTTTTCTGATTTCAAATAAAATCAACATTCCTAGTTTGAATTTTATAATTAGTCCGTCGACAACAAACACAAACATAGTTTGGAATTTCAGAGCACACTATGTTAAACTTTCCAATTTCTTCTTCAAACTGATCAATCATAATCACTTTCCCATCTTCTTCAACATCTGTAATTGTCAAACTTTCACTTTCTATACACTGCTCTTCTGAACCAAAATATCGGAACTGAATATCATCACACTTTTTTGTACATCTGATAAAGAACCGTGTAAAAGAGCTGTATTTAGTTCACCTAAACATAATGCAGGACATTTTACATAGTACAGTTTCCTTACAAACTTCCGCATTTCTGAATGGTGTATTGCTAACATCCTTAAGTGATGAAAAACACTTTTACACACTTTTCTTGAAAGACAAGCCAGAGAATGCCCATGTTTCTCAGTATATTTTCTTACATTACAAGGATATAGTGTTTGTAACAACCTAATCTTCTGTTTTTCACTTTTCTGTGTATATGCTCGAAAAAAAAATTGCATTATATCCAATGTTCCCTCTAATTTTTTTCCTCTGTGTGCGGCAGTGTAAGGTCTCTGTGCACTGCAGCCCAGGCTATGTGCGCCGGGAACCAGACCGCGTGTAAGGGTGCAGCGCCAAATATCACTCCAAGTTTTTGCTTAAAAAAGTGAAAGGACGGTGCATTTCCACACCTGTAGCACCACATGAAGGGTCTAAAGGCAGGTGTTCAATTTAGATACACACGCCATGACATGAATTGGTTACACAGGCAAGTACACTTCGGGTTTAGAAAAGCATAGGACTCCAACGATGGTACCTTAAGATTTCACTAAAGATCCTCAACTCGAGCACTGTTCATAGGGTGGGAAAATGTTGGGAGCCTATACAAGATCACAGATATACAATACACATGGATATGGCACTAGATTAATCTGGCTGTGGGCGGCTTGGAGAAGCCTTTAAATACACAAAGTGCAAGCACTGGGTCTAGCCTCACAATGACCCCGGCACCTTTTCTTATTTTCCGGCTCCTGAAACTACTGAGCTTAAACACGGAGTTGCATAAAACCGTGTTCCAATACTGCCCGCGCATTGGCTTGCAATGCCAAAGGAGTGTGTAGTAATTACAAGGAGACTGACCCAGCATCACCCAGCTTGTCAATGAGGTGCCTTACACAGTGTTTGGTTAAAGATAGAACATCCTTTCAAGCAATAATACAGTAAATTACCTTTGACACAATTCTGTCCCGAGTCACTATCAGAGAAGTGTATTTGTTGTGCTTGATCCCATTAAAATGGAAAAGGTTGAAAGAGTGGCGGATTTCAGAAAGGAAAGAGTCTATTGTGATTTAATGTAGTTCTCTGCTCAGATAGTTTGTTTTGCTTAATTTTGATTCTTCTTGAATCTGTACATTTGTGAGCGATAAAAGGTTCACACCTTTTAATTGCTGCCTAGTACCAGTGATCACTCATGTTCAAGTGTTAGTAGTTGAATAGTGGTTATTGGAGGTAGATGTGAAGACGTCTTTTCAAAGAAAATCCTGCAACACCTTGTATTGCAAAGGAATTGGTTACTATTCGGTATGCTTGAAGTGTTATGTAGATGCCTTTTTAATTTCAGAACAATTTTATATGTAAAAAGGAAACATCATGAAATGTAATACAAGCTTTGTAAAGTATACAAAGGCAACACACACTAAAATCAGATGTGAAATCACAAGTTCTACAGTTTAAGGTGCAGTGCTAATAGGGATTAAAGACTATGTTAATTAATTCACTGTTATATTGGTTATGGATCAAAATGTTGTTGGGAAGCAAAATATTGAGATGCATCAGACATAAGAATAGAAATGTCACACAAACACAAGGAAAATATGAAAATGTCACATAAGGAAAATGAAACTTGCCAGCTATTTTTTGCTGGAAATAAAGCGTCACTCATAGTTGTTGAAATGTCACTAATAATTACACTGAAATCATGAAAAGGTCACACAGAGCAATGTGAAACCTTGACAGCTATGCATGTAATTTCTATATACGTTTCCCTCCTCTTTATGGCTTGATTTTGCTGGCGAGAAAGTGTTACTCACAGCCCTGCCAAGGACGACGCATCAGGTGTTAGACTAACGCATTTCAGCCTTGGCTGTCAAGCCATAACGCCGCTATGCTGAAACTGGAGTGGCAGCAGGCCTGTGCGAGAGCGCTGCTCCTGGTAGGCTTTGCGGGATGCTGGCTACAATGTATTAGTTAAAATAGGAAGTAATCCTCATGGCTGCGTGCGGCATTACGCTGGACGTGACAATGCCAGGGCAGTGCTTCCACCGCAGCGCAGTAATTTAAGCATAATCATGAATGATCCCTGCCACTGCCGAGACCCAATCCCACGGACCTGTGGCGGCCGCTGGAGTCCAGACCACGCACTGTGCAGCTGCTGAGTCTGAATGCAGCCCGGGTGGCACGTTTGCTGAGGAGTCATTCGTTGTGGCCAGGAGGACTCTGGTTTCTATGATTCGAGAGAGGGCAAAGCTCTGGTAAAATAGGCGCATCAGTGCTTGTTGGTAAGTGTGCTCGCTTTTAAGATGCATGCTTTTAATAAATATGCATACTTAAGCTCATGGTATTTAGAGAAAAAACGTGCCTTGGAGTTGAAAACATTCCCGACTTCAGCCTAATCTATATCTAATCACGAGTGTATGATTTTTATTGATCCAGCTAGCTGGTTAGTGGGGTGATCAGTGCCCCAGTTGTACGCCGGCGGAGCCAGAGGGCAGGGCCGCCAGTCACTGACTCTGTGCCCCCTCCTGTGGAGAGCGAACAAAGACTTTAACATGCGAGGGTGCTCCCTTTGACCTTTTGCAGTAACATTCCTATACCTGAAGCGGAGACAACCTTTAACAGTATTTAACATTATTTCTGCACTGGTGAATATTGTATTGTCTTTCTATATCTCAAATCTTGCTCCCCACAGCCCACTTTCTCCACCAGTGGCGCCAGCAGAACCCCTCCAGGAACCCTCTCCTCTTATGCTGCAGTCTGGCTGTTTTCGGCTGCCTCCAATGCCGCCTCATTGCAAACACGTCTCCCGGCTGGCAATTACCAGAACCCCTCGGGGTGATCCAGGCAGGCCCCTGTGTTATGACCGATCGCCTGTCTTGACCGCAGCGCAGCCGGTTCTCGCCAGGGGCTCTTCAGCCCCCAGGGCACCCCACAAAAAGACACCGCACTCCACTGGGTCAGCCCTCCTTCACGCAGCCTCCACTTCGAGTCTTCTCCTCAGGGGCCTCCGCACTAGTGCCTTGCTGCAGGCCTCACACAACTTTGTTTCTGCTGTTAGCCCCCTCTTTCGGCTCTCTGTCCTAACCCAGGTGGCGGGGACTGCAGGATTCAGCGTTGGATTAAAAATTACAGTTTTGTGTCCAGGATGAAGCACTTCTTGTCGACATCTTGCCGGCCATGCCTTCCCATGTGTGGGCATTTCAATGCCAAAATGAGTGTTTCTACTCAGGGCCGGCTCTGGGGCGGTGCGATCGGTGCCATCGCACCGGGCGCTGACTTGGGGTGGGGGTGCCATGTTTATTGTTTTAGAGGCAGCTGGTGCCGAGTTCTTGGTTCCAGCAATAAAAATCTCAAGATAACTCATCTGATTAATGTTCAGACCGGAGCTTTGTCTAAGAAATGTTGACTTGTAGTGCAGAGGGTTAATATGTCTGCTGCAAATAACGTGTCCCATTCATATCACAAAGTGCATAAAATATAAATTGGTCAATGGGTTACCGCTTTTGACAGAGAGATCCTGTTGTTACTTGTATAAGTTAAAATCCTAATATATTCACTGTCATCAAAGAGCTGCATGCAAACTGCAAGGAATGTGTTAAGAGCTATGTGTGTTTTTTGCCAGTCTTTTGTTATCCTAATATTGCAAAAAGGGTTCATTTATGTAGAAATCAATTCTTATTATTTAGAAAAAAAAACAACATTGATGTAACATTTTTAAAATCTGAATTTGTATTTTTCAAGACCAAAGACTCAAACTATACTGCCTACCAGAATGGATGACATTATACTCCTACACCTTGTAGGCCTTTGTCTTATGTAACATTTCCTATACACTCATTTACACATGGGATTGTCTCTGTGCAATGTGTGTGTGATCTAAAGTGTTCTGACACCTTACTAACTGGTATGAGTCGCGCTATAAAACAGAAATTAATCTAAGAGACCGTGGTTATTGAGACTTGAGGAGCACTGTCAAATGGTGGTGGTGTGGGAATCTGTGGCAGAGGTGGTCATTGGGGGGGGCGCCACAAAACATTGTCGCACAGGGCGCCACCATTGCTAAAGCCGGCCCTGTTTCTACTTATGCCTTGTGCATGCGAATGCATCAATAATGTCGCCTTGCACCTAATTTGTGTTTTGACTCTAAGGGGAAATGAAGTGGAACTTAGTGAAGACCTATGATTTAGTGATTTTGTAAATGTCATGAAAAAGAGTCCACCTCACAGTTTCTAGTGGTCGATAGTTTTCACGAACAGTGCAACGTACTTGCAATAATACAGTGCCCTTGCTCACTCCGCTGCTGCCCGGCTATGTGTGCCCCTCAGCCTCTCTTGCACCCCAAGTAATGCCCCTTAGCTGTTTGCCGTGGCAGTTGTTAAACCGTGAATTTTAGTGTGTTGATTTTGCTTGTGAGAAAATGTCACTCATATTACACTGAAACATATGAAAATGTCACACACAGCAATCTGAAACCCTGGCAGCTATGTACTCATGATCCTTAAAATGTCACTC
Organism: Calotriton arnoldi; assembly: GCA_963921515.1. Lineage (NCBI taxonomy): Eukaryota > Metazoa > Chordata > Amphibia > Caudata > Salamandridae > Calotriton > Calotriton arnoldi. Next base: position 220,098 of record CAWUFW010008932.1, read on the forward strand.
ATATTACACAAACATATGAAAATGTCCCACATGGCAATCTGAAACCTTGGCAGCTATGAAGCACACGTCCTGCGTTATATTTGCTACATTCCTTTTCCTACTAGTGGGCAGCTGCGGGACTGAATGTGGGCCTTTGAGATAATAATCATGTTAATTGCAGCGCACGTGTGCACTGCAATTAACAAGAATACTATTTCAAAGGCCCACATTCAGCCACGCACTTCTAACAAAAGAAATGCAGGGTCAAACACGACATGTGATTCTGAAAGCACAAGTTGTGTTTCACCCTGCATTCGTTTTGCTAATAGTGCGGGGCTGAATGTGGGCCTTTGAGATAGTATTCTTGTTAATTGCAGTGCACACGAGCGCTACAATTGCATGATTATTATCTCAAAGGCCCACATTCAGCCCCGCAGCTGCCCACTATTAGCTAAAGACTGCAGGGTCAAATACGACGTGTGCTTTCAGATGATTCTGAAAGCACAAGTTGTGTATGACTCTGCATTCCTTTGCTGATAGTGCGGGGCTGAATGTGGGCCTTTGAGATAGTATTCTTGTTAATTGCAGCGCCCGTGTGCACTGCAATTAGCATGAAAACTATTTCAAAGGCCCACATTCATCCCAGCAGATGCCCACTATTAGCAAAGGAATGCAGAGTCAAACACGACGTGTTCTTTCAGAATCATCTGAAAGAACATGTCGCGCTTTAGATTGCCGCATTACTTTTCCTAATAGTGCACGGCTGCGGGGCAGATTGTGGGCCTTTGTAAAAGTATTCATGTTAATTGCAGCGCATGACGGCGCTGCAATTGACATGAATACTTTCACAAAGGCCACAAACTGCCCAGCTGGCGTGCACTATTAAGAAAAATGCAGCAAGTGCAGGCCCCACTTGCTCGTAAACCCGAGCCCTCCCTAACCATACAGGACATAAAGGAGACACTTTCCTGACGCTCGACTGTGTCCTCTCCACCGTTGTCTCCAGCTCTGCCTCGTGCAACCAGGAAATTGCCGTTTTCGCGCCGCTCGCGTTTTAAAAGCGGTGGCGCGAACGGACTTACCGGCTCGGCTGTGTTGTGTGTGTGCGCGCTACAATTGGGACACTGCGCGCTCGGGGTGACTTCAGTGCGCGGGCGCGCACCCGCGCACGTTCTAGGGAACAGTGATTATATCAATAGATTCCTGTTGAATACTACAAATACTGCTACAACCCCACTTATACACAGGAGCTTGTGTGTGTTCCCCTTGCACTTCTTCAGCTATTAACTGTTCTGCACTAATAGTAACCATTTCCTCTTTTGAAGCAGGACAACCATTCTGAACTTTGTAGCAACCACCTCCAGTATCAACTGCAAATGGTAAACTATTTTCTTGGAAGTAACTCTCTTCATTAAAAAAAAGGTTCACTATTAGATGTATGTTTCCACTTTTCCACTGAAGAGTTTACAAAAGTTGCTTCTGTTCACATGTCTTTTTTTTTACCTTTGTCTTTCAGAATCTTCATTGTTTTATCCAACACTTTCATCCTCTTCAAAATGAAAATGAATATTTTTGTTTTAACTTAAAAGCAGTATCCACTATGCTTTCAACACGCTGTTTCTGTTTCAATTGCAGCACTTTCTTTTTATATTTGTGGCATCCTTTTATTAAATTCTGAATTACTCTATTTCGAAAAACTCTTTGACGAATTTCTTGAAATTGTTTTTGTCTACAAGTAACAAATACTCTTTCCTTATCATGTTTTTTTCTTGCAATTTGAAGTCCAAGTCTGCTTCTCCTTACTTGAAAAACTTTTCTTTTTCCTTTGTGTGATGTTATTTTCATTAAATGTTCGTAATACTTTTTTTAGAAATTGTCTAGTGTTTTTACCAGAAGAAACTCTTTTTGTAGTACTCTCATTTTCTTGTAATCCACATTTTTTACTTTTCTTTAAGTAGATTGCCTTTTTGTTTGTCCTTTTTTCAGTTCTTCTAGGCATTTTCAATTTTTAATCCAAACAAAATAATTTTCTGAGAATGAAAAAAAGTTTCAATTATTTGTTATATCTGTTCAATATGTCAAAATAATCACATACAATTATATAAGTTCCAGTGGTGGCTTGCAGAGGAAATGCTGCATGGTACTGGAGCGGAATAAGGGAACAGTAGGGTGGCAGGTAGTGTCATCCGACATACAGCACGTATTTATTGAATTATTTAGATTCACCTTCCCATTTTATATGTGACCCCACTACCTCCTACTTTTCCCCTCGCCCCCCCGCCCGACCCCCGTCCCATGCACCCCACCGTCCAACACCACTTCCTCTGCAACCCACTACAGATAACTTTGTAGATACTATTTTGTAAAATTGTTATCTGTATACTTAGAGTGATATTCTCAACTAAATGGCACATGTAAACGTTACCCTTATTAGTTTAACACTTCTATCGGCAACTTAGCAAGCATAACACTGCACCATATTAGCAAGGATATGGTACAGGCTTATATTTTATTGTGGATGTACATAAACAAGTACAGATCAACTGTTAGAGAGCAACAAAAACCACCGACATGGAGATGGAGAGGGGGGAAAGATTAAGGGACATATTCACAAGGAGCCATCGCCGAATTAACGGCACTTTATCACAGCCAAACTCGTGATAAATGTACCCCCCCATTCACAAGCCGGTGTTAACAGCCCACAGCACCAGTATACCCGCGATAGCAGCCTCAAAAAACATCGCCACAGAGGACCCTCGCAATTATCGCTAATGAGATGCAGAGTAGGCGTTCCCATGACAAAAGCCGAGACAACAGCACACCTCAACATTCACAACGACCAGCCACATCCGCGATAAAAACACAAAACCGGCGATTAGGCGCGTTAGCACCAGGAAATTTACACCTGCTCTGACCTGGTGTAAAGTCGGACGGCAGCCAGCACCACAAAAGGGAGCACAGCCCAGGGCCACATCCAAAGGGCAACAGATGCCATGGAGCCACTCATCATGCGGCCCGGACACCCAAGAGGGCCACAACACCCACCTCCACCACCCCAGGACCCCAACTCACACCCGGAACACCACCCCCCGTACCACCCCCAACACCGGACTAAGAAATTGCACACCAACACCACGAATCCCAAAACAAACATCTTGCCTGATGTCACACAAGCAGCAAAATAAACATACATGCGTGACCAGAAAATGGAGAATCAGTCATACAGCAATGCAACCACCAACACAAAACCCCAGACAAACAAAAGCAGAAACAACCCCTAGGATGAGTCCTAGCTTCTCCCACTGGACAATCCGTAGCACACAGCCCGGTAGTCCAACTCCAAGAGAAGAAGGTGTGCCATGCGCGCAACAAAGGAAAGAGGGAGAGAGCGAGGGAGAGAGACGGAGTGAGATAGCACAAGCAGCGCAAGGCCGCACGGGCACCTGGCTCCACATGCCAACATGTGTGTGTGCATCACCATCCGTACACCATGAGCCCAAGGCCATGTCCAAATCTCAGTGCCAAAGCCACATCACATTCCCAAAACGAAAGTAGTAGTGAGACAAACATCAGGGATGAAAGCACCATTGTCCCAATGCAGAAGTCGGGAGGACACCTGCACCTCTGACCTTGGTCCCGAACGCGCCTGGAACACCCTGATAGAGATACAATGGCAGATGGGGAAGACTCCCACACCACGCATTCCGCAAATAAACCATCCAACTTATCCACAGCCCACACATAGAAGCCCCTGCCTGTGGTACCCCCACATGGGATGGCCTTGACACCCACGGAAACAGCAACCCATGTCCCACAACGTTGCACACACATTCAAATCATTGCTCAGAGCTGTGGCATATCCTCCACACAACAGCCGCAGTGTAGAAGAGTGCCTGTTCACGAGACGCACCAACGCAATGGCAGGCCATACCGGGCACATGCACAACACCCGTCACGTAGAACAGTACCGTGCACGTATGCTGCATTTACTGGGCACACTGCCACTGGCAGTGCTGCGGATCAGTTACAGGCTCAGCTTCCGCATTGCCCACATCACCTGCGTCCAGCCCTGATTCCACTGCCGAACATGCACATTCGAGTGTCCCATGGATGTCTGCCTATCCAACGCAACTGTTGATGAATTGGACTATGACTTGTGTTTGCGCCCCCTGTTGGATCACGAACAGGAGTGTAACCGAGACAGCCGTGCATGGGATGCCTTGACATACTGCGTATGTATTGGTAGTTGTGCATGGGAGATGGCACAATTCCTCGTGTGCAGTGACCACATCAAGGCGCTCCCCTATTGGGCTGCGTTGCGGATCGGTGAGACAGCATGAGCTGAGCACACCTGCCCGGACCACCTAATGGATTGGCTCACCCTGGTGTTCCTTGAACACGACAACGACGTACTATTGGAACACATTGCACATGAAGCTGCACGGGCATTCATGGACGAGTAACTACATACCTGCAGCCACATCCTATTGCCACCCACAGCACATGGCCCAACAACTTGTTGCACAGTGGGGATTGCTCACATATCCCACCAAAACAGAGGACACGTCTCCCTTCGGTCGGGCTCTGGATGCATGTGCGTGGAATAACACGTGTGCACACACACCTGTCCAAGGTGATGCAGGTCCATGGTCCGAGCAACACAGCGTCATTTGGCAACGTTGCCAATTCGGATACACTGCTCGGTGAGAGCACACACATGGCGATGTAGCACGACACGTGAACCTGTCGGACCCTCATACCTGATCACTGTCGGCAGAGCAGACAATTGCCGCACCCCGGAGGCAGAGCACCATGCAGACCCCACGTACAGTGAGTCGTGCCCCCTCACATGGGGCACTGTGCAGACGCCAAACAACACATGACTCGTCCAGCAAGGCAAGGTGGGCTGTGAGCGTTGCCATATGTGATAAATCTTGTCCATTTCAGCCCCAACATCATCTGCCCCTCGACATGTACCCATGCTGCGTGTAAGTGTCTTAAGCATGTCCGTGCCTGTTGTGGTCGTTGCCTCATCCGTACTGACACGCACATGCCAATAAAGCCTATGCCACTCCACTGGTGTCTAACTGTGAGGTGTGTTGTAAAGATTGTCCACTCGTGTGCCACAATGAGCCTCGTCCCAACACAGGGAAGAACTGACTGTCGCATGTGCAACGGGGGTGTATCCCTTTGGCAAGCTCCGCCTCTGTGAGCCAGATATTGTTTTTGCATAGGTGCTGGACGACATCTGATGCAGCCCCATCATCTACGCAGTCTGATGTGTCAGGGGCACACAGCCATGCAGCCATCACCCCGCCACACACACCGGACACAGAACCCGTATGAGGGGAGTTTTGTACCACATTGCCTTCATTGCTGATGTTCTGTGATTGCTATGTGTGTGGGCTGCATTGTAGGGGAATTGCCCCTGCAGCTCTGATTTCGTGTAGCCTTCTCCTCCTGAGATGGGGTGCCTTTGGATTGTGTGCTTTTCAGGGCCTGTTTTGCTTTTGACTTGGGTGATGTGTGCTCGCGGACTGATTTTGGGGCCTGGTGCATTGTTGGTCTGCTGAGTGTATTGTAAGGCATGGGTTGTGGTTGCACACGGAAACGTCGGAGTGTGACCTGTTCCTTTGAGGATGTGATCCGCACTTGGCTCCGTACATGTCGCTTCGTGGGCCATGTCATTTTCTTTGCGCAGCTGCTATGCTATCCGACATGCAGTGTTACTTGCATAGTCAGTGTGGGTCACGGATCTGCTGGTTTGCTGGATTCAGCATATGTGCAAGGGTAGGTTGTGATATTGGTGATAGGGGGGGCACTCTGTGCACATTGTGGATGGGGGCCTACTTGGCGTTTGGATGTGTGCTGCAGTGTGCCAAGGCATTCAGGGACATGTTCCAGGGTCATTGTGGGTGTAGTGTGTGCTGCACAAATCAACGCCGTATCTAATTCACAAAACTACATACTCGTTTAAACATAACAAACTATACTGCTTATTTGTTACCTCTATACCTTACTCCTAAAACCATGTAATCTTTCAAACATATGTCACGTCACTTTTGTACCATTGAAACTGATTACGACCTTCTCTTTACACTACAGATCCCATGAACATGCTAATAAAGGTATAAGTGCTATTTTCATACTAGATAAAGCTCTCTTACTTAATTTTTATAAACACTACTGTTTGGTGCCCAAAATGGGGGTAACACATGAGGAGAGGAAACGGAGGTGTAATCCTAAACTTTTATTTTACCGTTCCTTTAATATACGTATATTGAGGGTTTTAAGTGGGATGAAAAAAAATGCGGGTGTGTAAAAGGGGTAGCAGTGTTCAGCACCGGTAAGACCCAGCCCACTTAAAGTCCTGTGTATATTCGGCATAGAGACACACCCTAACAATTTTCATCACTTATAATCACAGTTAGTTTACTAGTGTGAAAAAATCGTACAGAAAATTTACTAAGAACATTTTTAATTGTTTTTTATCTCTCACACATTTATAAAATATCTCTTGTAAAGAAACGCCCCTGTCCTTTATTTCGTACGAACGAGCAATAAATAATCCCTTTACCAGCATCTAGTCACTAACTACTAACACTGTGCACTGTACCCAATTGTAAAGCAGAAATAGTGTTTAGATTATGTCTTAAAGTATCATCAAATGATTCAAACCATGCATACATACACAAAGCAACGTGCATGTTTACTTTGTCCATTTACTCTCTATGTAATCTGTGCACATTCTGAACGGGTTCGCAGTATATCACCTGTTTTCACTTATACTCAATTGTACCTTACAGTAAAAAATGACATCACAACCTATGCATATGTAATATTTCCTACATAATACAGTGCTTTTCTATACCATTGAAATTGATTGCAACATTCTTTATATAGTACAAATTCTACCAATATGCCAATAAACCAATAAGTGCTATTTTTATAATACAAAAAGCTGTATTAGATTATTTTTATAAACAGTACTGCTGGGGGCACAAAATGGTGGTGCAAGGTAGACAGAGTAAATGAAGGTGTAATTCCAAACTTTTTATGTATCGTCCCTTTACTATACGTATATTAACAGCTTTAACTGGGATGAAAAAATTGGCGGCTCTCTTAAAGGGGTGGTGGAGCCTACTACTGATAACACCCGGACCACTTAAACGCCTGCGTATATTCAGCAGAGGAACACACCGTGACAATTACTATCACCAATAATCACATTTACTTTACCACTGTGAACAAAATCGTACAGAAAATATACAAAGAACATTTTCATTTATTTTTTATCTCTCACATATGTAAAAAAATGACTTCTGAAGAAACGCTCCCAACAACTTAGATTTCCTAAGAACACCCAAATGCAAAGCCTCGCAATACCACACCAGCCTTGACTGACATTGAAATCTACCTCTCAGTGTAAAAATGAGACCACAAAGTGTGCACATAACATTTCTTCTTTTTTTCCATCTCTGTTAAGTTAATAACACATGAATTTTCTACTGTCACCCCTTCTCCACTATTTCCAGACTGAGCATAATTTCCAAACGTGCGACATTCTGTTTATCTCGCCGGAATAGATATACAAATTGAAACTAACGCTACATCGAATTTTCAAAACCATACAGGGTCATATTCACAAGAATGGCGATAACATTATCGCCGCTTTAGCGACAGGAAACTGCCGCTAAAGCGGCGATAATGTTATCGCTGGTCTTGAGAATATGACCCACAGTCTTTTACAGATGATAACTTACACTTTTTCTTTGTGAAAAACTCCTAAACATATATAAAGTACTTGTTTAACAACTAGTTACACATTATGCATATTTGAGAACCAATAAAACACCAGACTTTACTAACACTAAGGGGTCGATTCCGATCTCGGTCGGAGACGCACCCAACGCCATTCGATCGGGAAAAAAGCCATGCGAATGCCTGTTTCCCGACCGATCCGCACATGAATCCGAACGAACAAGTACGATGCGCACAACAGCGCAGATTCCGAACGAGTCGTACTCACCCAATCCAGATCCTGATCCCCGACCGAGCCGGATCCGTAAACGCAGATACGAGTCGCCCGGAAGCCAAAAAGCAGCCCCGTCCGGCCGGACAAGTACGATGCGCTTCCCGTACGCGCCGAACCCGTCGCTACGCTCGGCACGTCAAAGCATCCGGGAGAGGCGCACATAAGCTCCGATTCGCGCCACAACACGATCCACGGCTACGAGACGAACACGCCAGTGACGAGGACGAGGCGAAGCAACGACGAAGACGAACGAGACGAACCAACAATGAATCCCATCGTTCCGATCCTACCAATATTCTACATCTACTACCGGAACAGGCACGGACGCGTACGGCGCAGAAGGTAAGTCAGACACCAACCACAAACACAAACTACACGTACCCGACATATCACACACACACACACAGGGATGCAGAAATTACTTACTCCAGAAACAGCAGCACCATAGGGGCGGGATGCCCATCACCAATGCCACCTCTACCCAGGGGGGTGCCAGGTGCCTACCACTACTACCACCTCTACCCAGGGGGTGCCAGGTGCCTACCACTACTACCACCTCTACCCAGGGGGTGCCAGGTGCCTCCCACTACTACCACCTCTACCCATGGGGGCTGGATGCCTGTCACTACTGCCACCGCTACCCAGGGGGTGCCAGGTGCCTACCACTACTACCACCTCTACCCATGGGGGTGCCAGGTGCCTACCACTACTACCACCTCTACCCAGGGGGTGCCAGGTGCCTACCACTACTACCACCTCTACCCATGGGGTGCCAGGTGCCTACCACTACTACCACCTCTACCCATGGGGGTGCCAGGTGCCTACCACTACTACCACCTCTACCCAGGGGGTGCCAGGTGCCTCCCACCACTACCACCTCTACCCAGGGGGTGCCAGGTGCCTCCCACTACTACCACCTTTACCCAGGGGGTGCCAGGTGCCTACCACCACTACCACCACTACCCATGGGGGGCTGGATGCCTGTCACTACTGCCACCTCTACCCAGGGGGTGCCAGGTGCCTACCACTACTACCACCTCTACCCAGGGGGTGCCAGGTGCCTACCACTACTACCACCTCTACCCAGGGGGTGCCAGGTGCCTAACACTACTACCACCTCTACCCAGTGGGTTCCAGGTGCCTACCACTACTACCACCTCTACCCAGGGGGTGCCAGGTGCCTACCACTACTACCACGTCTACCCATGGGGGTGCCAGGTGCCTACCACTACTACCACCTCTACCCATGGGGGTGCCTACCACTACTACCACCTCTACCCAGGGGGTGCCAGGTGCCTCCCACCACTACCACCTCTACCCAGGGGGTGCCAGGTGCCTCCCACTACTACCACCTCTACCCATGGGGGGATGGATGCCTGTCACTAATGCCACCGCTACCCAGGGGGTGCCAGGTGCCTACCACTACTACCACCTCTACCCAGGGGTGCCAGGTGCCTACCACTACTACCACCTTTACCCAGGGGGTGCCAGGTGCCTCCCACTACTACCACCACTACCCATGGGGGCTGGATGCCTGTCACTACTGCCACCTCTACCCAGGGGGTGCCAGATGCCTACCACTACTACCACCTTTACCCAGGGGGTGCCAGGTGCCTCCCACTACTACCACCACTACCCATGGGGGGCTGGATGCCTGTCACTACTGCCACCTCTACCCAGGGGGTGCCAGGTTCCTACCACTACTACCACCTCTACCCAGGGGGTGCCAGGTGCCTACCACTACTACCACCTCTACCCAGGGGTGCCAGGTGCCTCCCACTACTGCCACCTCTACCCAGGGGTGCCAGGTGCCTCCCACTACTACCACCTCTACCCATGGGGGGCTGGATGCCTGTCACTACTGCCACCTCTACCCAGGGGGTGCCAGGTGCCTACCACTACTACCACCTCTACCCAGGGGTGCCAGGTGCCTACCACTACTACCACCTCTACCCAGGGGTGCCAGGTGCCTACCACTACTACCACCTCTACCCAGGGGGTGCCAGGTGCCTACCACTACTACCACCTCTACCCATGGGGGTGCCAGGTGCCTACCACAACTACCACCTCAACCCAGGGGTGCCAGGTGCCTACCACTACTACCACCTCTACCCAGGGGGCTGGATGCCTACTACTACCACCCCCACTCACAGGATGGCAAATACATGCCACAAGAAGCACACACCAGCAGAAAGAATGCAACACAAAGACATCCCCCCAACACCATGACAAGCGTGTGTAGACTGTGTCAAATGCCTACAACACTGAACAGGACTGTGGACATACAATGTGACCCCTATCACAAGTGCCACACATAAATGTGTGTGGCACCCACAATGCAAGCAGGCCATGACCATTGTGGCAATGGGGTCCAAAGCCCCATCATCACAGTGACCAAAATGTGAGTGTGGGGTCCATAGCTGAAGCACATATTGACCATTGTGGCAATGGGGTCCAAACCCCCATCATCACAGTGACCAACATGTGAGTGTGGGGTCCATAGCTGAAGCACATATTGAACATTGTGGCAATGGGGTCCAAACCCCCATCATCACAGTGACCAAAATGTGAGTGTGGGGTCCATAGCTGAAGCACATATTGAACATTGTGGCAGTAGGGTCCAGACCCCCATCATCACAGTGACCAAAATGTGAGTGTGGGGTCCATAGCTGAAGCACATATTGAACATTGTGGCAATGGGGTCCAAACCCCCATCATCACAGTGACCAAAATGTGAGTGTGGGGTCCATAGCTGAAGCACATATTGAACATTGTGGCAATGGGGTCCAAACCCCATCATCACAGTGACCAAAATGTGAGTGTGGGGTCCATAGCTGAAGCACATATTGAACATTGTGGCAGTGGGGTCCAGACCCCCATCATCACAGTGACCAAAATGTATGTGTTGACAAAGAATAAGCTGCAACTGCCAAACTGCATGGATTATTCCTGGTCACAGAACAACAAACACATCAGTGGCAAAGTAGTGCTTGTGTCCCATAGCAACATAGAATGGGGGAGGCAAACAGTGCAGTGCAAACAAGACATACCTTTGGCCATGTGCAGACAAACATCACCCATGGGGGCTGACACTGTCAACACTCATCAATGACTCAATGACAGAAGTGACCATCAGAATTCAGACCCACATATTTGCACCAATGGGCACACAAATTCAGATACCCAGTGGAGACTGTAGAAGGGAGGTGAACAGATACCATACCATGGCAGCAATGGGGGACACACACAATGATCATTGTGCTGACTGATGACCTAGGAGTCCCAGGGACAGCAGGGCAAACACACCAAACAACATACAGCCAATGGCACACTAAAGATATGCCAATGCAGTGGTGCAGATGCACAAACACAAACAGGCAGACCCACACTGCACATCAAACACAACAGGTGAGGGGGGTACCAGTGTCCCCAGGCAAACACACAACACATGAGGAGGCCTGAATACCAATTACACAGACGTGCATACAGTGCCACACAAAGGTAACTCATGGATCCAAATCCCCTATGTGGGCAATCAGGCATTGTCAGATGAGTGGGAGCACAAATCACACATGTCACACAAGCATGTAGGAACAGCAACTGACACAGCAAGACACACAGACACCACAGCACCACACCCAGGGCCCCCACAATGTGGTGACCCTGGGCTGCATTACAATCCCACTGTGATGACAAAGCTAGATGTCGTTCACACTGTGAACCACAGTCATGTGTCCTGAGCAACAAACTACCATCACACCTACACAAGCACAAATCAACCAGCACGGCCTGTCAGCCAAGGCCAACATGGAGGCAGGGGTCTAGCCGGGCAACAACTCTCATCTGCACACACTCAACACCACACACCTCGACCTCCAACAATGTGCAGCAGTGAAGCTCACATGCACTGGTGACATTGCACATGCACCCATGACAATCCCAGGAGGGGGGTGGGAACCAAGGTGCAGGAACACATCACACATGGCCACTCTACCAGACTCCTGAATGTCTGACACACTGCACACTACGCTGTACATGGACATGACGGCAATACCACACCAACCAATGGGATCCCAGCCACAGTCACACACCTATGAAGAAGCCGAGGTCACCCACAAAGGACACACATAGACAACTACCAACATTGCAGCCCTGAGGAGTGCCAGCAGTCACACACACAACGTGTCACAACCAATGAAAGCTAACACAAACCAGAAATCACATGACAGGTGTCAACAACAAGTGCAAAGGGGAATCCGGACTGTGACACATCAGCGTCTGCCCACAAACTCAGCCCTGACAGCAAACACACCTATGGGTGACACCCTGATGACCAGTAATGTGCCGTGCACCCACATCACAGAGAACCCAGGGAGAAGACTTTGGGGGAACATAGCTCAACTCAGCAAGCATCACAAACAGGAACATCACTAGGGATCCCAGCATGCACAGCAACATGGAAGTGAACACACACACATGCTCATTCAACACACACCTTGGGCGCACGAGATGTCACAGGAGTACACACTGCCATGAGGGGACTCCACTCCTGTGTGAGGAAAGCTGTGCCATATGTCGCATCAGTAGGGCTCCATCATGTCAGCAGAACACTTGGTCACACAGTCAACAATTAGCACCAAATGAAGGCTCCCGTCACATCAGCCTGGTCATGGGAATGTCAACGAAATCAACAGCACAGATCCAACACACATGTATAGCAAGTTGCACTGACAACACAGAAGAGTCCTTCCCCATTGATGCCCAAACCTGCATGTCCAGTGGAGATGGCCACACGGTCAGGGAACTAGACTAATTGAACAATGGCAAACACAACAGATGTGCATGGGTGGAACCCACAGATGTGACATTGCTAATGTAAGTAGGAAATCCCATTGCCAAATATTGAATACATGACACCCTCAGACGCTGCTAGGGACGACATGGATTCACCACAGGATAGGACACTGTCCCCCTGGAACACATGGGTACATGCACAGTAACACTTCATTTTCATGAGTCCAAAAATCACCATCACTGCAGCAAGGGCACGGTTAGCATCATCAACATCATGTACATCAGAAGCAAAACCACTAGAGAACAGAAAGTAGCTTTATTCAGCATGTGGGTTCAAAACTTGGAAGAACTGCAAGGTATCAACAAAGGCCAATGGCCAGTCCATCAAGGAAGTCTATACAGGGTGACAGTGGCAGATGTCACCCTATGCATGCCTGCACTAATCACAACCGGGGACAATCCCCTAGGAGGGGCATACGGGGGCCAGGCCAGGCACCGCAGGGACAGGATCAGGGCTCACCAGGAGGAGGCAGGGAAGGGGTGGTGGGTGCTGGAGAGCCACTGACAACTGCAGTGGAGGTGTCTGACATGGTGTGTGCCGGCACAACTGGGGGGCATGACTCAGATGTTGTGGGTGCCGGCACAACTGCAGTGGACCCTGCAGATGGAGTGGACAGGTCCGCCACTGCAGCGCCCAAGTCAGACAGGGTGATAGTGGACTCCACTGCAGTGCCCACCTCCAGGGGAGGAGAATGGGGATCAGGAAAGGTGGGCAGGACAGAGGGGGAGGACACCCTCACCACATCAGTGGTACAGACAAGCGCAGCGGGGGTGTGGGGCCGGAAGAGCAAGTGGCAGGGGGAGAAGGCCTGACCCTTCTGGGGATGGTGTATCTGTGGGTGGGGGAACCTGGGGCAGGGTGTGGTGGGGGCACCTGTGGAGTGGGGGCCTGAGGGATGGAGGAAGGAGACTTGGTGCCTGAGCTGCAGGGCGGCGGCGGGGTCTTGCTCTTCCGGGACCGGGGGGACTTGCGGGTGGGGGCCTCAGTCGGTCCGCGCCTGGGGGATGGTGTCCGGGGGCCAGGGACACTCCGCTCTGTGTGGGTGGGCTTCCTCTTCCCCCTGAATGCTGGATCAGCTGGGTCGGAGGGGGAGAGGCCAAGGTCACAGAGGAAGAGCCGCTGTGTGTATGGGGTTGCAGGTGAGGCAAGGGAGGGGTCTTTGGAGGGAGAGGCAACTGAGGACTGCGCAGTGCTTGTGGATGCGTGTGTTTGTGCCTGTGCCCCAACCCCTGTGAGTGTGGTTGCAGTCCCCTGACGGTGCGTGCGTGTGCGTCTTGTGTCTGGCGTGTGTGTCCGTGTGCTGCATGTGTCTGTGCTGGTGTGTGCCTGTGCCAGTGTGTGTGTGCTTGGGACGGGTAAGGTGCTGGGGAGTGTGGATGGGGCAGAGGCAGGAGGGGTGAGGGACTGTCGGAGGAGGGACACTGCTGCCGTCAGGGAGGAGTCCATGGACCTATTGCCCTCTGTAGGTCAGACATGCCCGATGAGATGCCCTCCATGAATGACACCAGCTGAGTCAACATACTGGTGTGTGCATGGAGGACACTCAGCATCGCTGTCTGTCCTACATGGAGCTGGCGGAGGAGGTACACAGACTCCTCACTCAGGGCAGCAGGGGACACAGGTGCAGGGGGTGCGGTGCCTGGCCCGAAGGAGACACGCTCCCGAACATGGGAGCCTCCACGGACCTCGGGAATGGGAGCCAACGGGAAGGCGGTGGTGGTGGTGGTGGTGGCGGGGACACCAACACTAGCTGGGGTGTGGTGGCTGCTGACACCCGCCTCCATAAGGGAGTCATCGTCCGAGTTGCTCTGGTCCTCAGCTGAGGTGGATGGTGCTGAGGACTCCTCGGTGTGGCTCCCCTCGCCCTCTGTGCCACTGGGTCCCTCCGACCACTCCTCGGCTGCTGACCCAGTCTGGCTCTGTGGCTCCTCCTGGTCCGTGGAGCTGTCCCGTCCTGTGGCCGTGGATGTATCTGCAATCAATAGGGAAACAGACAGACATCAGTCACCTGCACCGAACGCACACACCACAGTAAGTACAGCACATTACAGAGCAAGCCCTGGCATCCTTAGTTGAACATTGCTAAAACTGCACAAACAGAACAGGAGAAGTCAATTGTCAGTCTGATGGTCAACCATGGCACTCACATCCCACCTGGCCTTGCACCCATCTGTATGGTGTCTGTGGGATGGCAATACCCCGGTGTGGACACATGCACCACCTACACAGTATTTGGACAGTGCAGAGAACCCGGTGAAGCATGTGGACATGCACACATCACAACTCTTGCCACTGAGTCAGTGCAGGTGTCCGGATGAAAGGGATGCCCAGAGTCAAATAGGAAATGCATGTGATGCATACCAGCGACAGACACCATGATGCACCCATGTCCTGATAGCCATTGCCACAATGGTGTGCATGTAGCAAATGTCACTCCCCTGCAGGATCACTAATAGGAAGTCACATGCCATGGCACAGCCATGCCTGCTAAGTCATACATAACTGTCTCCAGTCACATGGGCAGGGCAGCCAGACAACAACACTCTGCACTATGTCACAATAGTAGATCATGGGGAATGCAAGTCCTGGAGCTGAACAAGTGCACATGTACATCCCCCACACACCACATCATCTGTACCCTCATCTGTCCAGGTAATACCCATTGTACATATGGGAGACCTGTAACACTAACCTCTGCACCTGAGCACATCACAATCTGCTGTGTATGGGAAACAGCTGCCTGAACCTCATATTCGCATACCCCAGTCTGCACGGTCAGGTGATCAAACACCTATGTGTCACACATGTATCATCTCCTATGGTCACATCTCCGGTGGCATGCAGAGCCCTAACCGAGGAACACCCCAGCAGACCTGACAACGAAGCCACAGCACACTGACACAGAGGCAGACACCTGAGGGGACGAATCACTGAGCAAAACGTGTCAGCTGATACACGGCAGTGGGAGTACAGAGTGTATTGTATGGCCTGGAGTAGGCATGTCTGTCCTGTCCCACATGAATGAGGGATGAGCCCTGGACAGTAGGCAGCTGGCTAAGTATGTGTGACACACGTTAAATACACACTCCTGGGGCACAAACATTGTTCCCACCCGCAGCATGGGTGTGTGCCAGATACCCCAGGCACATGTGGTGGATCAGCTCAGAAATTGGGCCACATATCAAAATGACACGCAGAACACATGTCAGAACACAGGCAATGTGTAAGCAATGGACCCACCCATGATTAAGCCTGGGCGGTGAACTACGCTACGCTCGCGGAGCTTGCGAAGTTGCGGTAACTTCGCGATTCGCGTAGAACGCGAAGTTACCGTGCACTACGCAATTTGCGGCGTAGCGTAGCTGTTTTTCTTCTTCGCGCGCTCAATATACGTTCTCGCACGCGTGGTAACGACCTACCGTGATTCTGCGATCGCCGACGCAACTTCCTATCCGTTCGCGGGCGCCACGAGATTTGGAATCCGGCCGCACGATCCCGCGAGAGTGTGCGAACGCGAACACGTCATTCGGACGCGCGATCTGACTTCCGGCGGCAGTGTTGGTAAGATCGCGATCCCGAACACGAAGAAACTACAATCTGGCGAAGAATATATCTCGAGCATCATAAAACCTTCTCGAAAATGATGAATTAGTTCATTTTGCACAAAAACTCCTCAGGTTGTCATTTAGAGATGTAGTTTGGTGAGCAAGGAGTCCTTTTCTTTTTTCCAAGAGGAAGGAAGTGCCCCTGATTCTCAAACTTCCTGTTCCTGTCCAGCAGGCTCCTCCCAGTGCTTTGTCCATGTGCTGTTCACTTTCATTTGGATTTGGAGCTGGAAGGATCACTTTTTGTGTCTGTCTGCTGCATCATATCATTGGATTGGATTTGAGGACTCTTGGATTTGAGATTTTACAAGTAAGTTGGAGAATTGGTGTACTTGTTTGTTTTATTGGGGCTTGTTTGTACCTACATTTTTTTGTGGTATTTCCATACTTTTTAAAATGTATTGTTGTGGCCTAGTTGTTTTTCTTTGATTGGAATTTCAGCCAGTAGGCCCGGACTCGAGCCAGAGGTACCCATGGGTGCATGTTTCTGTGGTGTCTGTTGAATTTAAAGTTTAAACATCATGTAGGCCGGGCATCCATGGATGGCATTGGATTGATTTGCAAAATGTGGGTTTTGGGGTGGTATTTTATATTTTTGGGTGTTTGAATAGGCCTTTTCAGGCAGTAGGTAACCCTGGGCGTTCAGCTCGCGGACTTTGGGCAAGTCCGCACTGCGCGACAACGCGGACTTACACTTTTTATCTTCTTCGCGCTCAATGTACGTTTCGCGCGCGCGATAACGACAATTTGTGACGATCGCGATGCCGAACACGCAGAATTTACAATCTGGCGAACAATATCTCTCGAGCATCATTAAACCTTCTCGAAAATGTTGATTTAGTTCATTTTGCACAAAAACTCCTCAGGTTGTCATTTAGATGTAGTTTGGTGATCAAGGAGTCACTTTTTTTTGTTTTACAATTTTTTCCAAGAGGTAGCAAGTTTCCCAGAGTCTCCAATTGCCTGGTCCTGTCCTTTGTCTTCACTTTTTGTTATTTTGGGTGGCCTGGCCATGTGGGTGGCGGCCATTTTGTAAAGCCAGGCATTGTGCTTTTGCCATAGGCCTGCATTGTCTGTCTTGTGTTCCTTTTCTTGTTGTTCTGGGTGGCCTGTCCATGTGTTGGCGGCCATTTTGTGTGAACAGCCACTGTGCTTTTGCCATAGGCCTCAAAGCTTGCGGCCTAGTGTGCCAGTAGGCCCGGCGGTAGTCATCCTCATGGGTGCATAAAAACTGTTTCTGTGTTGTCTGTTGAATTGTAACATAATTTAGGCCATGGATGGCATTGGATTGATTTGCAAAATGTGGCTTTTGGGGCGTATTTTATTTTTTTGGGTGTTTGTTAAATAAATAGGCCTTTTCAGCCAGTAGGTAACCCTGGGCGTTCAGCTCGCGCACTTTGGGCAAGTCCGCACTGCGCGACAACGCGGACTTACACTTTTATCTTCTTGCGCGCTCAATGTACGTTTTGCGCACGCGATAACGACAATTTGTGACGATCGCGATGCCGAACACGCAGAATTTACAATCTGGCGAACAATATCTCTCGAGCATCATTAAACCTTCTCGAAAATGTTGATTTAGTTCATTTTGCACAAAACACTCCTCAGGTTGTCATTTAGATGTAGTTTGGTGATCAAGGAGTCATTTTTTTTTTGTTTTACAATTTTTTCCAAGAGGTAGCAAGTTTCTCAGAGTCTCCAACTGCCTGGTCCTGTCCTTTGTCTTCACTTTTTGTTATTTTGGGTGGCCTGGCCATGTGGGTGGCGGCCATTTTGTAAAGCCAGGCATTGTGCTTTTGCCATAGGCCTGCATTGTCTGTCTTGTGTTCCTTTTCTTGTTGTTCTGGGTGGCCTGGCCATGTGTTGGCGGCCATTTTGTGTGAACAGCCACTGTGCTTTTGCCATAGGCCTCCAAGCTTGCGGCCTAGTGTGCCAGTATGCCCGGAGGTAGTCATCCTCATGGGTGCATAAAAACTGTTTCTGTGTTGTCTGTTGAATTGTAACATAATTTAGGCCATGGATGGCATTGGATTGATTTGCAAAATGTGGCTTTTGGGGCGTATTTTATTTTTTTGGGTGTTTGTTAAATAAACCTTCTCGAAAATGTTGATTTAGTTCATTTTGCACAAAAAACTCCTCAGGTTGTCATTTAGATGTAGTTTGGTGAGCAAGGAGTCATTTTTTTTTTGTTTTACAATTTTTTCCAAGAGGTAGCAAGTTGCCCAGAGTCTCCAACTGCCTGGTCCTGTCCTTTGTCTTCACTTTTTGGTTATTTTTGGTGGCCTGGCCATGTGGGCGGCGGCCATTTTGTTAAACCAGCCACTGTGCTTTTGCCATAGGCCTCCAAGCTTGCGGCCCAGTATGCCAGTAGGCCCAGAGGTAGTCACCATGGGTGCATAAAACTGTTTCTGTGTAGTCTGTGGAATTTTGGCATCATTTAGGCCATGGATGGCATTGAATTGATTCAATTGAATTGCGAAATGTGTTTTTTTTGGAGGGTCTGACTATTTCACTTTTTGGGTGTGTTAAATAAATGCCTTTTTTGCGTGTATACTGTGTAATTATAATTGTGTTGTTGTAGTGGTTGTCTAACTTTCCAAAGTGTTTTTAGCCATGTGGATTTTAGTTTTTGCATTAAGGCATCCTTTGTCTGCCCATATATAGGCCTGCTTGAGTTCATTGTTTGCCGTGCCTTGTGCCTGTGAGTCACCATGTTTCTGGGGGCCATTTTGTTGTGGTAGTTATTAGTGTGCTGTTTTTGCCACATAGGCCTGCGTGTCTTTCCATTTTTCCTCTTGTCTTACTGCTTCCAAATCCAACCCCATTGCCAGCTGCAGCTCCCTGATGCTGCTATATAATACATCCCACGTGATGCACAAATTTAGGCCAAACATGCTCCAGTACATTTTTGTTTTTGTTCTTTACTATTCTTATTCTTCCAGAGTGTACACTAGCACTACACAGTAGCCAGGAAAGCCCTGGCCTTGTTGTCAACGTCTCATAAATGGCTACACTGTGTGTTGTTGTTCACAGAGTTTCTGAAATTTAATAATTGAGGCCACCACACACTAAGTTCTATATTCTATTTGTTTGATTTGTGCTATGTTTGACTGATGTTCTGGCTTTTTGCTTTTAGGTGCACAAAGACTGAGGAGGAGGTGTGTCTCTCATCATTGCCTGTTGCACTTCCAGACAGACATCCTGCTGCTGTACACACAACACAACGTGACGTGTGACCTGACCAGACATCTCTGCAACTGAGTGCTGCTGACATCTGAAGAAGATGGGCCCAAAGAAAGCAGGTACCAGGTCCTCCAGTACCAAGAAAGTTGCTATTGAGAAGAAGAAGGAACAGAAGAAGCAAGTGACACTGAAGTCTGGTGTGCCGGCCAATACCTTTTGGGAAAAAAATTGCGCCTGCAGCAGCGGTGTCCGGGGGCAAGCTGGGGGCAGCACCTCCGCATCAGTGGACCCAACACACCAACCCAGGCCCAAGCACATGAGTGGGGAAGAGGTAGCCAGCCTAATGGTGGAAAGCAGTGATGCTGAGCCGGAGATAAACTTATCGCTATCTCAAAGTAGTACCCAATCAACGCAGGAGGAAACACAGCAGATAAGTGGTCAACAACAACAGCCGCAACCACCGCCCGCAATAGTAGTTGTTGTTCCTCCTGAAGTAGGGGCAGTTCAGGAAATTGAGCTTCATGCAGAGGTAGAAGAAGAAGCCACTCATTCAGAAGATCCATTGTCTTCCAAATCCCCAGCAAGGAAAAGGAGGGGTAGTCCATCAAGTTCTTCGCCAAGCCCCCCTTCTGATGATCTAGATGCCACTTGGAAGCCACAATCTGAGTCTGAGAGGGAGCCACGTTCCAAGACCAAGCTAGGGAAAAGGAAGGTTCCAGAAAGCCTTACACTTATGGAGGTCGATGTAGAAGAGCAAGATGATGATGATGATGACGACGAGCCAGTCATCACGAACATCACTCCCGGCCCCGAGGAGATGGAGACCAACATTCTTACTCTATCCAAAATCGCTGCGAGGGATGTAGCACGCATACCTCCACAGGTAACACCAACACGACCTACAGCTTCCATGTTTGCATTAGCAAAGGCCCGGCAGCGACCTACATCCAGCACAACCACCACCTCTGTAGGAGTAGGTAGTGGTACAGCAGCACAGAGTCAAATTCAACACACACCCTACAGATCATCCGGCATTGGAAGTGGCACCTCCAGCAGGAGGCCAAAGTTAAGCTCCCCAGTTTGGGACTTTTTTACGGTTAGCGAAAGGAGGAGAACATTGCTATATGCTCCATTTGTAATACCTCTGTTAGTCGTGGTAAGCTTGGTACAAACTATGGTACCGGAGGCCAAATGACCCATCTGAAAAAACACCACTTGATCAGCTGGGAGGACCACCTTCGCGCCATAAAAAAACTGCAACCATTGGTGTTGGTGGGGATAAAGGAGTAGAAGAAGAAGATCCGATCACGGTGGAAGAGGAAGGACAGGGAGACATTCTCTCTGGTAGTGGTACACAAGGTGTCCCTGACCCCAGCAGTGCAGTCTTAACATTGCACACATCTTCAGCAACATCTCAGTGGCACAAGAGTAAGAGTCAGCCGGAGACACCAAGAAGTACCAGGTCCGCACTACCAAAAGTGCGTTGAGCCTAAGAGAAAGGAAACCATGCAGCCTACCATTATCAGCATGTTTGGGGGTGAGGGGCAGTACTGAACGCAACCACCCAATAGCACGTTTGTACAATGCGAAGCTGGCTAAAATGTTAGCACTGGACCTTCTCCCTTTTTCTTTTGTTGAAGGGTTGGGTTTTGTGGAATTTGTGTCAACCATCTGCCCAAAATGGCATGTTCCCAGCCGCTACTATTTTGCCAGAGTTGCAGTTCCAGCACTACATCACGACGTGCTGGAATTGCTAGGAAAGGCCTTGAAGCAGAGTGCTGTTCACAGTATCCACCTGACTACAGACATGTGGACCAGTTGCCAAGCCACAGATTACATGTGCATTACTGCACACTGGATCAGTTTTGTGGGGGTTAGAGAACAGGTATCTGCTGGTGTTGATACTGCAGAGATTTTTCATGCCACTCGCAAACATGCAACTGTAGCCATGTTTGCCATGGAGAAATCTCATACTGCTGCAAACATTTTGGAAGAGTTTAACAGCAAGGTCTTTGAGTGGCTGCGCCCAAGAGGGCTTACGATTGGTTTTGTTGCCACGGACAACGGCAGTAATGTAGTTTTGGCCATGCGCAATGGTGGCTATTTCAGGGTCCCGTGTTTGGCACACTGCATTAACATTGTTGTTCAAGACTTTTGAAAAATGAATCAAAAGTCAGCAACTTACTGGTCACCTGCAGAAGAATATGCACACATTTCAGCCATTCTTTTAAAGCCCAGAAGCAGCTGAGGGTCATTCAACGTGAGCATAAACAGCCAGTCAAAGCGCTCATCCAGGAGGTGCCAACACGTTGGAACTCAACTTATTACATGCTTGATCATCTGTTTGAACTGTACATACCACTCAATGCTTATGTCATGCAAAGATTAGGGGAACCTACTGTGAGAGGCATGACCGTTGAGATGGCTCAATGGGACCTCATTAAATGCCTGACTGAGATGCTACTTCCTTTTGAGATCTTCACACGTGAAGTCAGCAGGGAGGACTGTACTATGGGCCAAGCTATCCCATTGTTGCACATGCTAGAGCAACAGCTGAAGGATGTGTCTGAAACGTACACAGGTGTGGATGACAAACAAGACGCATATCATTTGGCGGAGACCTTAGCCGCTCGCTTATCGGAAAATACAAGGATTAAAAATAAAATTTTGTCACAACCACATTACACTAGTGCCACAATTTTGGATCCACGGTACAAAGTATTTCTGAACAGCAAGGCAGTAATTCCTTTTCGGAAGTGGATGTTGCCAACTACAAAACTTTGATAGCTAAGGAAGCAACTATTTTCGAAAGCGAACGGCTGTTAATTACAGGCCCCCACCCCAGGCCATAACCAGTACTACAGGGCATCCAGAGTCAAGTTCTACTTCGAGCCTGAGGGCAGTGCATTTGCCTCCCAGCAGTCACCTACACCAACAATAACATCAAGAACAGGATCATCCACAGCACAATGTGCAACTGATTGGTTTCTACAGCAGGGGTATGGTAAGTCCAGTGCTGATGCAAAGGCAAAACAGGCCGAGCACATCCGAGCACCCCTTAACATTGAGCGGATGGTCCAGGCCTATCTGGATGACCCAACAGAGGTCTTCATGGATGGAAACCCATTGGTGTATTGGTATGGGAAAAGAAGCCAATGGACAGTGCTCAGCAGGCTGGCGATAAAGTATCTCGCTTCCCTGTCGCAAGTGTCTCTTCTGAGCGTGTTTTCAGTGCTGCTGGTGCCATTGTAACTTCGAAAGGACCAGTCTCTCGGCCCAAAGCGTGGAGAGGTTAACCATGATCAAAATGAATCAGCACTTTATACCCCCGGATTACAAAATACGTGAATCACAGCAGGAAGAGGAGAGCGACTTGGATGACGTAAATAGTGCGTTACAGGACCTACTTCTGTCCGAACCACCAGAGTTTGAGGACGAGCTCCTCTTCCCTGACAACTAGGCTTTCAAATTGTTGCTTTCTTCCTTCCTTTATGTGTCTGTGTGTTGGAAACGGGGTTACCGAGTCCGTTACGGTAGCATGGCGCAAAGCGGGGAAAGGCACGCGAAGGCAATGTGTAAGGCAGTTGTGCAGCACACTCTTACTTTAACTCAGAAATGCGGAGCAATAACCGGACACCACACCAGGCTTGTATAAGTAAAAATCAGGTTTCTTTATATCAATCAAGATTGCGTTGGATTATGCAAATTGTACATTACATGTTCCTAACTGGTACACATTCTTTTAAAAAGACCCTCAACAGTTCTGGCCACTAAAAGGCAGCAGAAATCAGTTCCTTTAAAAACACAGCACCAATAACGATTCGGGTGCACTAACAAATTAGGGCCTAGAACATGCACAACACTTTTTAGGCATTAACATCTCTGGCCCCTGGGCACATACATCAGGCCTCGGTATTCAATACAGCCTGTGGTACACTAGGCGGGAGGGAATCCTAGAGGGAACCCCTCAACATGTCCAGCAGCTGGGGCTTCCCTATGAGGGGGACTCCTATATCTCCCAGGGGAGGTGAGGGTTAAATTAGGCTAGGGCCCTTTCTCACCCGGTGCCTGGCCTGGTACAAATCCTCAATGAGGGCTCTTCCCTCGTTAATCGTGGCCCCCGGCCCCCAGGGGCTTAACCTAGAGCCCTAGGGGCCTCCTGGGCTCACCTGCGGTGCTGGAGATGGTCGCTGTGCCTCTCGACGGACTCTCCCCCGGGCCAGCCCTCTGTTGGACGGGGCGGGGCCCGGCGCGAGTCTCACGGCCCTCCGGCCGGCGCTGGCAATTCTCCTTGAGGCTATGGAGCCTCTCGCAGCGTTATCGCGTCGTTGGGGGCCGGTATGCCACTCCTCCGGCCCCCGTGGAGTCAGGAGTGAAACAGAGGGACACGGAGCGGGAGCCGGCAGTCCTTTCAGACGGCTCCGGCTTCCCGCGAGGACACACGAAGTCCTTCCTCACCTCCGGACGTGCTGGGGGGCGGGCTCTTGACGGCGCCCAATCCTAGCGCGGCGGCGATTCTTCCTGGGGCTCCCGTTGGCAGTGGAGCCCCTCGGACGTCTTCCCGATTGGCTCCTGCTGGGCCAATCGCGTCGCGGCCTTCTCCTCTTCCGGGGGCTCCCGTTGGCAGTGGAGCCCCTCTGACGTCTTCCCTATTGGCTCCGGCTGGGCCAATCGCGTCGCGGCCTTCGTCCGTTGCTGGGCGACGCCTTCCGCCTCCTTCTTCTTGGGCTGCTGGCTCCGGCGGGGCCAATCCCGTCGCGGCCTTTTCGGGGGCGCGACCTATGACGCGGTCAGCGTCCCCGGCCCCACGGCAACGGCGTCCACGGGCCTGGAGGCCGCAGTAGGCCTCAGCTCGGTTCACGCGGCCCTCGGGGGCTGCGGCGGTGTTATTCTTGGCCGCGCTTGCAGCGGCAGGGGTCTCGGGCCCAGCGGTGATTTCTGGGGGCTTCGGTGGGGGCGCGGACGGCGCACCTCACCACAGTTATGCACGGGGAGAGGTCTTCCTCACCTCAGCTCCCCCTCTTCACGCGGCGACGGCCACGGCGGTCTTCCGGTCACAAGGTCAGTGACTGGGGGGGGTCAAGTTCACATGGAGTTGCAGCGCGGGGCGCGCTGACAGCCTTATTCACAGGGCTGTGTGGGAAGTGTTCTTGGGGGACAGTCCAGCTGTCGGTGTGGATAGATAGGGGGTGAAGGCCTAGCGCTTAGGACACAGCGCTTCGCCTCGTGATCCCCATTCGACGGTTTCACTTGAGATCCTGTTACTCTTGGATTCAGCAAAGTTCTTCTTATGAACAGTGGGGGGTTGTGAGTTGGTGATTCTGGGAGTGCTTGATGTTCCTCCCGGCACGCTGGAGATGGTTCCCTGGGTCCCCTCACACTGGGCAAGATCAGTGGGTGGTGGGCGTTCCTCAGCTATCTTACGGCAGCAAGGCCTTGACCCTGTCAGCAGCAGTAGTGTAGGTCTCCCCCTAGGCCCTAAAGTCTATACTCCGGCGCAGGTTCTCCCAGGTTCAGCGGTGCCTCAACCTAACTAACTAAAGGTTTTCCCTCCAAGCCTCTTATACCCCTAGGTCAGGTGACCCTCCTAAAGGCGGCAAAACGTAACTCCTCCCACAGCCCGGAAGGTTCTGGAACCTTCCACCTACCTAGCTATGGGGCCCAGAGGCGGGGACGGGATGGCTACTGTATCCCTTGTCCCAGCCTGACTCTGGCTACTAGCGTGTATGTGTGGAAGGCCCTCTGCAGTAGCAGGGGCCTGTGGCAGCCATCTTTAGTGAGAGAGCACCTGCACCTCAGCACTGACCAGCAGTGGCAAGGCGCCCGGAGACCTAGGTCCAGTAAAAATATGGTGGCAAAAATGAGGCGCAAAAGGGAAAAAACAGGGCAAGACCACCCTAGGGCTGACAGGTCTAACACGCGTCCCCCCAGCCGAAAGAGGGGAGAGCTTCCCAACCTCTAGGGAGTTCTCTTCACTAAGGCGGAAAAACCGGGAGAGACCGTCAGCGTTGGCGTGGTCTACACCGGGTCGATGTTCCACCCGAAAGTCCATCCCCTGGAGGGAAATGGACCATCTCAACAATTTGGGATTTTCGCCTCTCATCTGCATGAGCCAGCGAAGGGGTCTGTGGTCGGTCTGGATCAAGAAGTGACAACCAAAAAGGTATGGCCTCAACTTCTTCACAGCCCAAACCACAGCAAAGGCTTCCCGCTCGATGGTACTCCACCGCTGTTCCCGGGGAGTAGTCTTCGGGAGATAAAGGCCACTGGCTGGTCTTGGCCATCGTCATTCAGCTGCGAGAGCACAGCTCCTATGCCATGCTCAGAAGCGTCTGTCTGCACGATAAACTCCCGTCCGAAGTCTGGAGTCCTGAGCACCGGGGCGGTGCACATGGCACGTTTAAGAGTCTCAAAGGCATCCTGGCAGGCAGCCGTCCAGATTACTCTGCGTGGCTGCTTCTTGGAAGTCAATTCCGTCAATGGGCCCACGATGGTTCCATATCCCTTGACGAACCGGCGGTAGTATCCCGTGAGGCCGAGAAAAGCTCGGACCTCTGTTTGGGTCTTGGGGGCTCCCAGGCCATGATGGTCTCAATCTTGGCTTGGAGGGGTTGCACCTTACCTCCGCCCACCAGGTGTCCCAGGTACACGACAGATCCCTGTCCAATCTGGCACTTGCTGGCCTTGATGGTTAGACCAGCCCGTTGCAAAGCCTGTAGTACCTCCTGGAGATGCTGCAGATGGTCCTCCCAGCTGCTACTGAAGACAGCTATGTCATCCAGGTAGGCAGCAGAGAAGGCCTCTAGGCCAGACAGCACCTGGTTCACCAACCGCTGGAAAGTGGCTGGAGCATTTTTCAACCCGAAGGGCATCACACAGAATTGAAAGTGGCCCTCGGGGGTGGAGAACGCAGTCTTCTCCCTTGCTCCTTCCGCCATGGCGATCTGCCAATAGCCTGATGTTAAATCAATGGTACTCAGGTACCGGGCTGCTCCCAGCCGGTCAATGAGCTCATCCGCCCGAGGGATCGGGTGAGCGTCGGTCTTGGTGACTGAGTTGAATCCACGATAATCCACACAGAACCGAAGTTCTGGTGTGGTGCCCGGGGAGGCCGCTTTCGGCACCAACACTACCGGACTAGCCCAATGGCTACTGGAAGGCTCAATCACCCCCAGTTCTAGCATCTTGACAACCTCACCCTGGATACTAGCCTTGACCTTATCGGACAGCCGGTAAGACTTGTTCTTCACTGGCGGACTGTCCCCTGTGTCCACATCATGGGTACACAGGTGCGTGATTCCAGGCGTGAGGGAAAACAACGAGGCGTACTGCCCCAAGACCTGGCGGCAGTCCCTCTGTTGCTCTGGGGTCAAGGATGGGGCGAGGACTACTCCCTCTACCGAACCATCCTTCTCGTGGACCGCCAGAAGGTCTGGCAGAGGCTCACTCTCCTCCTCCTCACTTCCATCCGTTATCATCAAGAGAGTGAGCTCGGAACGCTCCTGGTGTGGCTTCAGGCGGTTGACGTGGAGCACCCTGTGGGGTTGACGGGGGTCTTCATGTCGACGACATACGTGGTCTGGCCTTTCCTTTCTAAGATCTCAAACGGCCCAGTCCACCGGTCCTGGAGGGCGCTAAGCTCTCCTGGCTCCATGACCCACACCTTCTGTACAGCGTCTAACTCTACCGTCCGCGCGTTCCGGTCATACCATTGCTTCATGACGGCCTGACTTGCCTCTAAGTTGTCCGAGGCCTCCTTCCACAGCTTGGCCACTTGGCTGCGGAACGCCAGCATATAGCTGACCACATCACGGGGAAGCTTCGAGGAAGACTTCTCCCACCCCTCTTTGACAAGACTGAGGGGCCCCCGAACGGGGTGGCCATAGAGCAGCTCAAAGGGGCTGAAACTGACCCCCTTCTGCGGCACCTCTCGGTAGGAGAAGAGCAGACAGGGTAAGAGGACGTCCCACTTTCTTCTCAAGTCCTCGGGTAGGCTCCTGATCATCCCCTTCAAGGTTTTGTTGAAACGCTCCACGAGCCCGTTCGTCTGGGGGTGGTAAGGAGTGGAGAACCGGTAGGTCACTCCACACTCCTTCCACATGGCCTGCATGTAGGCCGACATGAAATTCGTGCCCCTATCTGACACCACGACCTTGGGGAATCCCACTCGGGTAAAAATCCCCATGAGGGCCCGCGCCACCACCGGTGCTGTGATGGTCCTCAGAGGGATTGCCTCTGGGTACCGGGTGGCGTGGTCTACTAGCACCAAAATGAACCTATGCCCAGCAGAAGTCGGCGGATCCAACGGCCCGACAATGTCAATCCCCACTCGCTCAAAAGGGGTATTGACCACTGGGAGAGGTTCCAGAGGGACCTTCACCTTAGTCCCTGTCTTGCCGCTCGCTTGGCAAGTGGTGCAGGTCTTGCAATAAGTGTCAGAAGTGACGCGCATCCTGGGCCAGTAAAAATGTGGGTCCAAGCGTGCAAACGTCTTGTCCTGGCCCAGGTGTCCTGCTAGTGGTATCTCATGTGCCAACTCTAGCAGAAAGGCTCGGTAGCATTGGGGGACCACCACGGCCCTTGAGGACCCATGCACCGGAGCCTTAGGCTCACTGTAGAGGAGACCATCCTCCCAGTAGACATGGTAATTACCAGTCTCTGTTCCAGCTGCTTGGGCGTCGGCCTGTTGCCGTATGCCATCAAGCGTAGGGCACTCCCTCTGTGCCCGGCAAAATTCTTCCCGGGTAGGCCCTCCTTCCACCTGCCACTCTGCAGGGGTCGGCAGGTCCCCCACGGGAAAACCAACCACCTCAGCGGACTCCGGGGTCACCTCCGCGGGCTCCCCATCCATCTCACCGGGTGTCTCCTCCCGGACATCTCCTCGTCCAGCAGTGGGCTGGGCCCTTCTTTCAGGCTCCACCCCGGGCTGAGTTCCTTGTCGGGCAGCCATGGACCGCGTGATAACGCAAGTCCACCCTGGTAACCCCAACATCTCAGCATGGGCATTGAACTCTACCTCTCTCCAGGCAGTATGTTCTAAATCGTTGCCCAGCAGACAGTCAACTGGCATGGCAGGGCTCACCGCAACCTTCATCAGACCTGACACTCCTCCCCACTCAAAGGGAACTTGGGCCACGGGGTAATGACCCAGGCTATTATCAGCCATCACAACCGGGTGGAACTCCTCAGGAATCACCTGCTCTGGGGACACCAGCTGACGTCTCACCATCGTCATGCTGGCACCTGTGTCCCTCAGAGCCTCCACCTCCTCCCCGTTCACCAGGACCCTCTGCCGATACTTGGCAGTGTTCTCGGGTACCTGCACCCTTGGGATGATCTCCCTATCCCCCAGGGAAACTAAGGTCAAGCCTGTCCACTCACCTCCCCTACCTAGGGACAACTCCTCCCCAAGCGCTACACTGGCCACCCCGGGGGTCTTACCTCCTGTGGGGGCTGGGGTTCTCTTGCGACACTGGGCATCCCCCTTGTAGTGTCCAACCTCCCCGCACTCGTAGCACCGGACAGTTCTGGGCTGCTGACTCCTGTCAGGGTAAGTGGGTTTCTGGTATCCAGATTGGGATGGGAAACCTACCCCTCTCCCAGGCGGTCTATTTTGGGGACCTTTAAAGAACTCCCTCTTTTTATCTCCCCCTCTTTCTTCTGGGGGAACCCCTGTCCACCTTTCGGGGGATCCGCCCCGGCTCCCTTGTGGGACACCCGAGTGCTGACCCACGTGTCTGCCTCCTCTGCAAGCTCCCTTGGGTTGGTCAGCTTGCGGTCCACCAAGTACTGGCGCAGCTCCGGAAAACATTTCTCGAGGAGGTGCTCTCTCAAAAACAGGTCGTACAGCCCAGTGTAATTGTCAACCTCGCTGCCACGCACCCCACCCTCCAATGCCTTCCGGGCATAATCATAAAAATCTACCCAGTTTTGTGTGGTGAGCTTGTGGCTGTTGCGAAACTTTTGGCGGTACTTCTCTGGGGTGAGGCCAAACTTCCTGAGCAGGGCCTCCCTCATGATAGGGTAGTTGGTTCGATCCCCTTTTTCTAAGGTTAAAAGTGTGTCCCTGACTAGTGGAGGTATGTACCTATAAAGTCCTCCTCCCCAGTAGCTCTCAGGAACTCTATGGGCCACCAAAGCTACCTCGTACGCCGTCAACCACTTGTCGATGTCATCACCCACACTAAAGCTAGCCATCACTTCCCTGGGTAGATAGAATTTGGGCTCCTGTGGAACCCCAGCAGGTACGCTGCCACCATTTCCTTTGCCTTCCATTTCCATTTGCAAGGCTCGGAGCTCCAGTTCTTTCAGGCTAAGCTCATGTACAAGCCTTCTTTCCTCCATGGCTAGCCTTGCCTGTTCTCGCTCCCTTTCCATCCTAGCCAACTCTAATGTCAATTGCCTCTGCTCCCTCCTGTCCTTGAATTCTTCTGCTGACAAACTCCCCCTGACGCACTACTGCCTGCCCTGGAACGTCTTCCTGGCAACACATTCTCGCTGACGTCAATGTTCAGTAGGCTCAGTTCTTCTGGGTCGTCTGCCTCCCTCTGCTCCTCATCCCCTCTTCCCTCCGGGTGGGCCATTACCCATGCCCTCAAAGCTTTCTGAAGCACCTCCTTCCTGGCACCTCGCTTGACGGCCACCCCCCTCTCTAGGCAGAACTCCTTGAGCTGTGTCACCGTGTACCTCTCCAGGTCGGCTAACTCAAACTCCATCCTCCTAGGTGGGGTCCCAGACAATTTAAGGAAGGGGTTCTAAATGGTAGGTAGCAGGTCTTAACGCAGGACTAATACAATCGGCAATCACAATAGAATTCCTGGTACTTACATTTCACTAGGTGTCTTAATTGCGGCGCACACTGAGTCACTGTAGGGTGCTGCACAAACACCAGTCCTTATCCCACCGCTGAACACCAATGTTGGAAACGGGGTTACCGAGTCCGTTACGGTAGCATGGCGCAAAGCGGGGAAAGGCACGCGAAGGCAATGTGTAAGGCAGTTGTGCAGCACACTCTTACTTTAACTCAGAAATGCGGAGCAATAACCGGACACCACACCAGGCTTGTATAAGTAAAAATCAGGTTTCTTTATATCAATCAAGATTGCGTTGGATTATGCAAATTGTACATTACATGTTCCTAACTGGTACACATTCTTTTAAAAAGACCCTCAACAGTTCTGGCCACTAAAAGGCAGCAGAAATCAGTTCCTTTAAAAACACAGCACCAATAACGATTCGGGTGCACTAACAAATTAGGGCCTAGAACATGCACAACACTTTTTAGGCATTAACATCTCTGGCCCCTGGGCACATACATCAGGCCTCGGTATTCAATACAGCCTGTGGTACACTAGGCGGGAGGGAATCCTAGAGGGAACCCCTCAACATGTCCAGCAGCTGGGGCTTCCCTATGAGGGGGACTCCTATATCTCCCAGGGGAGGTGAGGGTTAAATTAGGCTAGGGCCCTTTCTCACCCGGTGCCTGGCCTGGTACAAATCCTCAATGAGGGCTCTTCCCTCGTTAATCGTGGCCCCCGGCCCCCAGGGGCTTAACCTAGAGCCCTAGGGGCCTCCTGGGCTCACCTGCGGTGCTGGAGATGGTCGCTGTGCCTCTCGACGGACTCTCCCCCGGGCCAGCCCTCTGTTGGACGGGGCGGGGCCCGGCGCGAGTCTCACGGCCCTCCGGCCGGCACTGGCAATTCTCCTTGAGGCTATGGAGCCTCTCGCGGCGTTATCGCGTCGTTGGGGGGCCGGTATGCCACTCATCCGGCCCCGTGGAGTCAGGAGTGAAACAGAGGGACACGGAGCGGGAGCCGGCAGTCCTTTCAGACGGCTCCGGCTTCCCGCGAGGACACACGAAGTCCTTCCTCACCTCCGGACGTGCTGGGGGCGGGCTCTTGACGGCGCCCAATCCTAGCGCGGCGGCGATTCTTCCTGGGGCTCCCGTTGGCAGTGGAGCCCCTCGGACGTCTTCCCGATTGGCTCCTGCTGGGCCAATCGCGTCGCGGCCTTCTCCTCTTCCGGGGGCTCCCGTTGGCAGTGGAGCCCCTCTGACGTCTTCCCTATTGGCTCCGGCTGGGCCAATCGCGTCGCGGCCTTCGTCCGTTGCTGGGCGACGCCTTCCGCCTCCTTCTTCTTGGGCTGCTGGCTCCGGCGGGGCCAATACCGTCGCGGCCTTTTCGGGGCGCGACCTATGACGCGGTCAGCGTCCCCGGCCCCACGGCAACGGCGTCCACGGGCCTGGAGGCCGCAGTAGGCCTCAGCTCGGTTCACGCGGCCCTCGGGGGCTGCGGCGGTGTTATTCTTGGCCGCGCTTGCAGCGGCAGGGGTCTCGGGCCCGGCGGTGATTTCTGGGGGCTTCGGTGGGGGCGCGGACGGCGCACCTCACCACAGTTATGCACGGGGGAGAGGTCTTCCTCACCTCAGCTCCCCTCTTCACGCGGCGACGGCCGCGGCGGTCTTCCGGTCACAAGGTCAGTGACTGGGGGGTCAAGTTCACATGGAGTTGCAGCGCGGGGCGCGCTGACAGCCTTATTCACAGGGCTGTGTGGGAAGTGTTCTTGGGGGACAGTCCAGCTGTCGGTGTGGATAGATAGGGGGTGAAGGCCTAGCGCTTAGGGCACAGCGCTTCGCCTCGTGATCCCCATTCGACGGTTTCACTTGAGATCCTGTTACTCTTGGATTCAGCAAAGTTCTTCTTATGAACAGTGGGGGGGGGTTGTGAGTTGGTGATTCTGGGAGTGCTTGATGTTCCTCCCGGCACGCTGGAGATGGTTCCCTGGGTCCCCTCACACTGGGCAAGATCAGTGGGTGGTGGGCGTTCCTCAGCTATCTTACGGCAGCAAGGCCTTGACCCTGTCAGCATCAGTAGTGTAGGTCTCCCCCCTAGGCCCTAAAGTCTATACTCCGGCGCAGGTTCTCCCAGGTTCAGCGGTGCCTCAACCTAACTAACTAAAAGGTTTTCCCTCCAAGCCTCTTATACCCCTAGGTCAGGTGACCCTCCTAAAGGCGGCAAAACGTAACTCCTCCCACAGCCCGGAAGGTTCTGGAACCTTCCACCTACCTAGCTATGGGGCCCAGAGGCGGGGACGGGATGGCTACTGTATCCCTTGTCCCAGCCTGACTCTGGCGACTAGCGTGTATGTGTGGAAGGCCCTCTGCAGTAGCAGGGGCCTGTGGCAGCCATCTTTAGTGAGAGAGCACCTGCACCTCAGCACTGACCAGCAGTGGCAAGGCGCCCGAAGACCTAGGTCCAGTAAAAATATGGTGGCAAAAATGAGGCGCAAAAAGGGAAAAACAGGGCAAGACCACCCTAGGGCTGACAGGTCTAACACTGTGTATCTGTCTTTCTGGTTCAAATCAAATCACAACAAAACCATCACCACCGTCTTCTCTTTTTATTTCCCTATTGGAGTTGCACGTCTGTGCATTTAACTGTCCACTCTTCAGAGTCCTGCTTCATCTTCCTGTCTCGCACAAGTACATTTCCATCAAGCCAGACATTAGTACAAGAAATGTTGCCTTTACCAGTCCCGCCTCCATTAGAAGTGAAACGTGACTACTATAGCTATCCTCCGTTTTGTTTTCGAGCCGAAACTCATCAGTGTCCGAAGGCTACAGCCTCAGCAGGCATCCAAAGGTCCTCATTGTCAGGACAGAAGGTACTTGGCAGAGAAAGACAAGAGACTCTTCGAAGAAACTTGCTGACATTTGTGCAAACTCAAATGACCAGCAATGAGCACTACACAGGCCGCGGCCCATCATCACAGTGCTGACCATGGGAAGCAACTTAAACTGTGACAAAGTGCCACAGATGAATAAGACGAAAACCGAAACAGCGCCTAACACTCAAAATGAATGTGGACTGGAGTAATGATGAGGCCACTGCCCCGTAAAAAAAAAAAAAAAAATGTCAGAACTAGGCATCTGATGATCTGACAGCCAAAGAGAAGAGCAAGACAGGTAATGATGGAATGCATTGGATGTTTGCAGACTCTGAGCGATTGCTGTTGTTTGTTGTTGATGTTGTGCTTGAAGTCGAACTCTACTCTACTAGTTAATCTACAAAGTGACTCAAGTAAGTCAGTGACAGTCAATGTTTCCCTTCTTGTTGTTTAATAACCAAATTGTACTCCTACTACTGCAGGTGCAGGCCAATATCTGTTGCAATTTTTTAATATGGAATATGGACTTAATCGGAGTCAATACAGACTGAGTTGTAGTTGGACAACACGTACCACACCATGATGATGACCATACTATCTTTTTGCGCGCAGTCATTCAGTTGGATCGGAGATGATTCAAGGACTAACTGCATTTCATGAAGTGGCATAAGGTAAACATAAACACAACAATTCAACAAGAAAGTAGTAAACACAGCAGACCTACATGTCCATGTAGTGGTGTAGTCGAGTGTAGTGATGACTGACAGCGGCGCATTGATTTTGTCACTTAATTAGGAAAATGCTAAGTTGCTGTGTATGCCTTTTGTCTGGCTATGTCAAAAATTAAGGTAAATGGAGGTTGGGTCACGGGCTGGTGCTGTGGTGGGCCTGTTCTGTCCTGTTGTTGTTGTAGCTTAATGCTGTAAACAGAATCTACACGATATATCCAAGCCGCCTCACTCTGAAAGTGTTCTCTCTTCTCTTCTTGGACTCCACCGTAAATGATGTTTTTTTTTTATTCATTGATTTCTCAATACCCCTTTTGTTTTTCCATCTAGACGTTACAGGCCGGCCTTTACCCTGTGCTTGCTATACTGGGAGACACAACTCACATTTAGCTTACCAATCGGCATCAGGAAGGCCACCAAGATTGATGTGCGGAGCGTCCATGGAAGATAGGACCAAGAGGAAGGACGAGATTCAACTCCACAATTTTAGCATGATAATACAGTAACTTTAGTATCATTCATCATTCATCTTTTAATTAATTTGAATCCTTTTTTCTCTGAAATCATTAGGACTGTGTGTTGTGTGTTTGTTTGCTAATTGATCCCTACAAATGTTTTTTAATTGTCTTTGCTATCTTTACAAGTAAGCCCAGTACAACATGGAATTTGGGTCTCTGAGGGCATATTACAGGCAAGGCAAATTGCATAGAATATACTGGTGCCCTGTACTGTCTAATTGTCTAGTAGGAGTTATTAAGTACTACTCATTAACCATCAAGTTATCTAATCTTCATCATCATTAACGCATGCATTTCCCTTTTCTCCCTTTATTGATTTTTTGGATAAGATCATGGTCGTCTGCCAAGATTGCGCTTTGCTTTTGTTGTCCATGCGTACTGTTTTTCATTTTCAAACCTTTCCCCAAACCCCCTTCCCATCCATTCATCAAACCCTAACCCTCTTCCCCCGGGCTGTGATTTATATTGAGGTGTGATGTGACTACATAAAATGTACACCAATTGATCACACGCTTGCTGGGGAAGATGTGGTGAAAGCAACACTAATTCAATTGCAAGGCAGGGCGAGGAGCTTCTTCTGCTTGCCCACCCATGCTCAGTCTATGTGCATTGTGCAAGCCGTCACCGGCTAATAGTAGTACATCATAATTAATTGCCGTCATTGATTGGATTAATCATCAAACTCCTACCACACAGCAGTAAAGGTTACGAATTACGATTGTGTTAAGTTAAGTGACTCACTCGACAGCACAACTGCAGTTTATAACTTCTTGTACTAGGCTGTCCCCGCCACCATTATGTTTAATTTGACTTTAGCAGTTGCAACTGCAATATTGTTTGTTTGGCAGTCGTCTTCTGTACTGTATTTTACTTCGTTCGACTACTCCTCCCACAGTTTTTCTCAGGCAAGTGACTGTCTCTTTTTTATTTTTTTAGCAAATGCTACTGCCAGTGTCTACTCTACTACTACCACCACAACCATGGCATCTTCTACATTCTCTATGTAAACCATGCAGCCATCGCTGTGCCGAACGTAGTCATCATCAATCACAGGTAAGATAAGTTTGGTGGGAGGTAGAATACTAGTAGGACAAATAACTCAGTGAGGGGTACCGCATCTATCTGTTTGTTATACATCATCGGCAGATTATTTAAATCAAACACTGGCTGCGGCCCTGCAGCAGCAAGGAAACCAATGTGACGTTAATTCGTAAAACAGTAACCCCCCACAAAACATTAACATTGTATGTTTAAGTATAAATATAATTTATTACCCTAACAAAAATAAACTATCCCACACCTGACCCACCCCTCTCCCTAACCCCAACCAATGTCCAAAACGAAAAAAGTCCAAAGAATGTCCCGAAACCCCAACGCCCAATTCCCACCCACCAAAACAAGGAATAAAAAGGGGCAAAGCAACAGGGTCCTCGATGTTATAATCGGCGGGCTTTGAGGTGTTTGTCCACCAGGATTTTCACCCGCTCCTCCATTTGCTCCTCTTGCCGTGCCATCCGGAGGAGAATCTTCCTGCGGAATGCCCTGCAGTGGCATCCACAATGGGGGACAGCAGTGCTGGCTGCTAGTGAATTGCGGCGGGTGGCTACCAGATCGCGGCGCCGTACCGCTGGAGTTGGGGCCTGGCTGGGGCCCGGGGCATCGGACGAGGCTGCAGCTGCTGCCGCCTCCTCCTCCTCCTCCGCCTGAGCCACCAGCCGCCGGTACTCCCGGCATATGGCCTCCAGTTTCCGGCGCCGGGCCCTGACTGCCAACTCCTTCCGCGATGGTTTGTCTTGGGAAAAGAAAGAAAAAAATATTGTTGTAACCAGTACTCTTACCTAAACAGTAACACAAAATTAATTCAACACATAATGGCACAGTAGCACTAGCAAGAAGCACAGTACATAACATTTGTGGTAATAATCTATCTATCCTCCCACTTCCTCGGCCTCTAACATTTGTGGGAGTTTCAGGCATTATACTAGCACTATGGACTCCAACCAGTACACAGTACACCAGTGTTCTTCTTATCTCTAGTTTAGCGAAATGACATAACCTGGTTGTAGCCGGCATTGCCAGCTCGGTCATCTATGCTTGAACCCAAGACAAACATACGAGTCATGACGCAGAGTCACATTAGTTTGATTTACTACTGTTTGCAGGTGGGGAAGCTCGTATTTTTCTATTACGGGTGGCACTGGCCATACTCTCTCTGTTACATGGAGGGCAATTGCTCAATTTCACAGTGCCTTGGCTACTACAAAAAGGCAGATTATATATCTGATCCAATGATCGTTGCTTTTATATGGGACAACGACATAAGGTCAGTAGCGGTCGGTGGTGGGACTCGGGGAGTTTGGCCGGGTGGTGACGTGGGTAGGGGCAGGATGGGGGTAGTAAACTATGGATTACGGCCAATTACAGGTAAGTAAACATATAAATAAATGAAACAAATTTTGTTGCGCACACTGCATCGCATTTGGCGGTGCAGTGCGCACAATGAAATTCACTTTATTTATTTGTATGTTACAGTAAAGTTACCTGTATTTGCCCGCGTAATACATTGTTTACTACTACCACCCACCCTGCCCCTCCCCACATCGGCTTTGGTACGCTGGCGCAGTTTCTTTAACATTCCCTAAAACTGTGCATCCCGTGACAGTCTCCACCTATGCTGTCTATGATGAATACATACAGGCATCCATCCATTCTAAGTAAATGTAAATCATTCTTCTTAATCTCTCCACAAACGTTACTTTGTTTCACCAACAACAACGCATGCGTCCACTCACTCCGTTGCTTGCCGTGGCTTTGAGTTTCACCCAAACACCGCTGATGATTCTTGCTATCCACAGTATCCACCCATACTGTGCCTTCCACCCAGGCAGGCATCCATTCTTCTTTCACCTCCCACCCATCCTTCAACAACACATGCATCTGATTCCTATCAGCCACCTATCCATGCTTCCAACGTATCCTTCTCTGCCAGTCGTCATATTAAATCTCGCCCGCCCTTCCTCCTTCCACCCTTCTTTCCCTTTTTGTTCAACACATCCATCAAGGTCATCTGATCTGACTTTTAGTCTCCTCCATAAAACTTTCACAGCTGAGTTGGAGTCAGATATAAGAGGCCATTGGTTAATGAAGTCACGCTGGTAATGCTATTGCTACTGCATTGCTCATGCTAAGTAAAGGGTGTCTTCTTTATTAACCGTTGTATAATGTTCACTACAACTTCATACCTAATAAGTCTCAACAACAGTACAGTGAGTGAAGTCCACTCCACACACCCTTCCAGCTAGTGCAATGTCAATAAGTCATGAATATAACTTACCACCGCCCGCCACTGCTGCTGGCTCACCCCCTGTATCTCCTGCAGGTGCTGCATCTCCTGCCCCCTCCGGAATGGCCGCAATGCCATCGCCGCTGGCCCCACCGGCACTGGTGGTCGGTAGTACGCCTAGAAAAAACATGACACATTTTTAGATGCCTGTACACCTCCCCCTATTTATTCTTTTTCACTAGCAAGATTGAAAAAAAGTTAATACATACATATTATTATTATAAATCACATTCAATAGTCCAAATCGGGTAC
The DNA here is from genome assembly GCA_963921515.1 of Calotriton arnoldi. Lineage (NCBI taxonomy): Eukaryota > Metazoa > Chordata > Amphibia > Caudata > Salamandridae > Calotriton > Calotriton arnoldi. Next base: position 258,260 of record CAWUFW010008932.1, read on the forward strand.
TAGAGTACAGTCAGTAGACAGACACTAGTAGTGTTATTATGGTCCCTAGGGTCATTATTATACTATACTCTACTCTTTGCAAAGTTAGCCTGAGCCATGCAACCATTTTTCGCTTCATGTCTTTTGCGCATGTTACCTCGCAGCTTGTTGTGCAGTAACAGTAAGATGCCTTTTGAGCCCACATGAGCACATACAGCTACTGTCTGAGCGTTGCGTACAAGAGGTCGAAAAACAAGCCACTTTGTTATGGAGTTCCGTTAGTCCGTATTACTTAGCCATAGGTAACATGTTACAGTTTTTTGGCAGGACTGACAAATGCTTGCATTAACACGCACCATTTTTCTCAGGCAGAGGATTCCCTTCTACGAACCAGAGATTTGCAGAGCTTATGAATGATGCATGTAACCAGTAATTCTACGTTCTACGGTGAGGAGTCGCCCAGAATTCACACAGATCTTTTGTCTTATATCATCATGCACTTGTTGCAACAATTTTTATTGTTTTAATCTTATGCATTTTTCTGTTGGAGCTGGCTGGAGTACACTGAATTTTATAGAACAACAACATACAGAGGTTGTTATTTGAAAATAAACCTTTTGAACTTACACATAGACTCTGTGGTATTTGGTGTGGTGGTGGTGGTGGACTTACACGAGTGAGTGAGCGAAAGGGTGTTATGTTCTGGGTTGTGGAATCATAATCATTGGGTATCTTCGGGTGGGGGTTCGGGGACCTAATGAGACACTAGCTAGTCGTTCAGGGGATTGTGGGTTCACTTCTGACTGAGGTGTGAGGAACGTCCAAGTTCCAAACTCGCATCACCAACATCCTATTTCATTGTGCATAGTTCTGCATGGGGCTGTGCAGAATCCAAGTAGTATGTACTATATCCTATCAAAAATAGTCAAATATCTGGTTGTGCATTTTGTTTGTGGTAATTGTCAAAGCCTCAAGATTAAGAAGCCTAGAAGAGGACAACCGAAAGGACTGGACTCAGTGGCTAGAGCTATTAGTATTGGTCAATCTGAGTTTTATTCAAAACCGTACAATAAAGAGTGGCAATGCAAACTGGGCAAGCTTAGCGACAGACTAATAGTAGTAGTACAGAGTACAGACATTCATAGCAGAGGCAGTTACAACTTAGAGGCAGGGATAACCAGAATTTAGAAACAGATAGTCAAGTCAAGATCAAAGAATCTTTTGTAAAAAATATAATTAGGGAGTGGAGCCAGAATTAATAGTTCTGAAAAAATAAGGTCCAGTAAAAGTTAGGGCAATATAATTGTTAATATAACCACTGGAGGACTTACTGGGACCAGCAGCAGGGCCCTCGGTAGAGGAGCGGTCCTCTGGTGGTTGTCCCGCCGACTCGGACCCCGTCTTCTTGCCCCTGGGTGCTGCAGATCAGTGATCATGTAAGATATAATAAAGAAAAAGAAAGACACAAACATTAATGATTGCTGTGAAACAAATAAATTATCTAAAAAAAACGCTCAAAAAAGTTTTAGGAAACAAAAATTGCAATAAAATTGACCTATCTAATCCGATCGACTACTGGCTTGCGGGATTCACGGACAGTCTACTTATTTGGGAACACTAATTCAGTGTTCCATTCTGATTGATTTAAATAAAATCCAGAACACTAACTAAGCCTAAGTACCACCTGACCTAGCCCACCTATTCCAGGCGGGCCAATTGTTCATTAAGCCTGCATTTCCATTTTTTTTTCCCATCAAAAATGCATAGATGAGAAGGAGGACACATGCATAAAGTCAGTGCATAATGCATACACCAAATTGTTGGTTGGTTGCGTCTGATGTTCTGCAGCTGACTGACACTGCTAAGCTAAGCTTACCAGTACCACTCACTAAACAAACTACAAAAGGTTCTACTAAGGACTGGGGTAAGCAGCACTCAGTGACAGAGGATGCGTCACGCAGACCGCTCAAAAATTATCAACTAATAGTAACTAAACCTAGTATCAAATCCATCCACCACTATTTGACAGGAGGACAAAGGAAGGACTACAGTCTCTCTAGCAATAGCATTACCTAACTGAAGTTCTCTAAAGTAAACTCTTACATAATAATGACAAGAGAGCGCAAAGTTGCAAAAAAGTAAGAGTACCGCCCAGCACCTGTGTCCTACAATCACAGAAGATTTTGAAACGTAATTTACCTGCAATGTAAGCAGCATTATTCTTGTTATTTGTAAAAAATGTATACACAAATCACAATACTTATACTACTATATATATTGGCTACTCACCAAGCCCCACGACCTCGACACCTAGCAGGTCCAACAGGTCCTGCTCCCGGTCAAGAATGTCTGACCACCAGTGGGCCAGCTGGTTATGGGTTCGCCGGACTGCGGAGCAGCGAAACACTGCCCGACGCACCTTCGCCCACCGTCGGTGACGCTCCTGGGTCGGGTAACCGGAGCCTGGCCTGCCGCCTGCTGCCAAGGTCAAGGGGAGGTGGCGCTGAATAAAAAAAACAAGGGCGGCCACCTCCTCCTCCGTAAACAGCTGGCGGGCTTGCACCCCTGCGGGGCACAGTCTGCTGCAAGGCAGGCGGCGATTAGGCGCACGCGCCTTGCCCTTTGAGCCGCTGCTGCTACCCTTCGCCATGGTTCTGGGGTGGGAGGAGGTGAAAAAGAAAAGTTAGAAGGGAAAAATAAAGTTAGGGGAAGAAGTAGGAGCTTAAAGAAGAAAGTTATATAAAACAGTTGAAAAGTAAAAAAAACACAGTAAAAAGTAGAAAAAAATGCAAAATATAGACTTAGGCAGAGAGAGAGATAGGTAAGAAATAAAGAAAAATTGAAAAACAGTGTAAAAAACTAAGGATTGCAAAGATTGAGGGAGGATAGAAAAGCAGGCCCAGAACCATAGCATAGAGTGGTAAAACAAGATGGCCGCGCCCATCGCGACCGCATGGGTAAGTTCGCGCGATATTTCTCCCCGAGCACGCAAAAACGTCGCGAACACGTACAACGCGTTCCCGAACATGGAATGCGCATCGCGAGCACGCTATACGCGACCCGGAACAGGAAATAAGGGATCGCGAACGGGCGGGACAAGTGAAAACCAAAATGGCCGAGCCCATAGGCGACCGCATGGGTAAGTTCGCGCCCCCGAGCACGCAAACAGCGTCCCGAACACGAACAACGCGTTCCCGAGCAAGAAAAACGCATCTCGAACGGGCGCGCCAAGCAGCTACGCATGCTCGCGAAGCTACGCGTAGCTCGCGTAGCGCTCCGACGTCTTCGCGTAGCTTCGCGTAGGGCGACTACGCGAACTACGCCCAGGGTTACCCATGATGCCCACCACAGAGTCAGGGAAACAGATGCTGTCCCCCACCTTGAGTCAAGCAAACTGCAAGGACACTGTACCCAAGTGACACAATACCCTGACTGTAAGGGCCACACCTGGGTATCAGATGAGGAGTGGGCAGTGCACAATAGAGGGACATGGGTCCTGGACCACAAGACTGATGTACTGTGGAAGTTTAACCAGGCCAGAGGAGGGCACATAGCATGGCAGACATAGTTCACAATGCAGACATGGACTCACCCCCTCCTTGCTGCTCTCTGGCCTTCTGCTGCCCATCCAGATCAGGGAGGACCACCGCCAGGATCCTCAGCATGTGGGGGGTCAGGGTCCAGTGTCCGCCCCTCCTGCGAGGAGGTGACAGCTTCAGCTGGACCCGTGTGATCCTCCGGGTCCAGCCCCGAAGGTCCTGCCACCTCTTCTGGCAGTTGCGGATCCGGCGCTTGTAGACCCCCACGGATCTCACTGCCCGGACGATGGTCAGCCATATCTTCTGCTTCTGGTGGGCATCAACCTGTGAGGATAACAAAGTGAGAATGCCATTACTACACATGCAACATATCCGTGCATTACACAGTTGGATATGCATGTCTCAATCACAGGGGCACATGATGTACACAGGCAGTGCAACGATGGCTATGGAGAGTATGCCAGCAGTTACTACATGGTATCATTGCCTGGGAAGTAAAACCTAGTTTAAATGCACTGTCACTGCACAATACCTGTCCAGTGCATGTAACTACACACTATGGGGGGTGACAACTACTCAGTGAGCCTGCTAGCCAGTGGCGTGCAGACTGTTAGCCTTGCTAGTCAGACAACATGCACATTTAGAAAGGCAGTGGACAGAACACTCACCTGCTCCCCTGCTTTCCCTTACAGCTTGCTGTACTGTGGAAGGAGGCCATCCAGCAGGGCCTGGTTCTCCTCAGTGCTGAAGGCTGGGGCTCTCTCCACAGTACGTGCCATTGCAGGGTCCAGAGGGTGCAGATACAGCAGCAGTGGTGGTGGCAGATGTCATCCTGGAGCATGTAGTGCAGGCAAGTGAGCTCTCAGGGGAACAGCCAACATTATATGTGTGCTGCAGAGGCAGATACTGTCCCATGTGTCCAAAGTGATAGGTCCAAGTCGTTTGCATCATCTGAATCTGGCCAATCCATGGAATTGCACCACTTACACACGCCCCCAGCATCCTTCAAATGTTCAACTTCGTGACACCCATGAAATTGCAACATTGTTGTGGGTGACCAACTGAATTTCCAGCATCAGACTCGTTCAAATTTTGAAAATGCGTCCGTTGCCAGGCCAGGCCATAGCCAATGGGTGCGCACCGATCGGACCATTGCTGTTCAACGAGTACATAGGATACAACGCGTACCCGCACACATTGAATGCAATGGGCCGGCCGGGCACACCGATCGGACCATTGCTGTTCAACGCGTACATAGGATACAACGCGTACCCGCACACATTGAATGCAATGGGCCGGCCGGGCACACCGATCGGACCATTGCTGTTCAACGCGTACATAGGATACAACGCGTACCCGCACACATTGAATTCAATGGGCCGGCCGGGCACACCGATCGGACCATTGCTGTTCAACGCATACATAGGATACAACGCTGCACTCGACACATTGAATGCAATGGGCCGGCCGGGCACACCGATTGGACCATTGCTGTTCAACGCGTACATGGGAAACAACGCGTAACCGCACACATTAAATGCAATGGGCCGGCCGGGCACACCGATCGGACCATTGCTGTTCAACGCGTACATAGGATACAACGCGTACCCGACACATTGAATGCAATGGGCCGGCCGGGCACCCGATCGGACCATTGCTGTTCAACGCGTACATAGGATACAACGCGTACCCGCACACATTGAATGCAATGGGCCGGCCGGGCACACCGATCGGACCATTGCTGTTCAACGCGTACATAGGATACAACGCGTACCCGCACACATTGAATGCAATGGGCCGGCCGGGCACACCGATCGGACCATTGCTGTTCAACGCATACATAGGATACAACGCGTACCCGCACACATTGAATGCAATGGGCAGGCCGGGCACACCGATCGGACCATTGCTGTTCAACGCGTACATGGGAAACAACGCGTACCCGCACACATTGAATGCAATGGGCCGGCCGGGCACACCGATCGGACCATTGCTGTTCAACGCGTACATAGGATACATGCGTACCCGCACACATTGAATGCAATGGGCCGGCCGGGCACACCGATCGGACCATTGCTGTTCAACGCGTACATAGGATACAACGTGTACCCGCACACATTGAATGCAATGGCCAATGTGTGCGCACTGATCGGTCCATTGCTGTCCAAGGCGTATTGCCAATACAACGCGTACCAACGCACATTGAATGCAATGGCCAATGTGTGCGCACTGATCGGTCCATTGCTGTCCAACGCATCCCTGTACAAGTCACTGGCATATGTCACCATGCCTGTCACAGGTGAACATATGCCAGCCACATATACTTCCCAGTCAGTGAGGGGCACACCTACAACACCACAGCCTGTCCAAACTGTATCCTAGGGCATGTAAGGCTGCATTACCTATTCCGTGTATGGGGGTGAACATGTTGTTCTGTGGGTGTCACTTGGGGGCAGCCACCCCCAGGCTGTGCACGTGTTTATGGGGACAGAATCCTTGGTGTTTCGTGTACATGACCACTGTGATCTGCAACTGTTCATATCTGTGCATGTGGCATGGTCACAGTTCACGGTGGTGTATGTGTATGTCATGTCACATACCCCTGAGTCCCATGTGGGACGTTATGTTCAACCCAGGGTGACCCATTGGCACAATGTTGATGGTCCTCCACAGTCTGTGTGCATGTTGTGATTACAATGTATCTGATTTCATGTGCACAATGGGAGGCAGCCTCCACATCCACGTTGTTTGTGCATGGACTTTGATGTTGTGCGTGTGTGTGTCACAGACGTCCATGTCTGTCCTGCCGAGGCAACACGGACCACTACCTGTGGGGCTCATGGTTGTTTTGCTGTGGTGTATACATGATACACCATGTCATGCCAGTGTCCATGTGGCAATACAGGGTCCCTGGGAATCTACCTGTCGTTGAGCTGTGATGCCTGGGGCACATCAGTCCTCACATGTCACTGTGGCGTGTGTTTGTTATTTGGCAGCAGGAGATGGGTACTGGGACACGGCCTCATGGTATCCGATGGCATGACCTGGGACTTCTTGATGCCACTTGTTGGACTGTGATGTTAGATATTGGCCATGTATGTGCCATACATATCCGTACGGAACTGCACACATCATGTACTTGTGCCTCATTATGATGTATCATGTGATGTTGAGTGTGTTCAATGCCACATATGTGGGGTGACTGACAATGTTGCTTTCTTCACCTATGCACTGCAGGGCACCAGCTGTCCATAGACCATTCCCTGACCTGGCAACGATGGTGGAACGGGACAGCATCCGACGGTACCGCTTCACCAGGCAGCTGATTGAGGATTTGGCAGTGCGCTTGGCACCACATTTGCAACCTGGCCGTCCGTACCCTACAGCGCTGACCCCCAAGGTGAAGGTGATGGCAGCCCTACACTTCTTTGCCACTGGTACCTTTCAACACACTCTGGCGACTGCTGGTGGGATGTCACAGACCATGTTCAGCCGTGTGCTCCGGGATGTTTTGGAGGCTATGTTGATATACCTGAACCAGTACATCTATTTCCCTAGACTCCAACGACTCACTGGCATGAAGAGTGACTTCTATGCCCTGGGGAGGATGCCGCATGTCATTGGCTCCATTGATGGGACACATGTGGCGTTGGTACCACCACAGGCCCAAGAGCAGGCCTACCGTAACCGCAAACACTACCACTCGGTCAATGCACTGGTGGTCTGTCTTGCAGATATGAGCATCACACACGTGTGTGCCCGTTTCCCTGGTTCTGCACACGATGCGTACGTGATGAGGAGTAGTCGCATCCCGAGGATGATGGCACAGATGCGGAACCAGCGTGCCTGGCTTGTAGGTGTGTACTGACTTTGTACCATTGTGTGTGTTCTGCTATGTAGTGTTCCACCCTCTTTTCCAACTCTGCTAATGTGCAATTGTCTGTGTGTAGGTGACTCCGGATACCCCAACATGCTGTGGTTCCTGACGCCCCTCAGGAACCCTGTTACACCAGCCCAGATGCGCTACAATGAGGCACATGGTCGGACCAGGAGAGTGATTGAGCGGACATTTGGTCTCCTGAAGAGCCGCTTCCGCTGCCTCGACAAGACAGGAGGGTCCCTCCCATATGCCCCAGCAAAGGTGTGCAAGATTATCATCGTCTGCTGCATGCTCCACAACCTGGCAGTGCGGAAGGAGTTGCCTCTCATCCTGGATGACGAATGACGATGACCAACGTCCGCCACCTGTGGAGGATCCTGACCTGGACTACGATGCCAGTGATGATGATGATGATGTTGAGGGTGATGTCCGCACACAGCTCATCACCAACTTCTTCAGCTGAATGTGAGTATCCAGAGATGGCATGTCAATGATGTGAGTTTGCATGATATGTGTTGGTGGTGCTCTAGTGCTGTTTGAGTGTGTCCATGGGCTACATGTCTGTATGCGTGTAGCGATGTGTCCTTGCAGGTAGTCTGTACTCCCCAACAGTGTTGACATGCTAACTTGGTTCTGGGTGGGTATCTTGTAACATGTATTGTGCATGAGTATTGCAGTTCTGTCCTGTTCTTCAGTACTTTTGACTGTGTGTCATTTCTGTCCTTCACAGGGTACTTTCAGAGTCGTTTGGTGAACTGTGATCCGCAACACCGTGATTCGACTTCCCGGGTGGTAGCTGTTGTGTCCCTACAGGTGATGTGCACCACACCCATGGACTTCCTTCCTTCTACACTTGTTGACTATGTGCCCGCTGCCAGGTGGGATTACCTTGCATCTGTGGTGGTTTCAACATGTTGCAAATGTGTAATAAACCTGTGCTTCACTATGTGATGTGCGTTGTCTGTGGTCACACATCTGACTGACATTTGCTTACTGCACCAGTGGGCTAGTTAACACAGACTGTGAATAGGTGTTGGGTCTGTGCAATGCAACGTATTTCCTGGCAACACCAGTGTAGGCGATGAGTCATATGTCCATGGTGTGTATGTGTTGTGTAGCCCTGGTGGTGTGCCTCCCCATATGTGTGAAGTCGCCATGACTCACATGCCGGTGTTGTACTTGCTGTAGCAGTTAGCATGCACAGTGTCATTTCCCCGATCATCATCGCAACTTCTGAGACAACATTGGAATCACAACAGAGGCAAGTATGGTGTATAAGTGAGTTTATTGACATACATGTGTGAGTATAGTGCACAGGTTGTTGGGTGCTGTACATTGTGATTGTGATCCAAAGTTCCTAGATAATTTGGAAGTCCTGGTAGCAGAAATGTCCAGAGTAAAGTCCACAGTAATCAGAGACATTGGTCCAACTTGAGCTCCCCATGTCATGTGGGAGAGTTGTGTTGCAGTCAACAGGGTGAACAGTTTGCGCACAAAGGTTATTCTCCAGAACAGGTTTTGGCTACCTGGGGGTTGCACATGGCCATCGGCCTCTCACTTGCCCCTCCTCGGACGGCCCCTCTTCTTTGGGGGGATCCTCAAGTGCAGGCTGCTGCGGTGCAGGGGACTCTCCGCCAGAGTCATCCTGCCTCCCTGTGGCAGTTGCAGTTGTTTCAGCAGCAGATGTTGTGGGCACACAGGGAGGTGTTGACTGGTTGCTGCTCATCTGGTGGAGGCATTGTAATATGTCCCTATGCACCGCCGTCATCTCTTGCAGTGTGTCCCACTTGGACTCCACGCGGGACATGTGTGAGTCCAAGCGGGCATGATGGGAAGCCTGCTGCTGTTTGATGTCCCTGAGGAGCCCCACTACCTGGCTGAACTCTCCGGTGCTGGACTGGTACGCATCGGCTATGCGTGCCAGTTGTGGGTCATCATGCAGTCCAGACCCCTCTGTGAGCAGCGACCTATGTCTCCCACCCCTCCCACCACCCCTGGCGACACGTGCAGTACCTGAGGTGGCAGGCACAGGTGACCCTGGGCCACCTTGTGAGTTGTTGGTGGTGGTGGTGTCCATGGCCCCACGTTGGTCCAGGGTCCCTGTGCTGGTGGTGGTGCTGCTCCTTGGTCTGTCCGTGTCGGCAGGGGTGGTATGTGTGTTGACAGTCGTTGGAGGGGTGGGTGCAGGGGGTGCAGCTGGTGGTCCTGCTGGTTCTGCATGATGACTTGCTCCGGAGGTGCCAGGTAAGTCTTCGTCATCCGAGGAAGGCAGAGGCTGTTCCACACCAGTGAGCTCCGTATCCTCTTGAGCCTTGTCACAGTCAGGGGTGGATATTGGTGTAGCACATTGTCCTGCATTATTTGGGCATTTCTATGTGAATGTTGGGGTGTGTACATGGTCTGCATTGGTTGTATTTGGTTGTCATTTGCTCCTCCTTCCCACCCAGCCAGATATCCCACCATGGACCGTGCTTCCATTGCAGGGAGTGCAAGTTGTCTTTCAGGATGTCAGTCAGTGGTGTCCTGCTGTTGGTTGTTGCACAGTTGCCAGCAGGGCCTTGTGCTCCCCACAGCAGTAGCCAGTGTCAGCCATCTTGTCAGTTGTTTTCCACTCCCTGTGATGTGCGCATAGTTCAGGGTGGTGTTGATGGGACAGTTGTGGGGGTGACCAATATCTGTGCCTACCACTCCCATCATGCTATTGCCTCCACCCACTTCCCAGCATGCCCATACTTACTTGCTTTTGGGTGGACTTCAGTGTGTGTGAGTGTGAGAGCAATGGCAAGATGGCTGGCAGTGGTGTCCTGCTGTTGGTTGTTGCACAGTTGCCAGCAGGGCCTTGTGCTCCCCACAGCAGTGCCCAGTGTCAGCCATCTTGTCAGTTGTTTTCCACTCCCTGTGATGTGCGCATGGTTCAGGGTGGTGTTGATGGGACAGTTGTGGGGGTGACCAATATCTGTGCCTACCACTCCCATCATGCTATTGCCTCCACCCCACTTCCCAGCATGCCCATACTTCCTTCCTTTTGACTCTGCTTCCCTGTGGGGTGGGCTGCCTGTGCTGACAGGATGGCTGGGAGTGTTGTCCGGGCAGTTGTTTGGCTAAATGTCCCAGGAGTGTCCCTGTGCTTCACACAGCATGACCCAGGGTGGTGGTTCTTTGTGGGACCTTGAGTTAGGATGTGAGGCATTGCATTCCGCCAGGTGGCTTCTGTGGAGTATGTGTTGAGGAGGGGTGTGAGGGGAGGTGCTTGTGACTATGGTCAGTGCTGTGAGTCCTCCTTCCCACCCAGCCAGATATCCCACCATGGACCGTGCTTCCATTGCAGGGAGTGCAAGTTGTCTTTCAGGATGTCAGTCAGTGGTGTCCTGCTGTTGGTTGTTGCACAGTTGCCAGCAGGGCCTTGTGCTCCCCACAGCAGTAGCCAGTGTCAGCCATCTTGTGAGTCATTTTCCACTCCCTGTGATGTGAGCATGGTTCAGGGTGGTGTTGATGGGACAGTTGTGGGGGTGACCAATATCTGTGCCTACCACTCCCATCATGCTATTGCCTCCACCCCACTTCCCAGCATGCCCATACTTCCTTCCTTTTGACTCTGCTTCCCTGTGGGGTGGGCTGCCTGTGCTGACAGGATGGCTGGGAGTGTTGTCCGGGCAGTTGTTTGGCTAAATGTCCCAGGAGTGTCCCTGTGCTTCACACAGCATGACCCAGGGTGGTGATTCTTTGTGGGACCTTGAGTTAGGATGTGAGGCATTGCATTCCGCCAGGTGGCTTCTGTGGAGTATGTGTTGAGGGGGGTGTGAGGGGAGGTGCTTGTGACTATGGTCAGTGCTGTGAGTCCTCCTTCCCACCCAGCCAGATATCCCACCATGGACCGTGCTTCCATTGCAGGGAGTGCAGGTTGTCTTTCAGGATGTCAGTCAGTGGTGTCCTGCTGTTGGTTGTTGCACAGTTGCCAGCAGGGCCTTGTGCTACCCACAGCAGTAGCCAGTGTCAGCCATCTTGTCAGTTGTTTTCCACTCCCTGTGATGTGCGCATGGTTCAGGGTGGTGTTGATGGGACAGTTGTGGGGGTGACCAATATCTATGCCTACCACTCCCATCATGCTATTGCCTCCACCCCACTTCCCAGCATGCCCATACTTACTTGCTTTTGGGTGGACTTCAGTGTGTGTGAGTGTGAGAGCAATGGCAAGATGGCTGGCAGTGGTGTCCTGCTGTTGGTTGTTGCACAGTTGCCAGCAGGGCCTTGTGCTCCCCACAACAGAGCACTAGTGTCAGACATCTTTGATGGGGCTTTCCACTCTCTGTGGGGTGTGCATGCTTGAGTGTGAGCTTGCTGGGCCATGTGGGTGGGGGATGTTGAGCTGTGACTACCACTCCCATCATGCTATTGCCTCCACCCCACTTCCCAGCATGCCCATACTTACTTGCTTTTGTGTGGACTTCACTGTGTGTGAGTGTGAGAGCAATGGCAAGATGGCTGACAGTGGTGTCCTGCTGTTGGTTGGTGGCCAGTTCCCAGCATGGCCTTGTGATCCCCACAACAGAGCACCAGTGTCAGACATCTTTGATGGGGCTTTCCACTCTCTGTGGGGTGTGCTTGCTTGAGGGTGAGCTTGCTGGGCCATGTGGGTGGGGGATGTTGAGCTGTGACTACCACTCCCATCATGCTATTGCCTCCACCCCCTTCCCAGCATGCCCATGCTTCCTTCCCTTTGACTCTGCTTCCCTGTGGGGTTGTGTGCCTGTGCTGACAAGATGGCTGTCAGTGTTATCCTGGGGTTAGTTTTGCTACAAGTCCCATGTGTGTCCCTGTGCTTCACTCAGCATGACCCAGGGTTGTGGTTCTTTGTGGGATATTTGATTGGAGTGTGAGGCAATGCATTCTCCCAGGTGAGTTTTGTGGAGTTTGTGTTAGGGGTGTGTGTGAGAAACGCTGCTGGTAACTATGGTCAGGGCTGTGAGTCCTCCTTCCCACCCAGCCAGATATCCCACCATGGAACGTGCTTCCATTGCAGGGAGTGCAAGTTGTCTTTCAGGATGTCAGTCAGTGGTGTCCTGCTGTTGGTTGGTGCACAGTTGCCAGCAGGGCCTTGTGCTCCCCACAGCAGTAGCCAGTGTCAGCCATCTTGTAAGTTGTTTTCCACTCCCTGTGATGTGCGCATAGTTCAGGGTGGTGTTGATGGGACAGTTGTGGGGGTGAGCAATATCTGTGCCTACAACTCCCATCATGCTATTGGCTACACTGACTTGCCCAGCATACACATATTTCCATTCTTTCAGTGGGCTTCACTGTGTGCTGGTGTTGTAATGGTGGCTACTTGTCTGGATGTGTTTGTCAGTTATATTTGTGCCACTGCCTAGCTGTAGTTGTAGTTGTGTTTGTACATGTGATGACACAGTTAAATGTCACTTTGTGATGGCATGTGTTGTGTTTCTCTGAGTGACATACACATTTTGGGATGATTCTGTTCTGGTTGCTGTGTATTTGCTAAGAGTGCATGGTTTGACTCTCCCTTGACAGTGATGTGTGTGTGTAGTCGCAGAATATTGTGTACATTTGTTGTGTACTCACCAGGCTCTGGGATGTTTTCTAGTCCATAGACGCTCACTGGTGGTAGGATGGCCCGCACCTTCTCCTCCCAGGGCCTGAGGTATACTGGCTTGGCAGGAGGGCCACCGCCGGTGTATTGGCTCAAGATGTAGTCCTTCTTCAGCAGCTCCTTGACCCTCCTGCGCACGTCATACCACCTGTTCTGGATGTCTGTCTTTGTGCGCAAACATGGTGATTGTGCGTTCACCCTGTCGACGATCCTCTCTCACATCTTTGTTTTCTGTGACATGGGTGTCTGTTGGACCAGTGTACCAAAGAGCTGTGGCTCTACCCTGAGGATGTCATCTACCAGGACTTCCAATTCACTATCTAGGAACTTGTGATTCTTCTTTGGGGGCATGGTGATGGGTGGTGATGGTGAGTGATGTGTATGTTGGTGTGCAAGTGAAGGTGTGTGAGTGTGTGTTTTGCTAGGTGTATGTGAGGTTTCTATTTGTTGTGGTGCTGATGGTGTGTGGCTTGTGTGATGGATGAGCTGTGGGTGTGTGGTTGCTGTCTGTTGAGTGCTGGCAGGTAATTTGAATTTGCAAAGGATCATGGTAGGGATTTGTGTCCTTTATATGGGTGGAGTTGTGGGTGTGTCTTTGTTCCCTGCCCCTCCCCCCCAGTATTTATTAGCTTTGTAATTGCTTGTTTGGCCTTTTTTTGTGTATTTTCCCTTTGTACTTTCGTGCATGTAGGAGACGTTCTTGTGGCCGAGTCGGACCCTGCAGTTGTCTCGTACGGGCTCGTCCGTTTTCACGCTGTGTTTGTGCTGTTTTCTATGCTTCGTACGCGTCGGTCACAGTGTTTTGGGTTGCTTCGGCTCGCAGTTTTGTATGCGTGTCGGTCGTACGGCTTGTCCTCCGTGCGACTCGGTCGTGTTTTCCACGCCTTGCATCGTACTTGGCGGGTGGGAGTCTGCGGGTACGTCTCGTTCGGTATTGTTCCGGGTGCGAGTCGGTCGGTTCGAATCGCGTGTTTTTCCGGCGGGATTGCTGTTTTCCACGTGGCTCGGTCCTTCGGCTTGTGTTCCGTACGAGTCGGTCGGGTTTTGCTCGCTTCTCATCGTACTTGGCGGGTCGGGCTGCACCGGTACGTGTCGGTCGGAATTAATTCCGGCTCCGAGTCGGTCGGTACGTTTTCCGGCCGGAATCGGAATCGGCCCCTATGTTATTTAGATATAAAAAATACTTTCAAAGTTAAAAATATCGTCTCAAATACTTAACCACTACTACAAAACACATAACACACCTTCTTAATTTCTAATTTACCTTCGTAGTTGGTATGCAGATTTCAAATTTCACAAACGCATGCAATTCTTTTCTTGTCACACAGTACATGTAATGCACCGCTATCAACAAGAATGGAACCAGTAATGGCACAATTTCCCTGTTGTTCCACACATAAATACATGTAAAGAACAAATCAGAATAGTTCCTCTCTTTATTGGTTATTTTTGAACTTTCCATATAAACAGTTTTTTTAACGACACATACCGGTGAAAAGTTCAAGGTATTGTATCAACACTTTCTAGAACATTCTACGACACGTGCAGGTTAAAAGTTCATCATTTTTTTAAACCTACCGATATTTTTTTTGCAACATTTTTTCCAACATTTAATGGCACGTGGAGGTCAAAAGTTCACCATTCTTTCAACTTTGAACTGCACCTTCCAAATACAATTAGCAGGTGTGATTGAGCTGAGCAAATTTCATCCTATAATATGTACTCCACGTATAAACTGCTTTTTTATTAACCAATCACAAAGATGCTTTTCATCAAAACTAATATACACCCTACTTTTTAGGACACAATACATTTCATCTCCCAATCGGTTAACGTTTTGTATGTTAAAAAAAAGTAGTTCCCCATGTTTAAACAAATCTCTTATTCTACGAACGGACTGCATGAGCTACAGACATTTATCCATATCTTCTAGCCATACCTTCAAAATGCTACTGTGGATTGTAGGACATAGCTATGTTTTCAGGTGCAAGAGGTATGCAGAACAGAGACGTATTGACTTAGACCTAAGTTTACAAAATGTGCACATTAAATGGTTTGCACAGAGAGGATTGAAGTGGCATCAATTGCTCCCTTTGGTTAAAACCTGTTTGCATCTCCAACACCCTGATCCCATGATTGTGCACTGTGGTGGTAACGACCTAGGCACATTGACTGGGGTAGGTTTGGAAATGCCTATGAAGGACACCTTTGGACAATTGATGTTACTTTTGCCTCAAACTGTCTTTGTATATTCCAATATATGCCAAAGACAGAAGTGGAAATGGTCAAAACAATTTTGTCATAAGATTGAAAAATCTAGGAAGAATGTCAACAAAGCTGTGTCTGCATACCTCAGAGACCATAGAATGGGGTCGATTTACAACAACAACATACGTTTTGATATGGCTGATATCTACAGAAGTGATGGAGTACACTTCACAGATGAGGGAAACCGAGTTTTCCTGATTAACCTGAAGCTGTGCATTCGCACTTACATGTAGCTCCAACTAATAAACACAAGGGCTATTTTTAGAGCCGCCTTATATTCCCAATTTCGGCTTGAAGAGTGTCAGCTGCGGTTCGGCTAGCAGAGGGACACCTGCGGGCCGTCGGGCAGGCTCGCAGAGGAAGAGCTGTGGCTCGTGGGCTCAGCTCGCAGAGGGAGACCTACGAGCCGTTGGCTCGCAAAAGCACGGCACCGTACTGGCTCGCAGAGGGAGAGCTGTGGCCTGACTCGCAGAGGGAGACCAACAGGCCAACAGGCCTGCTAGCAGACACACAGCTATCAGTTAACAGGCTGGCTCGCAGAGATACAGCTGCAAGCCCTCCGAGCTGCAACCCGACGGGCTAACTCGCAGAGGGAGAGTAACGGGCCGACGGGCCTGCTAGCACAGACACAGCTACGAGATAATGAGGTGGCTCACAGAGGTAGAGCTGCGGGCCCGACGGCTCACAGACACAGAGCTGCGAGCCGACGGACTGGCCTCTAAAGGCATAGCCGCGAGCTGATGATGTGGGGAGAGGGAGCGGAAAAGGAGTATCTCGCACAGACAGACCTGCGGGATATTGTCAGTATTGCCTCGCAGAGGTAGAATTACGGATCCAATGCCTTTTAGAGGGAGAGATGCGAGCTGACGGACTGAGTCACAAAATGGCTGACAGCTCGCAGTCGCAGAGCTGCGAGCCGACGGACTGGCTTCTAAAGGCATAGCCGCGAGCTGGTGATGTGGGGAGAGGGACCGTGAAAGGGGTATCTCGCACAGACAGAGCTGCGGTATATTTTTAGTGTTCCCTCGCAGAGGTAGAACTACGGACCTGATGCCTTGTAGAGGGAGAGTTGTGAGCTGACGGACTGAATCACAAAATGCCTGCCAACACTTCCTAGTTTCAACAGTTCGCAGCCAATGAGCCGCAAGCTTGTGCTCGTAACGCCTCAGCCAATCAGATGTCAGAATTCTTAAATATCGATATCTGGAAAATTTGATATTTCTCTAAAACTACTTATTGGATTTACCCGATTTAAACAAAAGCGTGCTTTCTGGACCAAGACCTTTCTCTCTGCCAAATTTGGCATAATTCCGTTCAGCAGTTTCACCTGTAGCCTTGTCTAAAGTTTCCTATGGAAATTGCATGGAGAAAACACGTTTTGGGACCCCCTTTTTCTTAGCCCCCCTTGACAAATCCCCCCAAACTTTTAGGCTAGGAGCTGACCTGAAAAGAGGAACTTTTTGTAAAATTTCGTAAAGATTCGTCAAACAACGCCAAAGTTATAAGCACATCAAAAAATGCTTTTCCTATGGAAACGTGGCCCTAACTATAACTACCTACTGGCGACCGCCAGTAGGTAATATATATATATATATATTATAATTATTTTTTTTTTCTTCTCAACCCCTAAACTCTAAAAACACTCCTACCACCCAATACCCTTACCCAGCCCTATGCCCTAAAAATACCCTTACCACCCAATACCCTTACCACCCCTAAATCCTAAAAGCACCCATGGCAATGGGAATGCATGGTAGAGGCATTCGTGGTATAGGGTGCATGGCAAATGTCGTGTTGTAAAGACTGTTTTCCCTTTCATACTAGTCTTTATTTAAATCCATCAACCCTGGAGATAAGCAAGTATTCAATGCCCTACCTTAAACAGTATGAATAGGCTCACACTTGTGGTGTTGTGTGGGGTTACTCTGTATGTCCAGAGTTTATTATACACTTCTGATGTCCAGCATATCCCATTACACTTTTCTAGTTGGATACTCTCTTTCAAAGTGTAGTTAAATCTCTCAACCATTCTGTTGATATTAGGAGGGTAAAGAGCTGATATTCTGTGACTAATACCTTGTGTACTTAACAAAACTCCTTTTCACTTGCACTGATTGCACCCCATTATCTGTTAGCAACAATTTAGTAAATCCCCTTTTTGAAAATCTAATACATGAACTCTGCCCTTGTTAATGTCCCAAACTACCTACATCACAGGCTATCTGGCAAATGGTAATCTAGTACTATAATATAAGCTAGATCATTTACTTCTTGTATAGGTCTTAACATATTGAAGCTAACTTTATCCCACATACTTTTTGGAATCTCTCTAGAGACCATGAGAGGTACCCTTAACTCTCAACTTGATTGCTTAACCAACATTCTATATATTCCCTAATAGTCCTCTCCACTATAAGATTAAGCCCTGGCCCCCAATATCCACTTTGCACTCTTGCCTTTATTTTGCAGTTTCCTATGTTAACTTCATAAGCTTTTTCTATCAATCTCCCATTTATTCTCTCTGGTAGAAATAATCTTGTTCCTCTTAATAGGAAATTCCTGTTAGTACATAATTCATCTCATCATCTGAAAAGGTTTTATTTGACACTCAATGTCTTTTGAGATGTCTGCATTCTTTTGGTTATTTTACAAATTTCAGTTAACACCTCATTTTTCCATCTCCTCGTACCTTCCATCTCTCTGTATGCTACCGTCAGTCACTTCATACATTTTAATACCTCAGATTTTATCTAGAAAATAATTATTCTCCTCACCTTCAGAATCCACTTTCATTAGGAATCTGCTTAGATTATCAGAAGTGACATTGTTTACGCCAGTATTTATGCTGCTTTGCTTACCAGGACCCAAAGACGGCTACGTGGAAGCTGTAATTAAATAATTTTTATGTTCATAATTCTCCTTCACACTTATCAATCCAAATAAATTCTACCTTTTTAACAGTCGTCTGATGTTAGCCGCTTTGATGCAAACGTCTTTATAAACCTACTTTAAATTTCCACCATCTCTAAAAATGCCAGTAGTTCTTCTTTTTTCATAACTCTGTATAAATTATCTATTGTAGGATCAGCTTCTCCTTAGGCCTTACCCCCTCTCCATATAATAGGTATTCTGGGTATTCTGTCTTGTCTTTTGCAAAACAACACTTCCTCAATTTAAGTATCAATCCATTTGTTTCATTTGTATTCAATCCAATACTACTCTCAACATCAAATCATGGCCTTCTTTATCCCTACCTACTACCAGTATATTGCTTAGGAAGAACTGAATTCACTCAATGTCTCCCAACCATCTTCCCATGACTGTTTTAAATATGTATGCAGCTACAAGGCCAAATGGCATTCCTGTGAACTTGCATAAGCAGAACAGAGTGATAAAAGCTATGAGGTCCTTAGATGTTTTGTGCAGCAAAATTTAGTGATATGCGGAAGATATGTCTAGGATGGCAAAGACTATGGCCCTTGCA
Source organism: Calotriton arnoldi (assembly GCA_963921515.1). Lineage (NCBI taxonomy): Eukaryota > Metazoa > Chordata > Amphibia > Caudata > Salamandridae > Calotriton > Calotriton arnoldi. The sequence goes on from CAWUFW010008932.1 coordinate 277,015, forward strand.
ATGGTTACCATCTCCTTTATGTTCAGAAGGAGGTGTTTGTCTACTAAAATGCACCTAATTAGTTCTCTCAGATCTATGCAAAACCTTAATCTCTTTTCCTGTTTTATGGGCCACTACCAATGGTGCTAGTCAACCTTCATCCTTCACTGATTCTACAATACTCTATTTCTGTAATTTGTCCAGCTCCTCCTTCATACGTCTTCTACCATTCACAGGGCTAATTCATATTTTACAGGGCTAATTCATATTTAGATGGCTTGCACGTTTTATTAATTTAATCCATATACATATCTTTTGAGCCTACTAGAACCTCTCTGAACACCTGGGACTGGGAATTGTTTCCTTACAAAATTCTCTTCTAAGCTCTTGCACTTTTTTGCAATTGTGGTTTCACATTAATATTGAGTATGACACCAAGCAACCTATTGTGAAACCAACTGAGCAAACGATCACCATTTGCCCAGACTTGCACTTTGATCTTCAATTCAATTTCCGGGAAATATAGCATTGTATCAAACACCTTCCACATTTAATGGGAACCCTTTCAATGTGCCACATGTCCTTTTTTACCACATCTCGAACAAACTCTGTTAAATGTATTACCATCATTATAGCTACCTTTATAGATGGTGGTGACTTCTTTCTTTACTTCTGTCTTTATGGATTGTTTTTTTAGGGGTGTGCTCTTTTCTCCTGAACCCCAGTCTCATTTCTGATCACCTCGGCACATGGCAAATAATGTTCTATTCTTTTTAAACTACCAATACTTTACTTAGAGATGGGTAATTTTTTAACCATAGTTCTTCTTGAACTCTTTCGTTCTTCTACTTTATAATGAATTAGTCGTTTAGCCTGTAATTGATGATTGTTCCAAACTTACATGAGGAAGAAACTTTCCTTAATGTAGTGATGTACTCCTCAACACTTTCCCTTTTTCTTTGTGCACACATACCAAAGTGATGTTTCTCCAAAGGTTTGCTAATTTTAGGAAGAAAGCGTCTAGTTTCATTAATCTTATTACATATTTATTTGTTCCAGTTTCTTCAGTGGCCTCTAGGGCAGACAAATCATTGAGCTTTTCCGGCCCTTCTGTCCCAAACCAAATCATGAATAATGAGCTTTTCCTTTCCACAGAACGGCTTGTACCACAGGCTTTTCCATTTGCTCCTGAATGGCTCTGCCAGTGAAATTAGGAAAAAGGTGTTTCAATTGTGTTCTGCATATTTCTTCACAATAAAACACAAATGTAGAAACATTAGTCTCCTCTAGCACATCACAAAATACTGACTTGATAAATCTACAGACACTCCACTGACACACACTTAAAACATTGAGGATTTCTCCAGTATCTGACTTGACATTCAAAAGCCTCCTGTCTGCCCACCAGTATCTGATGTAATACACAAGTGGTTATGCAACTTTCTATTCACTGATTTGTAGTATTGGTACTACATGTTTTTCAAGCCAAACAAAAAAACCTGTAAATAATGTAAATTGCATTCACAAACTGGTGTCCATAAAATAAACATTGCTTCAACGATATAATTTGAAAATAGTCCTCTGTTTCTTCCATAACATGTTGTACAATATAAGCCGCTAAGAATGTAATACAGTTATGTGGTTACCAAAAACTTCATGCACATTTTGCACTCAAATATTTTACACCATGCACCTTACAGTTTTTTGTTGGAGGATGGCATCAGATAATGCACTGAGAAGCACTGCAATATTTTCCATGCTGCCTCAATGACACATTGCCACTCTATGCCTTTTAAGAAAAGTCATTTCTCAACTAGCAATATGCCAGCATACACATGTTGATGTCAGCCGTGGCCCTTGCAGGTAAGAGAGGTGGGGCTGGGTGGGAGGGGATTTCGACAGATGATGACGAGGGAAAATTAATCATTTATTTAATTTTCCCTCGTGGTCGTCTGTCAAATCCCCCCAATTCGGCCCCACTGCCCCTCCGCTCTTACCTGCACAGGCTGCAGCTCTTGGTGTGCATCTCTGGGTGTTCTGTGCTTTGACATTGTTGCATTGACAATCAGTGATGTTGGCATGCAGTGATGTATGAGGAACCTGAACATGAATTTGTGCTCATGGAGAGATCAATTTGTGGGTGGATGGCACACTCACAGTCTCCTCCAACTCTAAAATAAAATGTTCTTTACCTCATAGGAAAACTCTATGCCTTTCCCATCAATGCAAGGGGAGTGTATTTAGGTGACCCTGGAAATTATTCATACTTTGGAAATAAGTACGATGGCAATCCACTCTCCTTGCATTGGAACATGATTGTCAGATCAGCTTCTGAGCCACCTAGAAACCAACCAGAAAGGTGCTGCTCTGTCAGAACTATGAGTGCTATTTATGAAAGTTATAAATACATACACAAAGGAAGAGTCAGAGAACAGCACCAACTATGCATGACTCTCTCTCCAACTGCCCCATGTTGATGTCTTCACATTCTAATTCAACAATCCACTTTCTAGATGTACTGATAATGTTATGAGAGAGACCAAACCACACAGTATACAAATTTGTAGGCATATTTACATGTGAAGAATGATAAAATTGGATAACAGAGTTCTAGCACTATAGCCTGGTATAGAGGTTACATCAGATATTCCAGACACCTATGCAGGCCTTATACTTCCTGTGAAAGAAGAGGCTGGATCTCACTGAGAGATCAATTAGCATTCTGAGATCATGATTTTGGTGTGTGTGTGCCTGTGGGGAAATACTCCTCTAGAATCCAGCATTTGTTAATCATATCTACCCTGTGACATACCATATTAAATGGTAGTACATTGGGAGTACTCTTTCTTTTTTTTTTTTTTTTTTATATTTTATTTATTTTTTCTCAGAAAACAATACAAATACAATCACAGCAAGTGTACATAAATACATAGATAGCAGCTTATGAATTTAACATGTTAATAAATATAATTAATGTACAAAGATACAAAAAGCAGTACTAATTCATCATACAATCCAGGTGATAGTCAGACTCTGAGGTTTAACAGCAAGTACTTATTGGAACGCATCCAACCATGTCATTAAGGCTCCCCATATCTTCCTCCCCTTCTTTTTAGCCTGAATGCCCTTGCGAGTATACAGAGCCATTTCAAAATGATATGCATATAAAAAGCGCCCCTTCCATTGCTGAAAGGTCGGAGGTAAGCTATCTAGCCATGATGAGGATATACACAATCTAAAAACAATCATTGCAATAAAAAGCATTTCCAACCCAGGTCCCGAGACTGTCTTATCCACACCAAATAACATTAGTTGCGGAGACGGAGTGATTTTGCTTTTCAATACCTCCCCCAAAAAGCCCACGATTTCCAATTCTAGCAGTCTTAAACAGGAGCAGGAATAAAATATATGAACCAGATCCGCCTCCAGCGCCTGACATCTAGGGCACCTTGTCCCCGCCACGCCGCCCCATTTCGCAATCTTTGCTGGAGTTACATAAAGATCAAACAACGTCTTATAATGTTGTGACTGCAGATTCGAAGCAAACACCATTGTGCCCCTAACTGCAGTGATTCCAAAAAGCCGGAGTCGGCAAGCTCAAATCTTTCCTGCCATTTCCCACACTGTTTCTCCAAATCATCAGGGACCAGTTCCATCAAACAGCCATATATCTGAGAAATGGAAGGGGCGGTCTTCTTTACCATCATTTCCAACAAAGGTATTTGATCGAAGCCAGCTATTCCCCCAATCTTTTTTTGGAAAAATCCCTGATCTGCAGGTATTTAAAAAATCTCGTGGCCCGATATTAAATTTCCTGCAAATCACATCAAAGGGTGCCAGCAAATTCCCAGCAAGGAGGTCTCCAAGCCTGCCAATCCCGTGATTGCCCCATCTATTAAAACAGCTATCATGAAATATACAGGGCAGTTGTTCATTCTGGATCAGGGGAGTATATCTGCTGTACCTGCCTACCCCAATCTTCTTCCGAACCATCGCCCAGTTCCTATATGCAGCATACAGAGTCTTAAAGCGGGTTCGCTTAAAATAGCTAGGCTCAAAAACATCATTAAACATCCATGAGCAGCATTACCAATTAATAACTCATAGATGGATGGTACATGATTACCAGCGCCGTACTCCATTGCCTGAGTGCTAAACAATACCTTATAGCACTGCATAGCAGCAGCAAGGTAGTATAGTCTGAAGTTCGGGAGTGCCCATCCACCCTCTCTCTGGGTAAACACATAAAGACATTGGCTCTTCTGGTTTTCCCATATGCCCATACAAAGCTTGCTACTAATCTATCAATTTTCTTAAACCACTCATTGTTGAATTCCAATGGAACAGCTCGAAACACATATAGCAGTTTAGGAAGAAAAACCATCTTAACTAAGTTGCATCTTCCCATTATAGATAGTCTCAAATTGTCCCACCGTTCAAAATCCTGTTTGGCTTTCTCCAAAATAGGGATCACATTTAAATCAATTATACGCCCCACCTTAGGGGTAATGCATATACCTAAATAAGTAGCTTCGCTTGTGATCCTACTATCAGAAGCCAACGTATGGCTGTTAATCAAAACTTGTGTTTTAGCCTTGTTTAACAAAAACCCCGACCTTATACCGAACTCTTCTGCCATCTCCTCCACCGCCTGCAATGCCCTATCTGGGTCACTAGTAATGATGGCGATGTCATCGGCGTACGCCAATGTTTTTGTATCCCAGCCGTGTAAGCTAACAGGAACAATATCCGGTGATGACTCTAGTCTCCTGAGCAAAGGATCAATAAATAGGGCAAACAACAAAGGAGACATAGGGCATCCCTGTCTCGTTCCCCTCTCTATTAGAAAGGGTTCAGACTCTTGTCCCATTATTTGCAAATAGGCTATAGGCTTGTTATACATTGCCCGGATTGCCCCAATAAAGTCTTTTCCCAGGCCATTGTCTTCCAATACTTTCCACAAAAAGGCCCATGACACACGGTCGAAGGCCTTTTCTGCATCGAGTAAGACCACCCCCATTGGTTTTTCCAAAACTTCCGTTGCATCAAATAAAGCTATAACCCTCTGAATGTGGTCAGTTGTCCCCCTACTCGGAATAAACCCATGCTGCTGCTCAAATACCAGCTGGTGTATGACCCCAGCTAATCGAGTGGCAAAGATTTTAGAATATACCTTCACATCGCTATTAAGCAACGTGATTGGTCTATACGAACCCATGGCAACTGGGTCTTTACCTTTCTTTAAGAAAATGATTATGTTAGCGATACCCCATGTCCTGGGAGGCGAAATCCCGGTTTTAACACCATTTACAAGACTCAGCAGCTCCTGCTGAATTTCTGAGAAGAATACTTTATAGAATTCTAGTGGGATATGGTCTGCTCCTACCGCCTTCCCCGATGGTAAAGCAAACAAGGGAGCCTGTAACTCCTCTAATGAAATTACTCCCCCAAGCATTAGTCCCTCCTCATCTGTGACCAAGCCAGACTGGTCTACCAAGCACTTATCTAAAAGCTTGGGGCCCAGATTCGAGGAGTCTTTATACAAATTGGCATAAAACCCCCTAAAAGCCTCTCTAATTTCCCCGGGATCTGTAACTATGTTTCCAAGCAGATTCTTAACCTTGCTAATACTACCAACCGTCCTCTGTTGTTGTGCCCTAACTGCTAGGAACCGCCCAATACGCTCGCTATATTCGTAGCGGTCCTGCTCTTTAGAGAGGAGTTTCCCCGCCGTTTTCTCTACAAAATGTTCATTCAGGCGAGCCTTGATAACAGCTATCTCGTTTAAAACAGGGGCTGAGTCTTTCCCATTTTTAACAGTACTAATTAAATTGGTTTCCAGGCAGCTTAGCATTTGATAAAGCTCTCTGCTGCGTCCACACGCCTTCTTCTGTTTATTGATGCTAAAACTCAGGGTTTCGCCCCTTACCCCCGCTTTAAATGAGTCCCAGATTATTCCTACATCCGCACTTCCGTTATTTAGTTTAAAAAAAGCACAATCCAGGATTTCATGTGTTTAACATAATCATGATCCAGGAGCAGCCCCCTTTCAAATGTCCACTTTCTAGGTGCACGAGCCAGCCCTGCAATTACAAACTCAAAAATAATCGGATTATGATCAGACACTGCTCTAGGATATAAATCAACCTGTGCCCCCTGATCAATATGGGTGAGGTGTAGAAATAATCTAGCCTGGCAAAGCTGCCATGAGGAGCCGAATAAAAAGTATATCCAGGGTCCGTTGCCTTTAGTGATGCCCAAACATCAACCAGCCCTAGTTCTCTCTGTAGGTGCCCCAGGGCTTTAAACGATTGCGGCTTACGCCCTCCATAGCCCTCTTCATTATTACACAACCCCCCTTGATCCATTTAGATTAAAATCCCCACAGATGACAAATGGTCCGGGCCATAATGGAAGCTCAGCGGCCAAGAAATTAAACAAACTAGGATCATCCAAAACTGGGGCATATATTGTACATAATGTAAAAGAGCCTCTACCGGCCTTGCATTCCAATAAAGCCCATCTACCCAGCTTATCTGCTGTATTGCGGCCAGGGGTAATAGAATCCCCTTTTACTAAGATCGCAACACCTCTAGTCCTAGTTTCTTGTGTCGTATGGCAGACAACTTTTAGGCCGAAAGTATTCAGCAGGGCCCTATCTTCTCTGGCAACATGAGTTTCTTGTAAACAATACACATCCGCTCTTAAAAAGCATAGCTCTTCTTGTACCCGCCTTCTTTTGGCCTTATCATTTAACCCGCAAATATTAATAGATGCAATGCGCAAACTAGCCATAGTGCCTAAAGATTATTGCTGCCACCAACGAAAAAAAAAACCCTATTAAGGAGAGAGCCTTACTCCTCCATTCTATCCTTATCACAGAGCCTGAAACAGTACTAACTACTCCATTTCCACTATAAAATCCATGTACACAATATCTTCGTTTTTTTAAAGAAAAAAAATACATCACAAATACAAATACAAATGCATCCACTTGCTGTATATTGAATATCATACCGTCACACCACCAACCTCCGCCCCCTCCCTGCCCCCAACCCCCACCCCCTCTCTGACACCACCCCCCCCCAAGCCTCCCCACCCCCTCCCACCTCCCCCCTCTAGTGAAAGCAGCCAGACCAACTGGTCTGTGTGATGGAGACCACAGGTCAGCAATGCGGGGCTCCCCTCCCCTTCCAGATGTAAGCCCCCCTTATTCCCACCAAAAAAACAACCCAAAAAAAACACCACTAATGCAATATAGGTTATAGCTAAATCCACCTCTGAGCAATCCTTAACGAATTCTTAAATACTACCCCCAAATTGTATACATTGCCATTGCCCATCATAGACTGGCACAGGTGCTCTTTGGCCTTGATTTCTGAAGTAAAAATTTAACAGAGCCCCGGACGATAGTTTTCAGTCTGGCTGGAGCCAATAAGTATGCTTCATAGCCAGCGTCTTGAAAAGGCTTAATGACCTGCCGGAGGCGCCACCGCCGTTCTACTGTAACATGGCAGAAGTCGGGGCGCACGAAGAATGATGACCCTTGATATGTCCGTCTTGCATCCGGGCGTGCCTTTTCAAATATTGCCTGGCGGAGCAAAAAGTTCCCAAAAAAACCAGGATAGCTCGTGCCTGACTTGGGTTTCTACCATCTTGTACTGCCTTGTTGCGGGTCATCGGGAACCTGTGTACTCTTTGAACTTCCTTTGCCCAGTCCCATCCTGTCAATTCGGGGAAAGATGTTTTCAGCAGATCCAGCATGTAGGAGCGTATATCCTCCCCTCCCTGCCTTCATCTATACCAAGAAACCGAAGATTATTTCTGCGCTGTCGGTTCTCCATGTCCTCGAGCTTCCAATGTACATCACTTAATTGGGACTCGTGCATCTTGGTTTGCTCTCTTATTTTGGTGACATCCACCTCCAAGGCCGTTGTCCTATCCTCCACGTGGTTCAGACGTTCCCCAATCTCAGAGCATGCCTTCCCGACCTTCCGCACAGCCCCTTCCAATTTTTTTGTGGCATGCCTTGCCCTTTTACTGTCTGCCCGTGACTCTGCCCGGTGTTCTTTTATGGACTCCAATATTAGACTTAGCTCAGGATTTAAGGGCACAGTGTCAGTAAGCTGTGGGGTAACTGTTCCATATTCATTTACACCTAGTGATTCAACTAGTGGTTCAGGCGGAGTTCCAACCATCTTTATATGGGAATAATCCCATTTCAAGTTACTACTTATTAATTTCTTTGTTCTTCGGTTCCGAGGTTCAGTACTGCATTTATGGCCCCTATGATGCTTCAAGCGTTTAAGCGCAGTTTCTGGTGCTTCCAGCGTGCTGGACTCTGAGGTTATAGAGTTAGACCCACTAGTTTCACTGTTGTATGAATTAGGGGCGTCAGACTCTGAGCCATCAGTCAGGGAGAAGAATTTATCCACCCCATCCAGGGTGGTATCAGTCACAGCTGCTGCTCCAAACTGCTCAGTGCCGAGTGACTTATGGCATTCCTCTTTGCTTCCTCCTACCACTGCCACCGTCACTGCCAGTGCAAATTGCTGAGGCTCGCCTGTGCCATCTGGGTCTCTATCAACCTGCCAGGGCCTCCCCTGCCTGTGCTCCAGGTGCCGCATCCAGTTCCCCCAAGTCTGTTGGTTTTTCAATAAGATCCTTCTGATATGGGGGTTACCCGAATGCTTGTTGTTAAAAAGTCAGTAATTGAGGACTGCGGTGTAAATAAACGTTCGTTACCAAGTCCACCAACCCCTTCCTCCGTGCCAGCCCCTATCCTGATGCCTTTAGAAGCGGCTTGAGTCCTCTTTTTCCCAGCACCCGTATTGCCGGATATATGCTTCCCCGCTAGGACATCTGCTGTCTTACCTGTCCCTGCAGTAGGCTGTTCGTGGGCTGAATCCTGTCTGGCAGCCGGAGTGCGTGTAGCAGGTCTACTAATTGCAGTCAATCCTTCTCCTCTATCCTTCTGTGTCTTTGCCGATTTTGGTGGCATTGTAGTGCCTGTAACCACCCAGGCAGTACAGAAGCTAGATCCAGCCACCAATCGAGTAACGCTCCTGATGTGTCCCGCCCACCAGCCAAGGACACCAAGACACTGACGTACAGCAGGCACAAACAGTGACCGCCAGTTCCTAATCCTCCCTTCTCTCCACAACGGGGGTCCGATAATCATGCCGCGAGCACTCGCGTGTAGAGAGAGCAGCGCCAGCCGTCTATTCGTCCGCCCGGAATCCGGTATCTGTGCACGGTGTAGCAGGAGCAAGGGGGGGTGTTGGAGACCTCGGGAGAGCGCGTCCGCAGTGCGTCTATGTGGCCGCCATCTTGCTTTTTTTTCTCCATAGGGAGTACTCTTTCAGGAAAATCTTGAGATGATGCACAAGCCCATTGTGTATGTGCATCATGAACCACTCAATGAGGCAGGCACACAGATACAAAACCACACTGTCAATTATGTCTTTGGTTCATGGCACAGATGAATTAGCAGTGATTTGTTGATGTTGCCCTTGCAGAAACATAGAGGACTGAATGAGCACAAACACACCTCATTAAAAAAAAAATACACCTGCTGCGGTGGCACAGTGGACTAATGCATCTACTCCAATGGGCAGTATTTACCCATGTGCTATCAGGTTTGACTTTCTTTAGGTCGACACAGCCCATTATCCTTTGAAGTAACATCCCATTGAGTAACATTGAGATTGACAACACTAAATATCTTTTAAGCACAATGAATCAACTGTGGTGGTGAATTGATGCTTTACAAATAGATGCAAGGTCTCAGAATGCAGCACGTAATTAACCCCAGTAGATCATAAGAACCAATTTTCATGACATGTTATCTTTGTCCATCACATACATATTCAAAGTGACACACACTACCACTAGGATTAACTCGCTCTCTGCACAACTGTCTACTTATGACCCAGGGAGTACTAGAGATCAATAATTTCAAGTACATATCCATTCTGCAGTACCATCTTATGTTACTGATAGCATCATTTAGGTGAAACTATTATGTTAAAAAGGCAGAAACCACTGAACATCTCCTCTGCAGGACTAGCTGCACCCATTCAGGAGCACCCTTGATGTTTTTAGAGGCAGCCACTGAACAACTGTGCTCGGATGCATTGAAGACACCCATTGAGTATTAGTGCCCTAACGTTTCGAGTCGACCCATTGAACAGCACTCAGATAGTATAAAGGATAACACCCACTGAGCAGCACTGTGGTCTAAATGGTAGCACTTGATGAGTAGAACCAAGTTGTAGTTTCAGCAGCCATTGCGAAGCAGCACCCTTAAACATTGCAACTGCCCCACAACAGCACATACTTTGATAAAAGTCCATACTTGGAGAGCTCTCTAAGTGTGGACTTGGAGGGCTCCATATGGTTGCAATTGTAATCATCATTTCTTGGGTAATTTCTTAGGTAATGAGCTACTCAACCCCATGAAAGGCAAGACATCTCACAATGTGGAGTCTATGAGCACTCTTATTAATACCACTTTCACCATATGAGATGGTGTCAATTATACCCATGGACGATTACTCAAATTTGCCTCAACCTATTTTAATCAGTGGTTACTGAGTGCTTCACAGCTAAGCATATTATTAACAAGTTTCATCATGTGTGTGAAACCATTGAGATTCTGAATTCCCAATAGTTATAGCTTTCAGCATAAAAAGACTCTATAACCTCAATTAAGAGTATCTCATTAAGGGGCATATTCTCAAGGCGACATCGCTGCAATAGCGGCACTTTTCTGCCACTAAAGCGGCGATATTTTTATCGCCGTATTCACAAGCTGTCGCTAACAGCCGTTAGCGACTGCTTACTGGCGATAGCAGCCACTAATAACATCGCCAACGATGTCAGCGACAACTAACGCTAATCATATGCAATGTAGGCATTCCCGTGTTAAAACGCACGCTAACCCCACTTCATGATATTCTCAACAATCGCCCGGACTGGCGATACGTAAAAAAAACAGTCGCTATGGCCCGTTAGCTGTTGGGACTGAAGACCAGAAAATAGCTGGTCTTAAAAATGGGGAGAACACTTGGGGCCACATCCCAGCAGGTTTTGGTGCTGGACAGCGCTGCAAGCAATGTTGCAGCGCTGCCCTGCAACAAAACTACAGTGCAGGAATGCGCACCATCAATAAAATAGTGCGCATTCCTGGGCCCCAGTCATGAAAAGTGTTGCAGCGCTGCGACTAGACAGCGTTGCAACACTTTCACTACGCCCTTCTTGCGACAGCATGGATGTGCTGTATTCACTGGACAGTGCTCCATGACGCAAGTAATGACAGATACGTCAGGAATCCTGATGTATCTGTCTGCGCTAAAGACACGCATTGCTGCAGTCGTGTCACAACCATGACGCAACTCCAGCAATGCATGGGTCCAGCCTATCCCTGTGGCACTGCGTCACCCTCACGCCTGCCATCAGGCAGGCGGAAGGCACTGACGCAGTGCCGTTCATGAGGGGTGCCCGAATGTCGGCGCTGTTGGAGATCCATCGGTGGTGGTTGCGCGCTGCGGTGTCATCGTTTGGAAGCATTGGTGGAGTGTTGGTGGGGAGGGAGTTGACGAGACATTCTTCGTTGGCCTTGATCCAGCTGCGAGGGGGTGCAATGATGGCGGTGGCATCCGGTGGGCAAGGTGAAACCGTGATGTTACCAATGATGGTCAGTCCAGGAGAGTTCGGTGCTGTGGCTGTAGTTGAAGTTCCCGCTGGTGGAGGTGACGTGCTCGACCGTGTGTCCTGCAATGTGGCATGTTGAGGTGACTTGCTGCTTGCGTCTGATGTAGGGGACCTTCCCCAGGAGGGGGTGGTGTCCTGGTCACTGGGGTTGTCCAGGTGGAACTTGAGTTCACCGAGTAGGATGTCGTCGGTGGATGGGAGACCCTGGGGTGCAATGAGGTCTACAGTGGTATTGGAGAATGGGGGGCCATGGCCCGGGGGGCCTGCACATGAGGGTGCCGCAGAGGATGTGCTTGGGCTTGGTCCGGATCTGGGAGTTGAGCTGGTCCATAGTCACACTTGGGTCATTAGAGTGCGTGGTCAGTCGGAGTCTGCTTCTGTAGGTGATGGCAATGCCTCCTCCTTGATGGTCGGGGTGCTCCTTGCGGGTGATACTGCAGCCATCAGTGATGGCAATGGCGATGTCCGGTCCGGAGCAGAGGTTGGTCCTGGCAGGCGAGGTGGCATCCAGGGTTGATGGAGAGGAGGGTGCTGGCGTTGTAGCGGTGGAGTGTCCAAGAGGAAGGCTCCTTGGTGCTGAGCGCGGTCCAGGGGCAGATGGACGCAAACGGCATAGCCTATGGGTTGCCTTTGGCATGGGAGACGACCATTACAATGCAGGCAGTACATTGTTAACAACGCAACTCTGACAATGCAGGTGCCTTTACATCCCATTTGATTACAACGCATTGTGAGGTCAGTAATGGGGTAATTTAAAGTTTTTCAGGTGGGTATGGGTTTCGAATGTAAAATAAGAAGATTGGGGTGTGTTATGGGGTAAACATGAAAATTGGGGTGTGCATTTGGGGTAAAATATGAAAATTGGGGTGTGTTTTGGGGTAAAATATGAAATTTTGGGTGTGTTTTGGGGGCTCAAAAAGGAATTCCAGGTTTCACGGTTGGGTTTGGGGTGCAAAGGTTAGTTTTGGGTTGCACTCACTGACGTGGGAATATTGATATTTATGTCTCCGCTATGCAACACCTACCCTACTGTTGCAATGTGCCTAGTATTAGTATGCATTGGAATGGAATGCAATGTTATGTCATGCGTTGTAACTATGTATGTGCTTTTGGCACACGAGTGGTATGCCCGCTGTGCATATGCACACAACGGCCACCATTGAGAAGTGCTGCCGGGGGCGGGACAGCTGTCAGGTGGTAAACGCCGGAAAGAATACTGGATGGGTTGTAAATATTTCAATGAGGGAAGTCTTACCTCGAAGCCGGGTCCCGTGTCTTCGTAGCTCCTGCTCTCCTGCGTCTGCTTGAGGCAGTGGGGCAACGCTCTTCCTCCATTGCGGTAGTGCCGCCACTGGGGGTGCATCATCTACGTGTGATAGGCCTGAGCGACTCGCCCCCCGGCCCTCCTGCGCTACGCATCCCACCTTCTACTTACCTGGACATTGACACCGTGGCGCTCTCCACTTCACTGTCTCCAAATCTGTGACTCAGCCAGCAGGAGCCTCAGCCCGGTGTGATTTCACTAGGCTGGGTACAGCAGTCGCCGCATAGTCCACTGGTGGACCTCCCGATGCAGTTGATGCAGCAGTGCCCCCCTAGGCATGAAGTTGCAGCGCTCACGCCACACAAGTTCGGCGTAGCACAGGGGCCTCACCCTCCACAGCATACGGCCAGTCCAACATCATGGGGCCTGTGATGCAGGGAGACGGCACACAACGTTGGTAATCCCCTTCGTGCACCCCGGTGTAGTGGTGGATCGTAGTATGCGATGCGGAACTCACCACGTTGGTGAACAGGAGCGCCTCTAGCATTGATAGCTCCAATGGTCGCAAGGCGGTCTTCTCACACAGGTCAGCAACGTGTCTCCATGTGACCTGCCAGACTTCAACAGCAGGTATGGGCGATCGTCACACCTCAATGTCTACCGCCATGGCTCATCGACTCCACAGCTCCTCCACATCCCACTCCAGGCTCCAGGCGCAGTTCCAGTGAGGCATCCAGGCTCCAGGCGCAGGTCCAGCGAGGCATCCAGGCTCCAGGCGCAGGTCTAGTGAGGCATCAGGGCTCTCATCCTGGTCATCCTGGATGTTGGCTGGCTTGCAGGGGTTGTTGATGTGTGCTGCACTTGGCCCTGGCTGCTCCATTCTGCATGTTATTGTTTTTTATGCCTATTTTCTATTGGGGGTTGACTGATAGGGTATTTTTTGCATTAGAGGCAAGAAAGTTCACATTTGGCTGACTAACGTGAGTTTTCTTGCCGCTAATGGGCCTATCGCCGGATTACGCCCGCTAACGCCGGAATTCCTATCGCCATTGCGCTAATGTTAGCGGCAGTTTTCACCACCTAGCCCTGATACTATCACCATGTAGCGGCGGCTTGGTAGTACGCTGCTAACATGGCGATAGTTTTCAGGGTTAGGCGGCGAGGAGGAAACTGCCGCTAACTAGTGTTAGCGATAGTTATCGCCATTTCTTGTGAATATGCCCCTAAATGTTGACAGCTTAGCAAATCACGTGTCTAGGTTTCCTCAGGTAAATATCAGCAACTCAAGCCTGCTGATATTTAGTGGGCGAAAATGCCGGGTAAATACAGGGGCATGCGGATGTTGGTGTAGGAAGCACAAATATCTGCAGGTTATTCCCCACTGCAATGGGGAAAACTTGTAATAGTTGCTATGTACTGCATCTGTTAAATTCCTAACCCCAAGATGTCAGTATTTAAAGGGTGCCTAAAATGCCACCTGTTCTCGGAGGCATCTGCATTGTTTTGTCTAATCGCACCATTCAGTATAACTGCAGGAAAAATTCAAGCATTGTCAATGCCCAGGGTATAATTTAAGTCTTCGTGAGTTCATACATCCTGACTGTATGAAGGGGCATATTTACAAACCCCTTGCGCCACTTTTGCGCCGCCGTTGCGTCACGCATGTGACGCAGCGGCGACGCAAACCATGCGCCGCGTTGCGCTATATTTACAACGTGACGCATTTAGGGAGATGCATCACGTAGTAAACCCCTGCGCCACATGAAACCTGCGTCAGGTTTCATGTGGGCGTACCGGCGCAGGGGGCGTTCCGGCGCAGGAACGCCTCGGAAAAGTGACGTAGTGAAATCTACAAGATTTCACGCAGTCACTTTTCCGACGCTGGTGCGTCACATCCTTACGCCTGCTTCAAGCAGGCGTAAGGATTGACGCACCATGTTAGGGATAGGGAAGGTTGGAACAGTGCTGGAGTTGCATCGCGCTTGCGACACAACTTCAGCACTGCGCCAACCTTCCGCCGGCAGATGCGTCACGCATCTGCTTATCCTGCGCCACGATGCGCCGCATTGTAAATGCGGCGCATCGGACGTGGCGCAAGGGTAAACTTGCGTGACGCATTTTCCTGGCGCATCCCTGCTGATATGCAGGGATGCGCCAGGGAACGTAAATATGCCCCGAAGTGTCTTAAGCCATTACCAATTCAGTGCGATAAAGATGCTTCGAATGGGTCCGACCCATTGTCCTTCTGTATTTCAACCCTATCATTCTTCTAAAGCTGTAGAAATACCAGGGTCCCGATTCATTAAGTTCTGCAATTAAAATGTAACATCCATTTACTTTACAAATAATTGGAATTAAGCTATGGGAAATGGTAAAGGAGCGCGACTTAAGTATGAAACGGCAGAAAAAGCATATCACATTACAGCAGCAACATGAAGGGCAGTGTGCCATTTGCTCTCTGTGGGAGTGGAAGCCTACACAGAATACAAATTGCCTGTAGAATTTTCTCTTAGAAATATTAAAAGCCGGAACATAAGCAGCTGAGCTTGTGAGATGCTGTTCTAGTCATCAAAGTAGTGCAAGTCTTCGGATACTTTGTACAGTAGCCAAGACTCAAATGAACACGAACAATCGATTGTTTACTGTTTCACTCTATGAATCTTACAAAATCTAATTGTTGTTATGTGTGTAGGATCTGCTTTATGACACTAACCCATGTAGTTGGAGAAAAAAAAAATCATTTGGGTTTGCAACCACTAATCATTTTTTTCTGAAATATTGTGCATGGACTTTCCGATAGGAATCCAGTGGTGGCTTATTAAATTTTAAGCAGGTGGGGAGTAAATACCACGAAAAACTATTAGGATTTAAAGGACGTTCGAGAGAATCACTCTCAGAGTATTCCAATATTTGAATATCTGCTGAACAAGCTAGATGTTCCTCAGGGCTGTTTTAGGACATTGTCTCTCATAAACATTTTGAGCTAAATGAGACCAAAGAGACTATCCCAAAGAAGTAGGTTGATCAAATAAAGATAGTTCAGATAATTGTGGTAGGCAATTCGTCAATTTCCTATCATTTTTCCAAACGTATAAAGCATCTCAGTCACTTAAAAAACGTACACTGGTTATTGCAACTGGAAAGATGATTTTTTCCCCCTTTTTTCTTGTATAACTGGCACAGAGCTCAATAAAAGTTAGTTTACAAAAAAAGCAACTCAGTCACTTCTTTCTTCCATGTAATTTCATTTTCACATTTTCACTTTCAAGAAAATTATCAGTGAAATAATGTGACTAAGAATCTACGTGCTAGGTTCAGAAAAGATTTTTCACAACTTTAGATAAAAGAGAAATACCTCATAATTCTAACAGATCCAGACGCCAGATTGTAATTATATAGAGTAATAAGAAAGTCTTAAAATGTCATCAAAAGAGATCACAAAATGCCAGCTGGATTCGTGAAATAACCATCAAAACAAAATGAAATGACTTTTTGTCATCAATCAAATGTTGCCATAATAACAGAATCAGTGTCTACCAGGCCATGTTATAGGACAAACACCTGCTTGGCAGTGCAGCAACTTCTTTCCTAAATATGAACTTGCTATTTTCAGTTAATAAACTAATCTTCTCCCTACTCCAAACAGCCCCATGCCATTTTCTGAAAATACCGTCAGTGCAGATGCAAGCATTCATTTTTAGCAAATGCACTTATGTCCCCTCAAAACATCATGGTGTGGTTTTATTTTGCATAAACACACTAAGGGGCATATTTAGGAGAGGGTTGCATAACGTGTACACCATCCAAAGTGGTACATGCATGACGCAAACCTCTAAGTCAGATTTTTGAAGCCACGCAAAGCCACTTTGTGTGGCTTTGAGTGGCTCCAAAAATCTAGAGCGACTCAACGCAGCGAAAATCGTTGCATTGTGATACTCTGCCCTGGAAATGCATTCCATGGGCGTTGCCTGGGTGTTCCCATGCAACTCCCATGGTTTTGATGCGTACACAGATTTACAAGACCCTGTAAGCCTAGAAATGCGCCAAAAAGATGCTCCTCCCCAGCAGAGGCGTCACGAGGAGAAATATCTCTATTTCTCCTTGTTACTTTCTGTTTATATGTGTGCTCCATTCTGCAGCAAACATAGATAGAGGAATATGCCTCTAAGGGTTGTTTTTGGGCAGGAAGGTGTCCCTTCCAACAATCCTGCATGCAATGAAGGCACCCTTGCAAAATGGTTTAAGGGTGCCTGCGTTGGCACTAGGCAGCCCACTGCTCTCAAGCACAGGGGGAAAAGTCAGGAATGCGCCATATGCCGCAAATGAGGTGCATTCTTGCCCTTTCCCAGTGACGTTGTGCAGCGCACTAAGGTTACTTACTGCACCACGCCACTTTTTCATAAAGTTGCCCCTAAGTTTATTCCTAATCATAAGTGTTTTATTTTTGGTACATAACCACATTTCTTCTCACATATCAGAGTTTTCTAAAATGTGTTAAATGTGTCCCCCAAATGTATGCTTGCCATTTTTTGTTCTCACATATAATTTTTCATTTAACTAAATGAATACATGCCTGTGAGTGTCATCACAATCTGGTGGTATGCCTATTGTAGGCTATCCTGTGCAATCACTGGCTCAGGTACTTCAACATACTGCAGTTATTATGACTACATGCCAAGGGACGCCCAATATGCATGTCAATTTCATCACTAGTCTGCGTATCATCATATGCCATTTTAGTCAAGGACAAATCCAGATATTTGCTATATGTCAGGCATTGCCATGATGAACCATGTTATCCCTTATCAATTGCTAGTAGATGCCTCAATGGGGAGAGAAATCTCAAACATGCCAGAAAGTGATGCCATCATATGCCATTGAATCCATGATGTATCCTGCTAATCCTCAGGGACCAATGCCACTATCTGCCCAGGTATCCCCTTCACATGTAAATCAGTGCAACCAGTGCCCGGATATTGCCAATAATATGGTAGCCACTTCTATCATTTACCTATGCATCCCCCATCATTCTCCAGCCAAGATTGTCATTTTCCCATGTATTCAACATCTTAAGGCAGTTAATGGCATAATATGCTCACGCATCACATGATACCAGTTAAAACCTCCATGTGTACAATCAAATCCCAACACATTTGAATTCATACAGTTACATAAAAAATATGCAAGCTCACATCCATATTACTAGTTTCACATGGACAAAGCACACATGAAGGTATACCAGTTGAGGTATCTATTGTATATAAATGAACAGTTTGATTGCAAACTCGAGCAACTAAGCTAACAGACTAACCTTCAGGGAGCCATGTGTTTACTTATTGCGCTAGCAGCTAGACAGATGGATGAGGGTCCACAACACATGCATTAATAGGTCAATTGCTTTGAATAAATACCTCTGATCATGTCTGAGGACTTTGAAGCACTGAAGTGAATAAGAGTTCACCTTAGATTGTCATGCTGGAATCAATTGTGTAGTTAAGTATAACTTCTGAGATGAAACAGAGAGGGGTGGAATCATCTACTGGCTAATCTGTAGGAGTCAACAAGATTGTTACAGTAGATCATTGATGTTAAGACTGGCATCCTTGGTGTGGCTTCCCCTGACTTTTTGCCATCAGACCACCTGTTTTTGCTGACTTTGTGTTTGCTGGCTAACCAGTGATAAAGTGCATGAGCTCTCTGCTGTAAAACATGGTAACATTGGCGTATCCACAATAGCCATATTGAATTTATTGATAAGTCCCTAGTATAGTGTACTACAAGTGCCCAGGGCCTGAAAATTAAATGCTACTTGTGGGCCTGCAGCACTGCTTGTGCGATCTACTTCAGTAGTCCTTTAAACATGTTTCAAGTCTGACATTGCAGAACCTGTGTGTGCAGTTTAAAACTGCCATGTCGACCTGGCAAGTTAACCCACCTGTCAGGCCCAAACCTTCCTTTTTAATACATATAAGTCACCACTAAGGTAGGCCCAGGACAACCCAAGGGCAGGGTGCAGTGTATCCAAAAAGTAGGAGATGTACATTTACGTTTTACATGTTCTAGTAGTGAAAAACTCTTAAATTCTTTCTTCAGTACTGCAAGGCCTCTCTCTTCCATAGATTAACACTGGGATTACCTTATTACATCTTATAAGTGTAATTTCCAATTGAGAAGAAAATAGAAAGCTTGGTGTCTCTGGAAACACAATTTAAAATCACAACATATGTTGAAGTCAGATTTTAAACTGTAATTCAGAAAATGACACTTTTAGAAAGTTGGCATTGTCTTACTTGTCTCTTGCTACAACAAACCCAATGGCAGAGTTGATACTGCCTAGCCCCTAAACCCCCTGTACTGTGGAAATATCATTAGTAAAACTACAACATCTGCTAATTTGTGGTATTAATGGGTCCCCTTCTGATGGCATTAAGTCTAACATTAGCTACAATGGCTCCAGTGAAGTAGCTATCACCAAAACTGCTACTGCTACAGCTGTTGTGAGCATTTCACTCTTCTCAAGGGGTGACTCAAGATCAATTTCAATTACAACTATCATGGGTGGTAGCACTCCGCCGCCTACTTCTGCCCGTGGGGACAAGGTGATTGCACCTTAAAGAGTACAATACTACCTACTGAGACAGTACCTACACAATCATGTCCTGTGATTATTATTTTAGTATTAGGAGATCACGAGACTCAGGAGGCATTGGAGGCTTTCTTTATGTTATCCAATCTCTCTGAGTCTGGCAGTTTTGCTACTTTTGAGTCATACTCCGAGCATGACATTGAGCTAGATGATGAAATTGCTGTAAGGCACGCTCAAGTAGTAGCTGTTATGGGTTAAGTCCTAACAGTACAATAAAAATGTTTAATAGCAAGGTGTCACAGATCGACATCGGCAGGCAGGTCTGGGCAGAGCAAACAGAGTCCTCAGACTGTCCTCATAATAATGGGGACATCGGAGGAGGTAACAAAGATGAGCTATTTTGGAATCACAAGGGAATAGAGCTGACTCCCATCAATGAATGTCAGCCAGGGACTCGGTCTCTAATATCCCAGACGGGCCCATTTACTAGTGGCAATATTTCCCGACTGGATCGGTCTTCTCTGAGCCTCTTTCCACTACTAAGGAAGGGTGGACAATTCGGATGGAAAAGTAATAGAATCCGGAGCTTCAGATCCCTCCTCTACATCATCTATTTACAATCATCTCCAACTTCCTAGGTAAGCATATAAAAAGGACTTACTGGCATAAAAGCGTCTCAACTTAAAACACAGGTAGTACTGCATAAGATGTCTAAAAACATTGACATATTACACTGTCTTTTGAATGACATTGAGTTTGCAATCCTCCAGCCTCATAGAATCAGTGCAAGCAATTAAAAATATGTTGCCCAGCATGAAGGCAATCACAGGTTAAGTCCCAAAAGATAGAAGATCAGGAATTGCATGCAGCAAACTGATCTTGGCATGCTGGGGATCCTCGAGGGTAGCGAGGGGGATGATGCAAGAAGCTGTATTGTTTACTTATTTAAATAGTCCTTCCCTCAGCTTAGTAACTGGAATAATGACTGTCAGATGCAGAGGGCTCACCGATCTCACATTAAAAAGCTGAGCAAGGGCAGATCATCGCTGTACCTAATGTTATCTTGGTTTATATGGCGAATTTTATTTTCAGACAGCTTATTTTTTAGTTGGCTATTCCCGCGTAAACCTGTCCAAGTTTGTGGAGTGGAGGTCTTCATCAGGTCTGACGTTTGCCATGAGACATTAGTATGCAGATGGCATAGTTGCTAGATGATCCCCTGTTTTCAGAAGCTTGGAGTGGCTGTCTCTACTGGAGGAGCCTGCTAACCTGAACGTCAGCTATCAGGGTCCAACAGTATATTGCTAGGAACTGGTCAAAGCACAGGACTTACTGAAGCACTGCGAGGAGGTTAATATTAAATGATTGCCTGCCTATCTCATGTGGGATTATGGGCATCTCATATTTGGAAGTCATAGACGGGAAAATCTGCATGCTTTAGAAAGATCATGTCTAACTAGCTTATATGTCATCCCCTTGCTTTCCTCTGCTTTTTCACTCCCTAGTCACAATATTACTTACATTGTTGCTGTTTTTTCAATTTTATAATAACTGTTTGAATTTAGTGGAGCAAGTTTGGCAGGTTATAGCTTTGTCCTAGGGATGGCACTGTCAGCTCTACTGAAATCTGTATGTACGGTTGTATGGGTGTAGGGTTACACATAGGCCCTCTAAGTCCTATTTACCTTCAGGAAAATAGGACAGGAATAGGTAAGGGGACTGGAGGTTGGGTAGGGGTTGAGTGAGAGGTTTGAAAGTTGGAGGAGGGGTGTGGGTCAAGAGAGGGAATGCCAGGTTCAACAAGTTATGGCTTTCCATCAAAGCTAACCAATTCAAAGGTTGGCATGGATTTAACATCGGTAAATAAAGGAAGTTCCAATTGAGTCAATTTTATATGTCATACGTAAGAATACTCTGATTTTAAATTTGTAGGACTCCACATTCAGGTGACCAGGATGTACACATACTTAGGGCCCAATTACAATGCGGTAAGAAATGGCTCCGACCGTCGGTCGGAGCCATTATTACCGCATCGTAATCTTCTGTTTGGAATAATTTCCGACTGACCGATTTTGATGGAGTCGATCTGAAATTTTTCCAAACAGCAGTTCCGAATGGCTTACGATGGGCTCGGAGAGCCTGTCCGCCATTCGGAAGGCCTTCAGTAATCCCTCGGCAGGCCGAGGGATTACGATGGCAGCTTCCCATTGCCTTTCTGTGTCACCCTTTCCGGCACAGAAAGGCATTGGAAATCTGTCTTTGGGGGCCCCCATGGGTGCAAGCTGCCAAATGTTGACCTAAGGGGGCACCTATGGTGCCCCCCTGTTGATCCCTGCACCCGTTGTCATGCACCCTGAGGTGCCTGCCATGGGGTGCAGGGATGAACTGCACCTCTGCTCCTTACCATGAGAGCATGCATTCCGTTCAGAATGCATGCTCTCATGGTAAAGAATAGGATTGTGATCCTAATTTCTGCGCTGGAAGCGATGACAGGAGGTCGTTCGGTTCCAGTTCCAAACCTATGTCAGATGGACTCCGGTCCGCCCGACATCGGAATTGGGGCCTTGGTTGGAACATTAATTGTATACGGTCAGCAGCTAAGATTAAATATAAAGAAATTAAATATATTGAACCCTCATGTTCTGTGTGTAGGAGACTCATCGAACTATACATGAGTCTCATTAATTGGTTATAACAATCTCGCCTCAATGGGGACTGACATTCCAAAATGCGGAGTAGCATTTTTTCCAGGGAAGTAATGGGTTTCGTATCAGGTCAAGTTTGATAGATCTGGGAAACAGTTGATTGCTCACATACAGAAGGGTGATTTATAATTCACTGTCTGTGTCATCTACGCGCCTAACATCGACGATCCCTCAATATTCAACTTTCTCCTCAATGACTTCAGTCCATGGCGGGTCCCAATTCTCATATGTGGCAATTTTTTAACTTAAATATGCAGCTAGGTTTAGATTCAACAAATTATTACGATGCTAACCTTTCTTGCATGAGGAAATCAAGGGTAACCTTGAAACAAATTCTCAAAACACATTTCCTGATTGACGTTTTGTGAGTGAGTCAGGGCGAAAGCATGGTTTTATTTTTATTCTAGTCCTCATAGAACATCATCTCATATTGATATGTTTCTTACTAGTTATAGTATTATTTCTGCCTTGGTTATTAAAGCTAATACATGGATTGTGTCTGATCATAACCTATTGTCCTTTAGTGTTAAGGCGAGTAATCTTTCTAATGTCTCGGCCCCACGTAGCTGGATTTTTGATCGTCAATCACTGATGGATTCAGCCTATATTAGTTTTATGGCTCCATGAATAAGTGAATTTATCAGTATTATTAAGGGCTCCACAGAGTCAATAATCACCTGGAATACTTTAAGAGCTTTTATCTGCAGTCAGACTCTGAGCTTTACTATTCAAAAGGCTAAAACAGAAAAAGTGGTTGAGGTGCAACTGCAGGATAAACTCCTCTGACTGCAAGTTGAGTGTTCCCTTAATGGCAGGAAGCAGTATCCTCCGGATAGGGTATCTAAAATATTTAGACAGCTGACCTCCTTGCGCATGGTATTAAAGAAAAAGATCGGGAACAGTGTTACTTTAAAGTTTCAGATAAAACAGTTGTCCTGTTTTGAAATTAGTGATGTGATGGGTCGTTTTTTAGCTTTTCAGATATAGGATAGGAACAGGGGCTCGATTTGAGCATTATGGGCACACAAGGGAAAAATGTAAAAGAATGGGCAGTCATTTTCTCTGCCATTCATCATTTCTATTCTACCCTCTACAATGATGATTGTACGGTCTCTCAAGACGTGGTTGATAGCTATCTTAGGGCAGGTAGTCTTAATTAACTGACATCTCAGCAGCAGGAATTGCTAGATCTACCAATCACAGGGGAGTAGATAGAAAGAGCTAATTCTCAACTCGCAGCTGGAAAAGCTTCAGGTCACAATTTCATTCCTATAGAATTATACAAAAGGATTCATAAAATAATCATTATGTTGTTGCTTGATTTAGTTAATTGCCCTACTTTCTTGAGTTCTGTACCATTCTCATGGGGTGAAATGTGTATTGAGTTATTGCTAAAAAAAAATAAAGACCCTCTTAATTGTGGCTTATATCAGCCTATTTCTCTAATAAAGTCAGACTTAAAAATTTACATCTGAATATTATTTAACCGTCTCGCAACTGTTGTTACCTCACAAGTTGATCCAATGCAGCATGGATTTATCCCCTCACGGAACACTGCTTCTCATATATTTTCCTAGCCTTAAATGCTCTTGAGGTTGCATGTGAACAGAAGATGCTCACCAGGATAATCCTGTTGGATATTGAAAGGCATTTAACAGGTTCATGATGACATTGCTGGGTTTTGGTTCATTTTTTTTTACCATGGACCAAGGAGTTCTATTCTTTTCTCACTGCTAGGGATGTTTGAATGGGGGGCCTTTCCGAATTTATATGCATTCAT
Organism: Calotriton arnoldi; assembly: GCA_963921515.1. Classification (NCBI taxonomy): domain Eukaryota; kingdom Metazoa; phylum Chordata; class Amphibia; order Caudata; family Salamandridae; genus Calotriton; species Calotriton arnoldi. Next base: position 301,044 of record CAWUFW010008932.1, read on the forward strand.
CCTGGTACAAGGCAGGGGTACCCCCTTTCCAATAGTTATTTGCTGTTTACACGTAGCCATATATTTAACTGTTAAACTTATCAGCATCAATTCTGCCATTACAGTTGCACAAATGGGAGGTTAAGCTTTTAGCCTAAGTGGACGACATAGTGATTCTCACATCTTCCCCAATTAAAGCTTTTCTAGAAATTGAACATATAACTCTGCTGTTCAGGCACGTCTTGGGATATAAGTTAAACATTGACAAGACTAAGATTTTAGCAAATTTATCTCCAGAAACTCTGGTTGTCCTATATGTTGCTTTTGATAGAAATCTAGGTGCTCGTATTTCCCTTAATATTGAAACTTGTGTTGCTCTCAATTATGACACTCCACATTTTGATTCTCTTGTCACATTTAGAAAAGGAGACAGACTGCAGTTGGGGCTAATAGGTAAATTTAATGTGATTAAATGGTCATCCTGCCTCGTTAACCCTACCTGTTTAGGTCTATTCCCCTGTTTCTTTATAAAGGATTTTTAAAGACAGTTGAAGCTATTTGGCAGAAATTAATTTGACAATATTAAAAACCCTCCTGTGCCATTCTCTATTTGCAGCTGCCCCTCAGGAGAGGGGGGGTTCACTTTCATCACTCTGGTGCTACTATATTTCCTTTTTATTTTCAGACTCAAGACTATGATTGGTCCAAGCAAATCGGAACTGAACGGTCTCTTTCTGGAATGCCAGGTTTCCTGTCAAGTCACCCTACCTGAGAGAGGTTTGACACTGCTTATTTCAAGCCCACACATTGTTTATCATAAGATTTGGCAGGCTATTTGGTTCATGTGCCAAATATCAAAGTTCCATTAATATACTGTGCAGAATGTAACAGCTCCACCGTTTTTTTTGCTTACACCAGGGGAACCTGCTATAAAATGGAGTAAATGGAAAAAGGTATTCCAAAATTATGCAGTAGTTTGTGGTCCAAATTTAGGGTTGGAGAGAATAGTGGCTTTACTTCAGTACTATCTAGGAGCAGAGGGACAAGAGATTTTGGAGCACTTACCAGAGCTGGGTGCGAATGAGGCGAGGGGACTCAAAGAGTATGAAATTAGTATAAGGAAACTTGATATCCACTTTCTACCCAAAGTTAGTACTATTATGGAGCATTACCATTTCGGGAAGAGGGGTCAGAAAGAGGGAGAGACAGTGGAAGATTTTGTGTCAGAACTAAGGAAGTTGGCTGCGACGTGCAAGTTTGGGACAACGTGTGTAGAGCGTATAAGGGATAGGTTTTTACTTACATGCAAAATGGAGAGAGTAAGAGAAGAAATATGGCTAAAAGATGATCCACCGTTGGGGGAAGTGTTGATAGTGGCCAAATAGGTTGAACACATGATACATTGTGTGAAAGAAATAAAACAAGACGGGCGGGAGAAACTCAAAGTGAATGAAATCAGCGAAAATGTGGGTGATGTGCAAGTGGTAAAAGGGTCTAAGGTAGATCCCAAGGAATATAAAAATGGTATAAGTACCAAGGTAGAGCCCAAGGAAGACAAAAGTAGCATGGTCTTCAGAGGTAGTTGCTACAGGTGCGGGAAAATGGGGCACATTGCCAACAATAAAGATTGTCCTGCTTTGAGAGTAACTTGCAATAAATGTGGGTAAAAGGGCCATTTTAGAATTTGTTGCAGGAGTAACTTATACAACAGAAAATACTCCAAGAACAATGTAACCCAAGTGTATGATAAAATCATTTTAGAAGTAGCTCATTTTAGAAGGTGCTCAAAATTGACAATTATTGCTGAGAAAATGTTTGATTCAATGTTCAAAGGTCAGAAGAAATTGTACAAAATGGACATCAAACCAGGAGGCTATGGTGGACAACCTATAAGAATGAAGGTGTACTTTTTGGGGAAGTATAACTTATAAAGACAGATCCACCATCACAAAAGTGTATGTGTCACACCGGGGGTACAATATTCTGGGTTGGCCAGCATATCTTAGTATACCTCAATCCCAACAAGGATCCCCAAATACTAGTGCAGACCGTAGACAACACATCATTAAGCATAGAAAGAGAATTCCCTGAAGTATTCACAGAACAACTAGGATGTTTAAAACACTACACCCACAAAATAACACTAAGGGAAAATGCTCAACCTGTATCAGCCAAAGTAAAAAGTTTACCGTTGTCAATGCATGTAGCAGTTAGAGAAGAGTTAGAAAGATTATGTGGTCTGAAAGTAATTGAACCTGTAGAAGCCACCGAGTGGTTGGCCCCAATTGTAGTGGCCAAGAAAAGTAATGGGGCTGTTTGTCTTTGCATTGATCTTAGGGCACTGAACAAAGAGGTAGTAGTAGATAAGTTTCCACTACCCAACATCACTGAGATGATGACTAAGGTAGCCGGGACCAAGGTTTTCTCCACTCTAGACCTCACGTCGGCATAACACCAAGTAAAATTGCACCCAGACTCCCAAGAACTAACAGCATTCATTACTCCAATGGGAACATATAAGTTCAAACGCATGCCGCTTGGACTTGTGTCAGATGCTGCTCTCTTCCAAAGAGCAATGAGCAGCATGCTCCAAGGTATCACAGGGGTGATCTGCTACCAAGACGATGTGTTAATTTTTGGAGAGAACAGGGAACAACATGATCTCAGATTCAGACAAGTACTAAGGAGATTCAAGGAGCAGGGACTCAATGTTAAAAGGGGGAAGTGCAAAATTGGTTGTCAGGAAATAGATTATTTGGGACACAAGATTTCAGCGGAAAGCATTTTACCCAAGGAAGAACAAAAAAAATCCATCATGAATCTATCTACTCCAAAAAATAAAGAGGTGGTTAAGTCCTTTTTAGGAATGTTAGAGTTTTACAGCAAATTTGTACAGAACTCTGCTAAACGCACATACCACATTCGAGCTCTACTGAAGAATGGAGTGCAATTATTTTGGAGCGAGAGTTGTCAAGCAGAATTTGAGGACACCAAGACTGCGTTAGCTACTGCCCCAAATTTGAAAGTATTCGCACCAGGCTGACACACTGTAATAACAACAGATGCCAGTTCAAAAGGATTATGTGCAGTCATGGTACAATTAGGACAGAGGGGCGAGGAGACTATCGCTTTCGCTTCTCGATCATTGAAACATGCTGAAAATAATTATTTAGTGATAGAGAAGGAGGCGTTGGCTGTTCATTGGGCACTTAATACATTTCGGAACTTTATTTGGGGAACACGTTTTTCAGTAAGGACTGATCATAAGCCTCTCAAAGAAGAATTCACAAAAAAGGGGTTAGATTGCATTTCTAGTAGAATCAGGAGGTGGGCAGTTGATCTTCAAGAGTACACCTTTGGAGTAGAATATATACCGGGTGTGAACAATTTTGCGGCAGATTGCCTCTCTCGCCTGGTGGAAAATCCCAAGGGAGAAGGGGAGAGTGTAAACACACAGGAAGAAGATGATTTTGATTCTCAATGAGAAGGTGTGTGTATGGTCACCCAGGGAGCAGTAGAAGAGACACAATGGAAGGCAGATTTAGAGTCTGACATCCTGTTACAGAGAGTGTGTGAGAACACAAGAAAAGGGTGGACAGGCCAAGACAGACATAATGAACAACTCAAACCATATTGGATGGTAAGGGAAGAGTTGTCCCTGATGGATGGGTGTCTTTTCAGAGGCACAAAGTTAATCCCTCCAACATCTCTGAAAACAAACTGGTCTACATAGCTCATAAAGGTCACTTAGGGATTACTAATACTAAACAGAGGCTATGTTTTGATTTCTGGTGGCTTAACATGGATTTGGAAATTGAAAGAAAAATACGGGAGTGCTTGTCCTGCACCTCCAGTGACAAGGTACTCAAGCTTCATATGCCATGTATGCTTTGCATATCAGCACCCATGGGCCCTTGGATGGATGTAGCAATAGACATTATAGGTCCATTGTCAGGGGAGAAGCAGTCTCCGTACGTCCTTGTACTAGTAGATCTTTTTTCTCATTGGCCTGAATTGAAGTTTGTTGCAGAAATTAATACCAAGACAGTCATATGTTTTCTAGTGTAAGTGTTTCTAAGAGAAGGCTTACCAAGCTCTTTGCAAACTGACAATGGGGTTCAATTCTGTTCTCAAGAAATGGAAGAGTTTTTGCATTGTAATGGGATATGTCACAAGTTGTGTGCACTCTATCACCCAGAGGCCAATGGGATGGTAGAGAGATTTAACAGGACTATCAAAGATGGTATCCAGCCAGCCAAAGTTAATGGGCTAGATTGGGGAGAAGAGGTTATGAAGCGACTGGAGGCATACCGTTTAACACCTCATCAAATGACCAACGAAACACCATTTGAGTTAATGAAGGCAAGAAAACCCACTTCCAGGCTGGTACCAGGTTGGAAGAAGTGGCATAAATGGTGGGTAGATGTCTCTAGTAACATAAAGAGAAGAGAAAGGGAAAATAAACTGCAAGTGGAAAAGAAGGCAATGAAGCTTGTGAGAGAGAATAGGAGTCCACTCACAACCAACCGAGGGGGTGGTGAGAATCCTTTCAGGTCAAGTGACAGGAAAAAATGCCGTACAGGTTATCTTAAGGATTTTGTGGTCATGACTGCTTAAATTGCTACTGTTCATGTATTTTACAAATGAGAATGCATATTTCATATTGTGACTTTTTGTCTTCTCACTCTACTCCTGTGGTTTACTTCTTCTCACAGGATGAGAGTTTTCAGCTCTAAAGGAGGGGGATGTGTGCTATCTCCCTTGCACTCTTCTTTCCTTTCCTCTTACTTTCCCCTGTCCCCCTTCTCTCTTCCCTAAATGGTTTGTCCAGAACACCCATTGTCTTTGGGCCCTGGTGATGTATTTAGAATGTTGGTGCCAGGACGTTCTATATTGAGCACCTGGGTCAGTGGAGGAGAACGTCTCTGATGGGTGCACAGCTGTGGCTGAGGAGTTCTCTTGTGACTCTGAAATAAACCTTTGTGCACTTTCCAGTGGCTCGTGTGTGTATTTCTTCAATGTAACATATACATCTCTTGGGTTTAACCCCAGCCCACTATTGTATGCCCACGCCAGTTACTTAAGTTGCTGGTGGGAATTTCAATGTTCGACCCGTGACCTGTTCTATAAAGATGGAATAATACAGTCATTCAAGGAATTGATTAATAAATATGGAATGCAGAACAGTGAATTCTTTCAATAATTACAGTTAAGAGACTTTCCCTTGCATCTCCCATCTGAGGACATCAACCTGGCACATAATGAATTTTTAGAAAGCTTTGTCCAAGCACTTAGTCACAATCCATTCTTAATTTTTTATCAAGTTTTGGTGAACTACAAAGATGTGACAAGTTTGACGATTTGGCTAGAAATTGGTTTCTCAATCTCAGTATCGAAGTTTGAGATAAAGATATAGTGCGGACAGATCAACTTGTGCTGACCATTCTCAATGTCTCCCAACTAAAGATCCACTCTTTTAAAAATGTTTATGACATATTATACATCACATAAATTGCATAAATAGAGCCTTAGGGAGACTTTGAATTGTTTCCTCTGTCAAAAATCTGAAGTAGATACTACACATATATCTGCCACCTGTTCAACTATGATTCTGTATTGCATTAAAGTTTGTGGTCAAATCAACCACTTTCTGAAGATCCATACTCGGACGGAACCCAAAATTATTATGCTGGGTCACACAACCAGTATTGTCTCTCATTTGGCTGGAGTCTTTTTGTTTGCTATCACAACTGCTAGGCTTGTGATAGCACAGATATTGCTTCAGAAGGAGGCTCCCAACCATCTAGTATAATGGGGAGAATCAGTATTAGCTATAGTAAACAATAATCTTAGACGTACTAAGCTGAAAAAGAGTTTGGTATCTGGTTTGAGAGCGCTTTATTGATCTTACACCTGGTTACACCCTTTAGAACTAAAGGGATACTGTTCAATTCCTATTACCTGCATTTCAAACAAAAAATGATTGATGTTTGCCATCTGTTAATAACACCTTACGTTTGACATTCATTATTCACTATATTTATTCCCTGATTTTATCCAGAAATGTTCTACTCTGATTTTGTAATACATTGATAGTCTGTGTTTGATACATTCTTAATAAAAAAGGTTATTTTCCTGCATGTCTTAAAGGTTACCAAGCCTGGATACTATACAAACACTTTGGCTGCAGCCCAACTTCCCCATAATTTTTTTTTTCTGCAGGTGAATTTTTCTGAAAATACATTTTGACTAGATATTTTTAAAGGGTAGGCTTTGTAAGAGGAAAGGAGGAACAACGGAGGCTTCCTACATTTTGTGTGTCTTTACCAATTGTTTTTTTTATTGTTAACTTAAGTTAGCAAAACTGATAAAGTACTATAATGAAAATAGCTTGTATTGTTGCAGAACTTGCTATCACTGTTTTGCTGATTGTGAGTACCGTACATAGGAGGTGCTGTATTTCCCAATGTAAAGCTTCTGAGTGTGTGAGCGTCCTTAATGAAGAGAACTTCACTAAAATAAAAATAAACATTGGAATCCACTGCCACCATGCTCTGAACTGGGGACACTCTCTACTGGATTTAGTTTTATGAATCACAAAATACTTTTTTTTCAAATAACACTTAATTTTGTAACTTTGTAAGAAATTAAATGAAGCATTTTCCCATTTGTTCAGCTAAACCATTTTGAAAGATATATATATATATTTGAGGTTATATATATATATATATATATATATATATATATATATATATAACCTCAATTTCATATCAATTATATTATAACCATTCTGGCATCATTCTCGTCTCAAATCTTAAAACATTCAGTTACATTTTAATCTCAGTTGTATTTCTGTCACATTGTATGGTCAACATCTTTTTTTCAATTCATTCAAATTTCAATCTCTGCCGTATATCACTCACATTTCAATCATATTCAAGGCTATTCTAATCTCATTATGAATCATGCATATAGCAAAAAATGTGCTCCAAAAGAGATGGTGTGACCTTCCTAGCTAGAGCATCCTCTCAATGAGAAGCCTGACTTCACCACAAACAAGTGAATAATGGGTCCCTGGAACCCCCTCAGGGAAAGGTGGAGAAGCATAAAGCATTCACCCACCTAATATGCAGGTTAGTGCCCATCTGGGAAAATAAGAGAAGAGAGAGATAGAGCTGTTTGAAGGTAGCAGAGATTCATTAGGTCTAGACTTTCCTCAGTAGGAGAAATGTATATTGTGCAAAAAAGTAATCAATGCAAGAAGGAATATCAGAATGGAATTTAGAACTATAATTTTGGGGAAAGCACCACTACACAATTGCTCCTTCAAAACTATACCTTGGACATGAGGTAACAGTAGTTGCTCAATCAATAAACCCTCTCCAAGACTTCCCACAAGAGCTCTTATGGTGTTTTTAAAGTATTCTCTGATCCATATATCTATCTGTTTATAAAACAAAAAGGAAGGCCGTGCATGCTGGGAAAGCCTGGTTAAAGAATACTCAAAAAACATTTGTGAAAACTTTCCACAGCACACACTTGCTACCTAAATAAAAGCATAGATTTGCTCTCCAAAGGCCAACCAAACACTTTACCTATAGCAGTTCCCTCGTTGTGCAGTAGAAAATCTATCCAGGTGCGCCTAATAAGTGAGAAAGAAAATAACAGACACATGCTTATTCAAGTAAAATTCTTACATTCGACACAGGAGATTAAACAAATTATAGCAAAGCATGGCTGGGAGCCCGCTAAACGGCATGAGTGATATTGGTAAGGACAAACAGCACAACTGGAATAACTTAAGGGACTAAATCATTCCTGAGCTTATACAGTGCAAAACTATGACATGCTTTTGAAGACTGTAAAAAATCAAACCCAACAAAGGGTAAACGATAAGAGAGTTATAGTAATCATCAATGTTGATAAAATAAAACCTATGAAACTCAGAGATGCCCTCAAAAACAAAATAAGAGCATCATTGCATAAAGCTATTGTCTTAGTGTATGAGAGCTCAAGACAATATACTTCCCCACATAGTACAAATCAAGGATGATCCAAAACTAGGACTTAAGAAAGGGGAATCTTCAACAGCTCCTGAATATTACCAAGAACATGATCCACTGCCATTCTGATGGACGTGGTCCCAAAATTGTACTTGACAGAATCTGACTCCATAACAGCTGAAGTGACTCTGGTGCATCTCATCATGCAAATGCAATGTTTTGAGACAAATTATTCATTTTAGTTGTACCTCTATTAGGAATAGGAATGCATAGAATGCCCACGGGATACTACTGCAGTTGTTTTTCAATTCAACACATGATACACCAGAGAGTTTGTGATGAATCCACATATGAGCAATATGCTTGTTAATGTCATAGTGTACTCAAAGGTTTATGCCAATAGGCCTTCAAATAAAACCTCTACACTTATTTTAAAATCAATTACATGTTAATAAATATCAATTTTTTACTGGGGACTAGAAGCCTATGCTTTGGAATGTCCCACATTTAGAAAAAATATGGAAAGCCATTTTCAATTTTGAAATCAATCAAATGTATTTTCAAGTTGAAACAGGCGCCTTCTCAACTATGCTTGGCTGTGAAGTACAAGTAAAAGGGCTGGACTAAAAAACAATAAATTTATTTTAATTGCAATGCTTATTGCTTTACCATTAGCAACTCTGAAAATCAGTGAAAGTAAGGTGTTATTAGAATTGCTTTAGTAAAATGTATAAGTTAAAAGCATTAACACTTTTTGTATGCAGAAGCATTAGCTCAATATAGATTTTTTTAAAGAAATCGAAGTATTTGTCTAAAAAATTAACTGGAATCTTAATGTAATCACACTTCTGAGTATTCATATTCATAAATGTATATAATATGGCTTCCATAAACGAGACAGTTTATTCTGGAGGCTCCCATAAACGGAGAAAGTTTGTTCAGAAGGCTCCCATAAACAGAGAAAGTTTGTTCTGGAGGCTCCCACAAATGGAGAAAGTTTGTTCTGAAGGCTCCCATAAATGGAGAAAGTTTGATCTGGAGGCTCCCACAAACAGAGAAAGTTTGTTCTGAAGGCTCACCCAAACGGAGAAAGTTTGTTCTGGAGGCTCCCACAAATGGAGAAAGTTTGTTCTGGAGGCTCCCACAAATGGAGAAAGTTTGTTCTGAAGGCTCCCACAAACGGAGAAAGCTTGTTCTGGAGGCTCCCACAAACGGAGAAAGTTTGTTCTGAAGGCTCCCATAAACGGAGAAAGTTTGGTCGGAGGCTCCCACAAACGGAGAAAGTTTGTTCTGGATTCAGTATTGGGGTTTGGGGACCTGACCTGCCTGCCTCCAACAAAGAAACAAAAGGAATCATGCTATTATATATTGAATGTGGAGGTGAGCAAGGGATGCAAGAGGAGTCTTCACACTCCCTCTCGCTGAATTCAGATGAATGCGCTTTAAGATGCAGCAATTGACAGTGGCAGTGCTGCTGAAAGAAGGGGCAAAGCGAATTGGAAATGTACAGATTGTAACTGAGGACTGCAGTGCTTGGATGCAATGGACCGAGAATTATAGGTAGTGTACTGTAGTCCGAACTAACATTGTATTCCTTTCCATGTGCATTCTAGAAAATGGAAGACCGGAGGACTACGAAATTACTTGTTAGTCTGCCTTTAAAAGCATATCTTCTTCACCGCATAACAGAGAGACTGCTCAGCTGTGAACAAGGCTCATGAGAGGGGCCAAAACGCGCCAGAAAGGAGTGCAAGGTCCTAATTTTATTGTTTAATAAAGCGCCTTGTACACATTAAAATCGGGAGTCAGCAAGTTCTTTGATGGTTTACCAGCGGGATGCTCCATGCTCGCAAGGCTGCGGCCACCCTGCCAAGGTCTCGGCCTCCCATAAACGGAGAAAGTTTGTTCAGGATATTTACATTTATAGATGGTATTTGTTTATTTATATCTTAGCATGATTTTTCCTTCCTTTTTATTCTTAAATAAATGATTCAATTGAATCAATCAATCAACAACTTTATTTCAGCTCAAAGGAGCCATAAAAGTGCACAACAGCACATCACATTAAAAGAAAAAACAATATATAAATTTTAAAATAAATACATGGAAAAAGGCATACAATTCTCAAGAATATAGATAAGAACACTCTGCAGCCAGTATACCAAAATTAAGTATAGAAATCAATAAGATTAAAAAAACAATGCATAAAAACATAATTAAGATCATAAACTTTGCACTTAATTAAAAAAAAAAACACACACAGGGATACCCCCTCATCCTACTGGTGTCAAAATTGCAAGCCCCTAACAATAGCCTAAAATAGCTCTTGGAGGGCCCTCTATGCTATCGGGTCAGTTGAAGTTATAATCTGAATTTGGGCTTCCTCAGATCACTACATTTTACTAGTGTGTTAAAGTGCACAGTGAACTAAAATAAAAAGGTTGAAACAATGTGGTTTTAGTGTCATACGGGTCACAGCTCTAAAATATACTTGCCCTAACAGCCTTTTGTCTGATATACCACATTGAGTGTAAAACGTTGGAGAACGAGTATACAACACTGGACCTAGTCTCTGACTTATAGATCCTTAAAGCTAAATGTCGGATCTCTAGATGGAGTGACGATCAAACGTTTACGCTGTTTACCATAAGCAGTACAAAAAAGTCAAACATGTTCTTCATTTTCGAGGCTCAGGCATCCTATTGGACATACATTTGTTGTTGGATGTGGCAGAATTTTTATTCTATGTGCCAATAAAAGCAGCCAGTGTGAGTGTTCCAAGCTTGAACTTAATAAACAGAGATCTGAGCAAAGTCCATAGTCCATAAAATCTTGAAAGCTGGAATCACTCTTGGTAGATAAATTAAAATCATACAAACTACTACCAGGAACAACCAAAAACCTATTGCAAAAAACATTGGTCCAGTAGCACAATTTGACAATTTTGTGGGCGTTCTTGGGCAAGGAAGAAGGATTCTGCTAGTAAGGCCGAGCTTGGACAGCCAGGTTTTTATGTGGGACACCCAGGGGATCGTAAGTGGCAGGCGATTGTCAACAATCTCCCTGACATAGGGGCATATTCTCAATAATGTGTGATAACTACTGCAAATTCAGCTTAACGCAACACTTCACATCGCAGTCCATCGCGGGAAAATAACGCCGTTTTAACGTGGTATTCCCAACACGGCGGTACCATGTGATAGTCAAACGATAACGCGTCAAATGAACACGTTAAAATCAACGCGACACCGCAAAAACGTGAAACCCCAACGCGAAAATAGTAGCGATGACGCCAATCGCGATACAAAAATCTGAGAAAACCAGCCACAGGCCTGCAATTCCCACGCATCATGCAGGAAAATGCACTATAAAAGTAGAAAAAAAACATACAAACAAAAGCCAAACAACAGCGAAGCACAATGGAGGCATCCGGTGCAAGCACAGAGGACAACCAGAACCCCACAAGCCCCCCGGAGGACCAGCCTGTGACCTCGGGGTCAGGGAAGGGGAAGTACAAGAAGAGTAAGAAGAAGCGGTTCAGTCCGCAGGAAAACAGGATCCTGATAACGGAGGTGATAGAACACCATCAAGCACTGTTCGTCACCTCCACTGTGTCACTGGCAACTAAAAATGGAATATGGCAGACCATCGTGGACAAGGTGAATGCAGTCGGAGTGCTGAGGAGGACAATGGACGAGGTCAAGAGGCGCTGGAATGATGTGAAGCGCAAAACCAAGCAGAAACTCGCAAACAACCGGAAGGCAGCAATGCAGACTGGAGGTGGGAGTCCAGCTCCACAGGAGGAGCTGGACGAGATGGAGGAAATGGTGTCCACAGTCATCAGTGGGGAGACGGTGGCAGGAGTTGGGGGACCGGACACTGCTCAACATGACCGGACACAACAGCAACAGGGTGAGAAACGACCAGGGACTGGGGGGACGGGGGGAGATGCGCACAATGGCACACATGCACAATTAAGCATAGCACATCTGCAGACAAACCATGCCCCAGACCCCCCAACTCCCACCAAGAGACCAATGCACACAGGTATGCAACATCTCAGCACCGCATAAGCACAGAAGGCCGAGACACTCCGCATGTAAGGGATAAGGGGCAGCTAAATCAGAGCTGCAGGTGCGACTCCCCCAAAATGCGGCACACACACATTACATGCAGAGCACATCAACATTGACAAAGATGTGGTACTAACCTCAACACGTCCACAACAGAACAGAGGACACAACTGGTGCCGCATGTGCATAGAAACTGGCCAATCACATTTGGCATTGCAGGGAAATGTGAGTTGACAATGTACAAGTACAAACACACATCCGTGATGAAGTCGGAATGTCCACTGTCCCGCATCAAATAGGCAGCTTCCCCCAAACAGTCACAATGTACATTGTCATGCAGTCTGAATGTAAACATGTACAATGCGTCAACATACATGTGAACACAATGTTAAACTGCATCTCCCCTTCACATTGGAGGGGGAAATCCAACACCTCCTGCGGAGCAGTCCGAACCTCTCTTCTCTGATGACGAAGAGGACCACCACACCTTCGACTCCGACGCCCTCCAACAGCTCGTGGACAGCCTCCGCAGCCCACTTCCAGGAGCAGGGCAGCCCAGCTGCCACAAGGAGAACCCACCCCCTGCACAGAACACACAGCAGGCAGCACCCACCACCACGGCTGCCTCACAGGACCCCCATGACGAACACATGGCCTTCCAACGCCGTGTGTTGGGGTGCCAGGAGAAGCTGGCTGAACAGGTGCAGGTGGGGTTCGACCGCATGGCAGCCAAACTAGATGCCATACGTGGGTGTCTAAGTCCCATCAGGGACCACTCACAGTCCCTAACAGACACCCACAGTCCGCTCCATGCTCTCCAATGGACCATGGCTGACATCGCTAGAGTCCTGACTCTGCGACAAGAACGACTGTCTAGTCAGAGTGCCTCCAGCGATCTCGCCCGGGAGTTGGGACACATGCGGAGGATCATGGAGAACATGGAGCGGACGCAGGTGGAAAGAGTGGCTGCCACGGCTGCACACCAGCAAGAGGTAGCTGGGTCCCTCAATGCCCTAAAGACCCTCCTCATGGCATTGCTGCCACAAGGCCTGGCGCTGATGCATGCTGCTGCTACCACCCCATCCACATCTCCAGCCCCTGAAATGTAAGTGCCACATAGTGCTGGAGACGGAACACCACCACCCACATGTGAGGCACATGCTACAGCAGAGGACAAAGATGCGGATGAATCTGCCTTCGTGGTCAGAAGGACACAGTAGCATTCATCTCCGCCATGTGGCCTGTTTCTGCTTGGTTCTGCCCTCTGCATCATCACCTTCCACTGTCCCCCGATGCACTCTGCGACACTCACCTTGGACCTCGACATGGACTGCCATATTCTGTTTGGCCACCAATGACACAGCTATCAAACTGCGGACTGAATTCCTCCTCTCCTGATGTACCTGTCATTCCCTGAAGGACTCTGGCTGGCCCTCCACGGGCCAACAATGTAAAGTGGGGTTGGCATGGCCCTGTACTGCTCCAGCTGCAACACTCCACTGAATGTGCAATAAACATTCATATTTACACAGATGTGTCATGTCTATGATCTTTCAAGTGTGGAAGCATGGATGAATGTAGGGTCAGTGATTCCCCCTTACGTCCATGTTGCTCAGGTTGTGGGACTTTTGTCACAGGGTGACAGATTGCCGAATGCGGTCCGGGTGGTGCCGACACTACAACAGAGACACATCCATTAGTCACTTCCTTGTCCAGCCCAGGACGGAACCACGCCCAGAGCTCCGGGGTCATTGTTCACACCCTTACGCTGGACTGGCATACGCCAGGACAGCCCACTCCGCTTACGCACACAGGGGGGGACGACAACGCCACATGTCCCAGGTCTTCACTGTAGGGATCTGCAGCTCACAGGTCTAGTTGTCAGCATGCCACAGTCACTCCCTCACGGCTGGTGTACACCCAAACCACATCCATCCAGCACAGGCGTCACAGGACATGTGACACTGCCAATAAAAAGGGCCTGGCGCACGTGCTGATCACCATTTCCACTCTCTAACTGGGTGTCTCCGTGTAGTTCTCATGTATGCATGAGGGCCTAGGGCCCTGCCACCTCACATTGCCCAGTGACGCGGGTGACATGATGGCGTCCGCACCACGGAACTCAATCATTAAGGGTCCATGGCTAGCGGTGCACAGACTTGGTGGCACCGGATACACTGCGGCTGGCACACCGCCACGGGACGGTGTCTTGCGGTGCAGTGAGATAGGGGTACCTAAAGTGCTGAGCGGGTGTGCAGCCTGCGTTGATGCACCTTCCTGGTGGTCCGTGTGGGCAAGGATCAGTGTAAGCCCTGCTGGACCGCAGTGTAGGCCTGAGCCAGCGGGCAGTGCGGGCCTCCCGCCACGTGGCGTTGCCTCGCGGTTCACAGAGTTAGTGGCACCTCAAGCGCTGAGCGGGTGTGCAGTCTGCGATGATGCCGTGTGCACTGATGTGGTCTCTGCCATTGCGAAATCAAGACCCAGAGTCAGGTGTGTGACCTGGTGGCCCGCGGTGCGGGGCTGCATGATGTGGAGGGTGCCATGGTCACTGGCCCCGGGCTTGGGGATGCACCGGAACGTGGTGGGCCCTCTTGGAGACACGTTGGTGGCGGAAGCTGAGCAGTGAGGCCTGGTTGCGCAGGGGCGGGCAATCACCGCTGGGCGGCGGGAGGGGCTGGGGTGCAGCAGCCTGTGTGTGCAGGGGCGGGCAAGCGATGATGGCATGTGCAACTGTATGGACTCTGCCATTCATGTCTCTGGACACTGTTTCAGATAAGGGACCTGGGGGACTGCAGTGTATACCGGCACATGGTTGGAGACACACCGGTGGCAGCAGGTGAGCAGTGAGGCCTAGGTCCGCAGTGTCGGCACTCTCTCACCCTCTCTTTCTCTCTCCCTCTCTCTTTCTCTCTCTCTCTCTTTCTCTCTCCCTCTCTCCCTCTCTCTCTCTCTCTTTCGCTCTCTCTCTCTGTACTTTGATGGGTGCATGGCACACCTTCTTATCCAGATTTCTGTTTTGCAGGCTGTGACTTACAGAATGTCCTGAGAACACCCGCCATGCCTCTTCAGAATTGTTGTTTTTGGTTTATGCTGTAATAAAAGTATTATTTGGATATTATGATATGAATGTATGACTTCCCTTTTTCTGACCACACATGTATGTTAAGTGTTGTGATTGTGCGACTTCAGGCGATTTGTTTGGTTCATGATTTCGTGGAGTTGATGTGCAATATCTTTGTCCAAAGGGGGGGGGGTGGGGGGTGCCCGGGGTGGGGCCCCGGGGGGGGGGGTTGGGGGTGGTTGGGTCCTGGGGGTGGTGGCGGTGGGTGTTGTTGGCCTATTGGGGCTCCGGGCTGCATGATCGGTTGCTCCAGGGCATCTGTTGTTCTTCATGTGTGGCTATGGGCTGTGCTCCCTTGTCTGGTGCCGGTTGTCGTCCGACTTTACATCAGGTAAGAGCAG
This sequence comes from Calotriton arnoldi, assembly GCA_963921515.1. Taxonomy (NCBI): domain Eukaryota; kingdom Metazoa; phylum Chordata; class Amphibia; order Caudata; family Salamandridae; genus Calotriton; species Calotriton arnoldi. The sequence continues at coordinate 316,561 of CAWUFW010008932.1, forward strand.
GTGTTAATTTCCTGCTGCTAACACGCCTTATCGCATGTTTTGTGATCTTATCGCCGATCTGGCTGGGCGTTGAGAATGTTGTGGAGTGGTGTTGTCGCGGATTTTTGCACGGGAACGCCTACTCTGCATATCATTAGCGTTAGTTGCCGGGGTCATCTGTGGCGATGTTTTTTGCGACTGCTTTCGCAGGTAAACTGGTGTTATGGGCTGTTAGCGCCAGCTTGTGAATGGGGCGATTAATTTATCGCGACTTTGGCTGCGATAAAGTGCCGATAACTCGGCGATAGATCCTTGAAAATATGCCCCACAGTTTCTATACAGGGCCAGTTACTTTGTCAACCAGAGTCTGGTCCAGTATAAAATAAGTTTCAGACAGGCTATATCAGTGCGATTACTAACACTTATGAAGTGAGAAAGGTTACTCACTTCTTGGAGGGCTGAGAGGAACTCGCGAGGGGAGTGCACCCTCCCGTGTATTAACACTGTTGCACGAAAAGTACTCCCCTAGTTGTTGAACCGGCGGAGCCAGATAGCTTTAATGACTAAACCCTGAGTTGACACTGGTGGAATGTCCCTATGTGAAGCTCAGAATCGTGCATCACCAGTAGGTGAGGAAGGAGGCAACTCCTTTTGTTTTATATTCCCTCACACACCCTAGTGGTGTCATGCTTCATCATTGGGACACCCTGACGCCTAGAAGTCAGGGTGGGCTCGACCATGTCTCAGGGAGCTCTTAGAAGATTTTTTGGGCCAGGGGGGATAAAGATTAAAAATCCACTGTAAGATCCCAGTTTCCCTTTATTCTTGGATCTGGCTGGGATATTAAAAAGATAAAGGAATAGGGTTGGGTGGGATATTATGGTCCTACGACCCTACTGCCAACATGTTTCAGTCCACTGGTGCCCCATGAAGGGTGTTGGACTTTCTTCAGGGCGAAAACTGTGACCCCCTGGAAGTAGAGAGGAATGGGATTTTCCCTACACTCTATTTAATAAGGGCAGATAGCTGCTCCTTATCTATGTATGTATTATTTGTCGTCACTCCATCCCAATTTGGGAGAGGTTCCGCTCCACGCTGGAGCTCCAAGCGGCTGGGACCCTTTACGAATAGAACAGACAGCAGGGCAGGACCCTTGATGGCGGTTTGACTACAGGGCTACCCCACTAATTGAGGTCCAGCATGGAGCGGAACCTCTCCCAAATTGGGATGGAGTGACGACAAATAAAGGGAAACTGGGATCTGACAGTGGATTTTTAATCTTTATCCCCCCCTGGCCCCAAAAATCTTCTAAGAGCTCCCTGAGACATGGTCGAGCCCACCCTGACTTCTAGGCGTCAGGGTGTCCCGATGATGAAGCATGACACCACTAGGGTGTGTGAGGGAATATAAAACAAAAGGAGTTGCCTCCTTCCTCACCTACTGGTGATGCACGATTCTGAGCTTCTCGTAGGGACATTCCACCAGTGTCAACTCAGGGTTTAGTCGTTAAAGCTATCTGACTCTGCCGGTTCAACAACTAGGGGAGTACTTTTCGTGCAACAGTATATCAGTGCGATATCTGAGGAATAAATCAAACCTCAGAGGAAGTGACTGGGTGCTTTTTGGCAATCTCAAAAGGGATTTAAGAAAAGTGTTTTCACATGTATCTAACAAATCGAAATTGCCATATCCCCATAGGTCAGCCCCGTATAATGCTGCCACACAAGCTTGGGCCTAATGCATTTCTACTGCCGGAGAAATCAGATATGAAGCCTTGTTAATAAATCTTAATATTAGCCCAGTTCTATGCTTAAGAATTAATGCACTCTTTCTGATTTGGGCTGACCATTTGTGAGAGTCACTCAATCTAACGTCCAGCTAATCAAATTTGTCTACCCTTTCTATTTTTACACCCCCCAAGGCCAGGGTCCCGCTCACTTTTTTGCGATGACTGAATACCATAAACTTGGTTTTGCTACTATTTATTTCTAGAACGTTATCCCAGCAAAATGAATTGAACCTCCCCAAAAGTATGTTTAATCCAGACAAGGTTTTTGAATCGAGGAGATTATCATCTGAAAAAAACTCACACAGCACTTTAGTCCCAGCCATTTTAGGGGAATTATTTTGGCAATTTGCTAGGTAAGGAATACACCCATCAATGAGAAGTAAAAATAAGGTGGGAGCCAATATACACCCTTGCCGGACACCATGCTGAATAGGAATCTCAGTGGCTGTTTCGCCGCCAGGGCCCCATCTTACCCTGGCAAAATTCCCTGCATAAAGTTGTTCAATCAAAGACAGTAAGTCACACGGAACCCCAATTTTCCCAAATACCTCCCACAGTTTGCTCCTGGGGACAAGGTCAAATGCTGCCCACAGGTCGACAAAAGCTGCAAATAGCAGCCCCTGATCAAAGTCAACCAATTTCCCCTTTACAGTCGGAGAGCGGCGGACCTGATGGAATATATGCTAATACCAGATTTAAAGCCCGCCTGGAAGTGTGATAGGGCATTATTTGAACCTATCCAATTCCAAGGCATAATTGTTCATTTCGTTCATTTGTTCAAAAACTTTATTTCGGCTTGATGCCAGAAAAAGCACAAAAATAGGCAATAATAAAACATTAGTAATTATAATTCAATAAAAACATGTTCTAAAAACAAATGTGCCTAAAAACAACCTTAAAACTGTTGTATGGGCAGAGAAATAGAGCTCAGAATAAAATACAACGCTGAGAATGCACTTTTTGATTCATTTACGCACATTAACACAATAACAACAGATATTTAGCCATTTAAGACGCTAAATTTGGCCCTGGTTTTCCACATAGCCAACAGAAAATGGCAGAGTGCGAAAACCAATAGTTTACTACAGTCGGTTTTTAATATCCTTAGGGCAGACTTATATTCTCGAATCCCCAAATTCCGACAAAGTGCTAGGATTCAACACCAGGCAGGCATTTGAGTGTATTAAGGACTCTTGATGCTGGCAATATGCAAATTTAATATTACTCTTGGAAATTGACCTAGCCTCTCTTTGGGGCATTCCTCAATGATAGTGTAGTGATAGAGGCACTCTTGTGGTTTGACACCCAGTGATGACCTTTGACTACCATTATTTTAACTGACTTTAGTGTGTTATTTTATCCTAGCCTGGATGTACGACAGTCCTGCATATGCCTTGCTTCTCTTCTTTCTTGTAATCTTGCTGTCTTTCAGTGGGAGCTGTCACGGAGTAGAACAGTCTTGTTAAGAGCAGAGCGTGTGGGTTGTGCATTTGAAAGCGTGAAAAGGAGAGAGAGTTGTGGAATGTACTTTTTGGTCTCGAAGTGCAGTTTTGTGGGCAGTGATGCACACATGTGCTCGGTGTTGTACATTGAGAGATGAAGTGTGTGAATCTATAAGCAGTTGTGCACAGTTGTGCATTGTGTTGTCCATTAATGAGAATTATGAAGTTCTTACTATTGGCTTTGACATGGCCTCATGTCATCCTTTTTTCATGGCTTTGCCTTGCTTCAGCTTTTCTGCGTGCACAGCAGCGCTTGCAAGTTGCTTGGGTTATTCACGTTCAAGGTCTTTCTGTTTTTGTGAGGGATTGTTTATGTACTCTGAAAGGCTTTCGTGAGCTTCGTCAAGATAGAGGCTGGAACATGCGAGGTTTGGAGAAGGGGACGTGAGAACTCCTTCCTGCCGTGGGAATGCTTGATTGGAACCTGGCCAGTTCTGGTAAGATTCCTCTGGCCCGGGGGGAGGTCTTTCTCGAACCTTCTAGTGTGTTTAAAGCTGAGGGTTGTGGACTTAGAAACCGGGAGTTTTGGAATCCGAGCGAGGACGGACGCGTCTATCTCGGAGCGTGGACCCTGGTTGCTGAGGCTCTCAAACCATGGCTGTTTAACTTCCCCAGTCTGAGATGCAGTGTTTTGCACCAGGTGATGTATTGAGTTTTGATTATTGTCATTGTGATGTGAGCCAGTGGCTGTGATCATTTGATGTGTGAGTGTGTTTTCTTTGTGATGTGTGAGTGAGCCAAGGTGCACCTCCAAAGTACTCATTTGATGTATATATAGCTTTCTGATCTCTTGCAGGATGTCCAGTATATTTGCTTGAGTCTTATCTCATATTATTTGCTGCTTGTTTATCAATCAGTATTATTCATGCATTTAGATTATTGCTTGCATATAAACATATATATCTCTTTGTATATTTGAATCTTGTGCATTTGGCATCTGGGAAGGCTTTTTCCGTTAGAGAGCATTGTGTAAAATAAAACCCCAAGCCTTATTCTAAAGAGAGAGTCCTTGCATTTTGTAAAATAAAACCCTTTTTTTAAGGTGTTGTTTGTTTTGTGTTAAAGTCTTTGACTGCGCTGGGTGCTGGGCTACCGTCTGGAAGATTCTGTATTATCTGATAGGCGCAATCAAGACAGATGGTAGCCTGTTCTCCTCCAGGGTGGCTTTAATGTACTTATTCCAAGGTATATTACTTGAACCCACCAGCCTGAGTATTTCTTCTAATCCATTCAGGTATGGACTGAGCTCTGGAGTAGCCCAGATCCTCCTCCAGAAGAGTATGAGATGAAGGCCAGCTTTGTCTGAAAGGGTTCTCAACCCAAGGTCAAGTCTGAGTAGCAGCAGGGCATACTTATAGGGACACCCACTAATGATTGCATGAATTGTTTTTCCACCAATTCTAGCGAAGATAGTCTATATGGCCTCACAGTTCCACACCATACATGGCCGTCCCCAGGGCTTGGTGGTAATAAACCTGTAGTGTCAGCTGTGCCAGTCAGAGCACACAATTATGGGCCAGCTTTGTAATACTTCCTGCTACTTGCTCTAATCAATCAATCAATCAATATAACTTTATTCGGGCTAAAAATAATAGGCCATAAAAGTACATGGAAATATTACACATAGCTCTTTAATCACGCATACAAAATGTAAAAATGGTTGTACGTTAAAAACAGTTATAAAATGAGTGCATAGAAGACTTTTGGGGTTTACAACTCATCAAATAATATGTTAAATAACCATGCTTGAAATTAACAAAAAGGTGCAAGTCGAAGTCAGATTTCAGTGTTCCATTACAGTATTATAGGCAGTAGATTCAGTTAAAAGAGCATGAGGAGGAGTTAGAGAGGGAACAAAAACCTCAAGTAGGGTCTGCCATGTGCTCCTACTATCCCCCAAGAGAAAACCCAACATTGCTGCCAACTCTACACACTGAACCATACTGCACGTAAAATTCTGACAGACTAGCCCATCATGGTGTGTCTAACCCTAAGTGCTGCTTTCAAAAATGCACAAAAGTTAAAAACAATTTCGGGTAAGCACAGGGATTGTAAGTGGAGGAGAGCTGGTCTACAGTGGCGGAGGCCTAGCCTCCATAACATGGGTCTCAGAAAGTGCTTTCGTGCTAGGCAATACAATTTACAAAAGAACATAAAGTGCAATAGTGATTGTGCAGAATGATTATCACAGGGGCAGGAGGAGACAATGTTCCCCTCTGGGTCTAAGAAGTGCTTGAAAAGTAAAGACCAATAAATTGTCCTTGCTCTGAAGCGGAAAAGAAGTGACCGCTCCCATCTTGACAGGTCAAGCGACAGATATAAAGTGGGTCATCTGTATATAAAAGACTAGAGTAATGCAACCCCAAGGGTTTCAATAACTCATGTTTCAGCCTGATGTTTACACGGTAGTCCTTAAATAATGTTTTCACCTCCAACTAGGCATTTTTGGGGATACAACTGTGTTTGGTAAATCACCAAGATATACAGAGGAAACAGAGAGTATCCCGTATATAACTCAGCCAGGGTATGGAGCGTGCCTTATCCAACCTCAGGCAGTCTGATATAATATCCTTACAAAGTTTAGCAGCTGGGTTCAACCAAATACTAACCCATAATAAAAGTGGTGCCAGCTGAATGTTATTTGCAATAAACCTTGCTTTAACTCAAAGTGGGTAATGAGACTGGGAGTGGACGGCGGTGTACCTAGCAACCGTTGCAAAGAGCAGTGTTCCTCTGCCTGAAGAGAACAGCATTTATAGAAGCCCCATACTCCAGCTCCGAAGGTGGCTACACTGATACATTGCGAGTTGTAAACTTTCAGTGGTGGAAACACAGTACCCCTAATTTGCGGTCTAATGAGGTTGCATACTGTACCTGTGGTTTTATTTAATTTAACATGGTCCTGAGCAAGATGGGGAGTCCATGACCCTGTTGAACTGAAATTTAATCCTAGATAACAAAAGTTCTCAACAGTCGTCTAAACATGCCCCTTAATACTAATTTTATTTAGCCTTAATTTGCCCGGGCCACAGGACATGATGAGCGACTTCGAATCATTAGTATTTAGATTCAGGTTGTGCATGAAGGAAGCAAAACAGTCCACCTGATGTCTCAATGCTTTTGTCATCAGCATACAGTAAAGCGGGGACTGGGGAGCCTGCAATTCTGGGTATATCTGTGTGGGAAGTAGATAAATTTGCTGTTAATCCATTTATATATAAAATAAATAATAAAGGTGCTATGCAACCCTGCCTCACTCCACTCTTCAGGGGGAATTCAGAAGAAATCTCCCCAAGGGAATTTAAACGAACCCGAGCTGGAAGATCTGAGTGCAGGCAGTACAAGAAATTCTCCGGGGGGGTCCTCGTCTTGGTCCAGCAACATTAACCAGAGTTTGGTTCTGTTCACTGAGTCGAAGGCGGTGGATAGGTCCAGGAAAACTAAGTGGATGGGGGAACGCTTGGCCTTAGTGTATTTAGAGATGGTCAGAGCCAGATTCAGACATTGTTCGTTGGTCCCTAGTTTTGGGCGGAATCTGAATTGATTCCTTGTCAGCTGCCCATTTGACCAAAGGGCCATAAATGACTCGACCAATGATTTTAATAGTGCTGTCGATGAGTAAGATAGGTTGATAGCACTTGGACGACATGCGGTCACCCTTATTGAATATGGGTACTATTGTTGCAGTAGACCATGATGGGGGAATAGTTGTAGATAGGGAAGTGTTAAATGTATTCGTGATAAGTGGACCCCAGATTTCAGTCATGCATTTCAACAAATCCATCGGTACCCCATCCGGCCCTGGGGCTTTCCCACCCTTGCTGTGGTGGATGGCCGACTCAACTTCCTGCACAGTTAATAAGAGTGGGGGAGAGTTCTGCAATCTGTTGAGGAGAGTAGCAGACATAATTGGCGCGTCCTCAGTGTGGTAGATAGCGACAAAGTGGGTTACCCAGTCCGCGCCCGAGATGTTATTTTGGAGAGGGGGATTGATAGAGGAATTCCTGGAACAAATTAACTTTACTACGTCCCAGAAGGATTTACTATCCTTTTCCCGGGACGTGTATTCCAAAAGTTCCCAATCTTGATTATATACTTCCCTCTTCATTTTTGTGAGTGCAGTTTTGTACTCAGTGCGAGCCAGGGAGATTTTGGTCTTATTCCTGGGGTGGGTGGTCAGGGCTTTCCTCAGCTTCCTATTTGCCAGGGAACAGACCCCGTTGAACCATCATGGGTCCGTGTTTGAAATACGAATTGGCTTGAGCATGGAGTCCCTGATTGTATGTATTAGCCTATTATAGTGTGGAGCCATAGATTCCTGTGTGCCATCCGCTAGGCAGTAGAGGAATTTATTTAAGTGTGAGTTGATTAAGGCGGCTAGTGACTCTTTTGAGTTTTTCATGCGCCAAACTAGTCGTTGGCCATCCGATGTGTGATGCATAATGGAGGCTGGATTACTGTTGCGGGCAAGGCCCTTAAGTGGTAAAAACATGGAGGCGCTCAAAGCGTTATGATCGCCCCAATCTGTAGGCAAGATCTCTCCTTTGGAAAACCAAGATAAACAATCAGGGCTGACAAACATATCATCTATAAGGGACCCTCTCCCCCCCTCTGAATGACGTCAACGTGTTGCAAGCTCTCCCTAGGATTTCGAGTAAGTCGACCAGGCCATGGGCAGTAAGGTATTTAAAAAGCTCTGCATCCCTTTCGTCTTGCATAATGCAGTGCCCATTCGTGACAGAGTCTTGCGACCTGAGACCCCCATTAATCTTAGTGTTACAGTCACTGTAGGGAAAAAAGTGAACTTGAGTAGCATGGTTGTCTACCTTAGATTGTAGTAGGGATATAAAATTAAATAGACTGTTATAGTGTGTACATCTAGCATTATTAAAATCATTATTATAAACGTTTATCAAGTAAAATGCCATGTTAGTCTTTGGTACTCAAATTATTAATGTTAAAAAGGAAGTGGAACTAGATTTAATCTGTGAAACCTCTACCTGAAGGCTTAGGCTTGCTCAAATCTTAATCTGCACTGCATAATGTGTGCCTGCCACCCCGCCTGCTCTGTTAATGTAATGCCCAGATAAGTGAATGCCTCCACTCTCTCCAGGGGTTTCCCTGCCAATGTCGGATTTGCCTTGAATGTGTGGCCCGGGTTTATAACCATAAATTTGGTTATGGCCTTGCGCTATACAAACATTTTCAAAGTGGTTCAGTAGGATTTGAAGGCCATTGGGTGACTTGGATAGGAGGAGGTTGTCATTGGTAAACATGAGGGCAGGAATCCTCATGCCTGTCAGTTAAGGAACATCGTTGTCACCCTGGTCTAAGTGCTTTATATATCTGTTGATGTACAGTGAGAATAGCGTGGGGGGTAAGTATGCACCCCTGCCTAACCCCTCTATTGAGAGGAAACGGCTTTGTAAGCTCACCCTCCTTCCTACACCCAACCTGTGCATAGTTATTTTTGTGTAGCCTCACTATAATATCTTGTAAATTGTTAGGCACCTCCAGCTCCTGCCGCACCCGCCAAAAAGGTTGACCTACGGACTAAATCAAAGACGGAGCGGATGTCCACGAATATGATGTACAGGCGACCTCCCCCCAGGGTGACACTTTTCCAAATTAGCATCAGGAGCCAGAACACATGGTCAATCTTACGCGTGGCCTCCCTAAATACCACCTGCAGCTGGGACAGGATGTTATTATCTGTCATCCAATCCAGTAATCTGCCAAGAAAGATGATGGTAAATAGCTTTGAGAGCTATCGAGCAGACTAATAGGTCTGTAGTTGATAGGGAGTTCACTGGGACCCTTTTTATAAACGGGACAATTTCAGCCCCAGCCCAGATTGAGGTTAGAGGTGTCCCTTGTGAAAAAGCTGTAAACAGCAGTGAAATGTAGGCTCCCCAGATGTTGACCTCACCCCGGAACAATTCCCCCGGTATCCTGGTATTTTAGCCAATCCTGGCCCTTTATTATGAATGATGCCCTTAATGGCTGCACATATTTCTGCTACAGATATTTCAGAAAAGCTATGGTCATTCCTAATTACGAGGATTGTGGCAAACGTTCCCTCAGTACCATCTTCTACCTCGCCTAGATTTCCAGATGTCTCTCTTACAGTTCCTGTGCTCAATGATTTACCTGGGTTGGTTGTGGTTTCACCCTACTGTACATACAAATCAGAGAAATATGCTATCCAGTCGCTGGCTGGAATATTAGTTGCTATAGTATAGAGTCCCTCTCTGGTACAAACGGACATTAAATTCCAAAAGGCATTTTGATCTTTTTGCTTGGCAGTGGATAAGAGGCTCTCCCACCTTCCCCATTTCCACTCTTTTCTAGCTGCATTAAGAGCCTGTTTATGGGCACCCTTTCCTGACTGAATTAGTGCCCAGTCTTGCTTGCTTATGGCTACAACTAAATTAGATTTTGCCACTCTATACTGCTTGTTTTACCAAGACAGAGGGTGCTTTCTCCCTACTGCTTGCCTGGCCTCAACATAAAACACGCCTTTTAGTTTTTCGAACATCCCTTGGTGGGTCTCAGCGATTCTCCCCAATGATATGCCACAATCCCCTGTTTGGGATAGCAGCACCACTCCCTCCATCTCATCAGCCACCACTCTATAGATCTGACTCAGGGTCTTCTGTGAGCTCTCCACACTGCTCCATTTTAGCTTACGCATATTATTGGAAGCTCTCAATCTTCTGTCAAGCGGCTCTCTAGAGATATCCATTGGGCCTTTAACGTTGAGTCTTAACTTGGGAGACAGGGCATTGTGGTCACTGTCCTTACGGGATAACACCACCATGTCCTCAAAATATGGCCATAACTTGAGATACAGCAAAAAATAATCTATTAAGCTAGTTGATTTTTTACGGTTGAAGGTATGTGACCCTGACCTGTCAGAGTTGGATCTGTCATTGCAGGCTCACAGCCCCTGGTTTAAGACCAATGCATTGATTTTTATTGCAGTGGCTGTCCATTTCCTAATTAGCTCAATCTCCAAAACTGGAACAGACAATAGCTCATCCTCTTCTGTCAAGGGGTACGTGGTCCCTATGCTAAAGGGCTCAAATCGACAATTAAGATCATCCCCTACAATTTTCCTGGCACTAGTGGGTAAGGAGGCTAAGTGAGCATTTAATTGCTCCATAACAATGGGTTCCTTATTGGGCGCAGAAGACCTGCAATAGATATTGTAAATATAGAGAGTTTCGTAATGAGGGGTTACAAGACAGACACACAATAAGTCTGAGGAGTCCACCTTAACCTCTCTCAACACCCCTTCCACAGTATTCCTCACCCAAGTTGTAAGTCCCCCTGATGGTCTTCCCTTCCTCGAAGGTGCTACAGCTGCCTTTGTAAAGTTGACATAGCCTGCATGGTAAAGGGGTTGCCAAGACCAATTCTCTTGGAAGAAGCAAAAATCAAACTGCTCAATAAACTCACACCACTCAGGGTAATCTAGTTTTATTGCGAAGCCTGTCACATTCCAAGAAATAAAGTCAGTCTGATTTCCTGTGGCTACCGTTATAGCAACCCCCTCCATGCTACTCCTTTGCATGATCTGTCGGAGTGCCACCTCTATTCTTGATGAGTTATTTGATTCAGGCTTGGTATTGCTGCCCCCCGTGGAATTAGGGCTGTATTTTCTAATTATACACTCACGGCTGGCAAAAAGTCTTGGCTTGTAAAAATAACCCAGGGCCAAGAGAGCAATTTGTGACACCCCTATTGGCCTATGAACAACATCAAATAGAAGTTTTCGCACCACATTCGGATTTTTAAAATTGATAATAACACAATCCCCAGGGCGATCTGCTCGGCCCTGCCCAATCCACCCCACTCTGCGTGTTAGAAGGATGTTATGAGCCAGTGAAATTAGAAAGTTCCTTTTTCTTACAAGACAGTTCACACATTTATTAGAAAGTTCCTCTTGAGTTTCTCTCTGCCCTTCCTGTAGTTCCGGAACTCCTGCAAGGATAATCACATAAGGGCATGTCACAGGTGGTAAATCTATGACTGGCAGCTTGTTTATGTTAACTAGACCTGCTGGCCTACTTGTACTCCTATTTTGGTACAGTAGGTCCTCTTGATGCCCTATAGGATGCCTAGAGGTTGTTGTAATGGCTCTGGGTGCTCATGAAGGGATAGTGGGAGTTGGGCTACTGCTCACACAGGTTGTAGGTAAGCTCCTAGGGGAGATAGCAGAGTTACAGCATAGTCAATAACTGTTTGCTGTTCATTTTTTGTAAATTATCTATGAGGCTTATGGGACTGTAGTTCATTGGGTCTTGCCTAACTCCCTTCTTAAAGATGGGTATGATTTCCACCCCTCTCCAAGAACACCTGCCGCAATTGCGTTAGACATAGAATTGATATAGGGGCCCAATATTAAGGGTTCAGATCGAAACAAATCAGCGGGAAACATCTTAAGACATGGGGTTTTTCCCATCTTCTGTGCAGAAAGTGCACTAAGAGTTTCCTCAGTGTGAAAGTAACAGGGTGCCCTCCCTTTCCCAAAGGAGAAATTAAAGAATCACAGGAGTTAACAGAAATATCAAGGTCAGCATAGAGGGTGGTGAAATAATTAATCCATTGACCTGTGGAGATATGGCATTCGGGGGCGAGCATAATCTCTAGATCCCATATGCATCACTAAGTGCCAGAACAGTCTGCTATCATTCACTCTAGCAACTTCCAGCATATCTTCCCAGATTCCCACCTGGCCCTGCTGGATTTAATAACCGCAGAGTAAGTCTTCCTTGCAGTAAAAATATCAGACCTTCTATTGCTTTTTAAGGCTCTCATTAAGCTAGATTTTGCCACTCTACATTGGCAGTCAAACCAGTCATTTGATTTAAGGGATTTCTTGCAGGGCTTAATCTCTTTCTCAAAAAAGATTTTCAGAACGTTATGTGCAGCCAAAATCTGAGAAGGTGTCTAGTCATGATCAACTAATGCTACCAGGACTTCACTTATTAGTGTGTAAATGTCTTCCTGGATGTGTTGCACATAAAAAATATCCTCCCATCTCAGGTTACGCCTATTGTTAGATAAGGTGATTTCAATGGAAGGGGCTATCATAGGTCAAGAAAGATCTCTTATATGAGACCCCACTAAAGTGAGTAGGAGAGGGAATTGGTCACTTTCCTGACAGAGACTTACCTCCATATCGACCATCTCCTTCCAAGACCTAACATCTAATAGTACATAATCTATATGACTCCTAAAATCCCCCATCCTAAATGTTAGATTGGCTCCCAAATCCAATGGAGAACCCCCATTGCCATGCGCTGCAACTACATCTGCTATCTGTAAGGCAGCAGAACTCATTCCCACTTGTTTCCGAAGACCAGAATAATCTGGTATCCCCCAACCTTCATCCTCTTCCTTCAGCAACTCCAGTAATGAAGGATAGGGCGCGAAGGAAGGATTAAAATCACCTGTGATGACCAAAAAGTGGCCAATTCCATGGGCTTCAAAGAGTGCAGTCAGCAATTTTAAGGTTAATGAAGTTTTACAAAAAGATGAGAGGCAATACAATCTTAAGAGACGTTCAGGTTTCAATGATATTCCATTCACTGTTTTCCGTGTGAGCAGAAAAATTCTTTATTTCGTTTTCTTCAAAAACAAGTAGGCACAGCCAACGCGTTTCACCCTTCAAGGGCTTCTTCAGGGCACTAGAATGTGTTTTCACTATATTTAAGTCGTAAATGGAAACGCCAGCACTCTGCCACACTTTAACTGCTTCTTCGTTGTAGTCCTAATCGTTTTGTCCTTCAAGGATTTAACGTCGAACATATATCCAAAGTGGTAACCTTCAAATGTTGAGTTGTTATCGAGTCAATCGCCACCACAAGTTCAGCTCCAAAAATCATATTCCTGTGTTGGTTACTAGAAAGTAGAGACATATACTTGATGATGCGTAAGGCGATTATATATGTGTGTTCCAAAGTTCCTGTTCCATGCTGCGCATGCAAAGGTTTACTGAATTAATTCAACCATCGCTCGATTTAAACGTATCAGAAAGCAATCTTTAAGCAGATGCCAGCCGTCTTATTAATTCAACCCTCACCTGTTTTAAACAACCCAAAAACTATCTTTACTCAATTACCAGCCGATCCGTACGGATAACGCAATACATTAAACAACGTACTTACAAGTATTGGTATCGGGTTGGTCCCAAATCGCAAAAGTCATCCGACTCTTCCCGCTTCCCTACCTTTCTTAAAGCGTTTCCGGCTACCGGAAGTTGCTACGTGGCAGTGCGTGAACTCCCCGCAACACTAGACCGCAAACAATACTACCTTAGTGACGTATGCAACATCGCTTCTGCGTCAAGTCCTGTTTATCCACTAGGAACAGAAAGACCCTAACAATAAAAAGTATCCTAAATTATGGTCAAGTTAAATTGCCAAAAATGTTAAGAGACTTGATTAAGACTAGGTCATGGCAGCTAATGGTTTTGAGATCCTACATGTCAGTCCATAAGTCCATTCCTCTGTAATTCTTAGAGAGAATAGAATATGAGGGATAGAGAAAGAGACACTGCGCAAAAGAGATAATCATAAAGCCCACTGCATAAGCCTTTGTAGCAATATTTATACAAACATAGTGCATTTATGGCAAGATAACCATAATGCTACTGCATATTAAGTGCATATTAAGAAAGCAGAGAGAAAACGGAAAACCAGGAGGGGGGGAGGAGGAAAAATCGAAAACAAAGACAGGGTTCTGACCAGGAAGCAGAAGAAGCAAATGAACAAGCAATGATTGCAGCAATGAGTGATGGAATGAATATGAAACTTGATACTGTTATAAATGATGATCTTGTGGTGAATTTTTCGGATCATGCTCTGACATTACATGAGAAAGCGGTGTTGAATAAAGGACTTGGCTTCTGCCCAGTATCCCTTGGTGTCTTTTCAGACTTACATGTTAATTTATATAAATTTGTAAGAAATGCGAAATTAAAGTGTCACTTTGCAATCAATGATTTTAGTCGGGAAGGAGAGAGACAAATAACAACACCCACAGACCTTATTGTTGAGGAAGCCAAAATATTCCTTCAACTGGACATCTGTACCAGTCCAGATGATGATAATATCATCAATGTATCGGCCCCAGAATTGTATATACTTAGTCCATTCAGCAGCCGCCACTGACCATGCATACGTATGCTCCACCCACCCCATGAAGAGGTTGACGTATGATGGTGCGAATTTAGAACACATCGCAGTCCCTTGTTGCTGTTTGTACCAGGTTTTGTCATAGAGAAAGTAGTTGTTATCCAGAATCAGATCAACCATGTCCAATAATATCTAAAAATGTTTTTTAGAGGAGGTAATAAGATTCCGGATTGGGAACAGAAAGCACAGAGAAAACGTAAAAACAGGAGAGGGGGGGGGGAGGAAAAATCGATAACAAAGACAGGGTTCTGACCAGGAACCAGAAGAAGCAAATGAACAAGCAATGATTGCAGCAATGAGTGATGGAATGAATATGAAACTTGATACTGTTATAAATGATGATCTTGTGGTGAATTTGTCGGATCATGCGCTAACCTTACATGAGAAAGCAGTGTTTACTAAACGACTCGGTTTCTGCCCAGTATCCCATATTGTCTTTTCAGACTTACATGTTGATTTATATAAATTTGTAAGAAATGCAAAATTAAAGTGTCACTTTGCAATCAATGATTTTAGTCGGGAAGGAGAGAGACAAATAACAACACCCACAGACCTTACTGTTGCACATATCAGGGACATTCCTACCCTTTTGTCCCTGGATTCGGACAATTAATCATCAGTAGACCATATATTGGAGAGTTTAAACAGCACACAGGATTATACATGTGACAGGGGTCTACACACTCATAGTAAGTTTACACCCAAGGGTTGTCACTTGAACAGCATAGAGGTCTTTTATAACCTTGTCACAGATGATTTGTACCATCTAGAGGACAAACGACTACAGTCACAGAGAACCCATAAAAAGGACAATCTGTCACCAGAGGAGAGAAAAGCTCTATGTGATCTTCAGGTCAATGACTCGCTAGTGATAAGGGAGGGGGATAAGGGTGGAAACATGGTTCTTATGAACAGATGTGACTATGAGGGTGATGTGTACAGACAGTTGAACAACAGCACGCATTACACTAGATAGCACAGTAATCCATGCGCACTGGCCTCGGCTGGTATAAATGAGAAACTAACACACTGGAAGGAAATTGGCCTTTTGTCGGTTGCTGAATTTAACTTTCTCCTGGTTAGCAATCCTAGATTCCCATGCATATATCTACTCCCAAAGGTACACAAGCGGGAACGCTTTCCACCAGGGTGCCCCATCATCTCTGGAATTGGTTCCATGACTGAATCACTATCACAATTTGTGGACTCGTTCTTACAGCCCCTGGTTCAAAATCTCCTATCGGACATCAGGGACACTATGGACATCCTTAATATGTTTGAGGACCTCGTGTGGGAGAAATCAATGTGGTTTGTCACACTTGATGTCGAATTACTTTACACATGCATCAAAAGGAATCTAGGGAGGATGCCAGTAGAATTCTTTCCATCCCCCAGTTGGGCCAACCTTCTAGACCACAATGAGATGGTATTGGACATGGTTGATCTGATTCTGGATAACAACTACTTTCTCTTTGACAAAACCTGGTACAAACAGCAACAAAGGACTGCGATAGTTTCTAAATTCGCACCATCGTACACCAACCTCTTCTTGGGGTGGGTGGAGCATACGTATGCATGGTCCATGGTGGCTGCTGAATGGACTAAGTATATACAATTCTGGGGCCGATACATTGATGATATTATCATCATATGGATTGGTATCAATGTCCAGTTGAAGGAATATTTTGGTTTACTCAACAGTAATGTCCTAAATGTCGCTTTCACATTAAACATGTCCCAAACAAGAATTCAATTCCTTGATGTAGAATTATATGTCACCAACCACGGGGACCAGAGCACATGTACAGAAAGGAGACTGCTGTCAATAGCATACTACACTACGACAGTGCACATCCCTCGTCCACTAAAAAAGCTATCCCATTTGGTGAGCTTACGTATTCGTAGGAACTGCGGTGATGAGGCTAATTTCGAGTTTCAAGCAAAATTAGCGACCACTAGACTAGCTAGAAGGGGGTATGACCGACAGGTTGTTCGGCAAGCTGAACAATAAGCTAGGGTTGTGACTAGAAAGACACATTGGTTAACAAAAGAAGAAAGAAGGGAGGGAAACAACATTTGTTCTTTATCACCACACACTCAGCAATGAATCATGATGTTTTCAAGGTTCTGAACAAATATTGGAATCTCT
This sequence comes from Calotriton arnoldi, assembly GCA_963921515.1. Lineage (NCBI taxonomy): Eukaryota > Metazoa > Chordata > Amphibia > Caudata > Salamandridae > Calotriton > Calotriton arnoldi. Next base: position 333,184 of record CAWUFW010008932.1, read on the forward strand.
TGAAGGGGTACCTGGAGTTGGTGATTCGATTTCTGTAGGACCTTCTATTACTTATAAGAGGAGTAAGACCATCAAAGACACCCTATGTCCAAGCTACACACTTTTAAAAACCCAGAGCACCCAGAATTGGCTAAAAATACCTTTGGGCTGTTATACCTGTGGGGACAGCAACATTTGCCATCTAGGGTGCAATAAGACACCGATTTTCAGTTACAATACAAGGAGGAAATACACCATTTAACATTTCATCAACTGCTTAACCAGCAATGTGGTATATGTACTGATTTGTGTGTATAATAAGATCTATGTTGGCAGCATGACATGTCAATTTAAGACTTGAATCCAGGATCATCGTAGAGCGTTTGCCTGAACAGGGACACTACATATACCCTAGTGTCCCATGATTGTGAAGGGGGTATTGACAGGTCGAATTTTCAGTTTCATGGTATTGATGTAGCGTTGCCGACCAAAAGAGGGGGAGATAGGGAGCAATATCTGAGACAATTGGAGGCAAGATGGATTTGCAATCTACGATCTGTGAAACTGGGTTTGAATATGGACAATGAAATGCACTACTTCCTCTAGTGGGTTATGTATTACTGATGCAGTTACTTTTTAATACATCACACTAGCAATGGACAATGGTGGGATGCCTGTGGGGAACTACCCTACTCCCTCTTGCAACAACTTGTGAGTTTAGGTACACAACTGAGCAGGTTCCACTTTTCTAGATTTGGTTTGGCTGGAATGTGAATATTCTTTTGTTATTTTAGGTAGTATGCTTTCGCTAACTGAATCATGTTACTTAATTAGAACCATGTCCCCTCATTAAAGAGTTGAAGTTTACGGGGTGCTTCGTGTTTTGTGGTGGAATTACCTAACTCCCTCTTGCAACAACATATGGGTTTGTGTACACAACGGAGCAGGTTCCATAAAACTAGAAATGTTGTGGCTGGTATTGAATTTTCTTAGGTTATTTTATGTACTATACTGTCTGTGATTGAATCATATCACTAAATTTGAACCATGTCCCCTCACTAAAGAGTTAAAGCTTACAGGGAACATTGAGTCTTGTTTGAATCTGCGGTTGTTTTTACTCACATAACGGGAATTGATTAGTCTTGGGTATTATTAATCTCGTTGTTCCAATTTGTGATCATGTGTTATTTAAAGAATTAATATGCAGTAGCATTATGGTTGTCTTGCCATAAATACACTATGTTTGTATAAATATTGCTACAATGGCTTATTACTGGGCTTTATGATTATCTATTCTGCACAGTGTCTCTTTCTCTATCCCTCGTATTCTATTCTCTCTAAGAATTACACAGGAATGGACTTATGGACTGACATGTAGGATCTCAAAAAACAATAGCTGCTATGACCTAGTCTTAATCAAGTCTCTTAACATTTTTGGCAATTTAACTTGACCGTAATTTAGGATACTTTTTTATTGTTATGGTCTTTCTGTTCCTAGTGGATATTCCGGACTTGACGCAGAAGCGAGTTTGGATACGTCACTAAGGTAGTATTGTTTGTGGTCTAGTGTTGCGGGGAGTTCACGCACTGCCACGTAGCAACTTCCGGTAGCCAGAAATGCTTTAAGAAAGGCAGGGAAGCAGGAAGAGTCGGATGACTTTTGCGATTTGGAACAAACCCAATACGAATACTGGTAAGTCCTTTTTTTAATGTGTTGCATTAACCGTACTGATCGCGTCACTGCGGATCGGCTGGTAATTGAGTAAAGATTGTTTTTTGGTTGTTTAAAACAGGCGAGGGTTGAATTAAAGATGGCTGGAATTTGACTAAAGATTGCTTTCTGATACGTTCAAATCGAGCAAGGGTTGAATTAATTCAGTAAACCTTCGCATCCGCATCAAGGAATGGGAACTTTGGAACACAAATAGTTAATCGCCTTACGCATCCTCAAGTACATGTCTCTACTTTGTAGTAGCCGACACAGGAATATGAACTTTTGGAGCTGAATGGGTGGTGACGATTGACTCAATAACAACTCAACATTTGAAGGTTACCACTTTAGATATATGTTCGAAAATTAATCCTTGAAGGACGAAACAATTAGGACTACAATGAAGAAGCAGTTAAAGTGCAGCAGAGTGCTGGTGTTTCCGTTTACGACTTAAATATAGTGAAAACACATTATAGTGCCCTGAAAAAGCCCTTGTAGGGTGAAACACGTTGGCTGTGCCTACTTGTTTTTGAAAAATACGAAATAAAGAATTTTTCTGCTCACACGGAAAACAGTGAATGGAATATCATTGAAACTTGAACGTCTCTTAAGATTGTATTGCCTCTCATCTTTTTGTTAAACTTGTATTTGTACCATGTGGCTACTGGTCGTTTGAGGTGGACAGTACACGAGTTGTGATGTATGAGTGACTATACTGGGTGGTGCAGTTATTTGTGCCTTGCTGCCCTTCTCTGTCCTTAATGAGGTTTTACTGAAAGGAGATGATCTATTATAAGCATTGACCAACAAATATGGGGTCCCTAACCTTGGTATCAGTTTGAGCACATAAAGGTTGGCACAGTTAGTGTCAACTATCTTGGTTCAACAATCGATAGCCATTTTAACCCATATAATAAGACCTCCCGAAGGCCGTCCAGCTGACGAAGCTGTAGCTTCAGTTCCAAATGATTTAAATCCCTGCCTATGAACCACATCTATCGCCCAGGTCTATTGAAAGAGGCAAATCTGAAATGTATCAATAAAATCTCCCCAGTCAGGATCAGGCAACTTAGATTTAATTCCTGATACATTCCAACTAAGCAACTGTAATCTTTATGGTAATTGTTGCATAGGGGAATCTTAACCTTTCGTAGAAATCAAGCCTGCCGGAGGGAGTTTCCTGTGTCTCAGGCATATCAGGATTGGCTATGGGAGTCCCCCCACTTGTAAAGGAGGGGATGGCCTCATTAAGACTGGGAGCAATAGGCAGACTGGGGTAAAATGTTGTCAATGACCCATCGACTGGTTAGAAAGGAGCAGAGCTACGTAGTCAGTCGATCTGTGTCAAACCACTGTATCTAACAAAGCAATGACTGAGGGGAATGCTCAAGCTAGAAGCCACAACAGATCTTGGAAATTAATTGGATAATCTCTCTGGGCCCTGCGACTTATCGCCAGGGTGGCTCAGCTTGAAGCAGATTTCAGAACCTAATGGAGGGGGGTACGCAGATCAGGTGAAATCAAGCCCTCCACCAAGTCTTGGTATGTAAACTTAATCTCAATAAAATCCCACTGCCCCCGAGGTGAAACACGCCCTACGTGTACAATGTCAGGATAGATTAACACATAGCACTCACTACCTGATATCTTTTATCCAATGTACAATCTTGTTCTTAAGTGAGGTGCTATCCTCTCGAGCACCTGACTTTAATTTAGGGACTTTAGTCATGTATATAGTATGGACCTTCATTGGACGCAAAATACAGGAAACTCTCTTTGATGGAACTTCTTGCATTTACCAATTGATCACAGGGTAATCCCACTGGTCACTAGGTCTTTGTAAGCAGCATGGGGGTAGAAGGAAGTAGTAGTAATAAGGCTTGCGCTTCTGTGCACAAATGAGGGTCTAGGTGGATGCTTTACAGAATCCTGTGGTAAAGAAGATGGAGAACCAAGAGTCCTCAAAGCGCGAAATAGTACAGGGTGGCTCCCCGAAGCTAGTGTGCAAAGCAGAAGGGGGGGAGACTTTTACCCCGCAGCATTTTAGCAAGTATGTTCTTAACATTTAAAATCACTGATTTTTGGTCATTAACTTCATTTCTCAGTAACTTAATGAGAATGAGGGCTACTTGCATTGATGTCAGATTGTTTCTCAGTGCAGGGCTAACACTGGAGGAAAGTGCGTCTTGGTTTCAGAGGTGGATCGGTTACAAGGTCCACAGACTGGACATTCTACATTTATAATGGCTTGTTCAAGCACACCCTCAGCACCCTTTGTTGTCTTTGGGCTGGTTTGAAACTCAAGGGCAGGTATATGTTCCGTCGAAAGGGAGGGGGAAATAGAAGTAGTCTGATTGCTGCCAGCAGAATGTGGCATGGGTTTCCTCTTAAAGATATCAGGCTCCTTCCCTTCTTTCTGTATTATTGGTTTTTCTTGGGCGTTAGTTTTCAACTGAGTTTCAACTTCTTCAACTAAAGTGTCAATGTTGTTGGAAACACAATTAGTAGCTATGTGAGTTAAGTTGCTTGGTACGATTTGGTTATTTGGCTATTCGCCACTTTCCCTTTTCCCATATTAAAGAGAGCACACGCAGTTGAGTGATGGTAAATGGCAGGACTTAATCACATATAGTATAACCAAATACTCGAGGGCACAGTATCTTGTTTTTGTTGGATTTTGACAATGGCAAAATTCATATACCCACCATTGCGATGAAGGGTGCCAGGTAAAGAAATCAAGGGGGGTGGTCCAGACTCTTCCGGGCAATGACAGGCACAGGCTGAGCCTGCCCTTGGCCCATGCGTGCCCCGCGGAGCAGGTGCCCACAATGTGCTTTCAAGCAATGGGTAGGTCGTGACCTCTTCCTCCCACTTGCTGGACACTGGCACCTCTTGGTGCATTGGAATCTGGAACTCGAAGTCCCTGGTGGCAAGTTGCTGGCCCAGTTTGTGGTGCTCCTCAGGCAGTGGGAGCCCGCAATGCCGTTTCAAGTGCTAGGTAGGTCATGACCTCCTCCTCCTACTAGCTGGACAATGGCGCCTCCTGGCGCATTGGAATCTGAGATTCGAAGACCCTGGTGGCAATTTGCTGGACCGGTTTCTGGTGCTCCTTGGGCAGCGGGAGCCTGCAACATGCTTTCAAGCACTGGGTAGGTTGTGACCCCCTCCTCCCACATGCTGGACACGGGCGCCTCCTGGCGCGTAGAAATCTGGGACTCGAAGTCCCTGGTGGCAAGTTGCTGGTCCGATTTGCATTGCTTCCCAGGCAGTGGGAGCCCGCGAAGTGCTTTCAAGCATTGGGTAGGTCATGGCCTCCTCCTCCCATTTGCTTGACACTGGCACCTTCTGGCGCATTGGAATCTGGGACTCAAAGTCCCTGGTGGAAAGTTGCTGGTCCATTTTGCGGTGCTCAATATTTACTCGCATTTGCATTTCATGTTAAACTTGTTTCAATCTCATTTGCAATTTCTTTTCAAGTACATTTCAATTGAATTTTAACCTTTGTCTTCTATCAATCAAATGTCAAAATCATTATAATATTAACCATAATCGATTCACAAAGGGCAATCTCATTTCAAACACGGATCACTGACATAATATCAACAGTAATAATATCGACCTACCAAATTATCGACACACAAATATCGATAACATAAATATCGATATTGTATACTTATTTTTAAAAATAAAACACAAATATCGACAATAAAATATCGTCAAACATTAACATCGATATCACTAATATCGACACATAAAATATTGTTATAACTAATATCGAAAACATTAAACAAGCATACAAAATGACACAAATATCGATAACAAAAATATAGAAACACAATTATCGCCAAAAATAAAATATCAACACCTTAAAAATATTTATAATAACACAATTCATACCCCAACAAATATAAACAATATCAATAACACACAAAACATATTAAATAAATATAATAACACATATTTTAGTTATTTTAAAAATAATAACTTGAACATTATTAAATACACCAAATGAATTACTCTTTCGAACATTATATATGAAATAAACAAATAGTATTTAACTTTAAATACAATATAATTTACAAATAAACCTTAATTAGTGTTTCCCATATAAGGAAACAACTGCCAAATTGATTAAAACAATAACTAACAACCAATGAAAAATACATACAATTAAAATAACCCAATAAGATTTAAAGAACAATTAATTAGACACTATATAAACCAAATACCTTGCCAGGTAGGTCGCTCCCCCGCCACACAGCTCCGCCTGTGGTGTCCTGCCCGCTGCTGCTGCTGGTAAGCTCGCCCCTCTGCTTGTGGCCTCGGTGCCCGTTTTGCCTTCTGTTTCCCCTCGTTGCCCACATTTCTCTGTGTCCTTTTTGCCTTCTGTTCCCCTCGTTGCCCCATTTCTCTGTGTCCTTTTTGCCTTCTGTTCCCCTCGTTGCCCCCATTTCTCTGTGTCCTTTTTGCCTTCTGTTCCCCTCGCTGCCCCCATTTCCCTGTGCCCATTTTGCCTTCTGTTTCCCCTCGTTGCCCCCATTTCCCTGTGCCCATTTTGCCTTCTGTTTCCCCTCGTTGCCCCCATTTCTCTGTGTCCATTTTGCCTTCTGTTCCCCTCGCTGCCCCCATTTCTCTGCGTCCATTTTGCATTCTGTTCCCCTCGCTGCCCCCATTTCACTGTGTCCATTTTGCATTCTGTTCCCCTCGCTGCCCCCATTTCACTGTGTCCATTTTGCCTTCTGTTCCCCTCGTTGCCCCATTTATCTGTGTCCATTTTGCCTTCTGTTCCCCTCGCTGCCACCATTTTCTGTGTCCTTCTTGCCTTCTGGTTCCCCTCATTGCCCCCATTTCCCTGTGCCCATTTTGCCTTCTGTACCCCTCGTTGCCTCTCTCCACTCCCGCCGCTGTGTCCCCTGCGGCCCCGCCCCCCTGACTGCCCATTCGCTGCCCCTGCCTCCCGCCTCCCAGCTGCTCCTCCCTCCCACCTCCCCATATATGGCGGCCGCTGCGCGGTGAGGAGAGCGACCCTTGACCTTGCCAGGTAGGTCGCTCCCCGCCACACAGCTCCGCCTGTGGTGTCCTGCCCGCTGCTGCTGCTGGTAAGCTCGCCCCTCTGCTTGTGGCCTCGGTGCCCGTTTTGCCTTCTGTTTCCCCTCGTTGCCCACATTTCTCTTTGTCCTTTTTGCCTTCTGTTCCCCTCGTTGCCCCCATTTCTCTGTGTCCTTTTGCCTTCTGTTCCCTCGTTGCCCCCATTTCTCTGTGTCCTTTTTGCCTTCTGTTCCCCTCGCTGCCCCCATTTCCCTGTGCCCATTTTGCCTTCTGTTTCCCCTCGTTGCCCCCATTTCCCTGTGCCCATTTTGCCTTCTGTTTCCCCTCGTTGCCCCCATTTCTCTGTGTCCATTTTGCCTTCTGTTCCCTCGCTGCCCCCATTTCTCTGCGTCCATTTTGCATTCTGTTCCCCTCGCTGCCCCCATTTCACTGTGTCCATTTTGCATTCTGTTCCCCTCGCTGCCCCCATTTCACTGTGTCTATTTTGCCTTCTGTTCCCCTCGTTGCCCCATTTATCTGTGTCCATTTTGCCTTCTGTTCCCCTCGCTGCCACCATTTTCTGTGTCCTTCTTGCCTTCTGTTTCCCCTCGTTGCCCCCATTTCCCTGTGCCCATTTTGCCTTCTGTACCCCTCGTTGCCTCTCTCCACTCCCGCCGCTGCGTCCCCTGCGGCCCCGCCCCCCTGACTGCCCATTCACTGCCCCTGCCTCCCGCCTCCCAGCTGCTCCTCCCTCCCACCTCCCCATATATGGCGGCCGCTGCGCGGTGAGGAGAGCGACCCTTGACCTTGCCAGGTAGGTTGCTCCCCCGCCACACAGCTCCGCCTGTGGTGTCCTGCCCGCTGCTGCTGCTGGTAAGCTCGCCCCTCTGCTTGTGGCCTCGGGCCCGTTTTGCCTTCTGTTTCCCCTCGTTGCCCACATTTCTCTGTGTCCTTTTTGCCTTCTGTTCCCCTCGTTGCCCCCATTTCCCTGTGCTCATTTTGCCTTCTGTACCCCTTGTTGCCTCTCTCCACTCCCGCCGCTGCGTCCCCTGCGGCCCCGCCCCCCTGACTGCCCATTCGCTGCCCCTGCCTCCCGCCTCCCAGCTGCTCCTCCCTCCCACCTCCCCATATATGGCGGCCGCTGCGCGGCCGTGCCGCTGGGGCGCCGAAGGCGCGCCTAAGGCAAGCCCGTCTGCGCCCGTCCGCGCCTGGACCGCGCCCAGCACCAGAACCCCTGGGCCGTGCGCCCCCCGCTCCAGCCTCGAGGACCGACGCCGATACGATGCCACCACACTCCACGCTCTCAACCCCGGACGGACGCACAACTGCTTCAAGGCCACCCCGAAACGCACCCATGGTCCCTTCACCTGCCGGAACTGCAGCTACACCAGCCTCAGAGCCACCGAGGCGCCCGCCAAGAAGTACCTCAACCACCTCCGATGCACCTCCGAGGTGGTTGAGAAGTACCTCAACCACCTCCGATGAACACCCGCTCCGCACGCAAACACGCCGTCGAGCTCTGGGACCTGCTCGACACATCATCACCAGACGTCGCCTTCCTGACAGAGACCTGGATGAACGACTCCTCCGCCCCCGACATCGCCATAGCCATCCCAGACGGCTATAAGATCACCCGTAGAGACCGCATCAACGCAGTAGGAGGAGGAATCACCATCGTCCACAAGAACACCATCAGGGTCTCGACCAGCACCGACGACACTCTCAGCACCGCCGAACACATGCACTTCCAGATCCACACGGACCCCAACACCACCCTTAGAGGCACCCTTGTCTACAGACCCCCTGGGCCCCGACCCCAGTTCAGCGACTCCATCGCCGACTTCATCAGCACGCACGCCCTGACCTCTACCGACTACATCCTCCTCGGAGACCTGAACTTTCACCTGGAGAACAACAATGACAGCAACTCCACCACCCTGATCGACAACCTCGCCAACCTCGGTCTGAGCCAGCTCGTCACAACACTGACCCATTCCGCCGGCCACACGCTTGACCCCATCTTCTCCTCAAGCTCCCACGTCTCCTTCAGCCACACCACGGAACTCCTCTGGACCGACCACCGCTGCATCCATTTCACCTTCCAGAAACCCACCACACACCACCGCACCCAACAGATCCCACGCCGCTGCTGGAGCAAAGTCACCGAAGACCAACTACGGGCAAACCTCGCTCTCAGCCCTCCCTCCGACCCATCCAACACCGACGACGCTGCCTGCAACCTCAGACGATGTATGGACGACTGTGCCAACACCCTCGCCCCGCTGAAAAAACTCACCTACAGTGACACCACCAAAAGAGCCAGCTGGTTCACCTCGGAACTCCTAGCTTCCAAGCGTACCTGCCGGAAACTAGAGAAGAAATGGCACAGTGATAAGACACCGGACAGCCACGCAGCCCACAAAGACGCCATCCGTAACCACCACCACCTCATCAAGTCCGCCAAGAGAATCTCCTTCAAAGACCGCCTCGACAACAACGCACACAACAGCAAGGAGCTCTTCAACATCGTGAAGGAACTCTCCAACCCCAGCTCCAACACCAACGACATCCCGCCGTCGCAAGCCCTGTGCGATTCCCTCGCCACCTTCTTCCACCGCAAGATCGCCGACATCCACGACAGCTTCAACACCCAGACAGCCCCAACTAAGATCGATGCACCAGACCCGCCGCACACCATCGACCACGACCCCCTGCCAGCCTGGGCCAGCGTGAACATCGATGACACCATCAAGACCATGAGCACAATACACTCCGGCTCCCCGTCAGACCCTTTCCCGCACCACATCTTCAACAAAGCCAGCAGCTCCATCGCACCCCACCTGTGCAACGTCATCAATCTCTCCTTCGAGACCGCGACCTTCCCAGAGAGCTGGAAACACGCAGAGATCAACGCCCTACTCAAAAAACCCAAGGCGGACCCGAGAGACCTCAAGAACTTCTGGCCCATCTCCCTGCTTCCGTTCCCAGCCAAGGTCATCAAGAAGATCGTCAACAAACAGCTAACCCGATACCTCGAAGAAAACAGCATCCTGGACCCATCCCAATCGGGGTTCCGCAGCAACCATAGCACTGAGACTGCCCTCATCGCCGCCACCGACGACATCAGGATCCTGCTGGACAACGGTGAGACCGCAGCCCTCATCCTGCTGGACCTCTCCGCCGCCTTCGACACTGTCTGCCACCGCACTCTACGCGCACGCCTCCACGACACAGGGATCCGAGACAAGGCCCTGGAATGGGCCACCTCCTTCCTCGCCGGCAGAACCCAGAGAGTCCGCCTCCCACCATTCCGATCCGAAGCCTCCGAGATCATCTGCGGCGTACCCCAGGGATCATCCCTCAGCCCAACACTGTTCAACATCTACATGGCCCCGCTCGCACGCATCGCCAGACAGCACGACCTCAACATAATCTCCTACGCCGACGACACTCAACTGATCCTCTCCCTCACCAAGGACCCTCGCCGCCAAATCCAACCTCCATGAAGGAATGAAGGCCGTCGCCGATTGGATGAAGATCAGCCGACTAAAACTGAACACGGACAAGACAGAGGTCCTCATCCTCGGCTCCAACCCATCAGCCTGGGACGACTCCTGGTGGCCAATGACACTAGGAGCAGCCCCGACACCCACCGACCACGCACGCAACCTGGGAGTCATCCTCGACTCAACGCTCTCCATGGCCAAGCAAGTCAACGCAGTCTCCTCCTCCTGCTTCAACACCCTCCGCATGCTTCACAAGATCTACAGGTGGATCCCGACAGATACAAGAAGTACAGTCACCCAGGCCCTCGTCAGTAGCAGACTTGACTATGGGAACGCCCTCTACGCGGGAGCCCCGGCCAAGCTCATCAAGCGACTGCAACGCATACAAAACGCCTCCGCACGCCTGATCCTCGATGTACCACGCCACAGCCACATCACCCCCCACCTGAGGAACCTGCACTGGCTCCCCGTCGACAGGAGAATCTCCTTCAAACTCCTCATCCACGCACACAAGGCACTCCACAAGACTGGCCCAGCCTACCTCAACAGACGACTCCTCTTCTACGTCCCCAACCGCCAGCTCCGCTCCGCCGACCTCTCCCTCGCCACCGTCCCTCGCATTCAAAGAACTACCACCGGTGGCAGATCCTTCTCCCACCTCGCCGCCAAGACCTGGAACACCCTTCCACTAAGCCTACGACAGACCCAAGACCTGCTGACCTTCAAGAGGCTATTCAAGACGTGGTTGTTCGACCAGTAGCAGCACCCCCCCCCCTTTTTTCTCCCCAGCGCCTTGAGACCCTCGCGGGTAAGTAGTGCGCTCTACAAATTCTGTGATTGATTGATTGAAAGAAAATTAAACATTATTTTATTCTACAACAAGAAAACCAAGAATAAGGGGAATCTCTGCCGGATTGCTTCTGCAACATTGGACTACATTATAGAAAACTCTGATTTCAGCTTCACAAAGTAAGTAAAATATCATTATAATATTACAACTGTTTAAATTGTTCAGAAAGCACTTTTTATAATAATAAAATAATTAATATATTGTGTTTTAATTATATCTCCTCTACAGATAATACAGAAGACACTCAACTAACTACAGAAAACTTCAAAATATCAACTTGCAAATAAAGTAAGTATAAATTACAATTAAACTAATATAACTACTAAAAATCCCAAACAGTAGCACAAGCTAAGCACAAACCCCCAACTGAAAACACAGTTAAACAAATTAATTAAAATTACTCTTTTTTTCTGCAGCAAATATAAAGAAACACTAAAGACAAGCATCAGCGTGAAAAAAATTCAACAAATTCAACCTTGTAAGTATAATTTTGCAAATGTAAATGTGTTTAACAATAAAACAAAATAGAAATACATTTAATATTTTTTTATATACATTTCTCTTAGCATTTGAAACATCACCATGACTGAAGGGGCTCACTTCATTGCTTCCCAGAAACGAAATGTTTTATTATATTATATGAGATATGTTTACACCCAAGAAAAGCAAACAGGCGACAAAGTTTACCGGAAATGTAGCAAATATTATTCAAACAAATGTTATGGGAGGGCTATAACAAAAGAAACTACTGTATTATATGTTAGAGAGCATAACCACCCCCCTAACATAGCTGAAATAGAAGTTCGAGATGCATTAGAAACTCTAAAAGAAGCTAGCACTAGCTCTCAAAAGCCTACCACTGAAATACTAAAATACATAGGGGCAGATTTACAAGCCCCTTGCGCCACTTTTGCATCACTTTTCCCATGTTAAAAGTGACGCAAAAGTGGCGCAAGGGCCTTGTAAATCTGCCCCATACTCCCCAGAGTCCCACAAGATGTAACTGGCCAAATGCCCTCAATCTCGTCATTAAAAAGGATGATAGGAAGAACAAAAAAATCAACTGCTACCACCCCACCTGCCCCCAAAACTTTCAGTGAAATAGAAATACCACCTCACTATAACTCATAATGAAGAGCAATTTCTTCTTTATGACAATAAATCAAAAGAAAAAAGAATAATAATATTGAGAACTCCCTCAAACTTACTTAAACTACAGAACTGTGAAAAATGGATGATAGATGGAATATTTAAAATATGTCCCAAACCATTTCACCAGTTATATACAATTCATGGACTGTATCAAAATACAAACATCCCTTTTATATATGCCCTGTTATCAAACAAACAAACCACCACCTGTATTGTACTCTTAAACCCTTCGCTGCTAGGCCTTTTCCCCCCCTGTGCTAAGCCTTTTTTGGGCTATTTGGGGTAGTTCGCACTTAGGCCCCTGTATCTTTTGGACCACATAAGGTATCCACGCCAAATTTGGGTCCTTTTCTTCCAACATCATGGGGATTCTAAAGGTACACATGGTTTGTGGATACCCCTGGAGGGGACCCAGGAATTAGCCAAAATACAGCTAATTTTTGGGAAAAATGGGGAAAAAGTGCTGCAAATGAAAGCGTCTGGTTTTTTCCCTGCAAATGGTATCAACAAAGGGTTTGTGGGGCCGAAATCACCATTTTCCCAGCTTTTAGGGACTGAGAGACTTTTGACAGAAAACCAACATTTTTTTACACAGTTTTGGCATTTAACTGGGATATAGCCCATTTTTGCTATTTTTTGTGCTTTCAATCTTCTTCCAGTTAATGGTAGAAATGGGTATGAAAGCAATAATGGATCCTGGAAAGCTATACATTTTAGAAAAGTAGACAACATTCTGAATTCAGCAAGAGGTCATTTGTGTAGAACCTTCAAGGTTTCTTTATAGAAACTAACAGTTAAATATAGAAAAAATTGAAAATTAGTTGGAAAAAACAGCCATTTGTGCCAACGCTTTCACCTGTAACTTCTTCCAATTATGACAGCTGTTTGAAAGCAATATACTGTTACATTTGGTGGACCTTTCTGGTTGTGGGGATATATAGGACTTGTAGGTTCACAAGAACCCGACGAACCCAGAGCCAATAACTGAGCAGCGTCTTGAAATGCTTTTTTATTATGTATCAGGTATATAGCAATTAATTTGAGAAAATATATACATGGAAAAATAGGTATGAAAGACACCTATGTATTTCTGAAATTGGAACAAAATATAGAGTTTAGAAACAGTAGATATTTACACATTTCCAAAATTGTGAGTACCCATACTAGCATGAGACTTATAGGTCATTTTTCAAAGTGACTTCTTTTTTACACATTGTCTTTCATTTGGAAGGCAGAAATGCATCGAAAGTCAATAGGTAATAACAGTTGCTCTACAATTCTGTGTTACCCTACGTCTCCTGACGAAAATGGTACCTCACTTATGTTGGTAGGCCTTGTGCCCGTGACAGGAAATGGCTCAAAACGCAATGTGGACACACTTTATTTTTACAGTGAAAACTGACCCTTTTTTTGCAAAGTCCCTACCTGTAGATTTTGAATCCTAGCTCTGCCGGCACCTAGGGAAACCTAGCAAAACTCTACATTTTTGAAAACTATACACCCAGGGGAATTCAGGATGGGGTGACTTTACTGGCTTTCACCAGGTTCTATTTCCCAGAATCCCTTGCAAACCTCAAAATTTGTCCAAAAAACCCACATTTTTCTCACATTTCTGTGGTGGAAAGTTCTGGAACCTGCGTGGATTCACAACATGACACCCACCCCGCATTCCCCAAAGTCTTACAAGAACAATGGTACCTCACTTGTGTGGGTAGGCCTAGTGCCTGCAACAGGAAACTGCCCAAAACGCAACATGGACATACCACATTTTCACAGTTAAAACGGACCCTTTTTTTGCAAAGTGCCTAGCTGTAGATTTTGAACCCTAGCTCTGCCGGCACCTAGGGAAACCTAGCAAACCTATACATTTTTTAAAACTAGACTCCCATGGGAATCCAGGATGGGGTGACTTGTCTGGCTCTCACCAGGTTCTGCTACCCAGAATCCCTTGCAAACCTCAAAAGTTGTCAAAAAAACACATTTTCCTCACATTTTTGTGGTGGAAAGTTATGGAATCTGCGTGGATCCACAAAATTCCACCCACCCCCCATTCCCCAAAGTCTTCCGAGAAAAATGGTACCTCACTTGTGTGGGTAGGCTTAGTGCCCGCGACAGGAAACGGCCCAAAACGCAACGTGGACACACCACATTTTCACAGTGAAAACGGACCCATTTTTTGCAAAATGCCTAGCTGTAGATTTTGAACCCTAGCTCTGCCGGCACATAGGGAAACCTAGCAAACCTATACATTTCTAAAAACTAGACACCCAGGGGAATGTAGGATGGGGTGACTTGCCTGGCTCTCACCAGGTGCTGTTACCCAGAATCCCTTGCAAACCTCAACATTTGTCAAAAAAACACATTTTCCTCACATTTCTGTGGTGGAAAGTTATGGAATCTGCGTGGATCCACAAAATTCCACCCACCCCCCATTCCCCAAAGTCTTCCGAGAAAAATGGTACCTCACTTGTGTGGGTAGGCTTAGTGCCCGTGACAGGAAACGGCCCAAAACGCAACGTGGACACACCACATTTTCACAGTGAAAACGGACCCTTTTTTTGCAAAGTGCCTAGCTGCAGATTTTGAACCCTAGCTCTGCCGGCACCTACGGAAACCTAGCAAACCTGTACATTTTTGAAAACTAAACACCCAGGGGGAATCCAGGATGGGGTGACTTGTCTGGCTCTCACCGGGTTCTGTTACCCCTCATCTGTTCAACTTATACCTTCTCCCTCTGATCCATGCCCTGAAAGAAAGGAAAGTTCACACCTTTAATTACGCGGACGATTTCCAACTGGTGTTTTCCATCAGTAACTCTCCTACATCCGTCCATGAATTCCAGACTACAATGCTGTTCATCCGCGACTGGATGAACAGCAACCATCTGAAGTTGAATCCAGATAAGACGGAAGTGATTCTTACAGGAGGTCCTTTAAACCCTTGGAGTCTCAGGTTCTGGCCTAAAGAGCTGGGACAGCACCCTACTCCTTCTATATCTGCCAAAACCCTAGGAGTCATAATTAATAATGACCTCACAATGAAAACTCAAATAGGATCCGTAATCTCAACATGCTTTTTCCAACTAAGAAAAATAAGGAAAATTAGCAGGTTCCTTACACAGGAAGCAAAAATACAAGCAGTCCTGGCTATGGTGATATCCCATATAGATTACGCCAATTCTCTATACTTCGGCATCCCCGCTTATCTCACCCACCGTCTTCAACTACTACAGAATCAGGTAGCCAGACTGATTCTTCAGGAAAACAGGCGTCAACATGTCACTCCTCTTCTAAGGAAGCTGCACTGGCTCCCCATAGCTCAGAGATGCGCCTTTAAGGTGGGGTGCATTATCTTTAAGTCCCTGAATGGTAGAAACCCCAAATTCATCGACAGCCTTATTGAAAGATACATTCCGACGCGCAACCTGCGATCTGCCCATATGCATTTCCCGACTATACCCTCCTTCAAACTGAAACATTTTGGTGGAACAAGGTTCGCCACTCTAGGCCCCAGATACTGGAACTCCCTGCCTCTAGAAATCAGATCCTGCACAGACCTCATGTGTTTTCGTAGACTCCTAAAAACATGGCTATTTAGAAAGGCATACGAGTAACATCTCAGACCAGCACCTTTAGAGTAGCGCCATGAAACCAATCTGGTGTACGTGCGCTTTATAAATAAAGTATAACATAACATAACATAACAGAATCCCTTGCAAACCTTAAACTTTTTCAAAAAACACTATTTCCTCACATTTCTGTGGTGGAAAGTTCTGGAATCTGTGTGGATCCACAAAATTCCACCCACCCCGCATTCCCCAAAGTCTTCCGAGAAAAATAGTACCTCACTTGTGGGAGTAGGCCTAGTGCCCACGACAGGAAACGGCCCAAAACGCAACGTGGACACACCACATTTTCACAGTGAAAAAGGACCCTTTTTTTGCAAAGTGCCTAGCTGTAGATTTTGAACCCTAGCTCTGCCGGCACCTAGGGAAACCTAGCAAACCTATACATTTTTGAAAACTAGACACCCAGGGGAATCCAGGATGGGGTGACTTGTCTGGCTGTCACCAGGTTCTGTTAACCAGAATCCCTTGCAAATCTCAAAATGCGTAAAAAAAAAACACATTTTACTCACATTTCTGTGGTGGAAAGTTCTGGAATCTGTGTGGATCCACAAAATTCATGCACCCCGCATTCCCCAAAGTCTTCCGAGAAAAATGGCACCTCACTTGTGTGGGTAGGCCTAGTGCCCGCGACAGGAAACGGGCCAAAACGCAACGTGGACACACCACATTTTCACAGTGAAAACGGATCCTTTTTTTGCAAAGTGCCTAGCTGTAGATTTTGAACCCTAGCTCTGCCAAAACTTAGGGAAACCTAGCAAACCTATACATTTGTGAAAACTAGACACCCAGGGGAATCCAGGATGGGGTGACTTGTCTGGCTGTCACCAGGTTCTGTTAACCAGAATACCTTGCAAACCTCAAAATGTGTAAAAAAAACAAATTTTCCTCACATTTCTGTGGTGGAAAGTTCTGGAATCTGTGTGGATCCACAAAATTCCATGCACCCCGCATTCCCCAAAGTCTTCCGAGAACAATGGAACCTCACTTGTGTGGGTAGGCCTAGTGCCCGCGACAGGAAACGGCCCAAAACGCAACATTGACACACCACATTTTCGCAGAGAAAACAGACCCTTTTTTTGCAAAGTGCCTAGCTGTAGATTTTGAACCCTAGCTCTGCCGGCACCTAGGGAAACATAGCACACCTATACATTTTTGAAACGAGACACCCAGGGGAATCCAGGATGGGGTGACTTGTCTGGCTCTCACCAGGTTCTGTTACCCAGAATCCCTTGCAAACCTCACAATTTGTCAAAAAAAACACATTTTCCTCACATTTCTGTGGTGGAAAGTTCTGGAATCTGCGTGGATCCACAAAATTCCACCAACCGCGCATTCCCCAAAATCTTCTGAGAAAAATGGTACCTCACTTGTGTGGGTAGGCCTAGTGCCCTCGACAGGAAACGGCCCAAAACGCAACGTGGACACACCACATTTTCACAGTGAAAACTGACCCATTTTTTGCAAAGTGCCTAGGTGTAGATTTTGAACCCTAGCTCTGCCGGCACCTAAGGAAACCTAGAAAATCTATACATTTTTGAAAACTAGACACACCGGGGAATCCAGGATGGGGTAACTTGTCTGGCTCTCACCAGGTTCTGTTACCCAGAATCCCTTGTAAAACAAATACACATTGTCCTCACATTTCTGTGTTGGAAAGTTCTGGAATCTGCGTGGATCCACAAAATTCCACCCACCCAGCGTTCCCCCAGGTCTCCAGATAAAAATGGTACCTCACTTGTGTGGGTAGGCATAGTGGTTGCAACAGGAAACGGCCCAAATCGTACTGTGGCGACTTCAAAATTACCTATCTCAAAACTACCTGCTTTTGCAAGGGGGGTCCCATGAGTTTTTGGCCCCGGGCTCGGTGGCCATCGAGGGAAACCTACCAAACCCACACATTTCTGAAAACTAGACACACTGGGGAGTCTAATAAGGTATGGCTTGTGTGGATCCCCCAACGTTTCCCTGCCCAGAATACCATGCAAACCTCAAATTTTGATTAAATAAATCAATTTTTTTTCTCAAATTTCTGTATGGGAAAGTTGGAGGATCACCGGTCTGATACAAATTTCCTCCCACCCAGCGTTTCCCCACGTCTTCCGATAAAAATGGTACCTCACTTGCGTGGGTGGGTCAAGTACCCGTGACAGGCAAGGGCCCAAAACCTTTTGAGGCGACATCAAAATTACCTATCACAAAACAACCTGATTTTGCAAGGGGGGGTCCCATGAGTTTTTGGCCCGGGCTCGGCGGCCATCTAGGGAAACATACCAAACCCACACATTTCTGAAAACTAGACACCCCAGGGAGTCTAATGAGGTATGGCTTGCAAGAATACCTCAACGTTTCCCAACCCAGAATCCGCTGCAAACCTCAAATTTTGCTGAAAAAATCATTTTTTTTCTCAAATTTCTGTGTGAGAAAGTTGTAGGATCACCAGTCTGACACAAATTTCCTCCCACCCAGCATTCAACCAGGTCTCCCGATAAAAATGGTACCTCACTCCCGTGGGTGGGTCAAGTACCCGCGACAGGCAAGGGCCCAAAACCTATTGAGGCGACATCAAAATTACCTATCACAAAACAACCTGGTTTTGCAAGGGGGGTCCCATGAGTTTTTGGCCCCGGGCTCGGCGGCCATCTAGGGAAACCTACCAAACCCACACATTTCTGAAAACTAGACACCCCGGGGAGTCCAGCAAGGTATGGCTTGCATGGGTCCCCCAACATTTCCCTACCCAGAATCTCCTGCAAACCTCAAATTTTGTTGAAAAAATCAATTTTTTCTCAAATTTCTGTGTGGGAAAGTTGTAGGATCACCGAGCTGACACAAATTTCCTACCACCCAGCGTTTCCCCAGGTCTCCCGATAAAAATGGTACCTCACTTGTGTGGGTAGGCATAGTGGCTACAACAGGAAATGGCCCAAATCGTACTGTGGAGACTTCAAAATTACCTATAACAAAACTACCTGATTTTGGGAGGGCGCCTAGTTTTTTGGCCCCTGGCTCACCGCCATCTAGGGAAACCTAACAAACCCACACATTTCTGTAAACTAGACACCCTGGGGAGTCCAAGTGAGGTAACATTTTTATCGGGAGACCTGGGGGAATGCTGGGTGGGAGGAAATTTGTGTCTGCCTGGTGATCTTACAACTTTCCCACAAAGAAATGTGTGAAAAATTTGATTTTTTCAACAGAATTTGAGGTTTGCAGGGGATTGTGGGTAGGGAAATGTTGGGGGACCCACGCAAGCCATACCTTGCTGGACTCCCCCAGGTGTCTAGTTTTCAGAAATGTGTGGGTTTTGTAGGTTTCCCAAGATGGCCGCCGAGCCCGGGGCCAAAACCTCATGGGACCCCCCTTGCAAAACCAGGTTGTTTTGTGATAGGTCATTTTGATGTCTCCTCAATACGTTTTGGGCCCTTGCCTGTCGCGGGTACTTGACCCACCCACGCGAGTGAGGTACCATTTTTATCGGGAGACTTGTGGGAATGCTGTGTAGAAGGAAATGTGTGGATCCATGCAGATTCCAGAACTTTCCCACACAGAAATTTGAGAAAAAAGTGATTTTTTCAGCTAAATTTGTGGTTTGCAGGGGATTCTGGGTAGGCAAATGTTGGGGGACACACGCAAGCCATACCTTGGCGGACTCCCCGGGTATCTAGTTTTCAGAAATGTGTGGGTTTGGTAGGTTTGCCAAGATGGCCGCTGAGCCCGGGGCCAAAAACTCAAGTGACTCCCCCTTGCAAAACCAGGTCCTTTCAAAATAGGTAATTTTGATGTCTCCACAATACGCTTTGGGCCTATCCCTGCCACGGGTACTTGGCCCTCCCACACAAGTGAGGTACCATTTCTATCGGGAGACTTGGGGAAATGCTGGGTGGTAGGAAATTTCTTTCTTTCTGAAGCGTGAAAATTTTAGCACAGTAATGCAAGCAATATGTGACAGCCACATTTTGAGGTTTGCAGGACATTGTGGGTAAGATAACTTGTAGGGATCCACAAGAGAGACATCACCATGTACTCCCATGGGTGTTTAGCTTACGAAAAAATATACAGTTGGTAGGTTTTTCTTAGATGAAATGTACACCTTGGCAGAGAGACAAAAAAAGAAAAATATTACTGCACAACCATCTATTCCTCAAGCACACACACATACTGGTTGGATTTGGCACAAGGGTGAGTGATGGTTCAGTATATACAATTGTATTAACAAGAGATTTCACAAAAATGAAATGCACTGTTAATAACTGAAAGAACGAGAAACTGAACCATTGACTAACAGCTCGTGAGCTGTAAAGCCACGACAAGGCACCAACCTCTTTACAGGCCATTCATACACCTGTCATATGTGTGACACATACAAAACCATTCACACCGCCAGCCACGGGCCCATCACATTACAACACTCACATCAGCAGACAGCGCCATTCAAGGGCCCATCACTTTCACATGCCCACATGCCTGACACAGCAACCACACTAGCTGATGGATTGCGTGGACTGGCGTTTGGCTACCAGTGTGTGCAGTGACCAGCAGCAAGTCCTTACTCACACACCGCCAGCCAAGCGCCAGTTCACGCACACCACCAGCCAAGCGCCAGTCCATTCACACCACCAGGCAAGTGCCAGCCCACACACACTGCCAGCCAAGCATCACCCTACCCACATTGCCAGCCAAGCGCCAGTCCATTCACACCACCAGCCAAGCGCCAGCCCACGCACACCACCAGCCAAGCCCCAGTCCACACACACTGCCAGCCAAGCACCAGTCCACACACACCGCCAGCCCATTCACACCAACAGCCAAGCGGCAGCCCACGCACACCGCCAGCCAAGCCTCAGCCTACGCACACTGCCAGCCAAGTGCCAGTCCATTCACACCACCAGCTAAGTGCCAGCCCACACACACCACCAGCCAAGCGCCAGTCCACGCACACCGCCAGCCAAGCGCCAGTCCACGCACACCGCCAGCCAAGCACCAGTCCATGCACACCGCCAGCCAAGAGCCAGTCCACGCACACCACCAGCCAAGTGCCAGCCTACACACACCGCCATCACATTTAGGGTTTTTTTTATACAAAAAAGAAAACACAAACAAATTGTGAATAGATACAAATCTACTAACACAAAATCTGAAACTAAATACATTGCACAAATGCCAACCTTGAAACTGAAAAAAAAAATATAAAACAATATAGACCAGGCAGTTCATTTTACCACTCATGGATGCTCCCAAAAATTCTTTTGCGTGTGGTACATTCTAAAACAAGCAGGCACACACAGCGCAGGTTTAGAAGGACACTCGGGGCAGTACATACGAGTCTCCTTCCGCGTACCTCTTCGCCAACAGACTCTGCATCTCCTACTGGGAAAGTCTTTTGAGGGTGTGGGAGGAATGTGATCAGGAAAGTGGTGATCTTTCAATCTAGCCACATCCTCCACCACTCCAACTCTAGGAACACTTGCCTGTTCCACTACAACAAGGCGGCCTATTACAGACTCCTGAAACTTAGCAAAAGTCATCTTTGACTCAGGACAACAATCCTTAAATACAACAAAAGCATTAAAGGTTGCCAAGTGGAAAAGATGGATAGCCAACTTCTTATACCAAATGTAGGCCTTACGAAGAGCAATGTAAGGTTCCAACCTCTGATCTACTCTATCAACACCACCCATGTGCCTATTATAGTCTAAAATGCACACTGGTTTGCGCGCTTCAGCAACCTGACCCCAAACAGTCACAGG
This sequence comes from Calotriton arnoldi, assembly GCA_963921515.1. Lineage (NCBI taxonomy): Eukaryota > Metazoa > Chordata > Amphibia > Caudata > Salamandridae > Calotriton > Calotriton arnoldi. Next base: position 354,785 of record CAWUFW010008932.1, read on the forward strand.
TGAAGTGCTTTCATCATGGATGGTAGTCTGCATGTAGACATCTCTCCTGTCTGAAAACTTCACAGCTAGAAGTTCCTCGCTACGCAACCCACTGCACTGTCCCCGCACAAGCTTTTGACAAACAAGTTCTTTTGGGAAACCTTTACGGTTAGAGCAGATTGTGCCACAAGCAACAGTGTCCACTTTGGCCAATTCCCTGAACAACTGCACACCAGTGTAGAAGTTATCTACATATAAATGGTGACCTTTGTTAAACAGTCCTCTACCAAGTTCCCACACAATTTTCTCAGTCACTCCAAAAGTGGACGGACAACCAGGGGGGTCAATCCTGGAATCCTTACCAGTGTACACCCTGAAATTAGAGACATATCCAGTCCTACTGTCACACAGCATATACATCTTAATTCCATAGCGTGCCCTCTTGCTAGGAATGTATTGCCTAAAAACCAAGAGGCCCTTGAACAAGACCAAGGACTCATCCACTGCTCTTTATTTCCCTGGAGCATAGATCTCAGAAAATCGATCTACAAAATGATCAACGACTGGCCAAATCTTAAAAAGACAGTCACAATCAGGGTGATCTCGTGGCAAGGCTAAACCATTATCGACAAAATGCTGCATCCGAAGCAGGAGCAAATACCTATCACGACTCATGACTGCCGGAAATATAGCTGTTGCCATCAAGGGACTAGTAAACCAATATGAAGACAATGATGGTTTCCTTAGCAAGCCCATCAAAAAAGTTAAACCCAAGAACTTCTTCATCTCTTCCAGATTTGTGGGAGTCCACTGGGTAGCTCTAGAGTGGGGCCTAAGGCTGGCACTGTTGTCCCTCAAAAACTGTTCGGCATACAAATTAGTCTGCTCAACAATCTCTGCCTAAAATACACCATCCATAAACAACTGAAAAAAAATTATAGGCAAAAAGTTTTCAGTATCCACTCTACACCCTGGAACACCAGTAAAGTCTGGCAATGTCGGCTGCACCATGCCTGGGGCAACCCAGAGGTCAGCACTTCCAATGGGAGGCCTTGCAGCCCCAAGCTGCAGCCCAGAAGCCTCTTGCTGCACTATCGGCACATCAATGTCCTCCTCTAAGACAGGCACTTCATCTGCACTAAGAGTGGCTTCATCATCTGATGATTCCTTGTGGACAGAAAACTCACTGCCAGAATCTTTCACTGCCCCCACTGCCTCCTCTGCCTCAGATGCAGAGTCAGTCTCTGAACCATGGTCAGAGGAAGACTCAAAAAGCAAACCAACAACATGCTGAGCAGTAATCCTGCCGCTAGCCATAGTCCTTACAAAGAAAGGAGACTTCACAAACAAGTCAACTACAACAAACACTGCAAAATAAGTAATAAACAAAGTGTGGCTTTAGCACAAAGATCTATATACTCAAGGACAATGACTCACTTGCCAAAGATAGCTACACTCACCAGCACCTACTCTGCAGAGACACAGCAAAAATCAACGATATCCCACTAGAAAGAAGAAACAAAACTAATTACTCACAAGACAACAAAATACACATCGAGCACAAATGCAAAAGATTTTGACACTCAAAAAACAGAAGCCAAACATACTGCTATTATTACACCATTTGGAAAAAACACATTCATGCAGGGAAATGAAACTCATTTACATTGTACAAAAAAGTCTCTTACCAAACACATGCAACTACACAAACAGCAGAACCACCAGTAACGAAACTGTAACCTGGAACAGTCTAAAGAGCAAAAGCCTTGAACTAGAACAAAAAGGGAGAAATAAAGCATTACAATTGCAATTCACAAGAAATAAAACAATTAACATAACACGCTATGTCACTACCCAAATGGTCAATCTGCCAGATGGGCCTTCAAATAGGGCCTAAGAAAAATGGGGGGTGATCTTGCCCAAGGGATCGGGTGAGGTTGTCTGCCAGGCCGATCTATCCCCCAGGTGGGGCAGAAAACAGCAGACAGAAATGTGCATCCCCTGCAAAAGAACTAAATCCATGGTGCCTAGTAGGGTTTTCTGCCTCCCCCTTCCTGCCTAGGGCAGAAAGGGCAAAAAAAGGGGCAGATCTGTCCCCAGGAGGGGCAGAAAAAACATTAACCAAATTTTACCCCCTTGGAAGCAACCATGTCGCTTCCATTATACACAAAACAAAATCCCTGGTGCCTAGTGGGGTTTTCTGCCCCCCCCCCGGGGGCAGAAAGGCCAAAAAAATGGGCCGCTCCGCCACCAGGGGGGGGGCCAGAAAAAACATGCACAATACATCAACCCCCTGGAAGCAACCCTTGCCCAAGGGGTCGCTTCCATTTCATTTAAAATAAACTCCCTGATGTCTAGTGGGGTTTTCTGCCCCCTGCCCCTGGGGGGGGGAAGGCAGAATAAACATACCAAAAATATCTGCCCCCTGGAAGCGACCCTTGCCCAAGGGGTCGCTCCATTTTAATTTAAAAAAAGTCCCTGGTGTCTAGTGGGGTTTTCACAAAAACGGGCCGATCTGCCCCTGGGGGGGGGGGGGCAGAAAAAACAAACAAACAGTGTGCCCCCTTTGGAAGCGACCCTTCCCCAAGGGGTCGCTTCCAATACAATTAAAAAAACTCCCTGGCGACTAGTGGGGGCATTTCTGCTGCACGATCGCAATGCTGTGCGCGATCGTGAAGCAGAAATGCCCTGCACAGAGACATCAGGGGAGAGGAAAAACTCTTTCCTCTCCCCCGATGCCTCTGTGCATGCAGGAAACCCCCCAAGGAGCAAGGAAACCTACCTTCTCCGTCGGGACCCTGGAAGCAAATGGCTTCCAGTGCTTCCGGGGCTTCCTGATGACGTTGGCGCGGCCTGTGCGCGCTGACGTCATGGGATTGCCCGGGGGGTCAGGGGTGGCAGCGGAAACTCTTCTGCTGCCATCCCCCTTTGTGGCAAGTTGTTGGGCTGCCCCTGGGGGGAGCGCCAACGCTTCCCCCATGGGTGGGTGCCATGACGGAGCGGTTCGTCATGAGCACACGCCCACCGTGGCTCATGACGGAACCGCTCGTCATGAGCACCAAAGGGGTTAACCAAAGTAAAACAAGAAACTAATAATTACTATCCTCAAAAAATGATCATTGACTTTGAACAGTTAATGATACAAGCTATACTAAAAAAAAACTACCCTCACACAGCAATACAAGGTTGCTACTACCACTTTAACCAATGCATATGGAGAAACCTCGAAAAATCTACACTAAGGGCCCGATTCCGATGTCGTTTGGAAGGCTCTCCCAGATGCGTACGGAGGCGAACAGTACAACCGACACATATTGGGAGCCGGTTAAACCAAACAACGCAGTACGATGCACAAAATACTTTACTCATCGAACTCGACCGTCACTCCGATTCCGTCCTCATAGTCCAAACGAAAAGCCTCCGGAAACACAGAAAGGAGCAGTCCAGAGGCATTTCCAAGTCTGATTACAAACGCCGAAGTATGAGGCGTACTTCCCATGCGCCGAATCCGTCGCTACAACCAACACGTCAGAGCAGTCAGAAGGGGAGTATTTCAGCGCCGATTTGCGTCACAACACGATTCCTGCTGAACGAGACATGCAGCCATGAATCCGATCGTGCATGTAATCCCCATACTCTACCTCTTCGAGCACTACAACAACCGCAACCGACGCGTTCATCGCAGAAGGCAAGTACAACACCTACCCATACAGCAATGCCCAGTCAATATGGGGGGGTGGCAACTACCTACAGCAATGTCCAGTCAATAGGAGGGGTGGTAACTACCTACAGCAATGCCCAGTCAATAGGAGGGGTGGCAACTACCTACAGCAATGTCGAGTCAATATGGGGGGGTGGCAACAGCAATGTCCAGTCAATATGTGGGGGTGGCAACTACCTACAGCAATGTCCAGTCAATATGGGGGCGTGACAACAGCAATGTCCAGTCAATATGGGGGGTGGCAACTACCTACAGCAATGTCCAGTCAATAGGAGGGGTGGCAACTACCTACAGCAATGTCCAGTCAATATCAGGGGTGGCAACTACCTACCGCAATGTCGAGTCAATGTGGGAGGGTGGCAACAGCAATGTCCAGTCAATATGGGGGGGTGGTAACTACCTACAGCAAAGTCCAGTCAATAGGAGGAGTGGCAACAGCAATGTCCAGTCAATATGGGGGGGTGGCAACTACCTACAGCAATGTCCAGTCATTAGGAGGGGTGGCAACTACCTACAGCAATGTCCAGTCAATAGGAGGGGTGGCAACAGCAATGTCCAGTTAAAATGGGGGTGGCAACTACCTACAGCAATGTCCAGTCAATAGGAGGGGTGGCAACAGCAATGTCCAGTTAAAATGGGGGTGGCAACTACCTACAGCAATGTCCAGTCAATAGGAGGGATGGCAACTACCTACAGCAATGTCCAGTCAATAGGAGGGGTGGCAACTACCTACAGCAATGTCCAGTCAATAGGAGGGGTGGCAAACACCTACAGCAATGTCCAGTCAAAAGGAGGGGTGGCAACTACCTACAGCAATGTCCAGTCAATAGGAGGGGTGGAAACTACCTACAGCAATGTCCAGTCAATAGGAGGGTGGCAAATACCTACAACAATGTCCAGTCAATATTGGGGGGTGGCAAATACCTACAGCAATGTCCAGTCAATAGGAGTGGTGGCAACAGCAATGTCCAGTCAATATGGGGGGGGTGGCAACTACCTACAGCAATGTCCAGTCAATAGGAGGGGTGGAAGCAGCAATGTCCAGTCTATATGGGGGGTTGGCAACTACCTACAGCAATGCCCAGTCAATAGGAGGCGTGGCAAAAGCAATGTCTAGTCAATAGGAGGGGTGGAAACAGCAATGTCCAGTCAATATGGGGGGGGGTGGCAACTACCTACAGCAATGTTGAAGAAAAGATGTGCTTTTTTGGTGGATACACCATATGTGTATATGCATATGTGGTTTTGTGTGAAAATACCCCCATACATGAAGATGCCTAACTTGATTTTGGGGCAAATCCCCCATACATGAAGATGCCCAACTTGTGTTGGGGGTAAAGACCCCCATACATGAAGATGCCTAACTTGATTTTGGGGTAAAGACCCCCTACATGAAGATGCCTAACTTGTTTTGGGGCAAATACTCTCATACATGAAGAGGCATACCTTGTGTTTGGGGTAAATACCCCCATATATGATTATGCATATCTGGTGTTTGTGAAAATACCCCTATACAATACGTTTCAAAACCTGGGTTGGGGGTAAAAAGAAAGTATTAAAAATGGATATGAAAAATGAAACTTCTCTTCCAAAAATTAAATCTCAGATCAGTACATGTGGAGTACATGCTGCAGGTATTTCCACAAAAAACAAGCTCACAAGGTATTGTCAATGAAAGGTTTTCACACATTGTTGCAGAAAAAATAAATGCTAACCTTGAGGAATGGGTAGAGTGGAGATGCAGGTGCGCCACAGGGTCACCTGCAGACCATGGTTATGTGGGCCTTCATAGACCAGCACAATGGACTCACACACTTACACAGTCCCAACCAGGACAATGCAACATAATGTCACAATTTCAATGGAATATCATCTGTTCTTTGAATAGAGGCTGCTCATCAGCCTTTGTGACAGAACCACCATGGTGCACTGCCTTACATGCATTGACAGAGGTAGTATCATGTTGAACACACAAACTTCACTGTCAGGGCATGACAGGTGCAGGGATTTGGCCTCAATGTAGGGACCTTGCAGGGAGGTAAGTCACAACTGGACAGTCTGACCTACATACCACAACATTGATCTGCAGCATCGTTCATTTAACTGCAAAACATTTGGCCAGTAAAAACATGCATGCCATGTCAAGAGATGGGTAACCAAAAACAGAAGTAAACCCGTTAACCCAACTGAGACCGGGTAAGTATTAAACAAAAAACAACGTCTCAACTGGTATATCATATAGGGGACTAATCAAAAATTTGTGTCAATCACATAGCACAGGAAAAAGGGGAACAAGGAGACCAAATGAGGGTGAAAAGGTTGTTATTTACATATAGAAGCACTACAATACAACTAAATTGCAGTAACCATAGCAACCAATTGTGCACTGAAAGTGTTTAAAGTGAATCAACGACGCAGTGACACAAGTGATTAAAAAACAACGTGAAGCGGCGAAGAAAACAATGTGATACAATAACAAAGGTCAAACAGAAGTATTTACAAATAGAGATACAATTTCTTTGCTTGTAAATGACCCTATTGCATGCCGCGAATAACGTTGAGAAGTCGACGGCGTTTCGACCTAGTCAGATTAAGGTCATCATCAGGACGATGGTTACTCAATACTTGAAAAGTGCTCTGCTGGCACTATCACTGAGGAGCAGAGAATCGAAATGGGGAAAGGCAGGAATCCGTAACTCAGAAACTGCTCTGTCCGGGCGTCACTGAATGAAGGTAACCACAAAGTATGGCTGGGCTGCAGTCTAGGGCTTCAAATCACCATCAATTGGAAGCAGCATGTGCAAGGAAAGCTAAAGGGTGAATCAGACCACTAGAGCAGAACTCGAGGTCAGGAAGAAGAAATTAATCCTTCTGCACAGATCAATGTAGCGCGAACCGGGTTTGGTCCGGCGGAGGGACGAATAAAGCGTCTCATATGAGACGCTTTATTCGTCCTCCGCCGGACCAAACCCGATTTCGCGCTACATTGATCTGTGCAGAAGGATTAATTTCTTCTTCCTGACCTCGAGTTCTGCTCTAGTGGTCTGATTCACCCTTTAGCTTTCCTTGCACATGCTGCTTCCAATTGATGGTGATTTGAAGCCCTAGACTGCAGCCCAGCCATACTTTGTGGTTACCTTCATTCAGTGACGCCCGGACAGAGCAGTTTCTGAGTTACGGATTCCTGCCTTTCCCCATTTCGATTCTCTGCTCCTCAGTGATAGTGCCAGCAGAGCACTTTTCAAGTATTGAGTAACCATCGTCCTGATGATGACCTTAATCTGACTAGGTCGAAACGCCGTCGACTTCTCAACGTTATTCGCGGCATGCAATAGGGTCATTTACAAGCAAAGAAATTGTATCTCTATTTGTAAATACTTCTGTTTGACCTTTGTTATTGTATCACATTGTTTTCTTCGCCGCTTCACGTTGTTTTTTAATCACTTGTGTCACTGCGCCGTTGATTCACTTTAAACACTTTCAGTGCACAATTGGTTGCTATGGTTACTGCAATTTAGTTGTATTGTAGTGCTTCTATATGTAAATAACAACCTTTTCACCTCATTTGGTCTCCTTGTTCCCTTTTTCCCTGTGCTATGTGATTGACACAAATTTTTGATTAGTCCCCCTATATGATATACCAGTTGAGACGTTGTTTTTTTGTTTAATGTCAAGAGATGATCACAGATTGTGTGTAAATTATATTTTGAGTGCCTGAGCATCATTGTGATCACAATCAGAACATGGGTCAATAGCATGTTGTGTATGCAGGTTGAGGGATTTTCATCATCAGGTAGTTACAGTCAGCATGCTAAATGCTAGGGGAATAGCACATTTGACGCTAGACCAGGAAAAATAAGAAACACACATATGTGTGATCACACAGCGAATGCATAAGTCCACCACAACACACACAAAAACATTGCAGGACAACATCACTCTAATTTACTAACAAAAATAAGACCTTGTGATGCATTTCACACTCTGATCCAAGACATAATTTGGCAATGACAACCATGAAATGCAGGCCCCACATCTTAAAATACCTTCTGTCAAAGTGCACAAACTACATGTAACATATGCAAAACATGCCCCACTAATAAAATTGTATATCTAAAAAAACAATTCCACTTGTCACACAGTCAACTCTGAAACAAGTTGTTGAACAACAATGTTTTTATAAAAAAAAAAAAAATTGCTTTATTCAGCAGTAAAATAAATATATCTCTCGTCATAAACAAAAGGCCATTGGCCAGTCCATCACTGGTTAGTGTCCATGTGACCATTGAACATCAGGCCAAAACATTCTTGCCAGCACAATTCCTGCAAGGGGACACCTCCCCTGAGAGGGGCAACTTGGGGGCATGCCAGGCACCAAAGGGGACAAACTATTTGGGACTGGGTTGTGTTTTGGGAGGGATGGGAGCAGGAGGGGTTTCAGGGTCCACTGCAGTGGTAGAGTCTGATGGCAGGGTGTGGGACTCCACTGTAGTGGTTAGCTCTGATTGTGAGGGGGTGCAGCTGTAGTGGGATGGGAAGTTTGAACTGGGGATGGTGTGGCCTTAACTAATTTAGGGATTTTACATTTTATGAGGGGTGAGTCTGAAATGGGGAGGGGAGGTGTCTTTTTGGTGGGTGTTTTATCCAATGTTGATGTACTGGGCTTGTCTGGGGATCTATGGGGTGTAGGAGTGGATGCTTTGGATTGGGACCGGAGGGATTTTCTATCGGGAGTTGATGCTTTCTGTTCCGTGGAGGGTGTGGTGGGGCTAGCAGATGCTACAGGTAGGACATCCTGTGGATACTTCCTCTTCTTAGGAGGGGGTGCATGTCTGTGGAGGGAAAATTCAATGGGAACAAGGCAGGCAGCCTGGGTTGAGGGTGGTACAGGAGCGGAAAGGGTAGGGGTTGTGGAGGCAGAGGGTTGTGAGGTATGCAGAGTGTCACTGGATGCATGTGTGTCGGGTGCTGTCACTTCCTTTGGTGTGAGTGTGCTGTCTGTAGCATGAGTGTGCGCGGGTGTGGCTTGTGACTTTTGTCTGTGTGTTTGTGTGCTGCGTGTGGATGTTGCAGTGTGTGACTGTGTGTGTTTACATGTGCTTGGGTCAGGGAGGGTATTTGGGACGGTGGATGAGGAAGAGGTAGGAGGGGGAGGGGGAGGTACTGCTGGAGAAAAGATATTGCTGCCATCAGTGTTGAGGCCATCGCCTGATTTGATCTCTGTAGGGCAGACATGTTTGAGTGAATGCCCTCCATGTACGATGACATGTCTGTCAAAAGAGTTGTGTGTGCATGGAGGACACTCAGCATTGATGTCTGCCCCACGGAGATCTGCCTCAGGAGGTCATTGGTCTCTACCCTGAGGGCAGCAGGGGAGACAGGTGAGGGGGTGAGGTGCCTGGCCCAAAGGATAGTTTGCCCCTAACACGATTGCGGCCACGGACAGTGGAACTGGGAGCAGCAGGGAGGGTGGAGATGGTAGGGGTGGTGAAGGTGGACTCTGATGTTGTAGATGCAGTCTCTGTGTCCCCCACCACCACATGGGAGTCCTCACCAGAGCTGTGTTCGGATTCAGAAGCTGCAGATGTTGTTGCAGATCCGCTGCCAGTGAGACTCCCCTCACCCTCTCCGTCACTGGGTCCCCCCTCCGATGACTCTTCACTGGACCCAGTCTGATGTTCTGCTCCCACAACATCTGTTGCACTCTCTGCTCCCATGTCAGTTGATGATGCTGTGACCAAGTAATAAAAAGATTTACATGAGTCATCCATACCTAGTTGACACATAGTTAAGACACGGATGTAAATAGATATCAGACATCACATTGAGTTGTGCTATTAGCACATGCTGCATTAACAGAAATGGTACTTGTTAGCCTGCCACTTTCACATTGCTCAATGACACATGATGTGATCAGCAACTTTGCAAGTATCAACATCAAAGTACAGAACAAGAATGTTGACTAATGGAGTTTGTGGCAGGGAATGTTTTGTTGTGTGCTCATGATGGGCTTGTGGACTGGTATTACTATTTCCTCTTCTGCATGTGAGTAGAGCCATCAAAAAGTTGATATGAATCTCAGATGTCATTGAGACATGGTACACATCCTGAAATCATTGGTCATCTATAGTTGAACCATTGGCTCATATGTCACGGCTCACATGTCTACCTTGTCAAACATGCACAATGCATACTCATTGCATGAGTCATGTTACACAGTTCACAATGATTGATAACGTGTTCAGTAGCTTTGCATACCCAATGTCAGTAGACACATATGAGGGTCATCATGGAGACGCCAAGGCAGTACGCATAGCTGGTCCGACAGGCATGTAGCACACTGTCCTGTGTCATCTATGCACGGTCTCATGTAGCAGAATCATATATATTTGAAGACTGAAAACAAATAAAGTTTCATAGATGTAATTAATGGTCTACAAATGGGCACGTCTGAAATTTTCAGCTTCACAATGCCTCAGACAGAACACCATTCCACTGGCACATCTGGGTGCAATGACTGCATGGATTGTTGTGACTGAACCCATTTCCAGCATGAGTACAGCCAACACTGTTGAAAAATCTTGCCGACACTGAACAAGTCCAACATCATATGGACAAAGTCTGACTGTCCCTCCCTTTGATTAAAAAGTATGCACACTTTCCACTACTGAGATTGCTCATGTCTTACGTACCATGTGGTTAACAAATTTTCAATTGGTGCACATTTTACATCTCAGAAACTGACTACTGCAAAAAAACCTTGTTTACCAAGCCATCATGTTTGAGTATTCAAGACCAGAAACACACAAGTCAACAGTTGTGACTGTGTAGTTCCCAGCATACCTCAAAAATCATGACATGTTGCAATCAGTGACAACCTGTGTTTGACAATGAATGGCTTGTGATTTCACCATCACATACTGCTACACATGGACTCACTTTTCAAAATGTTGTCTGTATGTTTTGACATGACATCATGGGAAGGACATTGTGACATGTGGTCCGAGTTACCCTAGCTGTGAATGTCCCCTGGGATACATGTGATCACAATTGTCAGCATGTCAGTGAAAAAGACCTTTGCACACGGACCAAGACGAACAAATCTATGTCTTTACATGGAGAAATCCTTTGTCACAAAATGTTTTGCATGTGATTTTCAAAATTGGAATCACCTATCACAACATACTTCAATGATTTGTTCCAACCACTCTGAGAACAGGATCACACATCAGTGGATGTGCAGACACTTGTAAAGCCATGGGATTCATGCAGAAACTCATACACACGTCTTGTGTAAATTATTAAGCACACATGTGCATGTCAACACTGTTACAATCCCGTAACATGACTAATTCACATGTCCCTGATGAATGCTCCATCTGCTTTTTTTAATCGAGTGCGAATGCCTGCACGTTTGGCAGACTTACAACCACTAAAAGTGCCATGAAACTCAGATCACAAAACCTGCCGGGATAAAGATAGAAATGCAACATGTAAGTGACTCACCCCCTCCTTGCTGCTGTCCAGGTCAGGGAAGACCACCGCTATGATGCGTCGCATGTGGGGGTTCAATCTTCTCCGGCCGCCTCGCTTGCCCGGTTGTGACAGGTCCAGCTGGACCTCAGCAATCTTCTTGGCCCAGCCACGAAGGTTCTGCCACCTCTTGCGGCAATGACGAACACGACGATATGCGACCCCCATGTCATGCACCTTCTTGGCGATGGTCAGCCACATTCTGTCCTTCTCATGGGAGTTGACCTGTAAGGATGACATGGTGATAGTCCCTTAGTCAACATGCTTCATGTGTCTCTATCATACACTAATATACCTAGCTCATTACATGTTTTAACAAATAACTAAGGGTAATGCATGTGGCATCATGTGCATCAGTCATGTGTACAATCTAATCTCTATTCTATTTGGGACAGTGATGACATGTTTGACCCAGGACACACACTTCTACAGCAGTGTGCCTGTCAAAATCAGTTCCAGACACCCAGTTATGTTTTAAAATAGTATAAATGAATATCTCTGATAGAGATTCCTACTGCCATTAATGCACAGTTGTCACACATGTCCAAGGGCAATGCACTGTCAATCTCACTCACCTGCTCCTCTGGTTTGCCATACATCTGGTTGTGTAGTGGCAGGAGTGTGTCCAGCAGGGCCTGATTCTCCTCCTCAGTGAAAGCTGGGGCCCTGGGGTGTGTCCTTGCCATTGTAGCTACCAGAGGATGCTGTCACAGCAGCAGAGAGATGGGAGGTGCAGGAATGAAGCAGGTAGTGCTGGCAAATAAAGTCTCTAAGGAACGGAGAGACATATCTAAACAGCAGAGGCAGTCTCAATACATGCATCAAAAGTGATAGATTCGCGTCGGTCGCATAGTAATAATCGGGCCAATGCATTACTTTACTAGCAAACGACACGCCTACTGCGACGCTCAAACACTCTTCAAGTGATCTCTTTTGAACTGGATACATTGGTGATGTGAGGTAAGAGAGTCGTTTTTCTTGCGCTGAAGAAATGAGTCAAAACACGTGTCGCTCACCAAGCCAACAAACAGCCAATGGCTGTAAACGAATAGTTTTGGATGCAGATGACGCGTCGTTTGAATACTCACCCGCGTCTTTCACCATGACAACCAATGGCTGTAAACTAATCGTTTCGGTTTCGGAGGACGCGTTCTTTGAATACTCACCTGCGTCTTTCACCATGACAACGAATGGCTGTAAACAAATCGTTTCGATGCGGAGGTCGCGTCCTTTGAATAATCAGTTGTCAGAGCACACACTGTTGTGGATGATGTATCTCAGTACAGTACATGTGTGTAATGTAAAAAAAATGTAAGTCCGTTTTTATATAGCGCAGCTACTCACCCTTACGGGTCTCAAGGTGCTGGGGGCCGGAGTGGAAATTAAGTGAGCTATTGCCCAGAGTCACATGGTGCTGAGCTGAGCTGCCGCCGGAGATCGAACCGTGAACCCTGTGCTCCGAAGTCAGCTTCCCTGGCCGCTGCACCACACCTCTCCACCTATACATTAAAAAAATGAGATATACATTAATGAAACATACTCCCATGAGGAGGTGACCTTAAGGGACACATGCCACACTGTACAATTTGCATGTAAAGCATGTCTGGATTGGAAGTGCTATTTTCTGCATTGTATTGGTCACAGTGAACATCATTTTATGTGTGGATGTACATGTACAATCTTTCCTTGGCACTGTATTAGTGTCCTGTCTGAGCAATTTCACAATTTAAAAAAATTTCAGACTGTAGATGTCTGTGGTGTCAGTGATGGCTAAGGATTTTACCATAGGATGATTGGACAGTGAAATCATTATGCATGTTCATCTGGTTTGTGCAATGTGAATTAGTAGTCTATCTGTGTGCCCCAGACTGCAGTGTATGATATTGTTACCCATTTCTAAATCCACTACATTGAAAATAATCAGTGTATGTGAATTTATGTGTAAAGTAGACATAAATGAATGACAGTGTCCAAACTGTGACAGTGTTGGGCATGACTGTGTATTTGAGATGATGTGCATATCATGTGTTACACATCTCTTGAATGACATGTTCCTATTCAGTCTTATTAATGTACATGTAATATTTTTAAACACATCAAAGTGACATATTTTAACTATTGATCCTTAGAATATGTGCTGTTTGCAGACATTCATGATGTCAGACACTAGTGACTTATACATTACACCACTATAATTGCTGTGTCACCATACCCTGATAACATGTCTGTGTATGCTACTGATGCTGGCATATGTATATAAGTAAAATGTTTGATAATTAAATCATGTATTTGAAGGATCTGTAGGTTCAGTTGTGTTCACATTTCATGTTCCCTTTGTCTCTAAGCATGTTGCATGGTACATTGTGACTTGACAACAACTGTGTCCATACTCTACACCTAGGTATCGCAGACGACCTGCAGTCCACAGGCCCTTTCCAGACCTGGCAACCATGGAAGAACGTAACACCATCAGGAAGTACCGCTTCACAAGGCCAATCATTGAACTGCGCAGTTGTCACCCCATCTACAGTCTGGTCGGAGATCTCCAACTGCACTGACGGACAAAGTGAAGGTTATGGCAGCTTTACACTTCTTTGCCACCGGTACATTTCAGTACACAGTGGCAACATCTGGTGGGATGTCACAAACCGAATTCAGCAATGTTCTGCAAGATGTTTTGGCTGCATTGATGAATTTTCTGTCCCAATATGGAGAATTTGGAGACATCAAGGGTGCATTTTATGCATTGGGGCACTTACCCCATGTAATTGGCTCCATTGATGGCACCCACATTACATTGGTGCCACCACAGGCTTCTGAGGTAGTGTATCGTAACCGCAAACATTACCACTCAATTAATGCCCAGGTGGTTTGTTTGGCAGACATGACCATCTCCCACGTCTGTGCATGTTTCCCTGCATCTGCACATGATTCTTACATCATGAGGATCAGTGCCATCCCCCGTTTGATGTCACGGGCAAAACATGACTGTGCTTGGCTGGTTGGTAGGTGATGTGACAATTGTGCTGTGTTGTGTGTAGATTGTATGTCTGATAATGCTCTGTTAACCAACTACAGATCATATTTTTCTGTTTGCAATGTAGGAGACTCTGGGTACCCCAACCAACCTTGGTTACTGACGCCACTCCGTAACCCAGTCACCCCAGCCGAAATGCAGTATAATGAGGCACATGGTAGGAGCCGGAGAGTCATTGAGCGGTGTTTTGGCCTCCTGAAGACAAAATTCCGCTGTCTCGACTGGACGAGAGGAGCCCTACAATATGCACCATTGAAGGTGTGCAACATTATCAATGCTTGCTGCATGCTTCACAACCTGGCTATACGGAGAGAAATTCCACTTATACAGGACCAGCATCCGCCAGCGAGGGAAGATCCTGGACTGGGACATGACGATAGTGGGGATGATGATGATGGCGAGGATTTGAGACGACAGCTTATCAATAACTTCTTCACATGAGTGTAGGTATGCAATGAAAGTAGGGGAGTACCCCCAAGTGTCTGTTGTTGTGTTGCTGGTGCACAATGTGTATGTATGTTTGTCAGTGTATACAAATTGCCATGATGTTAGTTGTATGATAAGTATTTGTGAGATGGAAAAGTTGAGATGTACAGTGGTACAGTGAATCAAAGATAGTTTACACACTGACAATCTTGTGCTTCAGCTGACAATCTTGTCAAAATTGAAGAGGCTCAGTCCTGTGTGCCTAACTCTGTTCTATGTTTCTCCTTACCAGGGTACTTGGCCATGTCTACCATGCAATTTTTGAGCCCACCAGACAACTGATGCTTGCACTTACTCAAACATTGGACTTGTTTGGACTTCCAGGACACGCTATTCCTTTTGGACTGATGGACATTTTTCTTCACGTTACAGCTTTTTCTTACTGTGTGATGTCCATTTAAATAGTGTTAATGAGCAAGGTTGTGTTAGGGAAATAAATCTATGATACACAATGATTTGTGCCTTGTGTGTTTTAACACATCCAAAGTTTTTTTTTTTTTAACTAAACATGCTCCATGATGCACTGTTATGCTAAAAAAATGTTTGTTTATTATGTTTGAACATGCTGCTAGCATTTTAAGCAATATACTTGCATCGCATCTGTAACATGTCCTACGGGTTGTGCCATGACCTGGTTGTGTCCATCTATCATGTTGTGACAATATACATATACTCACAAGACAGTAATGTACTCCTTCAAAGTGATTTGTTACCAATGTTGTGCACACTTGCTTCTTTGCCTTTTTCAACATAATTTCAGTTATTACATTAGTTATTCAAAGTAACGACATTACCACTTTTTTGGGTGCAGAGTGATTTATTTGAGTGCATAATGTGAAGAAATCAGTGCACATCATGGTGGTATCATCAACAAACCAAACAAACTTATATAAGTGCAGATAGTAGTTGGTAGTGTTTGTAGATGAGGTATTCCAAAGTAGATGCACAGTTATGTGGGTCCATAGTCCAACTTAGACCCTCCAGCCAATGTGGGAGAGTTCTGTGGTAGTCAACAAAGTGAATGGTTGGCACACAATGGAGGATATCAGGAGCAGGTAGTCACTTCCTGGGTGTGATGCGTAGACATCTGTCTCTCACCGTTTCTTCTTTGGACGACCGACTCCACGTTTTTCAGGGGGACCCTCAGGTGCAGGTGTCTCTCCGCCAGAGTCCACATCCCTCCCCGTGGCTGTTGCAGAAGTTGTTGCAGTGGATGTGGTAGGCACACAGGGAGGTGTGGAGATGTTGGTGGCAAGCTTGCGGAGGGAGGTGGCAATGTCCCTGTACACCTCAGTCTGTTCATTCATTTATTACCTAAACCTGTCCAGTTTTTCATTTTGGGCTGCCTGCTGCTGTTGCATAGTCCTGAGGATCCCTATGATCTGATCCATCTCTCCTTGTGTATCCTCAAATGCATTGAGGATTCTGGAGAGGTTTTGGATCTCCAAACCATCGGCACCAGCTGCATGATGTTGCAGATCCCCACGACACCTCACACCACCCAAGCAGGACCAGTTGGTGCTGGCACAGTCGACACAGAGCCTCCTTCATCGTTGTCATTGGTGTTGTTGGGCAACTCCAGAGTGCCCTGTGTTGCTATGGTGTTGCTGGTCTCCTGGGATGATGTGTCCATGTGTGTAGGGGTCAGCTGGGTGTTGGCAGCTGAAGCAGGAGTGGTTGCAGAGGATCAGGGTCTTTCCGCCACTGGTGCTGTGGGGTGACCCATACCAGAAGGGCCAGGACTGTCGTCGTCATCAGAAGAACGATGAGAGTCATCAACGCCGGAGGGCTCTTGGTCGATCAGAGTCTGGGCCTGGCTGTCCTGGATGGTTCCAGTGTTGTCCTCAGCTGGCACTGTAGGTGCAAACATAACACGACTGATGTGAATGTCCACTGCAACTCAAATCATACACATTACATAGGCTAACTAAGCTCATGATAAGTATCTGTAAATAGATTGGACTCCTTAATCCATGATGCAGACATATCTTTTGTGATGACTCTATTTTTGAGACAAGAGGGGGGTTGATGTACATGTCCAGGTATGTGCATCAATGGGCCTGTTGTGTTTGATTCACAGAGCATGTTGGACGACATTGACTGGTTATTGACACCCATTGAATGACACAAGTGTGTTTAGGTTGTCCACATATTTTCTTGCACAGTGAGATACTGTAGTGTAGCTCCTATTTCCCTAATAGGCTCTGCGCATTGGAATAATATATCCTATAGGTTTGACATAGGACTAAGGTCAGTATGTCCCTATCGAGTATATTAAACTTAATTACTTGTGCCAGCTAGCTCAGAGGCCACTAGAAACTCCTTGGATAACAAGAAGGGAGTAGTTTCTGGCAGCCGCAAAACATGACCACTTTGTTTCCCTTTAGAATCAGAACGTGTCCCAGAGTCGTGGAAACAATAGATAACTATTTCACTCAGCTCAATCGTGCATGCTTAGTTTTCCTCAAAGTTACACAGAAAGAAAAGATTTATTGAACAGTCTTGTTTCTCGTGTAAGTAAAATGTGCTGTTATGATCACAAGACAGTATGCAAGATAAATAATGTACAGTGTAAGCAGTAGAAATAAATAATACTGCGCTAGCATGATCTTTTAGTAGATATTCATTTACATAAATAACACAGACTAAAAATGTGAGTACTCATACGATGCGTTTCTAAGCTACTTCTACCCCAATGTACCTAACCTAACCTAGGTGTAGGGAGAGGTATGTAGTAGGTGAAGTATTCCTTACTATGGTATACTAATAGTATGTTAAGTCTAGTATGCCTAGTATGCCTAGTATGCCTAGTATGCCAAGAGTCCCTCTAGGTTCTAGTCAGCTCCATACCTTAAGAATAAGAGAGGTGGGAATCTCTTTGCCCGACTCGAACTCCAACACCCCGCAAGGGAAGTTAGATCACTGGAAGCTGGACTCTCTGCGTGCAGGGATGACAGCGTCTTCTCAGTGCGTCAGGCCAGGATACGGGCTCCTCAGAAGTCGAGGTCTCCTCTAGTTTACAAGGGCTAGGGAAGGTATATTTATACCTGAGAGGTACCTCAGAATGTTAGCATTGACGTGAATCGGACAGCGGAAGACGTCATGAATGAACCCCTAAGGTATAACGGTTCATGCATAATAGATGAGTCCTTGAAGAAATCAATAGTCCTGTGCTAGGGAAACTCCCGAAGCCTAAGGGTCTGTTCTTCAAGAACTCGTTGTGACGTTAGGGGGGACGGATGTCGGAGACCATGCCTGTATTTGGAGTGCACGGTTTAATGCCTAAATAAGGACTGGGATTTTATGCCTATATAAGGACATGATACAGGAAAGCCCGTGTATGGACACCCTAAGAGGAATACAACACCCACTCCACTTTCGTGTATACGATAATACTAAAATGCTAAACATTTAAAATGCTAAACATTAAATGGAGTACCGCATATTGCTAAAATATTTCATAAAACCATTTAAAAGGCATTTAAAAAACCTTTTAGAATGCAAAAGGTACTGTACATTTGAAGCATTGCTTTTCATTTCAGGCATATATTTAAAATAAAATGCAATTTGAATGAAATAAGCAGTAATATTTACGTGTGACAAAAAAATGATCGATAAGTTGTTCAAAATAAAAAGTCATTTCATGTCATGGAAATCAATGAATTTTTTTAGACTAACACGATGATAAAAGTGTCTGAGGAAGTACCGCGAAGTCTGTACTATAAGGCTAGTTCTACTTTAAGCAGATTGAAGTGCCATTTTAGTTCGAAAAATGAAAAACGGTTCAATTTTGGGAAGAGTTCCAAGCTTTTGAAGTATGAAGGCCAAATTGTTATTGCATCTCTGGAACACTGTGGGCTGAATCAGAGTCAGTTTACGGGTCTGGTGTAAACATGAGATCATCTATTTCCGTAGACAAAACATCGTCCACTGAAGTTGGTGTCAGTTGGAACACCTCGTGTGGTAGATTAATTGCACAGAGATGTGAAGCATCGCTTTCAGCATAGGTTGCCGCAGCAATGTTCGCGTCCGTTGTTACCTGTGTGCCTGTAGATCTTTCTCGTACCTCAGCAGCAGCCGGAAGCGACTGTGAGATCTCAATGAATGCTGACATCAGGATTGGCAGCCTCTGGGGACAACACAGAGCATGGGCCATTATCGGGACCAGCAGAGTATCGACATCCGTTGGCGTTGCTGATGGAAATGTTAGACAGGTGTCCAACACGCATTCTTCACCGCATAGCAGGCATCGTAGAACAAGTAAGATGCAATTTTGCCAGATTGGTCTGAATGATAGGAACCACGTGGTATTAAGTTCCCGTAGACGAGTCATGCCCAAAAGCTGTACTATTCGCTCACGGCACTTTCGTTCAAGGAGAGCTTTCTCCATTTCGCTCGGAGTGATGTCTGCGAATAGGCTGGCCATAGCGTAATAGCAGTAAGAGAAATAGAATTCCGGCAACAAGTGCTAGAATTAACGGTATGCCACCAAACACCTAATGTGCAAAGTTCGGGATTATTCCGAGTATTGCCTGGAAAGGTGCTAACAGACCGGTACAGATGCTCTTAAATACATGTACAATTCCACTTGTATCAGACATGTTGAAGATACGTGTTATCATTTCTACGAAATGTATTAAAGTCTGTATCTCAGCCGAAGTCCTTGCTACTTGTAGATCATAGGTTTCTTTGGCCGAGGTCAAAGGCACTGTTTGTTGTAAAAGCATGGCTTTCATCCTGCTCAAAGTATCAAATCTTATAAAAGAGACGTTCAGCGAAGGCCACAAAGGCGACTCCCTGACTGTGTCTATTGGGGGAAACAATACTTGCATACAGCAAGTGACCCTGGAGTTGACCGTTACTAGATATGGGATGCCTGGCAACATGCCGCAGCAACTCTGATCATTCAACATGAGGTAACTCCTATTCGAAAGTTGTCCAAACGTTGGATTAATCACAGCAGCTGGTGTACCCTGCTGATGGCAAGACAAATTTGCCACAGAACCATTACAAGCCCCGTGTAAAGAAATGTCCTGACATATAAGTGAACCGCTCAGTGCACGTTTACAGTGTGTACCGCTCAAAAACACTTCACGATCCCCACTCCAACATCTATATGTATACGGTAAATCCCAAGATGTCTTAATGTATTCCTTACCCAACCTTTCATATTTGCCTGCTTGCATTTGTCTGAGGCAATACTGAAACTGAAAAGTAGTCACAGGTAATGTGATTTTGCCATGAATGAGCCATTCTGTAGCTGGTTTTTCTGGCACTGTGAATGGTAACTATTCCAGTTTTTCAATGCTCAGCACTGTATACTTTGCTCCTCTTTGTGCCAGTTCGATCTGTTTATCAGTTAGATTGTATTCTGTAAACAGAGCCGACGTGTTGATGAAACGCCAAGGCACATAGCCCGCTCGCAAAGATTGCAGCGTCCAGCTTAATAACACAGTAGAACGTAATTGAGATTGGCCTTGCTGTAACATCGCCAAATCTTGTTCCAGTATGTCGATCGCAGAGGATACAATGCCATCCAATGAATATATTCTGGAGGACAAAGTTGTTAACCCATTGTCGACCACAGAGAAGGTTTTCTCTAAATTAATACGATCAAGTTCACGTATTCGTTCTGCGGCCTCTATCTGTGACACTTTCCATGCTTCATTATAGGCAGCATAAATGCCGGCATATATAAAACGTTTTTGACGCGGTTTTCTTGGTCCAAGCAAGAATTCCCTAAGGTCTGCGTCTTCTTTAAGTAAGGATAAGTGTTGTTTCACATACTGTAGTGTAGATTTCTGCAGCCAATCGAGGCATAATTTACCTACACTGTATGTTGTTACTACCCCCGGATGCTGTCTTTGGATGTATCTTGGGTCTGGCCTATGAATAGTAAAGCCCTGAGTTTTATTCAGGAATCTTTCCTGACAGTTGTTCGTGTCTGTGGGCCAGATCAACCATTTTCTCCAATCAGGATTAGATCTGTTGAGTTGTAGTATATTGTCAACTGTCACCACTGCCTGTGTATTATTATCACTTGCAGGTGTTGGTACAGAAGGTGTCTTCATTTCTTTGATCTTGGCTAGTCCAAGACAAGATGTTTGTTGGACAGTTTCATTCAAAAACATTATTTGTTCAGGGATGATGCAGGCTCTAAATAAAGCTTCTATCCCCTGCACTTGCCAATCTTTAGTACCCCAGACAGTTTTTGTGTCTATAGTGTCTTTCCATAAGTCGAAACCCTGTCTAGACAGTTGGGCAATAAATAATGCAGAAGAAATCTGTTTTGTATTTGTTAACATAATTTTCAGTCCTGTTTTGTTTACATTTTTATAGTAAAACGTTTCTGGATCAGATGTATTATAACCTGAAAAATATGGAAACTTGTTGACAAATGTTTTTGAACTACCTTTTGGTGGTGTAGGACAATGCTCCCATTGGTTAAACATAAACACATTTCTAGGGTATGCAGATTTATGCAAATAATGATGACCATAGTGGTTATAACAATACAGTTGTTCATAGTCTGATGAACCCTCTAAATATTCATTTTTAGAAAATGCAGCAGATTTTTCTAGGTCAAACATTATGTCGTTAACAGTCTCAAAGTCCCAATCATCAGAATAGGTACTGGACTAAATTAGATCACTTAGTGAAATTTTAAACAAATGTGGAATGTTCAATTGTTCAGTCGGGCTGAAGATATCAAAATCTGTTTTGTCCCACACTATACCATCCTGTATAGGAACAGCTGTGATGTTCACTGATGACAAGTCTCTTGCTTCACGATGGGAAGATTTATGAGGTTTCAAAAGTACGTTCACGTCTTTTCCTTCAGTATTCACATGGATGTATCTGCCACTTATAAGCACGCTCACAGTTGTAACCAAAGCTAGCCAGAGCAGGAAAACAAAAAGTCCAGATATAATCCAGAGTTCAATCCATGGTGAAACCAGATAAGTATTTTTCAGAAAGTGAAGAAAGTCTTGTACTTGCTGCTTGAATTTCAATGATGCTGGCGTCGTTTCAGGTTCACTCGGATCTTCTGAGAACGTATCAAAGTAAATGAAATAGCCAGAAGCAGTTCTGTCAATTGTTGGAATTGCATTAGGATTTGTAGAAATCGCTGGAACCAGTTGATCACTTGCTACATTGGTGTAGACAGGTGTATTTGGACGAACTGTTACTTGGTTTTCAAGAGGGATGAGTTCCATAGCGTTGTTGCTTAGTCCTCCATCTGTTACAGCTGAATTCTCAATTGTTATCAGTCTTTCAGTCTGAACCTCTTGGATAGTAGCGAGAGGAGTGCATCTGCTACTAGGTCGGAGTCCACGAGGCCTACAATTTAGTATTGGCCACATAGTGTGGTTTGATGAGGTCGATGGACACAAATCTTTTCTCCTTTCTTCCAGCAAGGGGCGGCAGAAGTACTGTTCTTGTTCCTTGAACTGCTAGGACAGATACTGGTTGTCTGTAAGAAGGTCCAAATTCCTTCTTGTCCGCAATCTTTTCTCTGACTAGATCCCCAACTTTTGGAATCCAGACAGGCCTTGCTGGGACCGCCGTTTTTTTCCCCAGTGGTGGTTGGCTGTAGGAATACGTTGCTTTGTTTCGTTCTTAACTCATTCAGTTCCTGTAAAACAGCCAAACGATCTTTGATATCAAATGTTTTATTTTCCACCACTGTGCCTACGTCATCGAGATCTGGTACCCACATTCTTGTCCCAAATAGGACCTCATATGGAGTGACCCCCCCTAGAGAACTTCTTGGCAGGTTATTCAATGAGCGTTGGACCCCATAAAGATGTTTGACCCACCCATCACCCGAACCTAATACCCTAGCTGTTATAGACTGCTTTATGTCCCGGTTTTTCCTTTCCACAACTGAATTTCCCTCAGGATGGAATGGAGAGGAGTACCGCAATGCAACGCCCAGACTGGCCATGGCTTCTTTGTAAGCCCGAGAGCTACACGCAGGGCCCTGGTCAGAATGTAGCATGCCTATTGCGTATGTGCCGATAAAGACTCGCAAATCTTTTATAACAGTTCGAGCGTCAGCCGAGCACTGAGGCCATATCCATAGGAACCTAGAGCATGAATCCACTGCAACCATGATATATTTATAGTTACCGTCCCTTTGCAAGGGACCGCAGTGGTCCAGGTAAACACAAGCTAATGGTTTGTCTGAAATTAACAGGGGTGTCTGCGCAGGACGTTTCACTGTTGAGACTTTCATCTGTTGGCAAATATCACATTCTAAAACATAGTTTTTAGTTTGTTTCCGAATGCCAGGCCACCAATATCTTTGCTTGAGTAAAGATACTGTTGCAGAAACACCTGCATGGGCAGAAGCTATCCCTTCGTGTGCTGCTAGGATTAGTCCTAATCTGCGTTCCTTGTTTGGAATTACCCTATCCCCCACTCCAGGGATTCGAGCAAAAGGAACGTTGTTCGCATCAATTACATAAGAGTACTTGAGTGGAAATTTTTTCGGTAACACTGCACCACTGCCTTTGCTTGTAGCATTGACAGCCAACATTATCTCACTGTCTATTTTTGTTTTTGAACGAGTGATCGCAGCTACGGAAGCCATCTGAACAGCCCCCTTTGCGGCTTCGTCAGCCAATGAATTCCCTGCAACGTGAACGCCATCACGTTGATGACTCAGTGTGTGGATCACGTGAGCCTTTGGTAGTTCGTTTTTCAACTGAACTACTTGTTCCCAAAGCATTTTGTGCTTTATTATGCCATCTTTCGCATCTTTGAAACCATTTTCAAGCCAGTTTTGTATATAGTCATTATACGACTGAACACAGTAAAAGGAATCGCACACTATTAGTGTGGGGAATTCTCGATCTGTACTTTCAAGTGCCAGTTTGAATGCTTGTAGTTTAGCTCGCTGAGCTGTACAATCTCCTAGAGACTGTGTTTTTGTGACCATAGGTCTGAAGATGCCATCTCGCATGCGACCTTTAACGATTGCACACGCTGCACTGTAAGCTTGCTTACTCCCTGTTGCGGGTTGTGCGGATCCGTCAGTGTAAATTATAAATTCGTACTGATCGAGAGGCAGAATCTCAGTGGGCAGAGGACATTCTTGTTCATATTGCAGGAATGCTTGTGTTTTTAAATCTGGATCAAAAACATATTCAACATCTGTTGCAGCAAGAGAATTAACCCATTGTATCCATCTTGGATGTAGTGCTTTAGCATTGGGAATGCTTGCTTTTGTGACCGCTTCTAAAGCTGGTACTGGGGTTACGACAATAATGCGTTTCCCTTGGGCTAAGGCTCTTTCTTTTGCTACAGCGGTTTGAACTGCTGTTAGAATTTTTTCAGTTGAACTGAAGCGCATTTCCGCTTGTGTGTACAAATGAGATTTGTATGCAATTGGTATTTTCTCACCCTCATTGAAGGTTAAGTAGGTGAATCCATATTGACCCGAAATTATTCGGATCACCAAATTGCGTTGACTTACGCGTGTTTGTAAGTGATTTGTTGCTAACATGTTAGCCTGGAGTGAACGCAAGATTTCTGTGTGTTCGTTTGTCCAATTTTTGATTGAAAAATCAGGTTTGATTAATGCGTAGAGAGGTTTAACCCTTTCTGCGTAATTTAGAATGTATGTTCTTCCAAAGTTTAGGAAACCCAGGATGGATTGTAAGTTTTTTAGCGTTTTTGGAGGTTGGAGCAGTGCACACTTTTCTAAAAAGTTAGCTGCCAAGCTCTTGCCTTCACTTGAAAGCTCATATCCTAGAAATAGGACATTGAGATGGGCAATTCGGGACTTTTTAAAGTGGAATTTGTAGCCCTCAGAGGCGAAGCCCAGTATAATGGTGCTTACCCTGTTCAAGTGTTTATCCAGGTCATCGTCTGTCAGATATATGTCATCGACATAGGACAATGCCTCATTGTCATAAATTTGTAGTAACTCCGTTACCCTCGCTGAGAATAAACCTGGGCTGTTCTTGAACCCTTCTGGGAGTCGACAAAAGTGACGCTGGGTCCCCATTATGGAGAATGCTGTTAAGTACCTGCTTTCAGGTGCTATGTTTTGACAAAAGAAACCATTTGAGATGTCTAATGTGGTTTTATATTTTTTACGCACAATGTTATTCATTAATGCTGTGCTATGTGCATTTTGCACTGCAAAAGTTTTAGAACAAGTGTTTAGGTGTCTGTAATCCAAAACTAGACGATATGTATTGTCTGGTTTGGAGACAGGAAACAAAGGATTGTTCATTGAGAAGGTGCATGTTTCAATCACCCCTTGGTATTCAAGTTGATCTAAGATCTCCCTGACCTGTTTTTTAGCTTCTTGCTTTATTGGATACTGCCTTTGTGCAGTTGGTTCATGTTTCAGATGTATTTTATGGTGAGGTGAGTCCTCATCCCATCCTACATGATTTTTATATAATGCTGGGGCCTGGGCTACTGCCCATTTCCTGGCATATGTATATTTTAGATGAATTGGAATATGGTTGGAGAAGGCAGGCATAATAATGTCCTCGCCGTGTGGCACTCCCTGACAAATTGTGGTGGCCAGTCTTTTCTGCTAGAAGTATGTCATAGCCTCTTGATAGTCTTTCCCAAAAAAGTGCTTTCACCTGTCTAGGTTTGTCTCCCTCCATCCGGAGTGTTATTTCATATAACCTTTGTGGAGTACTAACCCTGGTGTCTACAGTCTCGACTGTAATGTACTCATTCAAGTCCACTATCTCCAGAAGTTCCTTCAGGTTCTGGCGAACTATTGTGACTTCTGCTGCACTGTCCAGCATTGTCTGAGCCCATTCTCCATTCTTGAGTTGTGTTCTCAGTATTCTCGGCATGTCTGATCTTTAGACCTGCTACTTTCTTTTGGAGAATTGAGGTTTTGTTTTATTTTTTGGAGCGTGTTTATCTTCTTTGGATTTCACGCGTTCTTCTCTATGTTCTGATCGTCCTCTTCTTTCCGAAGTCCTTGACGAGATCTGAAAGGGACGAGAGGAACGTGTATCAGTATCTTGATACCTGTCAGGTTTTCTCAAATTATCCCTATTCCTGAGGTTATACCTCCTTTCAGAGGGCTCCTTTTGAGGAGACCTACCTCGGGATTGAGAATGTTTCTCGTTTGAGTTTTGTTTATTAGTCTCCCACTTCTTTTTAGAAGATGTAGGAGTTTGTTTAATAGAGTCCTTCTAAGGACTTTCAGATAGTTTCGGCTTCACTGGTCTTCCACCCAAACTATCTCTGCCTAATTCTGCATAAGATTGTTCAATTATTCTGGGTAGCTCAGTTTGATGTTCTGTAACATCGAATTCCCTTAATCGTTGGCGGATCGCCACTGCTGCTGCCTCCCCTTTAATATTAGATAATATTATTGTTGAGACCTGGTCGAAATTTGTCAGTAATTTCATACCTAAATTTAGAGCAGGCTCTGCCCCATATTCATTTTGAATTTGTTTCAGGAGATCTGGGATTACCGCAATTGACGGAATGCCATGTGTTTTAGTATAGATGGCAGCAAAGACTGAGCCCCAAGTTGTGCAGTCTTCCAGTTGTGGTGTGATCCCCATTGGTAAACTGATTGTTAGGATTCTGTGTTTCTCATACGGGCTAGTATTTGGAAATACTGCTTCGATTTGAGTAATTTTTTGAGCTATCCAGAATGGAATTTGCTCACGTTTTTTGGGCATTTTACCCATGACTGCGTAGAGAGTCTGTGGTGTAATTTTTAGTGTATTCCCCTGTTGGGGAGTTGGATTTGGAAGTGTCAGTGGTTGCTGGACTGTGAAAGTCTGCATGACATATTGAACCAATTGTCTGCAGATTTTTATTAATTCTTGTAGTTGAACAAGTAGTTCCTCGTCTGACATTTCTTCAATGTCGGGATGAGGTGTATAGCCGGCTAGAATCAGCCATGTTGCTCCTGGTCTACCTAGTGGACCGAGCCTGGTAATGTTTTTGTGATGTTTTAGGGCGCCTTTAAACCAGAGCTGATGCTCCTGGTATGTTAATGGAATTTCTATATCCTCGAAAGGAATGTATTCCTCTGGTGGATCATCTTCTTTGTAGAAGTGAAACATGTGTGTTACTGGATTGGATTCAGGAAATATTACCCATGAATAGAATACCTCTGTCTGAAAGGATTCGTGTGCCTCTATCACGAAAAATGCTCTACCACCTCTTGGTGGTAGGCCATGTTTTATAAGTTTTAGAGTAATGGCTCTTCTTAAGTTTGGATGGATGTCTATAACACCCTCCTCGGTTTCATTTAAACCTGTATTGTTAAAAACTGCTGCTTGGGCTGGATCAGCCACAGCTCCACCGTTTCCGGTGGCATCGTCAGAGTCAGGCATTTTGTTGTTTGAAAAATGTAGAACAAGTTTCAAGGAAACAAAGATAAGGTGCACAATATTTTGGAACTCTGTATCCTTCAACGTTGAGCAAACCAAACAGCTAATATATAGGGTGTTTCCCTATGTAGCCATGGTGGATACTTAACCCTGCCCACTCCAGACGTCTTTTGGAGTATATGGGTAGGGGTCTCTGAGAGAAAAAGCACGGCTGAGTTACTCAGTATCTAACGTTAAATTACCGCCTTACCAAACGTTGGGCGCCATGTAGTGTAGCTCCTATTTCCCTAATAGGCTCTGCGCATTGGAATAATATATCCTATAGGTTTGACATAGGACTAAGGTCAGTATGTCCCTATCGAGTATATTAAACTTAATTACTTGTGCCAGCTAGCTCAGAGGCCACTAGAAACTCCTTGGATAACAAGAAGGGAGTAGTTTCTGGCAGCCGCAAAACATGACCACTTTGTTTCCCTTTAGAATCAGAACGTGTCCCAGAGTCTTGGAAACAATAGATAACTATTTCACTCAGCTCAATCGTGCATGCTTAGTTTTCCTCAAAGTTACACAGAAAGAATAGACGGGCGTTTCAATAAAAGATTTATTGAACAGTCTTGTTTCTCGTGTAAGTAAAATGTGCTGTTATGATCACAAGACAGTATGCAAGATAAATATTGTACAGTGTAAGCAGTAGAAATAAATAATACTGCGCTAGCATGATCTTTTAGTAGATATTCATTTACATAAATAACACAGACTAAAAATGCGAGTACTCATACGATGCGTTTCTAAGCTACTTCTACCCCAATGTACCTAACCTAACCTAGGTGTAGGGAGAGGTATGTAGTAGGTGAAGTATTCCTTACTATGGTATACTAATAGTATGTTAAGTCTAGTATGCCTAGTATGCCTAGTATGCCTAGTATGCCTAGTTTGCCTAGTATGCCAAGAGTCCCTCTAGGTTCTAGTCAGCTCCATACCTTAAGAATGAGAGAGGTGGGAATCTCTTTGCCAGACTCGAACTCCAACACCCCGCAAGGGAAGTTAGATCACTGGAAGCTGGACTCTCTGCGTGCAGGGATGACAGCGTCTTCTCAGTGCGTCAGGCCGGGATACGGGCTCCTCTGAAGTCGAGGTCTCCTCTAGTTTACAAGGGCTAGGGAAGGTATATTTATACCTGAGAGGTACCTCAGAATGTTAGCATTGACGTGAATCGGACAGCGGAAGACGTCATGAATGAACCCCTAAGGTATAACGGTTCATGCATAATAGATGAGTCCTTGAAGAAATCAATAGTCCTGTGCTAGGGAAACTCCCGAAGCCTAAGGGTCTGTTCTTCAAGAACTCGTTGTGACGTTAGGGTGGACGGATGTTGGAGACCATGCCTGTATTTGGAGTGCACGGTTTAATGCCTAAATAAGGACTGGGATTTTATGCCTATATAAGGACATGATACAGGAAAGCCCATGTATGGACACCCTAAGAGGAATACAACAATACATACACGTTCTTGACCTTTGTGCAGACTCTTTTTGTGCCTGTGTACTGGTCTTAGTACATGTCTTCAGCAGTCACATTTGTGTGTCTGCCTACACACTCACATTCTGTTAACTTAGCCTGATAGGTGTGGGGATGGAGTGATTGAGGTGCTTCTTGATTTCATCTCATTCTACACATGTGAATGGCAGTGAGTAGTAGAATTGTGTGACAGTTTAACTTTGTGTCTACACAGATCATGTACTTTGTACATTGACTCCATGGTCAAATGATTTCACAATCTTACCTTTGAGCCATTTTGTGGCAAAGAACTATGATTAACTGATGTTTGAGTGATTGTTGTATATTTGTGAAACTTACACCCCTCCTCCCACCCAGCCCACCATGCCACACGGAAGAGTGTTGTGCAGCCAAGGTTTGTGAGTGTATGTGAAAGATATGTGTCTATGTTGGCTGGTCTTTGTGGCACATAGGCAAATGTGGCAGTTGTGATAGGTTCAGACAACATTCCCCAGTGTCTGCCATCTTGCAAGTACACATGAACTCACTGCGAGATAGACATTGCCCACAATAAAGTGGTTGTGCTGTGTGTGTAGGAGTGTTTGCTGTTATTCCAAGTCCCATCAGTGCTACTCCTACATACACCTTCATGCCCAGTGCTAACAGGCCACTAGGACATGAGCTTAGCTCACTGTGTGTCCAAATATAATGGTCGGCTGTCTGGCACTGGGAACTTGTTTCTGACTTGTACACAACTTGCCTCATGGCCTTGTGCACCACACAGCATGCCACAGTCTCTGCCATTTCATATTAGTATGTCCACTCACTGTCAGGTAATCACGGTTTTTAGTGGTCTTATAGGGCTGTTTCTGCAGATGAGTGTTCACAATGGACAGACATCCCATCAGGCCATGTAATACGCATGCTCTTTCTTGCATGCAAATGCCGAACACATGGAACTATGCTTTACTGCAAGCGTGTGGATGTGTACTGACAAGTCTGGCGGACACTGGTGCCCGGTGTTTTGAGCACAAGTCAATGTTGCTATTTGTTGATAAGTCAGACACCAGTGCCCCGTGTCATGCATCCTGCTAGTAAAGTCAAAATCACTGTGTGTACGCTCAGTTCATGTTGGTCTGTTTGTGATGTTGATGAAGGTGTATGTTGTTCACTGCCTGATGTGATTAGTAGGATTTAAAATGCTCCTCCTCCAAGCAGCCCAGCACAGTCCACTGTGACTTTGACTAACTGGCAGTGATGGTAAGTGTTCTGACCAGGCTGCAGACACTGGTGCATGGTGGTAAATGTGAATCAAAATCACAGAAAAGACCTTGTGCCGAAAACACCATTAAACAGTGTCAGACATCTTGGCAGCACATTGCCACTCACTGTCAGGTAAGCAGAGTCCCATATATGCTATTTTGGCTATGTATGAAGGTGTGTGAAGGCCAGAGCATGATGGTAGATATGGTCATGGCAGATACTCCTCCTCACAAACAGCACAACCAGCTCATCTGTGGCAATGGCTACCTGACAGTGAATGTAAGTGTACTCACAAGATGACTGACACAGTTGCATGATGTTTTGTGCACAGGGCCTTGCTGGAAGTTGGTTTCAAGGTCAACACTATGCAGCAGTGTCAGCCACCTTGCCAGTACACTTCTCCTCACTGTGATGTAAGCATATGCCCAGGGGAGTTTGAATGGCTGGCTAGGTGGATGAGTATTTTCAATGTCTACAAGTCACATGATGCCTTGGCCCACACACCTTCCCACACATCAGCAAAATGCTACCTGTAACTCTGCTTCCCTGACAGTGAGTGTGAATGTACTTGCAAGTTATCTGACACTGATGACTGGTGCCAATGTGTCCGCAAGCAGTGCGTAGTTGTACAGGCAGATGTTACCAGTGTCAGCCATTTTGTCAGTAGATTTCTATTCACCATCAGGTATGTATGGTTCTTGGTGGTCTGTTTGTGCTGTTTTTTTGAGGAGGAGTGTTTGCCATGACTCCATCTGCCATCATGCTCCGTACTCCACACACCTTCCTACACATCATGAATATCTTAACTGTGAGTCTACTTTCCTGACGGTGATTGGCAATGTGCTTCAGAGTTGTCTGACACTGGTGACAGGTGTCTGATTTGTCCACTATTCACCAACAGTGCGTTGGACTCAAAACATCAGTATGCAGGGCCAGACACCTTGCCAGTACATTATAATTGACTGTAATGTAAGCTCATTTAAATGTTGTCTTGTTGGTGTGTGTCTAAGGATGAGTGTTTGCACTGACTTCCCCACCCATCATGCCCTGTCCTACACACACCTTCACAGCCAGCACAGATAGCAGACCAGGATCTATGCTATCCCTGTTGCTGAATGGAAACTGTACTATCAAGATATCTGACACTGGGTAGTGGTGTGAGGAGCACAAGGCCATGATAGGAGTTGTGGACAACTCTAACACCATGCACAAGTGTCAGACATCCTGGAAGTACACTTCCAATCATTGTCAGGACACCACTCTTCCTGGTGGCCTTGTTGGTCTATATGTGAAGGTGTGTGTGTGGGATAGAGCCTGATAGGTGATGTTGTCAGTGCAAACATTCCTTCTCCCACACTACCCAAACAGGTCATCTGGGCCTATGTCTACCTGACAGTGAATGGAAGTCTAATGTAGAGTTGTCTGACACTGGTGCGTGTAGTTTGACTTGACTACAACTCCCATTAGGCCTTGTTCTCCAGACAGCATGCAGCAGTGTCATCCATGTTGCTGGTACTTTTCCACTGACTGTGAAGCTTGCATAATCCCAGCATGTATGTGTGGGCTGTGTGTGTGGAAGAGTGTTTGCAGTGACTACAAGTCCCATGGTGCCTGTGGCCAGACCCAGCTTCCCAGGCATCCCAAACAGACTACTTGTGGTTGTGCTCTCCTGTGAGTGAGTGGAAAAGTACTGGGCCAAGATGTCTGACACTGGTGCATGTAGTTTGACTTGACTACAACTCCCATCAGGCCTTGTTCTCCAGACAGCATGCAGCAGTGTCAGCCATGTTGCTGGTACTTTTCCACTCACTGTGAGGCTTGCATAATCCCAGAATGTATGTGTGGGCTGTGTGTGTGGAGGTGTGTTTGCAGTGACTACAAGTCCCATGGTGCCTGTGGCCAGACCCACCTTCCCAGGCATCCCAAACAGACTACCTTTGACTGTGCTTTCCTGTGAGTGAGTGGAAAAGTACTGGGCCAAGATGTCTGACACTGGTGCGTGTAGTTTGACTTGACTACAACTCCCATCAGGCCTTGTTCTCCAGACAGCATGCAGCAGTGTCAGCCATGTTGCTGGTACTTTTCCACTGACTGTGAGGATTGCATAATCCCAGCATGTATGTGTGGGATGTGTGTGTGGAGGAGTGTTTGCAGTGACTACAAGTCCCATGGTGCCTGTGGCCAGACCCACCTTCCCAGGCATCCCAGACTACCTGTGCTTTCCTGAGTGGAAAAGTACTGGGCCAAGATGTCTGACACTGGTGCGTGTAGTTTGACTTGACTACAACTCCCATCAGGCCTTGTTCTCCAGACAGCATGCAGCAGTGTCAGCCATGTTGCTGGTACTATTCCACTGCCTGTGAGGCTTGCATAATCCCAGCATGTATGTTTGGGCTGTGTGTGTGGAGGAGTGTTTGCAGTGACTACAAGTCCCATGGTGCCTGTGGCCAGACCCACCTTCCCAGGCATTCCAAACAGACTACCTGTGACTGTGCTTTCCTGTGAGTGAGTGTAAAAGTACTGGGCCAAGATGTCTGACACTGATACGTGTAGTTTGACTTGACTACAACTCCCATCAGGCCTTGTTCTCCAGACAGCATGCAGCAGTGTCAGCCATATTGCTGGTACTTTTCCACTGACTGTGAGGCTTGCATAATCCCAGCATGTATGTGTGGGTTGTGTGTGTTTAGGAGTGTTTGCAGTGACTACAAGTCCCATGGTGCATGTAGCCAGATCCACCTTCCCAGGCATCCCAGACTACCTGTGACTGTGCTTTCCTGTGAGTGGAAAAGTACTGGGCCAAGATGTCTGACACTGATGCGTGTAGTTTGACTTGACTACAACTCCCATCAGGCCTTGTTCTCCAGACAGCATGCAGCAGTGTCAGCCATGTTGCTGGTACTTTTTCACTGACTGTGAGGCTTGCATAATCCCAGCATGTATGTGTGGGTTATGTGGGTGGAGGAGTGTTTGCAGTGACTACAAGTCCCATGGTGCCTGTAGCCAGACCCACCTTCCCAGGCATCCCAGACTACCTGTGACTGTGCTTTCCTGTGAGTGAGTGGAAAAGTACTGGGCCAAGATGTCTGACACTGGTGCGTGTAGTTTGACTTGACTACAACTCCCATCAGGCCTTGTTCTCCAGACAGCATTCAGCAGTGTCAGCCATGTTGCTGGTACTTTTCCACTGACTGTGAGGCTTGCATAATCCCAGCATGTATGTGTGGGCTGTGTGTGTGGAAGAGTGTTTGCAGTGACTACAAGTCCCATGGTGCCGGTGGCCAGACCCACCTTCCCAGGCACCCAAACAGACTACCTGTGACTGTGCTTTCCTGTGAGTGAGTGGAAAAGTACTGGGCCAAGATGTCTGACACTGGTGCTAGTTGTGTGGAGCAGATGGCCTATCTGTGAGTTTTTGAGAGGTATGTAAATGGTTATGGTTTGTTGCATTATCAATCAATTTTGAGTTATTTTTGTATGAAATATGACATACACATCACATGCTATTAGAATCTAGTACATTTTTTCATTTTCAACTGGCCTTAGTTTAACTGTATCCTTTGAAGTGCTGTCTCTAGAGGTGTGATTAAACTTTATTTGAATGTGGATGGTGTACTCACCAGTGTCTTGTGATCCTGGAATTCCATAGACGCCCTCCGGCAGAAGGATGTCACGCACCTTCTCCTCCTAGGATGTGAAGTGGACAGGTTGTGCAGGAGAGCCACCGCCAGTCTGCTAGCTTTGGAAATGTTCCCTTGCCATCAGCTTCTTGACTCTCCTTCGCACATCATAGTACCTGGTCCTGATAGCTTCCATTGTGCGCAAGCAAGGTGCTTGAGCATTCACCTTGTTAACTATCCTCTCCCACATCCTATTTCTCTGGGCAAGGGGGGTCTGTTGGACTAGGTTACCAAATAACTGTGGCTCTACTCTGACAGTCTCATCAACAAGTACTTCCAACTCCTTATCAGTAAAACGTGGATGCTTCCTTTTTGATATGCTGAGGGAGATATTAAAGGTGAAGGTGAGTGTGGATGTGAGTGTGAATCAGTAACAAGTTGTGTGCATATGTGTTTTTTTAGTGAAATGATATCTGTGCTGGGTGTGTGTGTGTGAGGCAGAGAGCAAGGAATGTCTGGTGCAAGCTCCTTGTGAGTTTTAGCATTTGTGGCAAATGATCATGGTCATGGTGTTGGCCCTTTATGTAGATTCATTAGTGGGTGTGGTTTTTTTTTTTTTTTTTTTTTTTATTATTTGCCAATGCTTTATTTGGGTGTTTTTGACTCCCCCATTGACATTTCATACACGGACCGACACGTTTCCGTAACCGTTTCAACTGAAACATCAACTCACTGCGTGTTGATACGAGTCTGATTCTTGAGCGACATGCGAATGTTGAATGTTTACAAATGTGTCGGTTGCATCGATGCGGTTTACGGAGCCTTCGTTCGGAATGATGGCGTTCCGTACGATTCAGTTGTGTTTCACATGGGATGCATCGTACTACGTCGAACGGAGGGCTCGCGGTCGAGTCGTACAGAAAGAATTACAAAGCCGAGTCGGTCGGGATGCTTTCCGCATGACATCGGTATCGGGCCCTAAGTGTAGAGTATGCAACAAATAGCAATTTTGCATGTGAAATTAAAAAGCTAATAGCACTAGCATACGTCCCAATCACTGATGTAGCAGAACACTACAATTTATTAATAGAAAGCCCCTACTACCAAACAAATGAACAAAAACTAAGTCCCCTACTCAACTATTTCAAGGATACCTGGGTGAGAAGGCTACACAGATCTGGACACAGGAGACAGCCCAAATACCACATTCCATGGTGGAATGTATATAACAGTACCCTAAATAAAGAAGCAAAAACTAATAATGCTGTGGAAGGATGGCATAACGCTTTCCAAGCCACAACAGGCAGAACCCAACCAACCTTACACAAATTATTACAATCAATACAAAAATAACAAAGCTACCAACAACTAAGAATGGAACAGTCTGTAACCCAGCTAGGCCCAAAACTAGCCAAACAAACAAAGCAAATGTTCGAGTACTTACAATACAAAGTAAGACTCTACCCAAACACTAAATGCCTAGAATATCTAGAAACAATAGCTAAAACCCTACTTTAAAAAAATAAAACATAAACACAGAAATAAACATTTTTTATCAAACATCAAAAATATAATGATTTTGTCAATTTATTTAAAATATCTTAAAAAAATCAATTGACATAATAATTATATTTTACATAATAAAAATAGCAATAACAATTAAAAACATTAAATTTCCTGCCCATTGTAAATAATTTAAAATTACTTACTTTTTTTGTAGCTGAAGAAATGTAGCCCAAACTGCCATAAATAAATCCAAATGTAGAAAATTCCCAGAACTTAGTTAAAAATCCCCCAAAAAATAAAAAAATACAACTGTATAAAAAATAATCCACCAGCAATAGCTCCATAGACTTGAAACCATAAAAATTCCGAAAAATGTATTTAAAAAAAGAAACGCTCCAGGAACACTCGAAAAATAAGGGAACTGTAAAATAATTATTAGTTTACTAGAAACTAATACACAGTTCCTTTAAAAAAAAAAAAACATACTTCTCCCAACGGCAACTTCCAATCGACAAAAACCTGTTGAAAAAACAAAACAATCTCTCCCGCACAAATATACTGTAACATCATTTCAAAATACACACAAAAACACCATACTCTAAACATATTTAAACATATATATCAAACTCTAACACCGACCGATGAACAAACTAACCGCCTTTCACAAACGCAAAATTAAAACCTAAACCTTACAAAAAACACAAAATCCAAACACTACATACACTAAATACTACTTAACTACCTTCAAACTACTCCTAAATTAAAGATTAAATGAATAAAATTAAACTTACCTTAACCGATGCGACGCAGCTTCCAACCGCGAACTTCTCCCCTCAGAAATGACCTAAAACAACACAGATAGACTACAAAATAGAACTTAGTTTAAAAAATGGCTGCCTTAATTAAAAAAGAATTATAGTTTTCTTTATTAAACTCAATGTACATTACAAATATGTTAAAAAAATTGTTGTAAAAATAGTAATTAAAAATAGTGATGTATAAAAAATTGTTTAAGATATTTTTTCAAATGTTAAATTATAAGAATACATATTATAAAACAAATAAGATTTATTATTTTAGTTAAAAATATATATATTAAATTACCAATGTATATTAAAAAAGTTTACTGATTGGAAATATAATGAAAAAATGTATTAATGTTAAAAATATTTTTTTTTTGCAAAATGCTTTATTTACTTAACAATATTATCTATATTTACAATATAAATAGTATTGCACAAACTATAACATTATGGGCCTGATTCTGAAGTCGTTCAGAAGGCCTCCGAATCGGATTTGGCTTTACCGGATCTGATTCATAGCCCTTGTTTACAACCGAATCGTACACAGGTCCGGACAACCAAGTACGATGCAAAGATTGCGTAAGCGCCGACCGAATTGGTCGCGTCGGTCTCAGCAAGACGAAAGGGCTGTCGGAAGCGTACTTCGGGGGGCCATACCAG
Source organism: Calotriton arnoldi (assembly GCA_963921515.1). Classification (NCBI taxonomy): domain Eukaryota; kingdom Metazoa; phylum Chordata; class Amphibia; order Caudata; family Salamandridae; genus Calotriton; species Calotriton arnoldi. The sequence continues at coordinate 391,228 of CAWUFW010008932.1, forward strand.
GCCCCCCATCACCTGGGGCCCTCCAAATCTATCACGGGGGGTGCCCATAGGTCCCCCCGATCCAAGCATGCACAGTGTGGCGGGCACCATGGGGTGCCTGCCACATGGTGTACGCTTTTCCACACCCACCCCTTTTCTGCTATGGGATCCTGTGTGTGCGTCTGTACACAGGCTCCCATAGAGTTCAATGGGAGTCCGAGCGAACCGAGTCTGTCAGTATATGGCTGCATCGTACTCGCTCGGTCGGACTCCAGGAGCACGTTTCGCTCGGAAAAGCGTAGTCAGACTCTGAGTAAATGCTCAGGACTATCGGTAGAGTACCCGGGTAGCTGCACGGTGCTGGGAGAGACAACCAGTTGTGGCAACAGCTTACCTTGATGAATGTGTGACTATAGGGTGCTGTCCTCGCTCCCCCGCCAGTTCAAGCACTGTTTTAAGTAGACTCGGTTACACACTGGGAGTGAGTTACTCTACCGATAGTCCTGAGCATTTACTCAGAGTCTGACTACGCTCTACTCCACAAGTAAGGAGGTAGGGATAGTTTCTAAGGGATCTGTCTTAGTCCTGATGAAAGCCGGGGATTTCATGTTAGCCGGCTGAAACATGGCGACATTTTGCAGAGTGGAGGGGTAGGTGGTTCATTATCACCCACTATACCACCATCCATTGGTCCTGGAATGACCTTTTAACTAGACCAGGAAATCCATCATTAAAGGGTTTGCTTGGGAGATCCAGAGGTCTATTTTTAATAGTATTCTGCACTTTTCACTTGATCCTGCACATTGTCTTCTTTTTTTGTGTTGTGTTTTGTCTTCCCCTCCCTATTGCTCCACCTCCAGCGTTGGCTTGCACGGAGGTGTGTCAGCAGCCCTATGATGAAGCATGCAACAGATTTCTGTGGGTGAGGGCAGTATTAAAACACTTGTGGGTTTTCCCCTCTTCTTCTCAGCGACAGTACTTACGAAGCCCCATTTCTGTGTGTGTACTAGTTTCAATTCAACCCAATTTTAATATCCATCTCATTTTATTTGCTTTCAAGAAATCTCTTTCCATTTATTTCCACCTAAACCTTATTCAAATCTATTTTCAATCTAAGTGTTCTCCTCATATAAATCTCATTCTTATTTCTATTTCATGACGTCCACCATCCTAACTACATTTCACTCCCAATCTTATTTCAATCTCAATCTTTCACATTATTGGAAGTTTAAATTCTTTAAATTTTTCTCAGATCAGTCATATTTCGAACTCATTAAATCAGTCTGATTGCAATCACGTTTCACCCATACTTAGTTGCAATCCCATCCTCTTATTTTTATTAACACAAAATAGAAATATAGGAAAAACATATTGGAAGACACTGGCTTCAAACAGTAGTACAATGAAGCAATAAGTCACATCCTGCACTAAAATCACGTTAACCACTAAAAAGTTATCAGTGCATTCTAAACAGCATTTTTCACCTAAATCAATTAATATAGCCTTATAGCCTGCCGCAGCAGGCTATACCGGCTATTAAAGGCCCGCTCCAGCGTTAAAGTTAAAGGCCCGAGCCGGAGGTGAGGGCCTTTAACAAGGGAGAGGGACTTTAATAGCCGGTATAGCCCAGTTACGAAGGGCTATAAGGCTACTAGAACATTCTGCCACTAGAGGGCAGAATGTTCTAACAAATAAAACAATGGCCTCTCGGAGCCCGAGGGGGTTTAAATCCCCTCGGGCTCCGAGAGGCCTTTGTAAAACAACATTGGAATGTTGCTCTGCGGGCTTTTACCGGCCCGTAGAAGCTCAGAGCACTCCATTGTATTCAATGGAGTGCTCCACATTCCAATGTTCTAATATACAGTAGTATAGGTATAAAAGACACCTCAAATCGTAACCATCAACCCAAGACACCAGTAGTTATTCAGAAAACATTGATTTTATAGTCAGCAGTGGCAGAGTATATCTTGTGTCCTCGCCCAAATTAAGACTATGAATCTTGCAACCACAGCTAAAAATTAATTGTAGACCAGTTCAGCAAAGCAACTTGGCTATGATCCTAACAATGCAAGTTTCATATCATGGACTAACACTTCATTGCCACCTGGTTAAGTATCTTTAACACTGACCACCTCCCAACTAAAGAAGCAGTCTGGGGCGCATTACCTGCATGCACATTCCAGATTTAGTTCAGAAAAGGCACATAATGTGAACCTGGCGAAGGAGAAAATGTGCAACCACTCAGGAGCTTGGCATAGTACCAGATTGTCTTGGACATACATATCATGCTGCAAAATTATTATAGCAAACATGTTGACTACCAAAACATATTCAAGGGAAGCACATATATAACATTATAGATTTAATATAAGTAGCTTCTGGTATATGAACCTTGATGATTTCTATTTTTTCATGGTATATGGATGTGAAGTGAAGAATAGTACATCTAAAGTTACTTGTATATACTTACTTTTTCAATATTTTGGTAGATGATATATTAACTGTGATATCTTTGTCGCACAATATTTTTTGGTCATGATATTTCTAACATACAGCCACTCTGTAGATAATCCTTTCCGCCTTCATTCATTATCCTGTGAAAAGCCTTTTGTCTATTGATACGCATCAACTTTGAACCCTCAGTACGTTTCTGAAAATAGTCTGGCATATATTGATGACAACTATCCTAAAAGTATATTTAAGAGTTGATGTCCTTGTCTAGTAATTTGTTCTGAGCTAAAATATCAATATGGGTGCAAGTACTATAAAACAGATATAAGGGTGCATCTATAATTGCTTAGGAGATCAGAGAAGTCTTACAAGCCTTGCATTTATGAATATGTTGTAACTCAATGATACACTTTTCTTCACTTTCTTTCATCCCCTAGTTTTTATCTTCAATATTGATATCAGGAGTATTTCACAAGGATATAATGTGTGCCAAGCTAGAAACACAATCCTTATAAATCAAACAAAAATTCTTCCACAACCACCTTCATAAAGTAGATACTGGGGTTTAACTCTGCTCAGCCTGTGTGCTTTTACCTGTCTATTTAAAATGACTCAGGGCCTCAGTTAGTTCTTGCCATATCTGGTCCCGCCGTCACTTTTTTGTTGGTTAATCGGTCCGCCTGCTAGGCGGCCCGCCCGCTCAATTTAGATGCTGGCAGGTCTATGGACGATAGTCCATCTGAGTACTGCCATCTTTGCCAGAATTTTCCTACTGTGTCGATGGAATGATAGGCAAAAGCGGCTGTCAGAGGGAGTTCAGCCAATATTTCCGCCGGGCCAATTAGGATCTACCTTCTCATCGACATAACTGTGGCAAGTACACTTCCACACCTGAGTTGTCAGTTTTGAAGAGATATAGGGGCCGATTACGATGGCGGAAGGACCGTTACCACCAGATTAAGATGGCGGTGGGATCCAGACCGTGACCGCGGCAGACGCAAAGACCGTCCGCCACAGGCAATCGTTCCAATTGCCTGGCGGAGTGGTCTGCATCCGTAAAATGGTGGCGGTGCCTAGCAGGCACCGTCCTCCAAATTACGATGCGGTCTTCCGCTGGCCTTTGTGCAGCGGGTAAACCGCCATTGAAAGGCTGGTTTAGATTGGTTTCGGGGGCCCGTTGCGGGCCCCCAATGTGCTGGGGGGTGTTTGTGCACTGGGGGGGCACCCATGGTGCCCCCCGACATTTCACTGCACCAAGTGACAGGCACCGTGTGGTGCCTGCCACGTAGTGCAGTGAAATGCATGACATGCATTTTTGACATAGCGGCGGGTGCTGCTGTCAGCAGCACCCGCCACAATGTTAAGAGTGCAAGGTGCGACCGCCATGGTGGTGGTCGCATCCTAATTCGGTGTGCGGAACCGCTGCAGGTATTGCGGACGGTCCCGGTCGCCACCACCATGGCGGACGGACTCCAGTCCGTCCGCCATCGTAATCGGCCACATAGTGTAAAAATGTACCTTTTTTTCTTTTTTCCACTTCCCTTTTTGAACTCCATCGTCCAAGTCCTTCCTATGATGCTGCTACTTGACCACAAAGCAAATCAACCCTGTTGTCACCGGAATCACACATAAGATTTTTTTACATTTATTTTCTTTTGAATTGTCTGTTCACATTTGCTCTGGACTCGTGCATTTTTAAATTTCTCTTGCAAAATTTTTTATCTAATGTGTAATGCATATGTGTGTAATGTTGTTGTTTAAGAAATTTAAAGAAACATACCTGTACTAACTTTCTTTTTCAAATGTGGTGCAAGCTTCCATCATGATAATGGACACTTACACAAAATTTGACGTTAATCAAAATTCATAATGTGTTCATACAGGTGTGTTTAATTATTGTTCCTAAACTATCAATTTATGAATACATGCATTACACATTTTTGAATAACTTAAATATAATGTAAAGCAGTAACTGCACTAGACAAGGTAAAGAAAAATAAAAAAATAAACTCAATGTTAGTTTTAAACTTATATCCTTTTTAATTTTATTTATCTATCATTTGCCCTTGTCTAGTGCATTTTCTGTATTTTAATGCATTTCTTTTTTTCAAGGTGCAATGCATATGTGTTTATTTTTTCACTCATAAAGTTACAAAAAACACACCTTTATTAACACTTAAAAATAAAAATGTAAATTGTTTTTGGGTGTAAGTGTCCATTGTCATGATGAATGCTTGCACTAAAATGTTAATGTCCATTACATTTTTTTTTTTTTTTGGGACTTTACAAATATGTCATTTAAAAATATTTTGTATTTTCTGTTATAAATGTGAGTAAGAATATGTATTTCACATTTTCATTATGAACATTTTTAAAAATGAATGAATTGTAAATGAATAATCGTTTTATTTATAATTGAGATACATTTCTCATTCACTTTTTTTCCCATAAAAAAAAGACAAAAACGGGTTTTCCACAACAACACCTTTTGGTTTTGTTGCTCATAACTTGCCTCCTAAACATAGTCCAAAGGGTAACCTCCTCAGGAAGAGGCATCTATTAAGTACAGAGCAGGCACTTTAAGGATTTTTCTTGGGAGGGGTGGATTATGTTTTGGGAGGGGTCAAGGACAGAGAGGAGGTGAATTTGGAAGGAAGAGTAAGGGTAGGAGGGGTGGTAGAGATTGGCTTTTGGAGCCAGGGGGACCTGGAGTGGGTGATGTGCTTGTGTCTGTATGTTTGGCAGTTGCATGTCGGTCTGGTGTTTGTTGTGTATCTTTGGATGTAGTCGAGAATATGTTTTTGTACAGGTTTCTGGCCATTCCTAAATCATCCTAAAGCACATCTGGAATCGGGCATAGGGTTCATGGAGGACCGCATCTCTATGGCACCTTTTTTCTTATGGATAAAGCTATGGAGCTCCCCGAATGCAGAACTTTCGAGGAAGGTTTTGCTTGATTGTCTAAAATTAGATAACATGACTGCTATCCCATGGTTGGCTTATGTGCGAAACACCTTTCATAGCATGGGGTACAATCATCTTTTTGAGTCACCGCAAAGTCTAAGCCCTGATCTTAAAATGGAAGTCAAAGGGAGCTATGAAACTTATAAAGTGGAAATTAGACTAGAAAAGTCCCTTGATATGCCTACAGTTACAAGATATATGCAGATTTCTACATCATCTGATATGGAGCCTTACCTGAATTGGATAGCAAATCCAGAGTACAGATTTTATCTCACTAGGTTGAGACTGAGCACATTTCATTCCTTATGACTTTCCCACTAGTGGGTTCCTGATATCCCTCCCTCCCATGTTGTCCCTGTGACTGTGTCACCGCTCAATCCACTGAACATTGTATGTTCTTTTGTACTTTATATGACTCTTTTGGATTGTGCTGCTGCATAAGCACCTTCATTCTTATAAAGCAGGTCTGATCTATCTGCAAAGTTTACAATCACTTGGTGTTTGCACTGCTGTTCTTAGCTATATCATCATCATAACTTTATTGTCAATCACAAAGATCTTATAAAGTGCATCTCGGACCAAACATACATACATTACAAACACAAAAAAGTATTTAGAGTACAAAATTTGTCTTCCTAAAAACATAGAAACCAAAGGGTCAATGGACAAAAAAGTACATCATTCTATTTAAAAGCATAAAATCCTGTATCTACATAAAACCATATAAAAACAATACATATCATTTATAATAAAAACATAAATTAATGAATAAAATAGACTAGGTATATTACGCAGGGCACTTTGAACATCTAATCCACACGGCCATCCAAAATTTAGTTAAGCCAAATACTGCAACTTTTCGAGTATCTGAACTAAGGGGGTCATTACGATGCCATTGATGTGGATACTGGGACCGCCTGCCTGGATTGCGGCAGTCCTGCACACAAGATTACGATGCGACCGCCACCGTGGCGGTCGCTTCGTGTATCTCTGACATTGCGGCCGGTGCTGCTGGCTGCAGCACCGGCCGCAATGTCAGAAATACAGCGTTTGCATTTCCCTGCACAACATGGCAGGCACCACGCAGTGACTGCCATCTTGTGCAGGGAAATGACCCCCCCCCCAGTGCAAACCCACCTCCCCCAACACAAGGGGGCCTGCTACAGGCCCCCAAATGCATTCCCCGCCAGCCTGTGAATGGCGGTTTCACCGCCATTCACCGGCTGGTGGGGAGGCAGCATTGTATTATGGCGAACGGAGCCTGCTAGTCACCACCACCATTTTGTTGATGCGGGGTGGGTCCGCCAGGCAATCGTAATGATTGCCTGTGGCAGACCCGTGGCAGACGGACTTTGCGTCCGCCAGCACACCGCCCGCCATTGTAATTTGGCGGGTGGAGGAGTGCTTTATGATGGCGGTGAAACCGCCACCGGTAGGCTGCCGGTGGTGGTTTCACCGCCATCGTAATGACCCCCAAAGTGTCTGAGCACTTTAAGTAAGGGCCAGGACCAGTGAGCCCACACAAGGGAGTAATCCACTTAGACCTCTGATTCTCGTAGTGAGGGAAAACAAATAGCAGGTGGACTAGTGATTTAGGACTACCTTTACATGCAGGACATTTGGTTTCGGAGAGAACATGGCTGCACCATTTGCTACAGAACACTTTGGTAGGGAGAGTCTTATTCCCACACTGAAGAAACAAAATCTGTGCCAATGGCGGAACAATCTCATCAATGTTATCTTCAAAAAGTGGCTAGGATTTAAAATCTAAGAACTGTCAAGTAAGTGAACCCATAGGATTAGACAAATTCTCCACCATAATAAAATCCCAATAGATGTCATTAACCATACTTTTCGTGATTGAGGACATCTCTTCCAGGTCAGTCCAATAATCCTCCATCCCCAATTTTCTCACTAGTTCACTAAGGGAACAGAACCAGGAGATTTTATTAACTCTGGGCAATACCATAAGATCCCTAAGTCCCACTCGATAGAGGACAAGCTCCTCGCTCGGTCATCCATAAACGATACCAATACATTAACTGCTTGTAATCCATCCTGTGAGTAATTTTTCTATGGGCTAGATCAAGAAAGATAGGAGTCAGAGGAGAGCTATTCAGGAGGTTGAAAAGAGATCTTATGAAACGATGTTCAGTCACAGAGAGACATTCGGTGTTCCCACTTCTCCGCAGTTCTTCTTCATAGATAGCTGAACCTGAGGCTTTGGTGTTATAGATTTCTAGTGCTGGGGCCACTTATCTTGATACGGTTATTCTATGGGTCTTAGTTATATGGGCAGTTTGCTGAATTTGAGAAAGATGTGCTTTCTCTATATGAGGGGATCAGCACAAATTCGGGGTCAAATGAATCCCCCAAAATTCAAAGGTAGAGACTAATTCATTGCTGCTATCAAATTGAGAAGAACCTATGCACTTATATTTTTGAAGATGTAAATGTTTTATTCTGTGCTTTTATGGTCAAACCATGACTGAATAAAGATGATTTGGATTCGATTTGGATGTGTGTTTTTTGGCTGGTGTTTGATATTCTGGTTAGTATGTGTGTTTGCTTTTTGGTTTTGATGAGTGTGTTGTGGGGTTGGTGTGGATGGTGCTTGTGTCTGTATGTTTGGCAGTTGCATGTGGGTCTGCTGATTGTTGTGTAAAGTTGGATGTGTGTTTTATGGCTGGTGTTTGATATTCTGGTGAGTGTGTGCATTTGCTTTTGGTTGGTGTTGTTTTATATGTAGGAGTATTTTTGTGTGAGTGTGTTGGTTTTGATGAGTGTGTTGTAGTGGTTGGTTTGGTTGTGCTGCTTGTGGGCGTGGTGGTGCTTATGGGTATGGTAGTGGTTGTGGTGGTTGTGGTTGTGGTGGTAGGTATGGGTGTGGTGGTGGTTGTGGTGTGTGTGCATTGGTGGTTGTGGGTATGGGGGTGGTTGTGGTGGTTGTAGCTGTGGTGGTGGTTGTGCTGCTTGTGAGTGTTGTGCTTGTGATGATTGTGGGTATAGTTTTAATAGTGTGGGTATGTTGTTTGTGTGTTTCTTTGGGCATTTGTGTTTTTGTGTGTGTGTGATTGTGCTGCTTATGTTTATTGGATTGGGTGTCTACAAAGAAGTGAGTGTGCTTGGTATTGGGGTTGGAGCTTGGATTTGGGTTGAGGAAAGGACTTGAGTTGGGGCAGAAGATTGGGCTGACTGGGAGGCTAGGGTGAGTGAGGAGGCTGCTATTTTAGCAAGCAATCTCTGCATGCCAGACATTGAACTGTGAATGTCATTCAGAAATGCAACCATTTGTTGCATTTGGTAGCTGGGTGATGGGGCAGGGGGTGAGTGGCCATGGCAAAGGGGACCCCATCTCTTTTAGGGGTTCAGGGTTGCCACCCAACTAGTAGCCCTTTATAACATCTCAGGCCTGCCATTGCAGCCGGCCAGCAGTTTTAACCTGCCAATTCAACTTGGCAAATTAACCCCTTTGCCAAGCCTAAAACCCCATTTTAATACATACAAGTCACCCCTAAGATAGGCTCTAAACAGCCCATAGGGCAGGGTGCGATGTAATTAAAAAGTTGGACATGTACTTTTAAGTTTTACATGTCTAGGTAGTGAAAAAATCACACATTTATTTTTCACTACCATGAGGCCTACCTCTCCCATAGGATACCATTGGGTTACCTTATTACATTTAATAAGTGCGAACGTTTGACTGGGAGCAGGTAGGAATGTCTTGCTTGTTCTCTAAGGAATTGTAATTTAAAACAATCTAAGTCAAATTTCAAGTTACAACTCTAAAATGCCACTTTTAGAAAGTTGGCATATTTGTGCCCTAACCTTTGGTACCTGAAGCTTGTTCCTGGGTCACATGACTAGGTGTGAGTGGCAGTTGGACTTTGTATATTTCTCCCAGACTTCCACACATTCGATAGACTAGCTGTGTCTAAATGGGCCAACTCAGACAGGATGGGGAGTGCAAAGTCGTGAGCAGCCCCACTAGCACTTAAATAGGCTTTGCCTCACACACACACACACACAAAGCGCTTCACGCAAGCCTTTTGTGCCTATAGCCAGACTGGAGCCAGGACAGGGAATTAGGAAATTTCAGACACTTCTGTGTGGGGAAGCCTCCAGAGGTTTCTCCCACTTCAAAGTGGGCACCAGGTATAAAATGAGGACCCTCAGACCCATACTTCAGTTCACTTTCCGTACCTGCGTAAGGACTCTTAGAAGACTACTTGCTGATGTGGCTTGCTGTGTGTTTCAGAAGTCAGCTTTGCTGCACCAGGAAGGACTGCTCTGCTGCCTGAATTGTGCTTTGTACCCCAAGAAGACTTCACTGCAGCTTGAGCTCTGCACTTCATCTTGAACCCAGGACTTCAAGAGTGACTCCAATGGCTAGTGGGCTGGCCGCCTGAACAGAGAGGAGACCTGGACCTACCTGCTTGTTGATCCACCCAAGGTGGATCCATCTACGTTCTCCTCTGAAGCAACAAATCCTGGTAAGCGGTTCCTCGCAGAAAGGGTATCCAGCCTCGTGGAGTCCACATCAGCTACAGCCTGCAGCTTCATCCCATTGGAGATTTTTGACTTCCAAAAATTAGACTAAGTCCCAATGTAGGAATCTTCACCATGATTTCGTCCAGCAGCGCCCTGACGATGATGTCCCTTCATCGAACACCGCCTGCTGTCTTGCCCCATTGAACTTTACCTTCTAAGACATTATTCCTTGAAATGTCTTCTAAGTCCAAAGGTAAGTGTTGACTTTGTGTATCCGAACCGCACTCCATCGCAGTTGGTCATAACTTTCTACTTTGCCCTGGTCTTGTGCAACTATATGCCCACCATTGGTGCTTTGATCTTTTAGGAGCTTATTTTTACATTAACCCCTTCACTGCTAGGCCTTTCCCCCCCTGTGCTAAGCTTTTTTTTGGGCTATTTGGGGTAGTTCGCTCTTAGGCCCCTGTAACTTTTTGACCACATAAGGTATCCACGCCAAATTTGCGTCCTTTTCTTCCAACATCATGGGGATTCTAAAGGTACCCAGGGTTTGTGGATTCCCCTGGAGGGGACCCAGAAATTAGCCAAAATACAGCTAAATGTTTTTTGGGGGGGAAAAATGGGAAAAAAGGGCTACAGATGAAAGCATCTGTTTTTTTCCCTGCAAATGGTATCAATAAAGGGGTTGTGGTGCTGAAATAACCATCTTCCCAGATTTCAGGGACAAGCAGACTTTTGTCAGAAAACCAACATTTTTTACACAGTTTTGGCATTTTTCTGGGACATAGCCTATTTTTGCTATTTTTTGTGCTTTCAACCTCCTTCTAGTTAATGGTAGAAATGGGTATGAAAGCAATAATGGATCCTGGAAAGCTATACATTTTTAAAAAGTAGACAAAATTCTGAATTCAGCAAGGGGTCATCTGTGTAGATCCTTCAAGGTTTCTTTATAGAAACTAAGGGGTATATTCACAAGAACGTGCGATAACCACCGCAAGAGTAGCGTAACGCAACTTTCCATATCGCAGCCTATCTCGGGAAAATAACCCTGTGTCAACGTGGAATTCACAACAAGGCGGTAGCAAGCGATAGTCTGCCAAAACAGCGGACAATATCTGCGAAACAACCACCAAGAGGGAGATAAAAACACAAACCACAACACCAAAAAACACGCGATGGGCCAAAGCGCGATGAGGAAACCAGCGACAAGCAGCACCAGGCCTGCAACACACACCTGGCAGGTGTCAAAAATCAGCATAAAAGTAGAAAAAACACCCACACACAAACTGACCAACACCCAAGCACCATGGAGTCAGCCGGAGCAGGCACAGAGGACGAGCGCAACCCCACAAGCACCCCGGACGACCAGCCTGGGACCTAGGGGACAGGGAAGAGCAAGGACAAGAAGACGAGGAAGACCAAGTTCAGTCCGCAGGCGAACAGGATCATAGTCACGGAGGTGATGTAACACCTTCAACAACTCTTCGTCACCTCCAACGTGTCACTGGGCACCAAAAATGGAATATGGCGGGACATCGTCGACAAGGTGAATGCCGTCGGAGAGCACAAGCGGACAATGGATGAGGTCAAGAGGCGATGGAATGACATCAAGCAGAAGACCAAGGAGAAACTCAGCGCCAACCAGAAGGCAGCAATGCAGACCGGAGGTGGAGGCCCAGCGCCACAGCTGGAGCTGGATGACATGGAGGAGCTGGTGTCAACAGTCATCAGTATGGATACTGTGGCCGGAGTCGGGGGACCGGACACTGCTCGACAGGACACAACACAACCGCAACAGGGTGAGTGACCACCAGGTACTGGGGGGACAGGGGGAGATGGCCACAATGGAACACATGCACAAGCAAGCAGGGCACAGTGCACACCCACAATGACCCTGGGTCCTCGCCCAGACACACAGACTGTCACAATGTACAATGCCATGCTGTCTGAATGTCAACCTGTACCATGCGGCTACATACATGTGCACAAATTTTAATACACCATCTCCCCTTCACATCGCAGGGGCATTGTCAACACCTCCTGCAGAGCAGTCCCAGCCACTCTTCACTGATGACGAGGAGGACAACATCAGCATCGACACCCAAACCATCCAAGACATCATTGACCTCATCCGCCAGCCACCTCCAGGATCAGGGCAGCCCAGCTACATCGATGAGACCCCACCCACCACCCAAACCACCCAGCAGGAGGCACCCACAGCCCCGGCACTCTCCCAAGACCCCCAGGAACAACAAATGGCCTTCCAACGCCGTGTGCTGGAGGGCCAGAGGGAGACGGCGAGCAGGTTCGGGTGGGGTTCGACCTCATGGCTACCAAACTGGACGCCATCCTTGGGTGTCTATGTCCGCCCCATGGTCTCCAACGAGCCCTGACTGACATCACTGGAGTCATGATGCGGAGGGAGGAATACCTGTCCGCTCAGAGTGGCCCCAGCGATGCCAGCCATGAGCTGGCACACATGCGGAGGCTCATGGAGGACATGGTGCGGATGGAGGCGTAAAGGATGGCAGCCACTGCTGCACATCAGCGAAATGTAGCTGGGATCTACCAGGCCCTGCATGTATTCATCATGGCATTGCTGCCACAAGGCATGGCGATGATGAATGCTGCTGCCCCCACACCATCCACATCTCCGCCCCCTGGTGTGTCGGTGCCTCCCAGTGCGGCAGGCGTATCCACTCCGGCACCTGATGTGTCACTGCCACACAGTGCGGCCGACAATCCTCCTCCGGCCCCAGATGTGTCAGTGGCACACAGTGCCGCAGCCGGTACTGCAACACCCACAGGTGGGGCAGAGCACACATCCGGGGACGAGGACGTGGATGGGATTGAGATCAGGAGGAGGTACTAGCATTCATTTCCGCCACCTTGCCTGTTTCTGCTTGGTGCCGCACATGGCCTCAAGACCTACCACTGACCCCTGATACACTCCGATGCACTCACCTTGGACAGCGACATGGACTGCCACATCCTGTTTGACGACCATTGACACGGCGGACCGACTGCGGACTGTACCCTTCCCCTTCCACAGTACAGGTCATCACCGGATGTACACTGGCTGGCCCTCCACGGGCCCATATTGTGTAGTGTGCTCGGCATTCCCTGTACCGCTCCAGCTGCATGACTGCACTGGATGTGCAAATAAACATCCAGTGACCCACTGCTGTGTAATGTCTTACGTCATTCATGTATGGATGTGTGGATGAATGTGGGGACAGTGCCTTCCCTTGCGTCAATGATGTTCATCCTGTGGGATGCCAGTCAGAGGGTGCGACATTGCATTTTGTGTACCAGGTCCCGTGAACACTACAACAGGGACACACGCATCAGTCACTTCCTTGTCCAGACATGGATTGGACCACGCCCAGATCCCATGAGTCATTGTTGCAAGCCCTGCGCTGGTCCGGCGTATGGCAGGCCAGACCACTCCACTTACGCCCCGAGGGGGGGCCCTCATTGCTACCCGTCGCAGCCGTACTCGCTGGTGGTGTGCAGGTCACTGGTCTAGTTGTCAGCATGTCACAGCCACTCCCTCAGGGCAGGTTTTCACACACACCACACCCATCCGGCACAGACGTCACAGGCCATGTGACTCCACCAACATAAGGGGCCGACGACGTCACATTCCCCTCTTCCGGTGGTTACTGGATGATGGACGCTCCACGGTTCACACTCATATACGGCCCATGAGTTGTTGCGCACAGGGTTAGTGGCATCCGGGGCCTTGAGTAAGGCACGGGCCTACCACCACGTGGCGCAGACTGGGGTTGCACAGGGTTAGTGGCACCCCGGGCCTTGCGGACAGCACAGGCACCCCGCCACGGGACGGTGACTTTGGGTGCACTGTGTCAGTGGCACCTTGAGCTGCTGAGCGGGTGTGCAGCCTGCGATGATGCCCCATCCCGGCAGTCCGGACAGCTCATGTTTTGTGTGCCCTGCTGCACCGCAGTGTAGGCCAGAGCCAGCGGGCAGTGCGGGCCTACCGCCACGTGGCATCGCTTCCGGGATCCCAGAGTTGATGGCACCCATTGGGCTGAGCGGGTGTGCAGCCTGCGATGGTGCCGGGTGCACTGGTATGTCCTCTGCCATGGAGTAATCAAGACCCAGCACCAAACGTGAGACCTGGTGGCCTGCGGAGCGGGGCTGCATGATGTGGAGGGTGCCATGTCTGCGGGCCCCAGGCTTGTGGCTTACAGCGGCATGTGGTGGGACCTCCTGTCTACGCGCGGGTGGCGGAAGGTGAGCATTGAGGCCTGGGTGTGCATAGGCGGCCATGCTCTGATGGGCGGCGGGAGGGGTTGGGGTGCCTCTGCCTGGGTGTGCATGGGCGGGCAGGCGATGTTGTCTTGTGCAAGTGTGTGTACTGTGCCAGTCATGTATCTGGGCTCTGTTTCAGCTGACGGCTCTGACTCAGATGTGTGACCTGGTGTCCTGCTATACATACCAGCACGTGGTTGGAGACACACCGGTGGCAGCAGGTGAGCAGTGTGGCCTGGGTGCGCAGGGGTGGCACTCTCTCTCTCTCTCCCTCTCTTCCTCTCTCTCTCCTCTTCTCTCTCTCTCTCTCTCTCTCTCTCTCTCCCTCTCTTCCTCTCTCTCTCCTCTTCTCTCTCTCTCCTCTTCTCTCTCTCTCTCTCTCTCCCTCTCTTCCTCTCTCTCTCTCCCTCTCTTCCTCTCTCTCTCTCTCCCTCTCTTCCTCTCTCTCTCTCTCCCTCTCTTCCTCTCTCTCCTCTTCTCTCTCTCTCTTTCTCTCTCCCTCTCTTCCTCTCTCTCTCCCTCCCTCTCTTCCTCTCTCTCTCCTTCGCTCTCTCTCTGTCCTCTGATGTGCGCAGGACACACCTTCTCATCATGTTTTTTGTCTTACAGGCTGTGACCTACGTATTGTCCCGAGGGGAGCAGCCATTTGTCTTCATTTCATTTCGGTGTTAATTTTAATAAAGTTTCATTTGTTGCTTCGAAAGTGAATGTGTGCTGCTCATTTCTGTGACGACACATGCATGTCACCAGTTGTGATTGTGCGACATCAAGCGGAGTATTTTGTACATGTTTAGGTGTGGCTGATGTGGCATGTCTTTGGTCGGGGGGGTGCCAGGAAGGGGTGGTCCTGGGGGTGGTGGCGGTGGGTGTTGTGGCCCTCTTGGGTGTCCGGGCCGCATGATGGGTGGCTCCATGGCATCTGTTGCCCTTCCGATGTGGCCCTGGGCTGTGCTCCCTTTTGGTTTGCAGGCTGCCGTCCGACTTTACACCAGGTCAGAGCAGGTGTAGATTTCCTGGTGCTAACGCGCCTTATCGCCTGTTAGGTGTTTTTATCGCCGATGTGGCTGGTCGTTGTGAATGTTGAGGTGTGCTGTTGTCTCGGCTTTTGGCACGGGAACGCCTAATCTGCATCTCATTAGCAATATTTGCGGGGTCCTCTGTGGCGATGTTTTTTTGGATGCTATCGCGGGTAAACTGGTGCTGTGGGCTGTTAACACCAGCTTGTGAATGGGGAGGTAAATTTATCACGACTTTGGCTGCGATAAAGTGCCCTTAATTCGGCGATAGCTCCTTGTGAATATGCCCCCAACAGTTGAATATAGGAAAAATTGAAAATTAGTTGACAAAAACAGCCATTTGTGTCAACGTTTTCACCTGTAACTTCTTATAATTATGGCAGCTGTTTGAAAGCAATATACCGTTACATCCGCTGGACCTTTCTGGTTGTGGGGATATATAGGACTTGTAGGTTCACCAAGAATCCGACGAACCCAGAGCCAATAACTGAGCAGCGTCTTGCAATGGTTTTTTATTATGTACCGGGTATATAGCAATTCATTTGGGAAAATATATACATGGAAAAATCGGTATAAAAGACACCTATGTATTTCTGAAATTGGAACAAAATATAGAGTTTAGAAACAGTAGATATTTGCACATTTCCGAAATTGTGAGTACCCATACTAGCATGAGAATTATAGGTCATTTTTCAAAATGACTTCTTTTTTACACATTGTCTTTCAATTGGAAGGCAGAAATGCATCAAAAGTCAATAGGTAATAACAGTTGCTCTACAATTCTGTGTTACCCTAAGTCTCCCGATAAAAATGGTACCTCACTTGTGTGGGTAGGCCTAGTGCCCGCGGCAGGAAACGGCTCAAAACGAAATGTGGACACACTTTATTCTTACAGTGAAAACTGACACTATTTTGCAAAGTGCCTAGCTGTAGATTTTAAACCCTAGCTCTGCCGGCACCTAGGGAAACCTAGCAAACCTATACATTTTTGAAAACTAGACACCTAGGGGAATCTAGGATGGGGTGACTTGTCTGGCTCTCACCAGGTTCTGTTACCCAGAATCCCTTGCAAACCTCAAAATTTGTCAAAGAAAAAACATTTTCCTCACATTTCTGTAGTGGAAAGTTCTGGAATCTGCGTGGATCCACAAAATTCCACCCACCCCGCATTCCCCAAAGTATTTAGAGAACAATGGTACCTCACTTGTGTGGGTAGGCCTAGTGCCCGCTACAGGAAACGGCCCAAAACGCAACGTGGACACACCACATTTTCACAGTGAAAACGGACCCTTTTTTTGCAAAGTGCCTAGCTGTAGATTTTGAACCCTAGCTCTGCCGGCACCTAGGGAAACCTAGCAAACCTATACATTTTTGAAAACTAGACACGAAGGGGAATCCAGGATGGGGTGACTTGTCTGGCTCTCACCAGGTTCTGTTACCCAGAATCCCTTGCAAACCTCAAAATTTGTCAAAAAAACACATTTTCCACACATTTCTGTGGTGGAAAGTTCTGGAATCTGTGTGGATCCACAAAATTCCACCCACCCCGCATTCCCCAAAGTCTTCTGAGAACAATGGTACCTCACTTGTGTGGGTGGGTCAAGTACTTGCGACAGGCAAGGGCTCAAAACCTGTTGAGGTGACATCAAAATTACCTATCACAAAACAACCTGGTTTTGCAAGGGTGGTCACCTTGGTCTTTGGCCCCGGGCTCGGCGGCCATCTTGAGAAACCTACCAAACCCACACATTTCTGAAAACTAGACACCCGGGGGAGTCCAGGAAGGTATGGCTTGCGTGGATCCCCCAACGTTTTCCTACCTATGATCCCCTGCAAACCTCAAATTTAGCTGAAAAAATCACTTTTTTCTCAAATGTCTGTGTGGGAAAGTTTTGGAATCTACATGGATCCACAAATTTCCTACCACCCAGCGTTCCCCTAGGTCTCCCGATAAAAATGATACCTCACTCGCGTGGGTCAAGTACCCACGACAGGCAAGGGACCAAAACGTATTGAGGAGACATCAAAATTACCTATCACAAAACAACCTGGCTTTGCAAGGAGGGTCACCTGGGTTTTTGGCCTCGGTCTCGGCGGCCATCTTGGGAAACTACCAAACCCACACATTTCTGAATACTAGACTCCTGGGGGAGTCCAGTGAGGTATGACTTGCATGGATCCCCCAACATTTTCCTACCTAGAATGCCCTGCAAATCTCAAATTTAGCTGAAAAAAACACATTTTCCACATATTTTTGGGTGGAATCACCGTGCCGGCACAAATGTCCTACCCCACAGCGTTCCCCTAGTCTCCCGAATAAAATGATACCTCACTTGTGTGGGTGGGGCAAGGACCTGTGACTGGGAGGAGCCCAAAACATAGGGAAGAAGGGTATAGCACAGAGAATTCTAAGAGCTAAATTTTTTTAAAAATACGTTTTTAGCCAATTCTGCATTGGACACCCACACAAGTGAGGTATAATTTTACTCGGGACACTAAGGAGAACGCTGTGGAGTAGGACATTTGTGCCGCCACGGTGATTCCACACAAAAATATGTGGAAAATGTGGGGTTTTTCAGCTAAATTTTAGGTTTGCAGGGGATTCTGGGTAGGGTAACGTTGGGGGATCCACGCAAGCCATACCTCATTAGACTCTCCAGGGTATCTAGTTTTCAGAAATGTGTGGGTTTGGTAGGTTTCCCTAGATGGCAGCGAGCCCGGGGCCAAAACCCCAGGTGTCCCCCCAAAACCAGGTAGTTTTGTTATAGATAAGTCTCCACAGTACGATTTGGGCCATTTCCTGTTGCAGCCACTATGCCTACCCACATAAGTGAGGTACCATTTTTATCGGGAGACCTGGGGGAACACTGGGTGGTAGAAAATTTGTGTCAGCCCGGTAATCCTACAACTTTACCACACAGAAATGTGAGAAAAAATTGATTTTTTCAACAAAATTTGAGGTTTGCAGGGGATTCTGGGTAGGGAAATGTTGGGGGACCCACGCAAGCCATACCTTGCTAGACTCCCTCGGGTGTCTAGTTTTCAGAAATGTGTGGCTTTGGTCGGTTTCCCTAGATGGCCGCCGAGCCCGGGGCCAAAAACTCATGGGACCCCCCTTGCAAAACCAGGTTGTTTTGTGATAGGTAATTTTGATGTCGTCTCTATAGGTTTTGGGCCATTGCCTGTTGCGGGTACTTGACCCACCCACACAAGTGAGGTGCCATTTTTCTCGGAAGACTTTGGGGAATGCGGGGTGGGTGGAATTTTGTGGATCCACACATATTCCAGAACTTTCCACCACAGAAATGTGAGGAAAATGTGTTTTTTTTTTACAAATTTTGAAGTTTGGAAGGGATTAGGGTTACAGAACCTGGTGAGAGCCAGACAAGTCACCCCATCCTGGATTCCCCTGGGAGTCTAGTTTTCAAAAATGTATAGGTTTGCTAGGTTTCCCTAGGTGCCGGCAGAGCTAGGGTTCAAAATCTACAGCTAGGCACTTTGCAAAAAAAGGGTCCGTTTTCACTGTGAAAATGTGGTGTGTCCACGTTGCGTTTTGGGCTGTTTCCTGTCGCGGGCACTAGGCCTATCTACACAAGTGAGGTAAAATTTTTCTCGGAAGACTTTGGGGAATGTGGGGTCAGTGGTATTTTGTGGATCTACGCAGATTCCAGACCTTTCCACCACAGAAATGTGAGGAAAATGTGTTTTTTTGACAAATTTTGAGGATTTGCAAGGGATTCTGGGTAACAGAACCTGGTGAGAGCCAGACAAGTCACCTCATACTGGATTCCCCTGGGTGTCTAGTTTTCAAAAATGTATAGGTTTGCTAGGTTTCCCTAGGTGCTGGCAGAGCTAGGGTTCAAAATCTACAGCTAGGCACTTTGCAAAAAAAGGGTCAGTTTTCACTGTGAAAATGTGGTGTCCACATTGCGTTTTGGGCTGTTTCCTGATGCGGGCACGAGGCCTACCCACACAAGTGAGGTACCATTTTTCTATGAAGACTTTGGGCAATGCGGGATGGGTGGAATTTTGTGGATCCACGCAGATTCCAGAACTTTCCACCACAAAAATGTGAGGAAAATGTGTTTTTTTTTACAAAGTGTAAGGTTTGCAAGGGATTCTGGGTAACAGAACCTGGTGAGTGCCAGACAATTCACCCCATCCTGTATTCCCCTGGGTGTCTAGTTTTCAAAAATGTATAGGTTTGCTGGCTTTCCCTAGGTGCCGGCAGAGCTAGGGTTCAAAATCTACAGCTAGTCACTTTGCAAAAAAAGGGTCCGTTTTCACTGAGAAAATTTGGTGTGTCCATGTTGCGTTTTGGGCCGTTTCCTGTCACGGGCACAAGGCCTACCCACACAAGTGAGGTACCATTTTTCTTGGAAGACTTTGGGGAATGCGTGATGGGTTGAATTTTGTGGATCCACGCAGATCCCAAAACTTTACATCACAGAAATATGAGGAAAATGTGTTTTTTTTAACGAAGTTTGAGGTTTGCAAGGGATTGTGGGTAACAGAACCTGCTGAGAGGCACACAAGTCAGCCCATCCTGGATTCCTCATGGTGTCTAGTTTTCAAAATTGTACAGGTTTGTTAGATTTCCCTATGTGCCGGCTATGCTAGGGCCCAATATCCACAGGTAGGCACATTGCTAAAAAAAAGTCTGTGCCTAGTGGGCTTTCTGCCGCCCTGGGGGGGGGAATCAGGGGGAGGGGGGTTTGCCCCGATATGGCCCCAAGGGGGGCAGAAAGACTTTGGCTATTTTTTGGGGGGGTGGGGGCATTCGTATGCCCATTCTTGGCAGCCCCCACCCCCTCGCATAAAAAAAGCCAGCATAATCACTGGTGCCTAGTGGGCTTTCTGCCCCCCCGGGGAGCAAATCAGGGGCCACTGCCCCCATCTTCCCCCCCCCGGGGGGGGCAGAAAGACTGGAATTTCCCTGGGGGGGGGGTATTGTCATGCCCATTTTGGGCAGCCCCCACCCCTACATGTATACAAAACAAATCTCTGGTTTCTAGTGGGATTTCTGCCCCCTGGGGGGGCATATTGGGGGCTACTGCCCCCATGTATCCCCCATGGGGGGCAGAAAGACTGTAATTTTTATTGGGGGTGGTGGGGGCATTGGCATGCCCATTTTGGGCAGCCCCCACCCTAATTCCAAGTGCCCAAAATAAATCCCTGGCATCTAGTGGGCTTTTTGCCCCCCAGGGGGGCAGAAAGGCTGTAATTTTGGCGGGGGTGGGGGCATTGGCATGCCCGTTTTGGGCAGCCCCCACCCTAAGTAAAATTGCCCCAAAAAAATCCCTGGCGTCTAGTGGGCTTTCTGCCCCCCGGGGGGGCAGAATGGGGGCTATTGCCCCATCTGCCCCCCAGGTGGGCAGAAAGACTGTAATTTTTTGGGGGGGTGGGGGCATTGGCATGCCCGTTTTGGGCAGCCCCCACCCTAATTTCAATTGCCCAAAGTAAATCCCTGGCGTCTAGATGGCTTTTTGCCCCCTCGCGGGGCAGATTGGGGACTACTGCCCCCATCTGCCCCCCAGGGGGGGCAGAAAGGCTGTAATTTTGGTGGGGGCATTGGCATGCCCGTTTTGGGCAGCCCCCACCCTCATTTCAATTACAAAAAATAAATCCCTGGTGTCTAGAGGGCTTTTTGCCCCCCAGGGGGGGCAGAAAGGCTGTAATTTTGGTGAGGGGGGGATGGGGGCATTGGCATGCCCATTTTGGGCAGCCCCCACCCTATGTAAAATTATGGGGAAAAAATCCCTGGCGCTAGTGGGCTTTCTGCCCCCCCGGGGTTCAGATTGGGGGCTACTGCCCCCATATGCCCCCCAGGGGGGGCAGAAAGACTAAACTTTGCCAAATAATATGGGGGGAGCAAAGGCCCTTGCCCAAAGGGCTGCTCCCCCCTCCCTGGTGCCTAGTGGGTGGATCCCTGCTTGGGGATCACCCTCCTGGGGTGCTCCCCAAGCAGGGATCCACTGGGGCAGGGTACCATTGGAAAGGGGAGAATTACTCCCCTTAGAAATAGTTTAAATTACTATTCCAACTCCAGTCGGACTGGAGTTGGAATAGTAATTTAAACTATTTAAAAGTCCAGCGCTTGCATTAAAGCAAGTTGTTGTAATGACTTGAGTTGTAATGGAATTCATAGTAACGACACAGTCGTGGTATTGACTGCGTTGTTAAGCCACGGGTGGTTTTGGCATGCGTGGTAACAGATGCTATTCCTGGTAATTCATGGCGTTAGAATGGCGCTGTTTTTGGCGCTGCCTCCGCCTTGTAAATCTAGGGCAGCGTCAAAAATCAATGGGTGTTGAGGTGGAACGCCCATAGCAACACCCATTGCACATCCCTTTGTCACAGAGGTCTGCGGTGGAAAGGGGCATATTTACAAGGTGGTGTTAAGCCATGTGAAGTGGCTTAGCGCCACCTTGAAGATATGGGGAAAAGTACTATGCCACTGGAGCGTCAAGAATAGTGACGCTCCGGTGGCGATAAGGGCTTGTAAGTATGCCCCTCCGTAGTTAGGTGTGACTCTAATGGTGACTGATGCCATAAATGGGGACAGAGGGTTTTAGGAGCAGTCTTTCCAATGTTCTTCCTAAATTTTGGAATCCTAGAGTTCCTTAAGATCTTGAATTTCAGGTGAATGAGTGTAATCACAGCTTTCAACAACCTTCCACCTTGGGACTCTGTGGAGTCAAGCCATCCCCCCCCCCCCCCTCCCGCCCAAGGTGCTGTAATGTAAACTAAAAAATTGAATTGGATGTAAGGTGAGCTTACCAAATATTCTTGCTGTAATACAAGTAAAAAACATCAACTGTGAGGCATGAGATGATTAATCCCAGAGGTGTCGAAAGCAGAAAACTGATGCTATTGAAGAAGTACGTCCTTGTCAACTTAACTTAACCAACAGCCACGAAAATACGTTTAGACATTTGCGCTTAACATCAAAAGATTCTCACGGAAACCAGAGATATTGTTCCTCTAATAATACATTATGTATATATCCTTAGATATGAAATTAGATTGAATGTTCTAGGATAAATCAGCAAAGCAAAAAAAAAAAAAACGTTTCTGCAGTCTTGATCTTTGCATTATGTGAACCATGTTAATTAAGTGTTTTTACCAAATCAGAGAAATGTTTCTTTACAAAGTATGTGACCTTGCTGCTGTGATCCATGGTTTTAACTTTGTGCTTTTATTTAGGATGTTGTAAATGCAGGGTACTCCTTCATTAAACAAGGTGACTAAACTCAAGCATTTATTTCCTCAGTAATTGAAAGGTCTAAACTTAAATGCACTACACTTAATGACAAGCATCTCCGCGAGCTTGAATGGGTTGGGGGCAAGGCTACCTCATGGAGATTTCTATGTTGATTGATTGCATACATTTCTAAACAAAGCATGCAGCTGCTAATGCAAACTCAACGAGAGATGCAGTAAACACAGGAGCAATAGGACCCGGCACTTTTGAAGACAACACACAGTAATTTAATTAAAGTTGTGAAGCCACAAATATGGACCGAAACACTGGCTCCTCAAACTAAACTTGGCAAGCAATCATTCTAAGCCACAGTAATACGAGAGCGCAACCAATACGCAAACAACAGAAAGTGCCATTGGAAGCAATGAATACTGCCCCACACAAAACCACCATTACGTAATGCAGCATAAATATAGCATCACATGACATCACATTAGAGGTACGAAATGAAAAGCATTCGTATAACCCACTTTGTACCAAGAGGAGGAGTCACATTATCACAAGCACTGGCAGGCATACATCTCCTGCCTCTGTAGAAGGAGCAAGCGGTGACGAAAGATCACTTCTCAGCTGCACTTCTCTCAGCTGTAATGCCTAGCTCGACCGTGCTGTACATTGGCCTCTTTAAATTCAGCACCACACAGTTGAGAGGTGAAGGACCACTGATGATAGGTTAATCAAACATATATCTGGTGAGGCTGCGCTAAGCATTTGAGACCCTGCGTGTGTGCGGGGCGGCAACACCGGCATTGAAGATTTCCACATGCCTCCACATATGGAGACTGTACTGTCTATTTGGCAACTACCCTGCACAGCGAGCGGCTGCACCTCGCGTGGGAGGCATGTATGGAGGTTGCACATGACAACTGAAGCTCTTTTTGTATGGTTGAAATTGCACTCGCCATTTGAGACCTATATTGTACTGTTTTGTGTTTCAGCATTTATATAGCTCTTATTACCCCTATATGGACTGCTGTGATGAAGCACTTGTATCGTGCTTGATAGGCTGCCCTGTTTTTTTTTTTTTTGCCCTACCTGCATCTCTGGAGGCTGCCCTATCTTTGGAGGGTAAATTTGTGCATGGAGAGACTGCAGTGTGTCTTTGAGGAGGCATGTAGCCTTTTAGTACATAACCCTATATTGAGAGGCATCCATAAGCATTTTATGCTATCTCTAAATTAGTAGTCCTTTCTGGGCATTTAAGGGTATACATATTCACGGGTAGTTGCACTTGACTTTTTAGCATATAAATACCCATGGATAGCCTGCACTGGGCATTTAGGGGCAGATCTATAAGAAAGTGCCGCAGCGTGGCACCGCAAGCCCTTTGGCTGCGCCACGCTGCAGCACTTTCAGAGCACAGGAATGCAACATATTTACAAAAATATGTTGCATTCCTGTGCTCTCCCCTGCGCTGGCGCACAAACAGCTGCCTGCGCCATGGGGAGATTGTTTTTGTAAACAATCACTACAGGCATTTTCCTCTTTCAATGCATGCTGTAGAATGCAGCACGCATTGAAAGAGGAAAAAAACGAGGAGAAATGAACACATCTCCCCTCATTGCGCCTTGGGTGGTGTAGCATACTGACGCATTTCCAGGTTTACGAATCCTCGTAAATCTGGAAATGTGTCTCATTCCATGGGTGTTGCATGGGAACACCCACAGCAACACCCATGGAACGCCCCTTTCACGCAAAATGCTGCATTTAAAGGGGCCGTATTTACAAGGACAGGAAAAGGCACGCAGGGTGGCTTTTCCTGTCCTTGTAAATATGGAGCAGGGGAATGCGCTGCCAGTGCATCACAAAAAGTGACGTACTGGCAGCACAAGGGGCTTGTAAATCTGCCCCTTAATGTTTAACCTGTTTATAGAGAGGCTGCCACTGGGCAATTAATGTTTAACCTGTTTATAGGGAGGCTGCACTGGGTACTAAAATCAAATTGTGTGCTAGGAAAGCTGGCCTCGCATTTTTGATGTGAAACTGTGCATTGGAGGAATGCACTGTTTATTTGACGCATTACTCCCAGACAGGAAAGATCCACTGTGCAATAGTTGTTTGGACCCTATCTTTGGAGCCCACTCTACCCCTGAATGACTTAGCTATCAATATTGACACCCCTGCAGTTTTAGTAGTTGCGGAGGAAAAGAACTGTTGAGGGAAGGTACATGATCTAAAGCGGTGGTAGTTTACCTGGCTAGTAAGTGTGTTTCTTGGAGTAAGCATATGTCAGCCCTGGAGTGTTCGAGAAAGGACAGTATTGCCCATGCTCATGGAGCACCCTGCCCTGGATAAAGTGTAAAATGTGCCATCTTTGGGCGAGGAGCAGGCTCACGACCAAGAGACAAAACAAAGGCCTAGTTCGATGAAGCCTTTGTGGATGTGACTGGAGGTAAAGAGATGTCAAGAGGACTTGGAGCTCAGCTCTCCAGGAAATAAAATCTAGAAGTGTCTTGTGGTGAGTGAGTTGGGGATCTACAAAGTACATTCTTGATCTGCATGTAGGGGTGCTATGTCTGCATTATTCCAACTACCTGGCAGCATTTTGGACTTGTGGGAGCCATAATGTGCACAGTTTCAGTTTCAGAAGGACAAAAAGATTTTTCAATTCCACTTTAGTTTTTAGTGCAAAGTCCTGTTGACTGTAATCAGTCACTTTCCTTCCTTATACAAAATTTTAATTGTGCCACCATAATTTGCATAATTTTTGGACTTTGAAGGTAGGTTTGTTATGTGAAATTCTCGAAATTATGTCATTATGCCACATTAGGCGTCTTACGGTTGCATTGATTGCCACACGCTGATGGAGATACCAACCTGTGGGTGAATCTAAGGAAAGCATACTTGAAGTGACCTGATTAGCTTTACACAACAGACCTGAAGTGCAGATTCCAACCGGATGGTGGAACTTACAAAATATTGAGCACGTTTCTCCCATTTAAAGAATCTAACCGGATGGTGGATTCAACATAAGTATCACTGCGAATTTCCCTGCCAGAATCACTTTAAGGATTACAAACCCATATCTATTTTTACCTGTCCACTTCCGTTTGATTGTCCTGACGAAGACCCACCGTGCCGCTGGTTCAAATAGCGCACAACCTGGGTCGAAACGTCGATGCTGTGTATCTAGTTCATGTCCTACAGCTCCCTCACACCAAAAGCCAGAAATAGGAACGGCACTAGGCCATTTGTGATAGCTTGAGAAATAAATTGCTAAAGGACAGACGCCCTCTGAATAATACAATATATGTTTGTAACTCATCCTTTTTGTATATATTGCACTCATGACATCACCTTGTCACTCTTTTTCAGTGACTCACGAAAGTCACTTGTGTTTTTTATGTATTGATGAAAATTCTCTTGTGACAGCCATACATGTGAAAAATCAATACATTGCATCTAAACCACGGAATATTGTCCTTGGTGTGATTCTTATGATATATTAATTATGAAGTACTAAGCAATTGATTTATCCGACAGGACCACTTGTAGATTTTAGTATCAATACCCAGGTTCTGAGGGACACTGGGCTACCCCATTACTGTTAAACATTGCGTAAGTAGGCATAGTTTGTGGTAAAATTTTACCATGAGCACTCGAGAACAACGTGAATGAGCGAATGCAAGCAGCTGTTGCTTGCTGTACTTGTTTTTGTGTGCTGTTATTGGCGCAAAATGGGCACTCGCATAAATAAATGAACAAGGATGCATTTTGAAGTAAAAATATGAAGCTAAATGACAGATTTATATTTTGTCTAGCTACATGTGATTTCAGATAATTATGTGAAAACAAATTACATAAATGTTTCGCATCCCTAATCCATAGCCCTTATGGTTCCAGATATATAATTCTTAAAAGTCACAGTTTTACCTTAGATCTATATCTCAGTTTAGGTAGTTGTTAGCCCAATTCCAGCACCTATTATATGCATTGAACACTGGCTGTTAGTCCTGTACAGAACTCAACTGGTCCCCCCTCATGTCTTGTGTTAGATGCTATCTACAAGAAGCCTCATTAACTGGACACAGAAACTTTGTGAATTGGTCCATTGGCACCACAGCCTTTTACTTTGGATATTACAGTGTGATAGTGCAGTGCATTTAAACATCATTTGAGTATCTTAACCATTTTCTTGGTTCTCCTGCACATGCAACAGCCAAAAGCTCAGTCACATCGATAGAGCATGTAACAGCATATGCATGCAGATGCAGCATAGCCAACAACAGTCAAGCTTGTCTCACACAAACAGTTGTCACAGCACAGACAACAACACTGCAAAATTCTCTCGCACTCACACACCCACAGAATCGTGCATACAGCATGAGAGTACGCCTGTCTCAAACATGGTACCATGAGCAGCATAAGCGTTGCAGACTTCCCTCATTAAGGACTCTCTGCATTGTTTTGTTGTGTTTTTTGCAGAATCGTCACTCAAGACTTTAAGATCTGATTCTTTGAAGCACGATAATAACAGAACAAATATGGGAATATCACGTTGGATATGACCCACGAGATGAACATCCGAGTGATTATAACGAGCAGGCCAAACAAGTTGTGGCACAGTGAGACAGAACTCAAGGCATGCTAATATAGATATTTGTATGTATTATACAGAAATGTTTTAACAGAAAGAGGCTGACCATGCAATGGCCATGATGAAATGGTTCAACTCCCACAATAGGATTTTAAGCTAAGATAAGATATTAAGGGGCATATTTAGAAGACATGTGCGCCATCGGAATGCCACTTTTTGTGGCCTTCCGGTGGCACACAGGGCTTACCCATATCTACAAGGCCACATAATGGTCTTGTAGATATGGAGTAAGACGAGGCTTTGCAAGTCCCTGCCTTGCCTTACCTGTGTAAAAGCGGCGTTCCATGCACCCACAGCAACATGCCGTGTTGCTGTGGGTGTTCCCACTCAATCAATCAATCAATCAATCAGGGGCGTTTAAAGCGCACTACTCACCCGTGAGGGTCTCAAGGCGCTAGGGGGGAGGATTGCGGCTCCGCGACAGACGGAAAAGCCAGGTCTTGAGGCTCTTCCTGAAGGTGTGCAGGGTGGGGGAGCGTCTGATGTTGACTGGAAGTTCGTTCCAGGCTTTG
Source organism: Calotriton arnoldi (assembly GCA_963921515.1). NCBI lineage: Eukaryota > Metazoa > Chordata > Amphibia > Caudata > Salamandridae > Calotriton > Calotriton arnoldi. Next base: position 418,780 of record CAWUFW010008932.1, read on the forward strand.
GCTGCGACGTAGGAGAAGGCTCTTCCCCCAGCTCTGGTTCTGCGGATGCGCGTGGTCGTTGCTACGGCAAGGTCGGCGGAGCGGAGGTTTCTATTGGGTGCGTAGAAAGAGATTCTTTCGTTGAGGTATTTGGGTCCGATGTTGTGGAGGGATTTGTAGGCATGGGTGAGTAGCTTGAAAGTTACTCTCTTCTCGACGGGGAGCCAGTGGAGGTATCGCAGATGTTGGGTCATGTGCTCATGTCGTGGGGTGCCGAGGATGAGTCTGGCTGCGGTGTTCTGGATGGTCTGGAGTTTCTGTAGCAGGGATTTGTTGATTCCCGCGTAGAGGGAATTTCCGTAGTCCAGTCTGCTGGTAATGAGTGCATGGATGACAGTCTTTATGGCTTCGGGGGGGGATCCACTTGAAGGTCTTTCGGAGGGCGCGGAGGGAGTTGAAACAGGTGGAGGCAACGGCGTTGATCTGGTGAGTCATGGTGAGGGAGGAGTCTAGAATGATGCTGAGGTTCCGGGCATGGCCCGTCGGGGTGGGTGGGTTTCCGAGGGCAGAGGGCCACCAGGAGCTGCACCACGTGGTGGGGGAGGGTCCAAGGACGAGGATCTCTGTCTTCTCCGAGTTCAGTTTTGGGCAGCTGTTGCTCATCCAAGCTGCAACATCTTTCATTCCTTCTTGGAAGCTAAGTCTGGTGTCTTCGGGGTTCTTCGTGAGGGAGAGGATGAGCTGGGTGTCATCGGCGTAGGATACTATGCTGAGCCCATGCTGTCTGATGATGGCGGCAAGGGGGGCCATGTAGATGTTGAAGAGCGTGGGGCTGAGCGATGATCCTTGGGGTACGCCGCAGTTGATCTCTGTGGGTTTGGAGAGGAAGGGTGGGAGTCTGATCCTTTGGGTTCTGCCGGCGAGAAGGGAGCAGATCCAGTCGAGGGCGGATCCTCGTATGCCAGCATCGTGGAGTATGGTTGCAAGAGTGCGATGAGAGACGGTGTCGAAAGCAGCGGAGAGGTCTAGCAGGATGAGGGCTGCGGTGTGTCCCTGGCCGAGTAGAATACAGATGTTGTCGGTGGCGGCGACGAGGGCGGTCTCGGTGCTGTGATTGCTGCGGAAACCAGACTGAGAGGAGTCAAGGATGGCATTCTCTTCGATGAAGGTGGTCAGTTGTGCATTGACAAATTTATCGGTGACTTTGGCTGCGAAGAGAAGGAGAGAGATGGGCCGGTAGTTTTTCAGGTCCATCGTTTCGGCCAAGGGCTTCTTGAGGAGGGGCTTGACCTCAGCCCGCTTCCAGTCATCAGGGAAGAAGCTGGATTCGAAGGTGGCATTGATGGTGCGGCATAGTTCAGGTTCGATGGTGGCGGCGGCTTTGTGGAAGATGTGAGGCAGGCAGGGGTCCTTGGGAGCTCCTGAGTGGGTGCTCTTCATGGTTGTAGTGGTGTATTCGGTGGTGACCGGTGTCCAGGTGGTGATGGTGGGCTGGCTGTCATTGCTGGAGGGGAGGGTGGTTTCTGGAGTCTGTTCGCTGAAGTGGTCGTAGAGGGCCTTGATTTTCAGGTGGAAGTAGGAGCCGAGCTTGTTGCAGAGGTCCTGGGATGGTGTGATGTCCGTGGCTTTGCTGGGGGGTTTGGTGAACTGCTGGATGATGTTGAAGAGTTCCTTTGAGTTGCTAGCGTTGGTGAGGATTTTGCTCATGATAAAGGTTCTCTTGGTGGATCTTATGAGTTGGTGGTATTCTGTCATGGCGTGCTTGTGGGCGGACTGGTCTTTGGTGGTTTCGCTGTTTCTCCATCATTTCTCTAGCTGTCTGCAGGAGCGTCTGGCTTCTTGGAGGTCAGTGGTGAACCAAGCGGCCTTCAGAGGGCGTTGTCTGTTGGGGCGGTGGAGGGGAGCGAGCTTGTCTGCGCAGCTGGTGATCCATTGGTGTAGTTCCGTGGCTGCAGAGTTGGCATCAGTCGTGGCGGAGAGACGGTCGTGGATGAGGGTAGAGTTGAGGTGCTCCTCTGTGACCTTGCTCCAGTTCCTTTGTGGCAGGCACGGGGCGGGCTTGCGTGCGGTGGAGGTGCTGAGAGAGAAGCGTACGCAGTGGTGGTCTGTCCAGAGGGGCTGCGAGGTGTGGCTGAAGTGGATGTTTGTCCCTCCTGCGAAGATAGGGTCGAGGATGTGTCCGGCCTTGTGGGTGGGGGTGGTGATGAGCTGCTTCTCTAGTTCAAATGATTTTTATTAAGTGTTTTTAGAAATAAAACAGGGTATAGTACATGAACGTTTGTAAACTGGTGACGTTACATATCGATAACAGAATCCAAGGGTATGATCCAATGCTAGCAATAAAATTAGAAGAACATTTACAAACATACAGCAAATTATAACACAAAATCAATATAGAAAATGAAAATGAAATGAAATGAAATAATGCAAATCGGACAATGGGTGGCCTGAATGCCTGTGAATCGGATCAGGAACAGGTAGTTGTACAGAGATGAGACGAAGGATAGTATTGATAAGCGAGTGTGGGTTCATACCCCGAGCATGCTTGTATAAAAACATACCTGTGATCTGGCGTAAGTGGAATTGAGAGAGAAAGGACAACCTATGTTAATTAGAGGTTGTAAGGGTCATAATGTGAGTGAGGGAAACCCAGTCAAGCGGCTCAAACATCATTTCGTGTCATGGCGGTTTATTTGTGGCAAAGTAGTTATCTAGTTTGTCCCATATATGTCTGACAGACGATTTCCAAGGGGACTTTTGGAGGGCGATATTATCTGCGCCCCTAATATGGATGATCCAGTTAATCCAACTTTTGAAGGAGGCTTTGTGAGTGTCCTTCCAGATATTCAGTACTATTTTTATTGCAGAGGAGAGAAGGAGATCCAATAGCGCCTTATCTGCTTCGTTTTTTATTTCAGCATTAAGAAAACCTGCAATTAGGGAGTAGAATTCTCTTTTTAGTTGACAATCAAAAAGGTTAGTTAAGAACTTGAAAACTTTGTCCCAGAACTTTGACAGAGTTTTGCAGTGGAGAATAAGATGTGGTAAGTCTCCTATTCCTTCCTTGCAATTCCAACAAGTCTGATCTGAACGGAGGTTTTGTGAGTGAAAGCGTGCCGGTGTCCAGTAAGCTTTATGGATGAGCCATAGTTTTGTTTGAGATAAGACAGGGGAGATTTTACTCTGGGTAATTGACTTGTAAATTTGGGTCCACTGTGATTCAGGCAGAGGGCTAGTAGAGTGTTGTTCCCAGAATGTGATAATATTTTTGTTTAAGGATGAGGTTTTTGGCCGTAGAAGTTTATAAATATGAGAGACTTGGTGCCCCAGCTTGTTGATATTAGAGATGAAGCTTGGCAGTGATGGAGAGGATTTATGTATTTTAGATTTTGATCAGGCCGTTTTGATTTTAATAAAGTTATAGAATTCTGGGGCATATTAGCAAGACCCACGTTAAAATTATCGCCGTTTTAGCGGCAGGAAACTGCCGCTAAAACAGCGATAATGGGCTTGCTAATACGCGTTATGGAATTCCAATAGAAGCCCAGGTTAGATGTCCTGCACATCTAACCTGGGCTTCTATTGGAATTCCATAACGCATATTAGCAAGCCCATTATCGCCGTTTTAGCGGCAGTTTCCTGCCGCTAAAACGGCGATAATTTTAACGTGGGTCTTGCTAATATGCCCCACAGTCTCATCTAAGCCATATTTGTTTTGGAGTTCCGTGAAGGATAAGGGATACGAAGAGTGTTCAAGTTGATGAGGAAAGAAGATGCCTTTGTTGATCCAGGGTTCAAGGTGTAAGGGCTTACCTTTGTATTTAATATTACGGTTGTTCCATAATGACTCTAAATTTGACAGACTGATGCTTGAATTGAGTTTCTTGTCCAGTTGTAAGAGTGAGTTTTTTGTATTTTTGAATATAGACTTAGATCTACTTCAATCAATCAATCAATATTTAATTTATTCAATTTGGAACACAAATCATATAAGCATTTACATTTAAATACATCCAAGGGATTCACAACCCAATATTTCATAATATCTCAAAAATATTAACAAGTCATTTCTCAATATCATTAACCACTCTCGTGGATCTTGATTTAAGGGCCATTCGTAAAAAATTTACCACACAAGACAAGGTTAAAACATCAGCAGAGAGTTTTAAAAAGAGCAGAGCCACACGTGCCTGTCTAGTCCCGGTGGTCTGCAATAAAGACTTCAAGAACCTTTTTCTAGGAAGGGCATAAAATGAACAATTAAAAAGGAAATGGAGGGTATCCTGCGGAGACACATTGTCGCAGCCGCAGGGCCCTCTTTCTCCTAGCTTTACTCTAAAGCCTGCTGGAACCGCTAAAATATGGTGAATAAAATTAAATCTAAAACGTGTGATTAAAAATCTATCATGGGCATTTGTCATAATGGTTAAGTATGGTTCTATCCTCAAAGAGGTTTTAATTAGAACATATTCTCTCACTGTGGGTTTAACCAACTCATTGCCCTCACGTTGCGCCATACTAAACTGCAAAAACAACTCTTTAACAACTGCCTTGTCCTTCTGTCTTATATTATCTGGCTCATCGAACAGTGCCTGCTGTCCCATTTTTTGTAGGCAATCCCGCACATATTTTAACCATGGGATCTTCATTACGTTGGCCAGAGACAAGCAATGCTGAACAACAAGCCTTGTCAGGCCTATCTCTTCGTTTAACCAGACCTTCAACCAGTGAATTATAGGTCTAACAGCCACTGAATCTGAAATATAACTAGCTCCCAGTTCTTCATGGGCAATAAATGCCGGGGTGCTGTGGGGAACCCTTAACAGACGCCTCATATATTTGTTTTCTTCCGTTTGTAGGCTGTTGGTTTTCACAAAGCCCCAGACCTCACTACCATACAGCACCTTGGCACAGCAGATTGAGTTGTACAGTTTCAAAATCACATCCGGAGTCCACAACCCAAGTCTGCTTGCAAAATTCGCAATTGAACCTGTGGATCTGATTAAAGACAGAGATTTCTCTTCTAGTAAATGTTTAAAATTAAGCTTCCCATCAAATAATATGCCTAGGTAAGCAAAAGCTGGGACTTTGCCTAAAACATGCGAACCTATGGTATATTTATATGATTTGGCTGGCTTTTTCCCCAGCTCCATTACATATGATTTGGTGAGATTGGGGGCCATCTCGAGTTTTTCCATGAACTCTACAAAACCATTAATTAAAAGTTGTAGGCCGTGAGGGGTGCGGGCCAATAGCACCGCATCATCTGCGTATAATAAAACCGGCACAGTTCTTTCCCCTATTCGTGGTGAGTCTGCCCTAATATCCCGCAGTGCCGCATCCAGGCCGTTGATATATAAAGTAAATAAAAAGGAGCCAGAATGCATCCCTGCCTGACACCGCTTGAACATCTAAACCGATCCGTGACTTTTCCCTCCTGAGTGTACCTTACTGCAGCCGTGGTATGATTATGCAATGATTGAAGTATGTTTATTAGTTCTGGGTCCACCCCCTGATTAACCATTACTAACCACAGCTTGTTCCAGTTCACACGGTCGAAAGCCGCCGATAGATCCATAAAAGCCAAATAAAAAGCCCCCCCTTTTACCAGCGTATATTTAGCGGAAATAAGATAAAGATTAAGACACTGGTCCACAGTTGATTTCCCTGGGCGGAATCCGTATTGAACGTCAGTAATTATGTTGGCAGACTCGGCCCACTCCGTCTATTTAAAATTACCCGCCCCAGGACCTTGGCTGAGACATCTATCAAAGATATTGGTCGATAACAGTGCGGACTATCCCTGTTACCCTTCTTAAAAATCGGTACTATAATTGCTGAGGACCAAGATATAGGCATTGAGACGCTTATCGCTGCATTTAGGACCCTTGTTAATAAAGGTGCCCAGACCTGTAGATTCAATCTGAAGAGGTCGGGCGGAATCTTGTCTGGGCCTGGAGCCTTATTTCGCATCAACCCTTCAATACCGATAGTAACTTCCTCCAACGAGAAAATAACAGAGGTAGCCCTTATGGATATAGGTGTCAACTGCGCCTCTACCTGGCCGGACGAGTGATTATATAGATCCTGAAAATACTGCTGCCATTGTTCAGGGAGTATATTACCACTTAGCCCTGGTTTATTTGGATCCGAGAAGCAGGGACTATTTATAACCCTCCAAAACCGTCCTGAATCCTTCTGCTCCGCTGCTTCAAGGAGTTCCTCCCACGCTGTCCGCTGTAGTTGACCTCTACGTTGTTTTAACGCTAACTTATAGCTTGCGCGACACGCCATCACCCTCTCTCTATCCCTAGGAGACTGCTTAAGAGCATCCTTCAAGTTCCTAAGGGTAAGCGAACATTGGTGGTTAAACCATCTTGGGGAGTCCCCCCTGTGCCCACGTGACTGTGTTTTCAACAACTTGGTGATGAGGACAGCAATATTTGTAAAAGCCTCAATCAAATCGGCCCCTTCAACCTCTAGATCCAAGCAATTCATAATATCTTTAGCTCCTTGACCAAATAAAGCCACATTGAACCCTGCTTCATCTATCTGGGCCCATCTTAATCGCCTACCTTGGTCGACCGTGGATAATAATTGATCCTCTGTCTGTCTGACCATACCCTGACTATATACATCAACTACTAAAATTAGTGGGTTGTGATCGCTAAATGCACTGTGTAAAATATTAAATTTGCTGACGGATCTTTTCATTGCCTGCGAAATCAGAATATAATCGATAACTGAATGGCAACCTCTTCCCTTAAAAGTGGGGGCCAACAGGGAGCCTTCCGCGGTGTCGGCCATATCCAGCGTGTGTGATAACCCATGTGTGTGTAAGAGACACGTCAGCTCCCTACCCATCCAGGTGTGTTCCATATGCATACCCTCACTTAATGCACAAGAAGACCAAACGCCATGAGCCACCCTTAGGTCCGGGCATAGATGACAATTAAAATCGCCTGCTACTATCAAGTGCGTTGCACCATGCCCACTCCTAGTGAGACGATCCAGCCAACCATCTAATTCATATATACTATTTGAGCCCTGTGGTGTACATTGTGTGGCATTGTAAAAATTCAAAATGGTTACCCTACATCCCTTAGCTATGAGTCTAACCCCTTGTACATTGTGTGAATCACAGGCCAGATCCTTTCACCTTCCCTGAGTGTTCAGATCCACAAACACAATCAAACCCCCCTTTGCTCTTCCGGCTCGGGGTTTGATTGCTGGGCAAAAGAAGGTTTTATATCCCTCTTTAAAACACGTATTCTCCGTCACCCAAGTTTCTTGGAGACAGATTATATTAAAGTCCCTTACCAAGGCGAGCCAATGCGCATCCTCCAATTTGCTTGCTAAGCCAGCTATATTCCAGGATATAATTTTTAAAGAGCCTTCATTCTTGCTCCTATCGATGTAATGCACCCCGCTATTTACCCCAGAGTCAACTAAACTGCCCTCTCTGATCTCCCTACTCTCCTCACTGATGGTTAATTCCCTACGCTCCAATAATGGGACTGCCACCAACTCGCCGGCCCGCACAAACTTCCTTTTCTGGGCGACCATGGGCCCCAACGAACTCAAGGTCCCCCCACCCCCAGTCCTACATTCAGGCAGTCAATCATTTTCATTCAGATCACCCAGGGGGGCAAAAACATTACTTAGATGAACAGGTCTGCCCCTACCCCCCCTGGTGTTATATTGGTCCTGGTTCTCCCCAACCTGGTTGACCATGCCTCTTGTGCCTGGTCTATAAAAAAAGCCCAAAGTCAAGGGTTTTATACCAGTGTCCAAATCAAATAAATGTTCTGCCTGGGAAAGGATTGACTGTGCCAACCGTGGCTATCTAAAGGTGACAATCACACAGTCTCCAGAAAAGGATTTCCTTGTGCTGCCTATCCAGGTCACCCTTCTTGCCATTAAAATGTGCCGAAGATCATGTGTGTTGAATTTCACAAATTTGGATAGCCAGTGTGCTACCTTATTAATTAATTGTAAGGTAGACTCCTCATACGTGATTGTTTGGGCGGGTACACCTACAAGGACAACCACGTATGGACAACAGTCTGGTGGAAGATTAATTATTGGCAGATCATCTCTCTGATGCAGAGCAACTCTACTCGATGTTTGTTGGCTTGACAATAATCTTTTATCACTAATGTCCCTCGGGCAGGCTACTTCCCCATCCACACCGCCCTTGAGTACCCTACTACCCTTCCCAGTCATGTCCCTGCCACTTCCATCCCGCGTGTTACAAACTACTGTGTTACCATGACTATTAGTTGTCTGACTCCCCCCACCTTGAGCATAATGTTCATTTACAGACTCTCCTGAGAGCGCAACACGTGCCTCTGTCGGCATGTTGGTCCCTGGCACCGAATTACCCCCTCCCCCATCTGCCTGCATACCTCGTTGATGTTCCGCTTGTGCTGGCCGAGATATCTGTATTGGGATCTCTTGGCCATGCGTGCACCGCCCTCTTTCCTGTGTTGGTTTAATATGACTACTACACACTTTCTCCAGCCCTAACAATTTCTCCTCTAGGCTATTTAACTTACTAAGTATGGGCTCAAGTAGGACAGAAAACAAGGTCTCAAATCTTTTCCAGGGATCATTATCGCAATCCCCCAAATTTGATATCAGGCGGTTCAGTTGGGTTGGAACTACTCCCTGACATACCGGAGGTCCCTGTGGAGCATTACTATTATCCTGAGTGCTTAACTTAGATTGTGACTTCTTAGACCTGGGCTTCTGTTTAAGTTTTTGTTTTAGTAGTGCACCACCCCTATGATGTTTCGACGAGGGTTCTGGGCTAGTTATTAGCATCTCTGTTAGCCCAGCCCTTTGGCCCCCTTTGGATCTAGTAATTCTAATGCCGCCCTCGTCATCACTTCCGTCAGCTACGCTCTGAGCATCGGACACAATCAGCGGGACCGGGACGGGATCCAGGTCTGGGCAAGAGTGCAAATCCCCACTACCCCTAATCCCTGGGTCAGGAACTCCTATCCGGGCACCCAGACCGTCGCGCCCCCTATTTGATGAAGGTGTCAGCATTGACATACCCCCATCAACTCTCGGTAGGCTCCTCTCGCCCCCCCCCTCCGATATGTTACACACGTTTGCTAGTAATTGTGGAACGGGTGCCATGGCTCCTACAGGCGAGATCGCAACACTAATGCCCCCTAGCGAGGATCTTTTACAGGCGGTCACCGAGTCCAAAGAACGTCTCCTCTCGGTGAGCTGTATTTCATGAGTCAATAATGATTCCACCCGTATTAAGAAGGCGTCCAGAGTCCCTGTTAAACCCCCCCTTTCTCAGCATTCGCTTCGCCATACCCCCTAAATATCAACAGTACCTCAAATGACTGTATTCCAAAGGCGAAGTGTTCAGGGTGGTGGCCCAGCCCGGCCTCCTCCGAACTCTGACGGGTGCGGACGGGCCCGCCCTTGGCCCGGGCTTGACCCGGGCGCGGCCCGCGCGCGTCCCGCGCTGCGGGGAGCCGGGCGCCCTTTTACGCGTCTCCTGATGCCGACAGGGGCGCCCCGCCGCTCGTGTGGCCGCAAGGCTGCTGGGATATGTAGTCCCACGAACTTTAAGGATCGCGTTGGCCGTTCCCGTCACGGCAAGATTACTGAAGCACTGAGGCAGAATCCCTCACGTCCCGGGCAGAAACAGGGCAGCAAGCAACAAAAGGGCTGGAAGAGCGTCCCGCGCTGCGGGGAGCCGGGCGCCCTTTTACGCGTCTCCTGATCCCGACAGGGGCGTCCCGCCGCTCGTGTGGCCGCAAGGCTGCTGGGATATGTAGTCCCACGAACTTTAAGGATCGCGTTGGCCGTTCCCGTCACGGCAAGATTACTGAAGCACTGAGGCAGAATCCCTCACGTCCCGGGCAGAAACAGGGCAGCAAGCAACAAAAGGGCTGGAAGAGCGTCCCGCGCTGCGGGGAGCCGGGCGCCCTTTTGCGCGTCTCCTGACGCCAACATGGGCGTCCCGCCGCTCGTGTGGCCGCAAGGCTGCTGGGATATGTAGTCCCACGAACTTTAAGGATCGCGTTGGCCGTTCCCGTCACGGCAAGATTACTGAAGCACTGAGGCAGAATCCCTCACGTCCCGGGCAGAAACAGGGCAGCAAGCAACAAAAGGGCTGGAAGATCTACTTAATTTTTATAAAGTTGGAGGTCAGTAAGGTAAGGGGGTTTAGATTGTCTAGTATAGCTTTTTCTACTACTAACCAAACTGGAACGTAATTGCTGGGAGTAGAGAACCAGTATGAACCCTGTTTCGCTAAGAATGCAGTTTGGTATGATTTGAAATCGGCCAGGTTAACGCCCCCCAGAGCTCTATCTAGCCTGAGCTTTTTGAGGGAAATTCTAGCTTTTTTACCCTGCCAGATGAATTTGGCAATGAGATTGTCTAGTTTGTGGTTGAAATCCTCTGATAGAACAAGGGGTAACATGTTGATGAGGTAGTTGACTAGCGGGGAGATCATCATCTTTATCTTTTCGATTCTGCCCCACCAGGTGATAAATTTGGGGGACAATTTGTCTAGTAGTTTCTTGATTTTCTCTAGGGTAGAGTTTTCATTGTGCAGTAGAGTGTCAATGATGTTGCAACCGAACACAATCCCCAGATTTTTTGTGTAACCAGGTTGCCACGCCAGACCAGATGTACCTAAGATCTCTTTCGTGCAGTGAATGTTTAATGGTTTTACTTCCGATTTGTCTCTGTTCAATTTATAACCTCAGTGTATGGAGTAGGAGCTTATTGTGTTCATCAGGGCTAAAATAGAGGATTCAGGGTTTTCTGTAACTATCAGGATGTTGTCTGCGTATGCAGCAAGTTTAACCTGAATATTATTAAAATTCACTCCTGTGATATCGGTATTCTGTTTTATGTCTTGTAGAAGGGGTCCTAGTGCTAGCAAAAAGAGAGAAAGGGATTGCGGACAACCTTGTCTAGTACCTTGTTGGAGTATGAGGGACTCAGAGAGGGAGTCGTTGATCGCGATGCGTGCAGAAGGCTTTGCGTAAAGTGCCATGACCATTTTAATGAAGGGCTCACCAAGATCGAAGGGATGCATGCATTGGTTTAAAAAGGACCACGACACCCTATCAAACGCCTTCTCTGCATCAAGGGTTATGGCTATAGATGGGGTGGGATTAAAAATCGCATTTTCGAGGACATGGCATAGCAGACCGGTATTGTCATTGGACATGCAGTGTTTGATAAAACCAACTTGGGAGTTGCTTATAAGATGTGGTAGAAAGGCATTAAGTCTGTTGGCCAATATTTTTGCATACATTTTACAATCAACGTTAATGAGGGAAATCGGTCTATAATTTTTTGGAAGTAAGGGGTCTTTACCTTCTTTTGGAAGAACTACAATGTTAGCTCCTGTCATTGAGTCAGATGTAATGCCTGCCTTGGCTATATTGTTATATACCTTTAACATGGTTGGTAGGAGAAGTTTATTGAATGATTTATAACATTTGGCTGTAAAACCATCTGGGCCCGGTGCTTTGTTATCTTTTAGGGACTTAATGGTCTTAGACACCTCCACCTCACTTATTGGTTTCCCAAGAACGGATCTTTCAGTATCGGATAGTTTAGGGAGATTTAGTCTTCCAAGGTATCTTGTGCATTCTTCCGGGTTAAAAACTTGGTTGTTACGATATAGGGCTACGTAAAATGTTTTGAAGCAATCTAGTATTTCATTAGGTTTAGTGGGCGTTTGGTTGTTTGTATCTTTGATTGAATCGATGTTAAATTGATTTTGTTTGTGTTTGAGGTAGGACGCAAGCATTTTACCCGCTTTATTAGCTTCACAAAGTTTGAGACCTTTAAATTTGTTTATCCATACCCCTGCTCCTTCGCTCAGGATTTTGTTGTATTCATATTTCTTTTGTGTTAATTGATTAAGGGTATTATTGTTAAGGGAATTGGCGTGAGATACCTCCAGTTGTTTAATATCCTGTTCTAACTTGATTAGTTCAGCATTGTAGGCTTTATTGATTTTCGTGTTGATTTCAATGAGAACCCCCCTTAGAGTAGCTTTCAGCGCATCCCAGACAGTGTTTGGGTTTGTCTCAGGGAGATCATTATATTTGAGGTAGTACGAAATCACATCTTCAGTTTTATTTTTGTCGTTGGGGTCAGATAAAACATCATTATTAAATTGCCATCTTCTAGGAGAGGATCTATTCTGGCTACCTGCTAGTAGAGTATTAATGCATGAGTGATCAGACACCAGTATAGGTGAAATATTAGACTGGTCAATTAGCTGTGTAAATGAGCCTGATACTAGTATGTAATCGATTCTTGTATACGTGTTATGAGGAGCTGAGAAAAATGTGTATTCCCTGGAGTCAGGGTGTTGAAGGCGCCAGGTGTCCTTGAGATTAAATTTGGAGCAAATCTTTTTTAAATTACCATGAGATTTTGTGGGGTGATATTTGCAAGAGGATTGACGCTCTATTAAAGGGTCTAATGGGAGGTTAAAGTCGCCTCCAACTATGATTAGGTCGTCTTGGGGTAAGTTTTCTATGTTCTTGGAAACTTTTTCCCAGAAGTTGGGTTCATCATTATTTGGGCCATAAATGTTTACCACATGAATGAGGTTATCACCTCTACGTAGATGTGTTATTAGGACCCTACCATCTTCATCATGAGAATAAGATTCAAAGGATATATTAGCTCTTTTTGCTATTAGGGTAATTACCCCTTTCTTTTTTTGTTGTGCTGGAGAGCATGAAACATGAAAAATCCATTTGTGTTTGATGAATTTCGAGTCTTTACTGAAAAGTTTTGTCTCCTGTAGAAGAATGATGTCACCTTTGGTTTTGGCTACGTAGTCTAAACTTTTCCGGCGTTTTATAGGGTGGTTAAGGCCCTTTACGTTCAGGGAGATGATATTTAGATTATCTGCAATATTGTGTCCCATTAGGTGAGTATGCTTTGGCGAATGTATAGAGCAAGTGATCCTTGGATGTTTAAAAAAAATCGGGATTAGGAAATGCATTCGGAAGATGCTGAAGAGGAGTTTTGTTGGGCAAGTATCTCCCCGTAGATATGTGTAGGGAATTGGAGGTATAGGAGCTCGCTTAACAGGACATGAGTGTACAAGAGAGTATGATGCATAACAGGCCGAACATAACAATACAGTAAGGAAAAGCATAAAAATAAGGATCACAAATGACAAAACCTGGGAGTCCCCAAAAGCCCTCCCCGCTCCACCCACCCTCCCCTCCCAAACCTGCAGACCTCAAATGTCGGAGGTGCGACGGTAGGAGCGTCAAACTGTCAACTTGGAGAAGAACTTATTATATCATAGTTAACCTTCTAGAGTGTAGCAAGGAACTGTAGGGGGATCCAACATAGATATCCCTATTTTGATTACTGTGTCCAAGTTAATAATCAAGCGTTGTATTATAGGACAATTATTAGGACATTGGCGACTAAAAACGTATGTAAGCTAGGGAGAGGCATATGTTAACTTCTTATTAACAACAAGAAAAATACTGAAAGATGTCGTACCCTGTGTTAGATTGACTGATCTTGTTAACCCTTACTTATACGTAGTTGGTGTGATACATGCTTTTAGGATTATAGAAATTGCAAAGATGCATAGTGGTTATCACGCTGTCTAAGAAGCATTGTGAATGACTCAGTCAGGTATGCATATAAACAAAGGCATTTAACCGATAGACAGCTAAATCGATGAGTGGTAACTCATTTAACTGTAATTAGATAAACTGTAGTTAGCTAAACATTATGACAGTAAAGTGGTAGTGACATATAAACTTGCATGAACATGCATAGGTAGCAAACGTAGTAGGGCTCAATAGGATTTGAGAAAGGATATTATGGTTTGCTTTTATTAGAGAAGGAGTTAGTGTGGTCCATGTCCTGTGTGGCCGGACTGTCCAAGAATTTTGACAGGTCTTTTGGATCCGTGAAGAAGTGGAGACTACCATTCTCTACGATTCTAAATTTTGCAGGACCAGCAAAAGAGAACTGAATATTTTTGTCTCTCAGTTTGTCTCTTAGTAGGAGGAAGCCTTTTCTTGTGTCAACGGAGCTGCTTCTGTCCAATGTTTGGCGAGGTTGTCCAGGAGGGCGGTGGAGTCCGGGTCGCTGCGGTTGTCGAGGTGGAAGTTCAGGTCTCCGATGAGTATGTAGTCCGTGGAGGCGATGGCGTGGGGTGCGATGAGGTCGGCAATGGCAGTGGTGAAAGGAGCACGGGGCCCAGGGGGTCTGTAGGTGAGGGTGCCCCACAGCGTAGTTCGGTGGCTGGTCTAGATCTGGAAGTGGAGGTGTTCGGTGTTGGAGAGGGAGTCACTTGTGCTGGAGGTGGGGAGTCGGAGGGAGCTCTTGTGTGCGATGGCGAGTCCTCCTCCTGGGTGGTGGGGGCAGTCTTTTCTCTGGATCTTGTAGCCATCGGGAATGGCGGTGGCGATGTTGGGGGCAGAGGCGGCGTTTGCCCAGGTTTCTGTGAAGAAGAGGGTTTCGAGGAGGTCCCAGATCTCTACGGCGTGTCTGTGCACGGAGTGCATGTTAAGGAGGATGCATTTCAGGGCTTCTGTGGTGTGGGCGTCCAGCGTGGGTTGTGGAGGTCGAAGGGGTGCTGTGGATGGTGAAGGAATGACGGCAGTGTCGCCAGAAGAATTAGCCGTGGGTGGTGTTTGGTGTCGACAGCTGGCAGTTGTTGTTTCTACTGGGGTTGAGTGCGAGGAGGGCAGCTGGGTTGTAGCGGTGGAAGGTTGGAGATCCAGGGTTCCTGGAGCTGGTCGGGGTTGGGTCGCGGACGGGCGCAGATGGGCTTGCCTTAGGCGTGCCAGCGGCGTGGCCGCGCAGCTGCCGCCATTTAAATAGGGGAGGGGAAAGGAGAGCGCAGCTGGGAGGCGGGAGCGGGAAAGTGGCAGGGGGGGAAAGGCCGTGGGGGCAGCAACAGCAGCGGAGAGACAAATAAGGGAAGAATAAACAACAAGGGGAATACAATAGAAATTAAACTAGGCAGGAAAACTAATTGGAAGCAGGCAATACAAAGCAGCAGAAAATAAGGCAAGAACAAAAACAAGGATAGAAACCTGGGCAGGCAGAGAGCGGGTCGAGAGCGGTCTCGAACGCTGCTCACACCGGGCAGCGGCAGACCAGTGGAGCTGCAGGGGGTGAGAGCGGGTCTCCGGCAAGAAGGTCAGAGGTCCCGCTCCTCAACACCGATGGAATCTGATGCTGCCCCAGATTTCAACATCAGGTAAACCTGGGGCAGTGGCAGAACCTTGTGCCTCCCTAGCGTAGGTTTAATGAGGAGAAATGTCTACATTTCTCCACGTTTTTCCCTCTTTCCACGTGTGCTGTATTCTGCAGCACACATAGAAAGTAGAAAACGCCTCCCATTATTGTTTTTGTGCAGGAAGGTGCCCCTTTCTGAACAAATAAAAATCATGCCAACAACACATCCACCCTTGCACCATGGTGCAAGGTTGCCTGCATTGGTGCACAGCTGCAAAATGTGCACCGGCGCTGGCTGAAAGGACAGAAATGCACTGTATCTTGGAAATATGGTGCATTCCTGTCCTTTTGAATTGGCATAGGGCAGAGCAGCAAAATGACTTGCGGCGCTGCCCTATGCCAATTCCTTGTAAATATGCCCCTGAGTATGTCAGTCCTCTAGGATGAAGAACAACCACCATCTTGTGACAGCATAGGGTATATTTACAAGAACTGGCTCATTGCTGTTTTGCTGCAGCAATGTACCAAAAAATTACAACCGCGGTGCAACAGACTCCTATGCCATGTCTGCATCATATTTACAATACGGCTTACCATGGCATTAGGAAGAAGCCAGCATTGTAAAAACGGATGCTATTGTGTGTGCCATGTCATCAGGAAATTCGACGCTAATGCTGTAAAAGTGACGCTCGGCCAATTAGTGTCTAGAAAATAGACGCTAGCTGTCCTATCGTCACTTTTGTGCATCTAGTGGTAAAATAAAATGTTAAAAATGCTGCTACGTGAAAAAAGGATGTCACACTTGCCTGAAAGCAGCAATGGAGGCGCCGGCAGTAAGCCGAGCCCAGGACAGCAACCCAAGTACCAGAAAGGATGACCAGCCAGAGTCCTAGGGGAAGAGGAAGTACAAGTTTAGTGAGGCAGAGAATGAAATCCTGATCACGGAGGTAACAAAGCACCAACAACAGCTCTTTGTCACCTCCGAAATGTAATTCAGGAGGAAAAATGCCGTATGGCTGACCATTGTGGACAAGGTGAACAGTGTTGCCAAAGTCAAGAGGATAGTGAGTGACTGCAAAAAGCACTGGCATGATTGCAAGCGCAGGACAAAGGAGAAACTGGCAAGCAATCTCAAGGCAGCCATGTAGACCGGAGGAGGTAGTCCAGCACCCCAGGAGCAGCTGAATCCCTTGGAGGAGCGGGTGCCAGCTGACATCTTTGAAGAGTCGGTAGTAGAAGTTGCGGGACAGTAGAGTGCTGACTCTGACTTACCACAACAGCAACAGGGTAAGTTGCAACAAGGGGCAATGTGGGTAAGTAGCTCATGTTGTGCAATGCAGGCAGCTATGTCCCAGCGCTCTGCAGCACTGTCTGCAGGCCAAAGGGTAGGATGCTGGCCCATCTATGGTTAAACATAACATAACTGGATGTCTCATGGGCATATTGACAATATTTTGGCATGGGGCAGCGCTGCAAGCCTTCTAGCTGTGCTGCCCTACATGAAGAAAAAAGTGCAGGAATCTACAAGATACAGTGCATTCCTGTTCTTTCTGTCAGTGCCAGTGCACAAACAGCAGCCAAACGCCAACACAGGCACCCTTGCACCATGGTGCAAGGGTGCCGGCGTTGCAGGAACGATTGTTTATGTGCAGGAAGGAACACCTTCCCACACATAATCAATCATTAATGGTGTTTTGCTCCTTCTACGTGTGCTGCAGAATTCAGCACACATAGAAAGAGCAAAACAAGTAGAATTAAAAGTTTTTCATCTTGTTGGCCCATTCTAATGCCTCCTTTTGAAAGGCTTTAGTTTTTGACGCAGCCTCAGATTTACGATTACTTGTAAATCTGGGACATAGCGTGGAAGAGGTGTGGCGCAGCGGCCAGGGTGCCTGACTCCGGACCACGGGGTTCATGGTTCGATCCCCGGTGCCAGGTTAGCCCAGCACCGTGTGACTCTGGGCAATAGCTCGCTTAATCTTCCAGAGGGCCCCCAGCGCCGGGACACCTCTCCGGAGGTAGCTGTGTGCTTTACAAATGCTAGTATTTCATATTTCATTACAGTGTCAAAAAGCAATGGGTGTTGCATGGGAATGCCTACAGCAACACATATTGCACACCCCTTTGACGCAGAAAACTGTGTCTAAGGATACGATATTGACCAGGTGGTGTTAAGCCATGCAAAGTGGCTCAGCGCTGACTTGTAAATATGGAGTAGTGCATTGCGTGAAGAGAGCGCCGTAAGAAGTGATGCTCTGGTGGCGCAATACCCTTGTAAATATGCCCCCATGTGTGTCAAAAGAAATTATGGTGTATGGCTCTGGTGGGCTCCTGCTAATGCAGTGCATAGTAGGTGCTTGCTGTGCACGTCAATCTGCCACTCTGTCTGAATGGGGAGATATTGCATTGCAAGGATGTGAGAAGGGGCATGTGTGCTGTAGAAATACACATGCACTGCTGTGTCTGACTGGGTCACACTTGTGTAGCAGATAATTAGGGATGACAGACAACAGCCCATTGTGGTACTACATTCTACATGTCACCCAACCAAAAGAGCCCTGGACTCCAAGGACCCATATATAACTTTCTAACATACTGTTGTAGGAGTCCAGCGGGGGATGGTAAAGCAGGTACAGGTGGGGATGGAGACAGTGGTGGCCACACTAGAGGAAGTCCATGGGTGCTTCAGTCCCAATAGGGACAACACTGCAGCCATAAGAGGCAGCTACTCTCCGCTCCGTGGCCTCCATCAGTCCCTGGCTGACATTGCTAGTTTCATGAGGGAGAGGCATGAACAAATCCCCTGTCAAAGTGGCAACAGCAAGGTGGCCAACAAGCTGGGTGCAATAAGAACCATCTTGGAGTCCATGGAGCAGAAGCAGGACTCCCACTTTGCTGCAATGGCTGCCTACCACTGCGTCGTTGTTGGTGTTTTGCAAAACCAGCAGATGCTCCTCTCTGCTGTGCTGCCTTATGTGTTGCCACAGATGAATGCTGCTGCAGGCACAGGATCCACATCTACAGCCCCTGATGTGTATGCCTCCCTCAGCTGCCGCACCTACAATACCCCCCTCATGGGAGACACCACATACATCCGAGGAGGAAGATGTGGACTGCACCTTTTTTCATGAAAAAGTGTCCAGTAGCATTCATCTGTGCCACATACCCAGTTTCTTCTTTGCCCTGTGCTTATGAACATGTCAGTGAAATTCAGCTGCCACTGTTCTCATTTTGCTTTCACCCTGTTTTCTTCAACCATTTGTGGACTGTCAATGTGGCCTATCCTCCCCATTGAGATTGTGGTCATCCTCCTCACTGAAGCACTCCTCTCCTACATATGTCTTTCAACGTGTTACCCCATGGACTCTGTCTGGACATCCACTGGCTCAAAACATCTTTTGAGGTTGTTGTCCTCTGAACTATCCGTGTAAGCAGCAGAAGTATTAGCACATGTAAATACATGCACTTAGTGCTACCTGTGTGTTGTTTGTCTGTTGGAGTCTGGAGCAAGTTGACCGTTGTGCATTCTATGAGGAAAAGACACCAACTACTTGTCAAAGGGACATGTGTCGTTTGGAATCAGGGACAATGCTAGACAGTAAGAGTGAAACATATTTGGTTAACCCTATGTGTGTGTTGAATAGCAAGTGGTTACTCAAGGGTGCAAGCATGAAGTGCAACATGTATCATGCAGTCAATGGTAATAGTGAATGAAGTCACACCACAAGTGCTAGGTCTACGGATGGATACTAGCAAGCAAGCAACATTGGGCTGACAAGTACACGCTGCAAGTGTGAGTGTGTATGGGGCAGCCATCAGTGTGTGAGTCTAAAAACCTTCTATTTGGGCAAATGTTTTGACGACATCATCCCTCCAAAGCAAGTCGCATGACATACCCACACAGAGAAATCGTATGTGAATACATGTGTTGCACTGTGTACCATTTCCATCATGATTACCACGTGCACTGTTCAACAATGTCTGTATATAGTTAATGTAAAGCCATGGCCAACCAGACAGCTCCCTGTCCATAGATAAAACACCTACTACGACATGTTGCCAAACACGTCTAGCAAAGAAAAATGCATGTACATAATACTACCTGACACACATGCTAACTCCCACATAGTAAATCGTGATATAGACCTGTACGTAGCAAACAGTGACATTTAATGTCAACATAAAAATTAAAATTACTAAAACAGCCTAACCTACACTAACTAACTAATCTAACCTAGCCTATACTACCTTATCCTACATACTATCTAAAACTGCAATAACTTAACCTAGCTTACTCTACACCAGGCATCTCCAACAAGTAGCTCGTAAGCTACTGGCAGCTCTCCAGTTACCTGTAAGTAGTTCTCTTATGTGCAGCCCATCCTACTAAATTAGAGGCTATTGCTTGGATGAATTAAGATATGTATACCAAAATTCAAAAGTATGCATTCAAGATGAAACTGTGTGTATTTTCAGAGGTCATAAGATAATGTATGGAAAAAAATAGTTGAAGTTCCAAAATATATCTACATTCCACGTTGATAAAACAGTTCTTCCTTTACTTCTGGCAAACTTTCTTGTTGCACTGAGGTAATCACAGCTGGCAGTCTTGCATGGGGTGGCCACTAATGTAATGTTGTCTATACAACACTAATAATATTGGTAGCTCAGCATGATGTTCATTGAACATAAGATCTTATTACAGACAAGGTTGGAGACGCCTGCTCTACACATTTAGCATGACATGATAAACATCAGTCCCCTACCCCCTTTAAGGAAACGTCTCCACACAAGGACAACAGAAACTACAGCTAAACATCAAGCTCTTCACATTGAATCCTAAACAATTATATATATATATATATATATTATCTACTGGCGGTCGCCAGTAGATAGTTATAGTTAGAACCTATTTTCCATAGGAAATCCGCAACATTCTATTTGAAATAACTCTCTTGCCGGTTGACGAATCTTCGCAAAATTTTCAAACTTTATGGCCCGCTCCGGTCCGCTCCTACCCTGAAAGTCTCTGGGTGATTCGTCAAGCGGGGGCCGAGAAAAAAGGGGGGTCCCAAAACGTGTTTTCCCCATTTATTTTCCCATAGGAAACTTTAGACACGGCTACAGCCCGGACTGCTGAACGGAATTACACCAAATTTGGCAAAGAGGTAGTTCTTGGTTCAGAAAGAACCCTTTTGTTAAATGGTGTAAATCCGTTCAGTAGTTCCTGAGAAAATCAAAAGGAAAATCACATATATATCTATGGCCGCGTTGGATTCACGCACCCTCCCGAACACGAGCTGTCTGCTAATTGGCTGTCAACACTCCAAACCAGGAAGTGTTGGCAGCCATCTTATTCCTCGGTAGAACCGAGGAACAAGAAAGCAGTAAAAAAGTGCGCAAAACGCACAAAGGGGGCAGGGTAGAAACACCCTGACCCCCTAGGTCTGCTCAGGGGGTCCCACAAGGACCCCCTGGGTAGAAAAAAGCATTTAAAAAAAAAAAAAAAATCAGCAGGATGCGCTCAGGGAGCGCGGATCCTGCCGGAAAAAAAAAATCGAAGCGCGGTCTCCCGCGCTCGATAATTTGCCCCCGGGTGGGCCAAGTCCCGGGGGCATGGTGGGGGGGGTTTAAATTTAATGTGGGGGGCCTTAACAGCCCCCCAAGCCCCGGGGACCGCCACCCCCCGGGGCTTCATAAAAAAAAATGGTGCGGGAGGGCTCACCTGCCCTCCCGCAGCCCCGAGACCGCCACCCCCGGGGCTTCTTTTTAAAATTTTAAATAATGTGTGGGGGGCTCCAGCCCCCACCACGCCCGAGACCACCACCTCCCCGGGGCACATAGAAAATAAATGTGGGGGTCCGCTACGGACCCCAGAGCCCAGGGACCACCACCTCCCCGGGGCTGTGCAATTTAAGGGAGGGGGCCGCGCGGCCCCCCTCCTGGAGCCCTTGATGGCCCTGGGGACCGCCACCCCCCAGGGCCGGCTCCTGCAGTGTCCCGGGTGCCTACCCCCGGGACACTGTAGTTTGCTATGGCAGGACGGGAGCCTCGCGGCTCCCGTCCTGCCATAGCAAGCTGCTTTGGATATTGGAAGAGAGAGCAGGAAACCTGCTCTCTCTTCCAATATCCAAAGCACATTGTGGAGAAGTGTGGCTCAATGGTTAGAGCGGCAGACCCTAATGCAGAGATCTGGCCCGGGACCAGGGTTCAATTCCCGCCTCGGCGGGTCTTGGGCTCAATTTCCTCGGACCTGATAATTCTCACCTCGGTGCCTATTCTAATCATGGGTCCCACTCTGCAACTCTGGGCAATAGCTTGCTTAATCTCCACAACGGCCCCACCAGCGCTGGGATGCCTGGCTTCACCTTGGGGGTGCCCAGGAGTGGACATTTCACAGGGAAAAGCCAGGAAGGGTTCCACAGCGGTATGCGTACAGCGCCAGGAAACCCCAGGGTATCAGTGCGCTTTACAAGTACAAATTCATTTCATTTCATTTCATTTCCACACGGGGAGCTGCATCTTAGCAGCTCCCCATGTGGAAAAGCAATGCCGGCTCCCACGGGACGCGGGGAGCCGGCGGGACTGTGGGGGATTGGGGACCCCCCACAGTCCCCAACGGAGAGGGCCAGCCCCGGGGGATGGGGTCCCCGGGGCAAGTAGTGGCCCAAGAGGGGGGCCACGCGGCCCCCCTCCCCAAAAACAAAAATGAAAAAAAAAAAAAAAAGGAAAGGCCGGCCCCGGGGGATGGGGTCCCCGGGGCCTTAAATGGCCTGAGGAGGGGGGCTACGCAGCCCCCCTCCAAATATATAAAAATTTAAAAAAACAGGGCATGCCCCGGGGGATGGGGTCCCCAGGGTCAATATAGGCCCAGGGAAGGGGGGCCACGCGGCCCCCTTCCCGTTTTATTATATTTTTAAAAAAAAAAGAAAATCCTCATGCCCCGGGGGATGGGGTCCCCGGGCCAAAAGAGGCCAAGGGAAGGGGGCCACGCAGCCCCCCTCCCATACAAAAAAAAAATCGAAGCGCGGTCTCCCGCGCTTCGATGTTATTTGCCCCCGGGTGGGCCAAGTCCCGGGGGCATGGTGGGGGGTTTAAATTTAATGTGGGGGCCTTAACAGCCCCCAAGCCCCGGGACCGCCACCCCCGGGGCTTCATAAAAAATGGTGCGGGAGGGCTCACCTGCCCTCCCGCAGCCCCGAGGACCGCCACCCCCGGGGCTTCTTTTTAAAATTTTAAATAATGTGTGGGGGGCTCCAGCCCCCACACGCCCGGGACCACCACCTCCCGGGGCACATAGAAAATAAATGTGGGGGTCCGCTACGGACCCCAGAGCCCGGGGACCACCACCTCCCCGGGGCTGTGCAATTTAAGGGAGGGGGCCGCGCGGCCCCCCTCCTGGAGCCCTTGATGGCCCTGGGGACCGCCACCCCCAGGGCCGGCTCCTGCAGTGTCCCGGGTGCCTACCCCCGGGACACTGTAGTTTGCTATGGCAGGACGGGAGCCTCGCGGCTCCCGTCCTGCCATAGCAAACTGCTTGGATATTGGAAGAGAGAGCAGGGAAACCTGCTCTCTCTTCCAATATCCAAAGCACATTGCTTTCCACACGGGGAGCTGCATCTTAGCAGCTCCCCATGTGGAAAAGCAATGCCGGCTCCCAAGGGACGCGGGGAGCCGGCGGGACTGTGGGGGGATTGGGGACCCCCCCACAGTCCCCAACGGAGAGGGCCAGCCCCGGGGGATGGGGTCCCCGGGGCAAGTAGTGGCCCGGGAGGGGGGCCACGCGGCCCCCCTCCCCAAAAACAAAAATGAAAAAAAAAAAAAAGGAAAGGCCGGCCCCGGGGGATGGGGTCCCCGGGGCCTTAAATGGCCTGAGGAGGGGGCTACGCAGCCCCCTCCAAATATATAAAAATTTAAAAAAACAGGGCATGCCCCGGGGGATGGGGTCCCCAGGGTCAATATAGGCCCAGGGAAGGGGGCCACGCGGCCCCCTTCCCGTTTTATTATATTTAAAAAAAAAAGAAAATCCTCATGCCCCGGGGGATGGGGTCCCCGGACCAAAAGAGGCCAAGGGAAGGGGGCCACGCAGCCCCCTCCCATACAAAAAAAAAAAAAAAGACCGGCATCGTGCCGGAGGCTACGCCCCCTTCTTTCACCACTCTGCAAACGCGCCCCTGGCGCGTTTGCAGATGAGAACGATTTCCCCTTGAATACTGGGGGTCCCTGGGGGCCAACTAGCCCACCAGGAACCTCCAGTATGCGCCAGGGAGCTGCGTTGCAGAGAGGTGTACAGAGGCCACGCCCTTTTTACACCTCTCTGCAACGCAGCTCTGTGGCGCTTTTGGAGGTACATGGTGGGCTAGTTGGACTCCAGGGACCCTCAGGATTCAAGGGGACTTAATCCCCCAACTTAAAATGCGCCATGGGGCGCGTTTGCACAGTGGTGAAGGGAGGGGGCAGGGCTTCAGGTGACATGTGTGCAAACAGGCCCCGTGGCGCATTTTTAGATGGGGAATTAAATCCTCTTCAATCCTGAGGGTCCCTGGGGGCCAACTAGCCCACCAGGTACCTCCAGTAAGCGCCACGGAGCTGCGTTGCAGAGTGTTGTAAAAAGGGCGTGGCCTCTGTACACCTCTCTGCAACGCAGCCCCTGGCGCATACTGGAGGTTCCTGGTGGGCTAGTTGGCCCCTAAGGACCCTCAGGATTGAGGAGGAATTAATTCTCCAACTTAAAACGCGCCACAGGGCGTGTTGGCAGACATGTCACCTCAGGCCCCACCCCCTTCCTTCACCATTGTGCAAATATTCCTCTAAAATCAACTGAACTACGAATTCCGATTTACTCACCTGTTATCAGGAGAGACCTCAGTGCTGCATCTTTCAGCCCAGTACTGATCCTGAAAAGTAATTTTAACCGTACTTACCAGTAACTTGAATTTCCTTCCATAGGATATCATTGCCTGCTTTTTGCTGAAAAAGTTTCTGTCGATTTTTGAAACATACAAATATTCATCTAAAATCAGCCGAAATACGAATTCCGATTTACTCACCTGTTATCAGGAGAGACCTCAGTGCTGCATCTTTCAGCCCAGTACTGATCCTGAAAAGTAATTTTAACCGTACTTACCAGTAACTTGAATTTCCTTCCATAGGATATCATTGCCTGCTTTTTGCTGAAAAAGTTTCTAAGTGTCGATTTTTGAAACATACAAATATTCCTCTAAAATCGGCCGAAATACGAATTCCGATTTACTCACCTGTTATCAGGAGAGACCTCAGTGCTGCATCTTTCAGCCCAGTACTGATCCTGAAAAGTAATTTTAACCGTACTTACCAGTAACTTGAATTTCCTTCCATAGGCTAACATTGACTGGTTTCACTTGGAAATTCTTCTAAGTGTGGAGTTTTGGAACTTTATAATATTCCTCTAAAATCAACCGAACTACGAATTCCGATTTACTCACCTGTTATCAGGAGAGAACCCAGTGCTGCTTCTTTTAGCCCAGCACTGACCCTGAAAAGTAATTCTAACCGTACTTACCAGTAACTTATATTTCCTTCCATAGGAATCCATTGTCTGGTTTTCAGCAGAAAAGTTTCAAAGTGTCGATTTTCACAAATTACAAATATTCCTTAAAAATCGCCTGTATGACTTAAACGCATTCTTTCAACTGTTTACAGGAGATGCACCAGTGCTGGATCCAGGATCCAACACTGAGTAAGAAAAAGTAACGATAACACTACTTACCTGCTAAGTGAATTTCCTCCCATAGGATAACATTGGTGATTCTATGTGAAAAAGTTTCTAAGTGTCAACTTTTAAAATACAATAATATTCCTTAAAAATCACTACTGTAACCAAAACGCTTTTACTCAACTGTTTACAGGAGATGTCCCAGGACTGAATCTAGGATCCAGTCCTGTGGTTAGAAAAGTAATCCATAAAGTAACTAATTGCATTTAACTAGAAATTCACATTGAGCTCAATGTTGCATTGTGTTTGAAATTGTGTTGCCCATTGCAACAACTGTAACTACTGTACTTAAAACTCTATTGCCTATTTGCAAACTATTTAAACTAAAGTAATTCATTCTGAGAAAGTATATTTTGTAATGTAATGTATAATGTAATTACAATGTAATTTAATAAATAAAATATATAAAAATAAATAGTTTTAAAAAATTTAGTAAATCAGTATCAAAAAAATAAATATAACAATTAATACATTTAAAAATTGTCATTTACAAAACCTTTGAAATTCACTGAAAAAACCATAGGTTTTAGGGGCGTTATAGTTAGAAATCAGCATTTAAAAAACCTTTGAAATTCACTGAAAAAACCATAGGTTTCAGACACGTTATAGTTAGAAATTAGCATTTAAAAAACCTTTGAAATTCACTGAAAAAACCATAGGTTTTAGGGACAGTTATAGTTAGTTGGACATTTCACTCGTACAAAACCCGTGAAATTCCCCTGTTATAGTTAGTTCAGCTAACTATAACTCGCGCCCATAATGCACTGCTGATGACGTCACATATTACATCACTCATGACATGGTCAGTGACATCACTGATGACATCACTGATGACATCTCAAATGACATCACTGATGACATCATCCACGTGATAATCTGATGCACCTCCTCACACCCTAATATAACCTTTGATACACCCAATCTAAATTACAGACTGCCATTCGCAAAACAATAGACACTCCAACACCAATAACTACATACCCACTCACTGATTCTTAGGTCTACACACACACATCCACTCACTCACCCGTACAGTCACTCATACTTATGGTCACTCAGTACAGGACTATCATATGCACTCTTACTCCTATATAGACACTCAAACACCGCCACTCATCCATAGAGGTACTCACACACCTAGTCAGTCATGCAAATAATTAAACACACTGCCATTTACTCACCTATACAGTTATACACACACCAGCTCACTTAATCATACAAATACTACCACATTGTTACGCTCTTATACAATCACTGATACAAGCACACACTCATCCATACAGCCACTATCACAATCACTCACTCTCGCATATAGCTATTTATATACTCCAACACACATATATACTGCCTTTCACATATGTAGTTACTCACACATGTACCACTGGGACATACATTCACTCACCAACACACTCTTACACACACTTACCCACCCATACAGTCTATCACAGATGCACTCTTGAAACCATCCACCCAGTGAATCACCCACTCACACATCTATGCACAGAGTCGCACACACCCCTTCCACACAAACACTCAGGCACCCATACAGATACTCAGACAACCATTCAATAACTCATATAGACACTCATGTAGCTATTCACAAACACATGCAGCCACTTACACAGCAACAGACAGACGGATACAGACATTCACCCAGTTTAGTCACTAACCCATGCATTCAGTTAGATACGTTAAATCACTCACTTATAGAGTCAGTCACGCACCTACTAAATCATCCATACAGACACTTATACACCCACTCATTCTTCAATACGTCTTTTCCTATATATATTAAAAATATTTAAACTTTACAGAAACACACAGTCACTGCATGATGTCATCAGTGATGTCATTTGAGATGTCATCAGTGATGTCATCAGTGATTTCACTGACCATGTCATGAGTGATGTAATATGTGACGTCATCAGCAGTGCATTGCGGGGGCGCGAGTTATAGTTAGCTGAACTAACTATAACAGGGGAATTTCACGGGTTTTGTACGAGTGAAATGTCCAACTAACTATAACTGTCCCTAAAACCTATGGTTTTTTCAGTGAATTTCAAAGGTTTTTAAATGCTAATTTCTAACTATAACGTGTCTGAAACCTATGGTTTTTTCAGTGAATTTCAAAGGTTTTTTAAATGCTGATTTCTAACTATAACGTACCTGAAACCTATGGTTTTTTCAGTGAATATATATATATATATTCCTCTCTTTGCCCCTTCTGGAACTGTGGGACCCATGGGAGGTGGTGTGCATGCCAGCATAGCATACTGGCTAGAAATCCACTGTAGAGTTAGGTAGGCGCACTCTCAGGATACAGCAAAAAGTAGTCACTGTGTTGCAGGAATCTGCTTAATCACACAATGCGTTTCGGCTGCTTAGCAGCCTTGGTCACATGTGATACAGTGGATATATATATATATATATATATATATTCACTGAAAAAACCATAGGTTTCAGATATGTTATAGTTAGAAATTAGCATTTAAAAAACCTTTGAAATTCACTGAAAAAACCATAGGTTTTAGGGACAGTTATAGTTAGTTGGACATTTTACTCGTACAAAACCCGTGAAATTCCCCCGTTATAGTTAGTTCAGCTAACTATAACTCGCGCCCCATAATGCACTGCTGATGACGTCACATATTACATCACTCATGACATGGTCAGTGACATCACTGATGACATCTCAAATGACATCACTGATGACATCATCCAGTGACTGTGTGTTTCTGTAAAGTTTAAATATTTTTAATATATATAGGAAAAGACGTATTGAAGAATGAGTGGGTGTGTAAGTGTCTGTATGGATGATTTAGTAGGTGCGTGACTGACTCTATAAGTGAGTGATTTAACGTATCTTACTGAATGCATGGGTTAGTGACTAAACTGGGTGAATGTCTGTATCCGTCTGTCTGTTGCTGTGTAAGTGGCTGCATGGGTTTGTGAATAGCTACATGAGTGTCTATAAGAGTTATTGATTTGTTGTCTGAGTATCTGTATGGGTGCCTGAGTGTTTGTGTGGATGGGGTGTGTGCGACTGTGCATAGATGTGTGAGTGGGTGATTCACTGGGTGGATGGTTTCAAGAGTGCATCTGTGATAGACTGTATGGGTGGGTAAGTGTGTGTAAGAGTGTGTTAGTGAGTGAATGTATGTCCCAGTGGTACATGTGTGAGTAACTACATATGTGAAAGGCAGTATATATGTGTGTTGGAGTATATAAATAGCTATAAGCGAGAGTGAGTGATTGTGATAGTGGCTGTATGGATGAGTGTGTGCTTGTATCAGTGATTATATAAGAGCGTAACAATGTGCTAGTATTTGTATGATTAAGTGAGCTGGTGTGTGTATAACTGTATAGGTGAGTAAATGGCAGTGTGTTTAATTATTTGCATGACTGACTTGGTGTGTGAGTACCTCTATGGATGAGTGGCGGTGTTTGAGTGTCTATATAGGAGTAAGAGTGCATATGATAGTCCTGTACTGAGTGACCATAAGTATGAGTGACTGTACGGGTGAGTGAGTGGATGTGTGTGTGTAGACCTAAGAATCAGTGAGTGGGTATGTAGTTATTGGTGTTGGAGTGTCTATGGTTTTGCGAATGGCAGTCTGTAATTTAGATTGGGTGTATCAAAGGTTATATTAGGGTGTGAAGAGCTGCATCAGATTATCACATGGATGATGTCATCAGTGATGTCATTTGAGATGTCATCAGTGATGTCACTGACCATGTCATGAGTGATGTAATATGTGACGTCATCAGCAGTGCATTGCGGGGACGCGAGTTATAGTTAGCTGAACTAACTATAACGGGGGAATTTCACGGGTTTGTACGTGTAAAATGTCCAACTAACTATAACTGTCCCTAAAACCTATGTTTTTTTCAGTGAATTTCAAAGGTTTTTTAAATGCTAATTTCTAACTATAACATATCTGAAACCTATGGTTTTTTCAGTGAATTTCAAAGGTTTTTTAAATGCTAATTCCTAACTATAACATGTCTGAAACCTACGGTTTTTTCAGTGAATTTCAAAGGTTTTGTAAATGACAATTTTTAAATGTATTAATTGTTATATTAATTTTTTTCATACTGATTTACTACATTTTTAGAAACCTTTTTTTTTACATATTTTATTTTTTAAATTACATTGTAATTACATTATACATTACATTACAAAAATACTTTCTCAGAATGAATTACTTTAGTTTAAATACTTTGCACATAGGCAATAGACTTTTAAGTACAGTAGTTACAGTTGTTGCAATGGGCAACACATTTTCAAACACAATGCAACATTCAGCTCAATGTGAATTTCTAGTTAAATGCAATTAGTTACTTTATAGATTACTTTTCTAACCACAGGACTGGATCCTAGATTCAGTCCTGTTACATCTCCTGTAAACAGTTGAGTAAAAGCGTTTTGGTTACAGTCGTGATTTTTAAGGAATATTATTGTATTTTAAAAGTTGACACTTAGAAACTTTTTCTCATAGAATCACCAATGTTATCCTATGGAAGGAAATTCACTAAGCAGGTAAAAACTGTTATCGTTACTTTTTCTTACTCAGTGTTGGATCCTGGATCCAGCACTGGTGCATCTCCTGTAAACAGTTGAAAGAATGCGTTTAAGTCATACAGGCGATTTTTAAGGAATATTTGTAGTTTGTGAAAATCGACACTGAGAAACTTTTCTGCTGAAAACCAGACAATGGATTCTTATGGAAGAAAATATAAGTTACTGGTAAGTACGGTTAAAATTAGTTTTCAGGGTCAGTGCTGGGCTAAAAGATGCAGCACTGGGTTCTCTCCTGATAACAGGTGAGTAAATTGGAATTCGTACTTTGGTTGATTTTAGAGGAATATTATAAAGTTCCAAAACTCCACACTTAGAAGAATTTCCAAGTGAAACCAGTCAATGTTAGTCTATGAAGGAAATTCAAGTTACCGGTAAGTACGGTTAAAATTACTTTTCAGGACCAGTACTGGGCTGAAAGATGCAGCACTGAGGTCTCTCCTGATAACAGGTGAGTAAATCAGAATTCGGATTTCGGCTGATTTTAGAGGAATATTTGTATGTTTCAAAAATCAACACTTAGAAACTTTTTCAGCAAAAAGCAGGCAATGATATCCTATGGAAGGAAATTCAAGTTACTGGTAAGTACGGTTAAAATTACTTTTGAGGATCAGTACTGGGCTGAAAGATGCAGCACTGAGGTCTCTCCTGATAACAGGTGAGTAAATCGGAATTCGTATTTCGGCTGATTTTAGAGGAATATTTTAAAGTTCCAAAACTCCACACTTAGAAGAATTTCCAAGTGAAACCAGTCAATGTTAGCCTATGGAAGGAAATTCAAGTTACTGGTAAGTACGGTTAAAATTACTTTTCAGGACCAGTACTGGGCTGAAAGATACAGCACTGAGGTCTCTCCTTATAACAGGTGAGTAAATCGGAATTCATATTTCGGCTGATTTTAGAGGAATATTTGTATGTTTCAAAAATCAACACTTAGAAACTTTTTCAGCAAAAAGCAGGCAATGATATCCTA
This sequence comes from Calotriton arnoldi, assembly GCA_963921515.1. Classification (NCBI taxonomy): domain Eukaryota; kingdom Metazoa; phylum Chordata; class Amphibia; order Caudata; family Salamandridae; genus Calotriton; species Calotriton arnoldi. The sequence goes on from CAWUFW010008932.1 coordinate 449,296, forward strand.
TGGAAGGAAATTCAAGTTACTGGTAAGTACGGTTAAAATTACTTTTGAGGATCAGTACTGGGCTGAAAGATACAGCACTGAGGTCTCTCCTGATAACAGGTGAGTAAATCGGAATTCGTATTTCGGCTGATTTTAGAGGAATATTTTAAAGTTCCAAAACTACACACTTAGAAGAATTTCCAAGTGAAACCAGTCAATGTTAGCCTATGAAGGAAATTCAAGTTACCGGTAAGTATGGTTAAAATTACTTTTCAGGACCAGTACTGGGCTGAAAGATGCAGCACTGAGGTCTCTCCTGATAACAGGTGAGTAAATCGGAATTCGTAGTAAGGCAAATTTTAGAGGAATATTTGCACAATGGTGAAGGGAGGGGCGGGGCCTGAGGTGACATCTGTGCAAACGCGCCCTGTGGCGCGTTTTAAGTTGGGGGATTAAGTCCCCTTGAATCATGAGGTTCCCTAGGGGCCAACTAGCCCACCATGAACCTCCAGTATGCGCCAGGGGCTGCGTTGCAGAGACGTGTAGAGAGGCCACACCCTTTTTACACCTCTCTGCAACGCAGCTCTGTGGCGCTTTCTGGATGTACCTGTTGGGCTAGTTGGCCTCAAGGACCCTCAGGATTGAAGGGGATTTAATCCCCATCTTAAAACGCGCCACGGGGCCTGTTTGCACACATGTCACATGAAGCCCCGCCCCTCCCTTCACCACTGTGCAAACGCGCCCTGTGGCGCGTTTTAAGTTGGGGGATTAAGTCCCCTTGAATCCTGAGGGTCCCTGGAGTCCAACTAGCCCACCATATACCTCCAAAAAGCGCCACAGAGCTGCGTTGCAGAGAGGTGTAAAAGGGGCGTGGCCTATGTACACGTCTCTGCAAGGCAGCCCCTGGCGCATACTGGAGGTTCCTGGTGGGCTAGTTGGCCCCAGGGACCCCCAGTATTCAAGGGAGTCGTTCCCCCTCTGCAAACGCGCCAGGGGTGCGTTTGCAGAGTACTGCATGGAGGGGCGGGGCTTCCGGCACGATGCCGGTTTTTTTTTTTTTTTTTTTTTTAATGGGAGGGGGGCTGCGTGGCCCCCTTCCCTTGCCCACTTTGGCCCCGGGGACCCCATCCCCCGGGGCCTGAGCATTTTTTTTTTTTTTATTAAAAAAAACGGGAAGGGGGCCGCGTGGGCCCCCTTCCCTGGGCCTGTATTGGCCCGGGGACCCCATCCCCCGGGGCATGGCCTCGATTTTTATTTTTTTCTTTGGAGGGGGGCTGCGTGGCCCCCTCCTCCAGGCCATTTAAGGCCCCGGGGACCCCATCCCCCGGGGCCGGCCTTTCCTTATTTTTTTTTTTTTAAATGTTGAACTTTGGGGAGGGGGGCTGCGTGGCCCCCTCCCGAGCCACTATGGCCCCGGGGACCCCATCCCCCGGGGCCTGGCCTCACGTTGGAGACTGTGGGGGGTCCCCAATCCCCCACAGTCCCAGCCGACTCCCCGCCTCCTGCGGAAGCCGGCATTGCTTTCCACATGGGGAGCAGCTAACATGCTGCTCCCCATGTGGAAAAGCAATTGGTTTGCATTTTGAAAGAGAGAGCAGGTTTCCTCCTCTCTCTTTCAAAATGCAAACAGCAGTGTCCCGGGGGTAGGCACCCCGGGACACTGCAGGAGCCGCCCCTGGGGGGTGGTGGTCCCCAGGGCCATCAAGGGCTCCAGGAGGGGGGCCGCGCGGCCCCCTCCCATTCAGTGCACAGCCCCGGGGAGGTAGCAGTCCCGGGGCATGTGGGGGCTGGAGCCCCCCACACAGGTTTAAAAAAAAAAAAAAAAGAAGCCCCGGGGAGGTGGCGGTCCCCGGGGCTGCGGGAGGGCTCAGAGCCCTCCCGCCATCATTTTTAAATAAAGCCCCGGGGTGGCGGTCCCCAGGGCTTGGCCCCCCTACATAAATTAAAACCCCCCACCATGCCCCCGGGACTTGGGCCACCCGGGGCCAATTAACTATCGAAGCGCGGGAGACCGCGCTTCGATTTTCTCGGCAGGATTCGCGCTCCCTGAGCGCATCCTGCCGATTTAAAAAAATAAAAATTGTTTTGCCCAGGGGTCCTTGTGGGACCCCCTGAGCAGACCTAGGGGGTCAGGGTGTTTCTACCCTGCCCCCTTTGTGCGTTTTGCGCACTTGTTTCTGTCCCTCGGTTCTACCGAGGGACAAAATGGCTGCCAACACTTCCTGATTTGGAGTGTTGACAGCCAATTAGCATGCAGCTCGTGATCGGGAGGGTGCGCGAATCCGACGCGGCCATAGATATATATGTACTTTTACTTTTGATTTTCTCAGCAACTACTGAACGGATTTACACCATTTAACAAAAAGGGTTCTTTCTGAACCAAGAACTACCTCTTTGCCAAATTTGGTGTAATTCCGTTCAGCAGTTCGAGCTGTAGCCGTGTCTAAAGTTTCCTATGGAAAAATGAATGGGGAAAACGCGTTTTGGGACCCCCTTTTTCTCGGCCCCCGCTTGACGAATCACCCCGAGACTTTCAGGGTAGGAGCGGACCGGAGCGCCCCACAAAGTTTGAAAATTTTGCGAAGATACGTCAACCGGCAAGAGAGTTATTTCAAATAGAATGTCGCGGATTTCCTATGGAAAATAGGTTCTAACTATAACTATCTACTGGCGACCGCCAGTAGATAATATATATATATATATATATATATATATATATATATATATATATATATATCACAAACAACTCCCACACCATCCGGATAGAGAGCACGCACACGAAGCTGATGGACTTAAAGCTTCTTTATTTCATTCTGCCTGTCACAGCCCGGGAAGCACAGAGAGACGCGCGTTTCGGCTGTCGCAGCAGCCTTCGTCAATCTCATTTTTGGCGCCATCTTTGATTCATAATATATGCTCTAAATGAATCATAGACATAGAAGAAACATTGAGTCCTGAATTTTAAATAAAATAAAATAAAAATGCATTTTGAAGGTTCAAAAGCCTGTGAACATAAATGTCCACATTATCAAATGAAGAAATTAAAAACTAGCATGCAGACGAAATGTCAGTCTCGTCTATCACAGACATCAATGAAGGACTACCTGTAATGATCACGTTAATCGTGCGGGCATACATCAGGCCCCAATTACGATCTCAATATTGATAGGTAATCTCCTGCCTTCTGTTACTATGCATGCATGAAACATCACATTGTGCACAGAACCTTTCAATATATCCACCAAAATCGCTTCCTTCTCGAAACAACAGGGAACACAGCGGCTCTTGCGTAAGTATATTTATTTTTCCTTTTTGGCATAACGCGTTTCAGCTACTGCCTTCTTCAGATGCCAAACATTCTGGTGCTCGCTGTCAGTTTGGTTTTTAAACGCATGTTACATCACTCCCATTGGAGGAAATCTAATGGTTCTTAAAAACTGCAAGTCCCAGCATCCCCTTCAGTGGATGCCTGCAGCATTTCTGCTGCCAGAGTTTTTCCGTGGAAAAATGTCTCACTACCTCAGCAGAGCCTTCGTCCTCCGCAATTCCTGATGCTTGGCTTGTCAGGAGGCGCAGTGTAAGTACACGACGACTCACCAAGTAGTCATGGCCCGGTTTCTAGCAGATCGCCTGCTCTCTCGGGTTTGCAGCGGTCCTGAATCTTTCGATACCTCGAAATCCACCAACACAAAGTGCCACTGATGATTCTGGACACCAAGGGACGGGTTCCCCAGAGTGTTAGTGGCCGCACGCAAATATCCACCAAAATCGCTTCCTTCTCGAAACAACAGGGAACACAGCGGCTCTTGCATAAGTATATTTATTTTTCCTTTTGGCATAACGCGTTTCAGCTACTGCCCTCTTCAGATGCCAAACATTCTGGTGCTCGCTGTCAGCCTAGCAGCCTTGGTCACATGTGATACAGTGGATATATATATAAAATATATATATATATATATATATATATATATATATATATATACATATACATATTTATATATATGCAAAGCTGATCCCTGCAATCCTAGCAGGAAAAAACGAGCCACTCCAGTTTTAAGGCTGTAAAGTGTTACAGGTTTATTCGCGGCAACAGAAACGACGCGTTTCGATCTCAAACGAAATACTGGTCAAATATGCGGAAACAGACAGGATAGACCTCCAAAAGCAAATCGACATACTGGAGGAAGAACTAGCAAAATTAGATCCATCTAGCAACATTACGAAGATGCGAGAAGACATGATGGGTAGAGTCAAGAAAGAAGAAGATAAAATCAAAGACAGAAAGGCGTACAAATTTCAAAGAGATAAGGCTGATTACGAGAAGGGGCAGATATTCACCTTCTCTCGGAAATATGACTCAATGAGGAACCCCAAACAAGGGGAAAAGAAGAAAATTATTTCCAACTACAAAGGTCCAATTACAATATCTGCATCAGACCTAAGCTCTGCAATAGAGAGTGAGTCAGAACCCGAACCGAATACAGATAATCAGCCACGCCAAAAACTGTCCCTCACGGAAGAACTGGATTTTTTGCGCTAGGACCGGAGGCAAACCCTACGCCCGAGAGGGAACAAAAACGTCAAAGGCGCAACAAAAGAAGAAGGGAAAGACGAAAGTCCAACAAGCGGCGCAAAAAACAAGAAAACAAACAACATACGCTGGAGGAGAAAGTGACATTGGAAGACAAAACCATCATCAACATCGCAAAAATTGATCTAACGATAGCAGAACAACAACTCCTGTCTTTAGGCCTTTCCTACTGTCCGGAAAGTAGTCTAAACTAAGCGCAAACACGGACTGATGTGTTCAGATTTATACGGAAACTGAAACTCAGCAAATACCATCTGCTCCACAAAGTGCAAAACACTGCATCAAATGAACAGATTCCCAATACTACAAATCTGACAGCCAGTGACCAGGCATTGCTTCGGGACCTACAGGATTTACACAAAGAAAGTGCAACTTAAGAGTCCAACTATGATGAATCTTTACAAGCAAATACCAGTGAAACCATGTTCATCAGACCCAGCACACCTTTTAAAGTTAAATCAACTTTTAACCCTACCATGCCATGGGACTCATTGGACATATTCAATGAACATATGGTGACACAAATCAAGCAGTTGAATTCCAAAATACACAAATTTAAACATAAAAAATCAAGTATGAAATGGAGATATAGCCAACTTATAGCCAAACTTCAAAAGAACAAAGAAGTAGTCATAAGAAATTCGGACAAAGGAGGTAACATTGTCCTTTGGCCCATAAAGGACTATATAAAAGAAGCTCTATCTCAATTAAATGATACAGCTTGTTACAAGAAAAGTTCACCACTTAAAGTCAAGACCACATACAATGAATTCCACACAAAACTGTTGGCATGGAAAAGTGCAGGACTGCTGGGCATGGATGAATATAAATTTCTGAAAAAGAACATCCTGTCATGCCAGTGATTTACTTTGTGCCAAAAGTCCATAAAAATGAAAATCAGCCACCAGGAAGACCAATAATAGCAGCATGTGATGGCCTGTTAGAAAATACATCGAAATATATAGAATATTTCTTGCAGGAATTTGTCCAAGCCTTACTGTCTTACGTAAAAGACACCAGTGATTTTCTTCGCAAAATCAACGATTTAAGGTGGCAAGAGGACTATACACTGATGTCTCTGGACGTTGCGTCCTTATATACAAGTGTAAAACACAAAGACGGCATCAGGGCACTGGAATTTTACCTTAACAAAAGGCCATTATGCATGACACAACATACTACAATGCTTCTAAATATGACTCTGTTTTGCTTGGAAAATAATCTATTCTCATTTCAGAACCAGATATATCAGCAAATGTGTGGTGTCGCCATGGGGGCCAGCTTCTCTCCAAGCTACGCATGTTTACACATGGGCTGGTGGGAGGAGCTGGTCCTCAGAGGGGAGCACCAACAAGCCATGACAGAACATGTAATAGTCTGGTTCAGATATATAGATGATCTATTTGTTGTGTGGAAAGGGACAGAAGACAGTGCCTCACAATTTGTGTCTTCTCTGAATACAAATGAGATTAACCTGAAACTAACAGCAACTGTCAGCAAAAATTCAGTGTATTTTTTAGATGTAAAAGTCAGCATTGTAGACAACCAATTAGTTACATCATTACACCGCAAACCTACAGCGGGAAACACAGTCCTATATGCGAGCAGTTCTGACCCGACCCATCTAATCAATAGCATACCTTACAGTGAGATGCTGAGACTGAGAAGAATATGTAGAGACGAACAAGAACTCAAACACATTCAACAAGCTAGTAAAGAGAGATTCTTACAAAGAGGCTACACAGCTGACATCATAGACACAGCTATTAACAAATCCAATAATGCAAGTAGAATAGAAATCTTATTTCGCAATTCTACTACATCAGAGGAGCACAAAAAGCAGAGACTGAGTTCAAGGCTGAACCAATAAGAATAATGTTAACTTACTGCAAACTTAAAACATAAGAAACTCTATCCTGTATGAATACACACACAGCATGTCACGTCTAGGCCTACCTCTTCCCACTGAAATACACACCATAGAAGTTTTATGTTTAGATATATTAATATTTATATTTTTATATTCAATATTCCCCTTATGAATTTAACAAATATAGGGACAAGTAAGGGTATGAGAAGGAAGAGCCTAATCTAGATGAGATACTATACAAGCTCTACACATACCTCATAATCTTCACATGTATACATTTCAACTCTCATACTCCTCTTAAAAGACATCTATACAGTGGCACTGTACGTACCACAAAATATTTCCTTTAGATCTCCTTCAAGCCTCGGCCCTTTGTTCTAAAGATGTATCTTTGTAAAATCTGCGCATTCTTAAACAGTAGGAAAGACAAAACATAGAAAGTCAGGCAATGTCTGATAGACCATATGTAAATAGAATCTAGGGATGGATACATTTATACAATCACATCCCTCATTTTTCAGAATTTCTCTGCTGCTACCGTAACAATAATAACTGTTTTTTAACATGTTTTATTCAATATATTATGACACCTCCCATTTTGCACCATGCACTTTATCACAGGTTTTAAAATAAGGGTGGTGATACCAATGATTGTTTTTCTCTTATTGCACTATATGGATTTTAACAAGGTTTTATACGAAGTTTAGCATGATGTGGGATTATAGACCCATGAAAAATCATTGTACATTTGCACAAATAGATGACCAGTAAGATTTCTAAGATGCATTAAAGCATTTATAAATCTGCCGATCGGCCCTTTGGAAATCAATGCATTTAAGCAATTATCTATATTCCATATTAATTATCACAAAATGATAATAGGCAGTGCTGATCAATCAATTTTATATGTATATATTTTTTATGCTTTACCTTGTTTTGTACCGTCGGATATACGGGTGCAATACAAACAATACTTATATCCATGTAGTCTGTTTTCCAGGTCTATGGAGACTCAGAATGCACACGTCACTTTAAAAACCACGGATTTGTCAATGCAGCTTGTCATGTGATCAAGGCCGATGAGGCCGAAACGCGTAATGGCGGATTGCTCAAGTGATCAAAAATACATACCAGCACTGTACTTTGGGTCCGTGTCTGTCTTTTCCTGGCCAGGAGATTTGTGAGTGGATCGCAAAAAAAAAATATATATATGCGTTGACAGCCGGAACGCGTGGATGCTACCACTCAGAAATAAAGATTGAGTGAATTAAATCCCCATGGAGTGCTGGATTACTTTTTCCTGAAAGGAGGAGTTGCTGTTTGGATTTATATATATATTGTATCTTATTTTTTTAGTTTTTAAAATTTTTATAACATATATATAACACATCAACCCAAAACCTAAAAAACACAAAGTACCCTTACCCACAAAAATTGTTCCCACCCTACAAAAACCCTTAAAACGTCTACCCCTACACTATAGCCACACTAACTAACCTAAACTAACCTATAATACCATTAAGAACAACAATAAAACAATGTACAGGGGGAAGGGAAGAAAGGCTCCCTGTGGCTGAATTGTACCTAGGCTCTTGCCAGTGCCTGCTTGACTTCCTGTAGCAGTGTAATTGCATGGTCCATCTTGTGCTCCAGTACCGCCACTCTCAACTTTAGGTCTGACTGGTCCTTCTTATTGTCTTGTTCAAATGAGCTAGCCCCTCCTGTGGGCTGAGGTGGGAAGACTGGTGGTTGTGAGGGTTTGCTGGTGGAAGTGCTGAGTACCTGTCCCTTGAGGTACCTTGGCCTGCCCGAATATCTTTTCCCTTGCTTGGCTTGTCCAAGGTCAGTGGTCCCTGAGGGAAGAAATGCCATTTCCCAAGAGCATTCTCCTCCTCATGATGCTTCCTCTTTGCCCTGTGAGCCTTTGTGACTCTTCGTATGTGGAGGTACCGGTACTTCCTGAGGTTGTGCTGCCTCAACTGCTATGGGGTCATGTTCTCGGTTTGAGCAAAAAGGAAAACTGTCAGTCAAACAGTTACTAGGAACAGGTACAAGCATCATGAAACAGTTATAATTTATGTAGCAGCCCCTAGAGCCTAAATTCATCTTGCCGCTTATAGTGAACATACACATGCCTATTATCTATCATCTCAGATGTACTAAGGCCAAAGTACACAGGATTGGCATTAATTGCACAATGCAATTGCACCACCTTGGCACATCTAGGTATGACCATGTCACTACATAGTATGCGTAGGGACAATGCTGTTTTGTACCCATGGTATGGCACATATGTCATCTTTACTGAACACTAGTGTCCCTTCTGCATCCTGCAATGGCCTTTATGCCATTGGAATTCACCACCTTAAGATGTGCAATGTCTGCAAAGTACATGTATTGCCTCACAACGTAGTGTGACTGATATGGCAAGGACTCATGTCAGGGCACATTGATAACTGTACTGAACACTTGGCAAGTATTATATGAAACAATGGACGCTGGATAAGTAACTCCCATCACACAGGGAAATATGAAACCTCTCCTATCTGAACTATTGTAAGTCCATGGACAACCATGCCACCGGTCATTACATGCTCCCGATGTCATAGCATGTGCAACTCACATGCATTTCGAATTGTTCATATCCAAGGCCATGTTCAGATATATATCCACTACCACATATTTTCACATAGTCTGCCACTGTGATCATGGCTCCCCTGTTAAGCCTCTATCATGTGGTTATGTTATAGAGTTTGTTATATTATAGAGTTTTATATAGCGCTCGTATACCCAAGGGTCAAACCCAGATTGGCAATGTATTCTCCTTGACATTAGTCAGAGGCTGATGCACATGCAACAACAAACATCCACTTTTCCTGACCTACTATCCATTATACAAAAGTTTATTTGTGATACCCATGCACATTTAATCTAGCAATTCACACAGCATCTGACATCACACTCAATCCTGCACTACACAATTAGCATTGATAAAGGCACTCACTGGTAATGTTGGGGTCCTTTAAACCATCCACCTCACCAACTGTATGATGCAGGTCCACCTACAAGACATAACATGTAAAACAAATCAGTTAATTTAGAACACACATATATTGTATGCAACAGAAGCACAGTACATGTTCATAGCTATTGGCTATGTAACCCTGTAGGTTGTAATTATTTAAATGGCACAGTTGGCATGCCTGAATGATGCACATGGGTAAGGAGGCTGAAGTCTACATACATATGATGAGCCAAAACATGCACCTGTCGTCCAATTTGTGTAACCAGTTCTTCAACCTCATAACTACTAGACTTTCACTATGGTAGCTGACTTTGATGAGTCTCTGCACCTACATAACTCACATACCATATTCAGCAAGGTATTGTAATACCCATGTTATGTTATGTTAAAATCACTTATAGAGCGCACGTACACCAATTGGTTTCTTGGCGCTGTTTCTAAGAGTGGCAGGAGCCCTGGTGATTTATTTGTATGCCTGGGTGAATAGCCATGTCTTGAGAAGTCTCCTAAATCTCGAGAGGTCAGTGCAGGATCTGCTGTCAAGTGGAATGGTGTTCCAGAATCTAGGAGCCAGCACTGCGAACCTGCATCCACCTAGTCGCTTCAGTTTGTAGGAGGGTGTGACCAAAAGGTTCATGTGGGCTGAACGCAGTTTGCGGGTGAGTCTATGTCTTTGGATAAGGCTAGAGATGAATTTTGGGCTGGGGCCATGCAAGGATTTAAAAATATGGCAACCGACTTTGAAGGCACAGTGTTGTGGTGTGGAAAGCCAATGCAGCTTCCTCATGAGGGGGAAATGTATTGCCATCTGGGCTGCTGGAAGATCAGCCTAGCAGCCTGATTCTGCACAAATTGCAGTCCTTTGATTAGATATAATGGTAGGCCAAAGTATAAAGAATTGGCATAGTCTATGTGCGACATGACCATGGCTATTACAACCTGTACCAGCGCTTCCCTAGTGAGGAGTCTGCAGATTTACCTTATCTTTCTTAGCTGAAAGAAGCAGGTAGAGATTACCGATCCGATCTGAGATTTCATAGTAAGGTCACAGTTAATTGTGACTCCGAGACTCTAAGCTGAGGGGGATGGAGTAGGGGGAGAACCCAACTCAGCTGGCCAGAAGTGTGAGCTCCACGGATTCCGAATGCCCCCTGTCAGAATCAGTTCGGTCTTGTCCGGGTTTAATTTTAAGTGGTTGCTGTTCATCCAATTACGGATGTAAAGCATAGTGGCTTGGAATTCGGACACGGAGTCAGGTGTGTTATCAATGGTGAACATTAATTGCAGGTCGTCTGCATAGTTAAATGTGCACACCTTGCTTTCTTTCAAAGACCAGATCAGTGGGAGTAAGTACAAGTTGAACAAGTACAGGTATAATGAGGATCCCTGCGGTCCTCCACGTGTTGTTATCATATTAGGTGCAGTAAAATGGGATAAGCGAACAGACTGGGAGTGGTCTTCCAGGAACAACATGATCCAGCTGAGAGCCGAACCCTGGAGTCCTGCGTCCCTGACACGGTCCACTGAAAAGTTTCAGCACTCCGTCCATCATCTCCATGTGTTTGCTTTGTTTGCCCTAAGTTGGCAGGGAAAAAGCTGTTAGCCCGAAACCGGTCCCAGGATACTTGTTTCCGGTCCAGGGAAGACATGGCTTGGCAGTTCGGGCTGGACTGTTCCCATGAGGCACAGGGTCAAGACTGATTTGCATATAGCTGTGTCTGAACTGGTGTGTTGAAGTGAGCTAAAGAACAATGATGGATTCAACCCAGATCTGTGACTGGGGTGAGTGTCTGAAAAGTTTCAGCGCTCCGTCCATCATCTCCTTGTGTTTGCACGGTCCACTAAGATACCATGGTCGACCGTGTCAAATACTGCGGAAAGATCCAACAGCACCAGGGCCTGGGAGAGGCCTTTATCGGCTTCCTTCCAAAGTTTGTCCAGCACGGTCAATTTTACTGCCTCTGTTGAGTGGGAAGGGTGAAACCCTGCCTAATGGGGGTCGAGGTATTCAGACTGTTCAATAAAGGAACAGAGGCATTTAGCCACATGGGATTCCAGTACCTTGGCTAAGTAGGGAAGCAGAGAGATTGGACGGTAGTTGGTCAGGCCGACCCCGTTTTTTTTAGAAGGGGGGCAATGATTGCTTTTTAAAGGCTCTAGTGACACAACCCTGTGACAATGACTCGTTCAGGAGAGAGAGGGCACGTTCAGGGAGTACAGAAAAAACTTATTTTAAAATATGAGGCGGAGAGCTGTCAGTGGGCGATCCAGATTTTACTTTGGCCAGAAGGTCCAGAAACGCTTGCCTGCTTATTGCCAGAAATTGATAAAGGGAACAGATCTTTTTCGGCATTGCTGGTAGTGCCTTGAGAGTGCGGTTGGTAGGAATACTGGCTTTAATCATGGTAATTTTATAGATAAAGAAGGTATTCAGGGAGTTGCAAAGTGCTTGAGAAGGTATTGATTTTATTGTGACTCTGTCAGGGTTGGACAGTTCATTGACGATTGAGAATATTTCCTTTGATTTATTAGTGGAGCTCAGGATCTTTGAAGAACAATAAGTGGCCGTGGTTGTTAAAATGGATTTTTTGTATTCCTTGAGTTGACCTAGATAGGTCTCTTTTTTGTCAGGGGAGTAGTTACGTCTCCATTTCCTTTCAGTTTGGTGTAGGGCTAGTTTTGGGGTTTTTAGATCAGTAGAGAACCTTATCAGAGCCTCATGACGCCTGACTGATCTTATTATCCTGAGGGGGGCGTGTTCGTTGCTGGCTACTGTGATATTTTCCTCACTTAGGTTAACGGAAGGCTGATTAATTGGAACTGTGTTCGCCAGTGAATTACAAAATATATTTCTTCCCATGCCCTCTTAATTTGTACATCCATCACACATTCTGCGTACTTGTTCCCTAAGTGAGTTCTGTACCTGTCAGTGCTCCAGAGTACCAGATGTTGTTCGGACATGTCCCATGCATTCCTAAGCATTTTATTGGAAAATTCAACACCAACATGTATGGAATATGTTGAGATGTGTCATATTCAGGCTGGCATACCCTTGGATAGAGTATCATGTGAGTGTGCTCCCCTCTGACATACATTGGGCCTCTTATACAAGAGGCATGTACAATGGGAGTTTCATATGTAAGGACAGCTCCAGAGGCGGTTGTCTCAAAATCACCTCCATGAGGCCATGCAAAGCCAGCATGTGGAATTTGCTATACATTCAGAGGTATTGAGTCAAGCAATCCAGTGCAAAGCACATCGTAGCCATAGTGGACATCAAGAAGCCATATGTTTTACATAGGAACTGCTGTTCAAGACCAGTAATGAGTGTTTTGCCACATTCACAGGTTAACTAAGCTGTGTAAGCCATGGCAGGCCTCATTAATGCGTGACTACCCAGAGGAGGTATGGCAAGTAAGATCATCGGCACATCACTATGTGTCATTCAGTAGTGTATGTGTGCTGCATTCCAATGCACACATACAAACGTGTTATACTCTGCCTTTGCATTTCTTTGTGCTGTGAGCTGCCCCTTAAAGTACAATATCAATAATCTCAACAAAGCACACACATGTGCACCATAGGTCAAGGGTGCATGTGTATGCTAAGAACTCCAAGAGACTAATTTGCAAGCCCTTTGTGCCACTGAGGCCTCACATTTTACCATATTTAAAGTGACGTACCGGCACCGCTAGGGGCTTCTAAATAAACACCATTGTTGGTAAGGTAGTCCGCTGTAGCTCAAACAACTGCCCCTTCATCAATGACTTCTGCTAAAATCTGTTTTTTTTGTCTTGCTGGGAAATCCTAGTTGAGCTGTGCAGCACTATTACTTGTGAATTGCACTCCCATAGAGCTTTGCAGATAACTTTGGAGTTTATTTACAAGGCCCTTGTGCCGCCGGTGCGTCACTTTTAATATGGGAAAAAGAGGACTTCCGGCGGGCGAAGGGGCTTGTAATTAAGCCAGTTTATGTGTGACATATGTTCTGTATTGGCCCATTACAACTGTACCTGACAAATGCTTGTGGTGAAAGAAACACCTCTAGAGCTGATTTGTGCTACCTGGTTTGTCATCATATGAGTTGTCTGGATGGGTTACAGGCATGTGCATCAGCTCAGTGCTTCCCTGTGGCTCATTTGTATCACGTAAAGTGACACTAACACTTATGTGGCTTGCTCAGTGTCACAGATAGCACTGGTGCACAGATCGTGCCAGCACTATTGCCATGGCATTTACCTGCTTTGCATGGTGGAATGATTATTATGAGCAAAAAGTTATGTGAGCCATACTTAATGTTACCACTTTTCATCAATGGGTAAATGAGACACATAGGAAAACACACAAATCATTTATACTTACTGTTAGAAATGGGATCTCTGGTTGGCTAAGGCTTGCGCCAAAGCCAGGCAGAGACCACCACTCTAGTCAGGGCGAGGGAGTTACACGCCAAAGATAACCCCTGCTCACCCCCTTGGTAGCTTGGCATGAGCAGTCAGGCTTATCCCGGAGGCAATGCGTAAAGCGTTTGCGCAACACACCCACAGCAACAACATACTAGGCACACCACAAAAAGGAACTCCACACAAGGTTATATATAAAAATAGCCTTTGTATTATCATAAAACACATTAGAATAGTACTCACATAATATACATCGTGCCACCTGGCACAGGGTCATATTTACAAGGGATTATTTACACCTGACAGGGCCAACTGGACCACTGTCAGAACCAGCACAAAGCGAACTTAGTATACGTATCACTTATGTAGAACACATCATAAACGTACAACCAGTAATCACTGGTAACCACTGTACTTAGCATCAGCCTGTAACATAAACTACATTATGCACAGTATCACATTAGGCGCGAATTACATCCTGCGCCTCACCAGCATAAATACATTATGCAATCCTCTCATAAGTCTAAACACATTAGACCCTAACCTCCTAAGTATAACTCACATTAGGGGCGTAAAACACCGTAGAGAATAACTCACAACCTAAACGCATTAGGTAATAATAAAATCACAAGCATAAACACATTATGCAAAACCTCATAATCATGACAGTACCTTAGAGGCATAAAACAGGGTGCGTAAATCATAATACATGAATCACATTTCCTAGCACCACCATATCACGTTAGCACATACCTCACAGTAGAAACCTTAGCAGAGGCATAAATCACATTAGGGCCTGGCGCCCTACAACCCTAGCAGTCCCCTGGCCAACTGGCCATCTCAAGAAGGGGCTCAAATGCCCTATGTCCCAAAGTCAGGCGCGCTGCCAAAGCAGCGGAAAGTCCAAGGTGCGCACTGCGCAAACCTAAACGTAGCAGCTGCCCACTACTTGCTGGGCAGCTGGGAAAGTCAGGGGCCAAGGAGTACATCTCACTCCTATCTCAAGTACCCTAATGCCCCCAAAGAACTGTGGCCTAAACGCTGCAGCTGGCACTAAGTGCTGCGCAGCTGTAAAATAAAGATGTGGGCCACTGGCACCGACTGTGCCCTGCTAGCAATTATGCCCAAAACGTTGCAGCTGCCCTCTCGCAAGCGGGGCAGCTGGGATCATGGCAAAAGGGGAACAGCATGGGCCCCTCTGGGCCCTCTTAAAATAACTATGCCCTCGTGGGAGCCCTCAAGGCTCTAAAACAAATATGCGCCATGTTGCAGCTGCCCCCTCGCAAGCGGGGCAGCTGAAGACAAGTGGCCACCTGGGGGGGAACATGGGCCCATCTGGGCCCTTTTAAAATAACTATGCCCATCATTGGAGCGGCCCGCTGCCAGACGGGGCCGCTCAGAAACTCAGCACTCACCGGGACAGGCGATCTCTGGCTCCGCCCGGTCACACTGCAGCCGCCCGCGGGACTCCCTCTTCACTACGGGAGACCCGCCTGGAGTATCTCTTGGTCGCGGCCTGCTCCGGCCGCCTCTCTTCTCCCGGGCCCCCTCTCGGGACCCGGGACTTCATTGTGGAGCCCGCGAGGCTCCAGCCACACTGTTCTTCTGCCTGGGCCCTCTCCTAGGGCTCAGGACTTCTCTGGTGCTTCGCCCGGTCACCATGAGCAGGCGGGGCCGTCCTCTCAGGTCACGAGGGCCCCCGTGCAAATCACTGGCTGCCTCTCCTCAACTTGGGGCAGACGCCGGGGCTTCCCTCAGTTCTCGAGAGCCCCGTGCACTTCCGGGTCGCCTCTTCCTTCGGCCGCGCTGCCATTGGCGGCCGCGGCAGCCTCCTCCTCTCGGCCCCGCCCAGCGTCAGGCAGACGTGCCTGACTTCCTGGTCGCCACGCGATCGCGGCGGCCGTTTTCTTCTTCTCATTTCGTGGTGGCAATGAGGGTTAGGCTCCCTCTTCATTAAAAATATAAAGCGGGGTGGGCACCCGCGAGGTACAGAGAAACGCGGGTGGGCACCCGCAAGGACTGACAAATAAGCGGCATCAACGCGGGGTGGGCACCCGTGAAATAAGGAACAACGCGGGGTAGGCACCCCGCCGCTGTAGGCATCAGGGGGGAATCCCTACGATGGGGATTCCCTCACAGACGGCAGCTCAGCGCTGCGGAGCCTACACGCTCCTCTTCTTGGGCAAAGCTGGAGTCCCCCTCTCTGGGGCACCAGCAATAAAAGTATAGCGCTCACAGGGCGAAAAAGGATGCAGCAGTCCTCCTCCAGGGGAGAACATGTCCTGGAAAAGTAAAGGGGCATGCAGGGCCCAGGGAGGCAGGCCCTCCTGGCAGCCCCCCCTGGGCCCTCAGCAGCAGCACGCCCTGCAGGATCAGCCCATCAGAACTGCACAGGAACACTGAACCAGAACCTTTTCATGGGGTCACAGCCCCTCTATTTATACACCCTTTTCCCTTTGTGTAAAGGTGCAGGGCTGGGGAAAAACCAGGCGCAACTGGTTTGGGGGAGCTTTGGAGCACTTTGTTTTGCTCAGCTCCTCTCTCCTTTCACAGGACAGGCTAGGGACATCAGACGCACCACAGGGGGTGGAGCCAGCATTGTGGAGGGAAGGCACAGTCCTATTCAGGTCCCAGGTGCAACTCCTCCCACCCATCTACATGGAGATCTCTCCATTCAGCCCTGTGCTGACTCACCCTGCCCCTCCTGGAGCCACACACACCTCCCAGCCCCTGTCACTCACAAGCCAGACATGCAATTCACATCAGGCAGGCAGACACAGAGCACACAGAAATGCCAACTTCTAGAAGTGGCATTTCTACACTAGTTATAATAAATGTGCGCACACCACTGCGCAGCATTTATTCTCACGAGTTCGCACATACTAAACTCGCCCCTGCACTCCTCTCACACCAGGAATTACCATGGACACACATATCCCCCATGCATTCCTATGGGAGGGCAGGACAATCTCACCACACGCACTCAGCGCGCATGCACTTTACACTGGACCACAGTGCTAAAGTGCCCAGAGACTTAAAACTACTAACATACAAGGCAAAATGTTTAGGGGTGAACCTGCCAAAAAGGGCCAAGTCCAACACTTACCAATTCCCCCACCAACTTGGATGCCAATGTAGTCTAGCAGTTCTGACTCTCTGCCAACCACATCCGCCCAGCGATGTTTCAGCTGATGAACTGTCCAGTCGATTCCAAACAGCCTCTGCATCTGTGCCCGCACCTTCTCCCATCATTGTCTCTGCACTGCCACCCGGGTAGCCCAGGAGTACACGTCTCCCACTGGCTACCATGTTTGGCAAGTAAAAGTTCACCAGCCACAGGAAGCTCTCAAACTCCTCGTGGCGAGCCCTACCCTTCCCAGGCATGATCCAACCCAAACACAACAAATGCCCAAACAAAACAGAACCCCACAAAAACCCACAACTAGCCCTATAACAACAATACTGTAGAAGACAAACACTCAACTGAACACAGGATAATATACAATAATACACAAGAAAGCACAAAAAGGACTTGAGGGACACAACATCGACAACAAACACAATTAACCAGCTCTAGACACATCAAAACACTCTCCAGCACAGATAAGACACAATTAATAAGAACAGACAGAAAAACTGTGACCTAAAGTGAAAATAAAAGCAACTTCACAGTTCCTGGTTTGCAGCATGCATGGTCCATGACATCACTTCCTGGGTGGATGCTTCACATTTTCATTCGGTAAGTCGTTTTTTTTTTTACGCTACCATTTAATGCGTTGATTTCACACAAGGCCAGATAAGGCACCATGCGATTATTCAGATGCGTCGGCTGAGACGCGTCATTGCGTCTGAAACCCGTCATTTGCGGCCGACGCGGTGGCTGCAAAATTCACGCTTTAGGGTCATGAGTCATTTTTTTACGCAATAGGGCAAAGGTGTATTTTATGTTGTATTGGGATGTGCAATGCATGTAATCATTTACAGGGATTGCTGTGTTGGGTGTGAAAAGTAGAGTTGACTTGCTTACTGTCTTTGCATGTGTTTAATATGTGCATTGACAGTGTACATATGTGTGACTTCATATTTTTCGGGGATCATACTACGCATACGCCACAATCCCTTTCATAGTGCAAGGGCACACCTTACAAGAGGTGCCCCGTGTGCTAAATTAGTATTAGCACCCAATTGCACTGCTTTAGTCTCCCCCAGAGATTCCACAAACTAGCACTCCGATGGGGTCTGTGCACCCACACCTACAACAGCACAGTTTACTTCCAATCTGTGCCGTGTACCACTGTGCAGGCACAGTCTGTGGGGATACTTGGGGGGGGGGTTACATTTTCCCTTGCAGGCGAGTCCTGCGATTGGCTGCAACTACCTGGAAAGGGATGTATGGAGGGCGCCATATGATTGGTTGAGTATAGGACATTCATATTTAAGAGTCATACCCCAAAGGAAAGTAACAGAGTCATCATTTGTGGGCCACATGATTCTCAGTCATGCTGATGATGCTATGCTAGATCACCATGCATGCCTTGGCATGACCTCCTACAAAATGTCTGCATAAATCACACCATAACTACACTCTGCATCAAGGCAGGGCTCCTTGCACATAGCAGTGGGTGTTCACATTCAACACTCATGTCATTTGACACGGAGACAGGTGATGAGACTCACATGGACTTTTCACAGTCCAAAACTTGACAGACATCCCCAGTAGAGCCAAAACAAGGACATATCAATTGATGTAACCTTGGCTAATCTCTTTCCATGTGTCCTGCATGATGTTGCTCACATTGGCCATTTACAACTATTCCATGAGTGGTTTATGTGCAGGGAAGTATTGAGAGAACCCACCATATCATGTTGTGGGACACAAGCATCAGCGATTTGGCCTTGTGTCTGGAAGTATATGTGTGGCCCATGCACATTGCAATTGCACATAGACTTTGCCACCAAGCATAGCCTATGATTTGTAAATCACAAACCAGATTGTCTAGCCCCCACCTAGTCAGGTGAAGTACTATCATGAATATATTTGCCACTGGGACTCATCACAATATGTGTCTAGGTTGTGTGGTTACTTGAAGTTTAGTGATGGCTATGCATTCAGACATCAAGTTCACCTGCGATTTTCTAGCCACATTGGAGCACTATATATGGGGATGCATCGGTGCATGGCACCTTGGCTGTATTGACCTTGTTTTATGTGATTTCTGATGCTCAACTGTTACATATTCTGAATCTGGGTGTTGTCTCTTCACATTCACACTAAGACTGTACTGATAGGAGCTTAGCCATTGTTTGTATCTGAGTGCAATACACCAACATGGTAGGCTACATCCCTGCTTGTCCCATTGGCATCTTAGCCTAGTGGGGCAAGTGTGGCTACATTCTCACTAGGTAGACATTGTTGCACTGGCAAAGTATAGTATGTAGCATGTATATGTGTGATATG
This sequence comes from Calotriton arnoldi, assembly GCA_963921515.1. Lineage (NCBI taxonomy): Eukaryota > Metazoa > Chordata > Amphibia > Caudata > Salamandridae > Calotriton > Calotriton arnoldi. The sequence goes on from CAWUFW010008932.1 coordinate 468,622, forward strand.
AGATCTCTTTTTAAAAAAAATAATCTTTATTAAATTTTTTCTTGCAACCCATATACCCCGACCCCCCATCCTCACCTGCGCCGAACCTGCTCATTTAAACATACATAGGAAAGACAGAACAGATCAAACCATTAATGCAGCCACTAAGTATACAGCATTTCATGACAGTACCCAAAGTATCATAAAACAAATGCTCTAACAGTCATAATGAATCTAAAAAGCCCCAAGTTCATAGGACATGTTATGACTAAGACAAGTTTAAAGTGCATTGTGCTACAGAACAGGAGTAAGGGGAGGGGCAGAATCAAACCCGCAGAAAAGGTTCTCTCATAATTCACAGTATATCAGATCGGCTATGTTGTACTAGTCGCACCAAGGCTTCAAAACATATTTCACCATAACTTGTGATATAAAACAGGAAATTACTGGGCTACCACAACAAATATAGTACATTTACAATAGATATTAGTTCTGCCATCTGCACATGGGTGCCCAGAATACGCGCCCTTTTTTCCTGGCTTTATGGCCCTTCGTTGCGTATACCGCTTTCTCTAAATTAGAGTCCGATATCAGTCGAGTCAACCACTGTTGGAAATGAGGGGGTTGAGGGTTAAGCCAGTCAGTGGCAATTAACAATCTAAATATAGCCCTTGCAACCACCATGAAGTATTTGATATCTTGCAATCCTTCTTCATCAAATATCAATCAATCAATCAATCACAGAATTTGTAGAGCGCACTACTTACCCACGAGGGTCTCAAGGCGCTGGGGAGAGGGAAGGGGGGGGATGCTGCTACTGGTCGAACAGCCAGGTCTTGAGTAGCCTCCTGAAGGTCAGCAGGTCTTGGGTCTTTCGTAGGCTTAGTGGAAGGGTGTTCCAGGTCTTGGCGGCAAGGTGTGAGAAGGATCTGCCGCCGGTGGTTGTTCTTCGAATGCGGGGGGCGGTGGTGAGGGAGAGGTCGGCGGAGCGGAGCTGGCGGTTGGGGACGTAGAAGAAGAGTCGTCTGTTGAGGTAGGCTGGGCCAGTTTTGTGGAGTGCCTTGTGTGCGTGGGTGAGGAGTTTGAAGGTGATCCTCCTGTCGACGGGGAGCCAGTGCAGGTTCCTCAAGTGGGGGTGATGTGGCTGTGGCGTGGTACGTCGAGGATCAGTCGTGCGAAGGCGTTTTGTATGCGTTGCAGTCGCTTGATGAGCTTGGCCGGGGCTCCCGCGTAGAGGGCGTTCCCATAGTCCAGTCTGCTACTGACGAGGGCCTGGGTGACTGTTCTTCTTGTGTCTGTCGGGATCCACCTGTAGACATTGCGAAGCATGCGGAGGGTGTTGAAGCAGGAGGAGGAGACTGCGTTGACTTGCTTGGCCATGGAGAGCGTTGAGTCGAGGATGACTCCCAGGTTGCGTGCGTGGTCGGTGGGTGTCGGGGCTGCTCCCAGCGTCGTTGGCCACCAGGAGTCGTCCCAGGCTGAGGGGTTGGAGCCGAGGATGAGGACCTCCGTTTTGTCCGTGTTCAGCTTTAGTCGGCTGATCTTCATCCAATCGGCGACGGCCTTCATTCCTTCATGGAGTTTGGCTTTGGCGGCGAGGGGTCCTTGGTGAGGGAGAGGATCAGTTGAGTGTCGTCGGCGTAGGAGATAATGTTGAGGTCGTGTTGTCTGGCGATGCGTGCGAGCGGGACCATGTAGATGTTGAACAGTGTTGGGCTGAGGGACGATCCCTGGGGTACGCCGCAGATGATCTCGGAGGCTTCGGATCGGAAAGGTGGGAGGCGGACTCTCTGGGTTCTGCCGTCGAGGAAGGAGGTGGTCCATTCCAGGGCCTTGTCTCGGATCCCTGCGTCGTGGAGGCGTGCGCGTAGAGTGCGGTGGCAGACAGTGTCGAAGGCGGCGGAGAGGTCCAGCAGGATGAGGGCTGCGGTCTCACCATTGTCCAGCAGGATCCTGATGTCGTCGGTGGCGGCGATGAGGGCAGTCTTGGTGCTGTAGTTGCTGCGGAACCCTGATTGGGATGGGTCCAGGATGCTGTTTTCTTCGAGGTATCGGGTTAGCTGTTTGTTGACGATCTTCTCGATGACCTTGGCTGGGAATGGAAGCAGAGAGATGGGCCGGAAGTTCTTGAGGTCTCTCGGGTCCGCCTTGGGTTTTTTGAGTAGGGCGTTGATCTCTGCGTGTTTCCAGCTCTCTGGGAAGGTCACGGTCTCGAAGGAGAGGTTGATGATGTTGCACAGGTGGGGTGCGATGGAGCTGCTGGCTTTGTTGAAGATGTGGTGCGGGAAAGGGTCTGACGGGGAGCCGGAGTGTATTGTGCTCATGGTCTTGATGGTGTCCTCGATGTTCACGCTGGCCCAGGCTGGCAGGGGGTCGTGGTCGATGGTGTGTGGCGGGTCTGGTGTATCGATCTTAGTTGGGGTTGTCTGGGTGTCGAAGCTGTCGTGGATGTCGGCGATCTTGCGGTGAAAGAAGGTGGCGAGGAATCGCACAGGGGTTGCGACGGCGGGATGTCGTTGGTGTTGGAGCTGGGATTGGAGAGTTCCTTCACGATGTTGAAAAGCTCCTTGCTGTTGTGTGCGTTGTTGTCGAGGCGGTCTTTGAAGGAGATTCTCTTGGCGGACCTGATGAGGTGGTGGTGGTTACGGATGGCGTCTTTGTGGGCTGTGTGGCTGTCCGGTGTCTTATCGCTGTGCCATTTCTTCTCTAGTTTCCGGCAGGTGCGCTTGGAAGCTAGGAGTTCCGAGGTGAACCAGCTGGCTCTTTTGGTGGTGTCGCTGTAGGTGAGCTTTTTCAGCGGGGCGAGGGTGTTGGCACAGTCGTCCATCCATCGTCTGAGGTTGCAGGCAGCGTCGTCGGTGTTGGATGGGTCGGAGCGAGGGCTGAGAGCGAGGGTTGCCCGGAGTTGGTCTTCGGTGACTTTGCTCCAGCAGCGGCGTGGGATCTGTTGGGTGCGGTGGTGTGTGGTGGGTTTCTGGAAGGTGAAATGGATGCAGCGGTGGTCGGTCCAGAGGAGTTCCGTGGTGTGGCTGAAGGAGACGTGGGAGCTTGAGGAGAAGATGGGGTCAAGCGGGTGGCCGGCGCAGTGGGTCGGTGTTGTGACGAGCTGGCTCAGGCCGAGGTTGGCGAGGCTGTCGATCAGGGTGGTGGAGTTGCTGTCGTTGTTGTTCTCCAGGTGAAAGTTCAGGTCTCCGAGGAGGATGTAGTCGGTAGAGGTCAGGGCGTGCGTGCTGATGAAGTCGGCGATGGAGTCGCTGAACTGGGGTCGGGGCCCAGGGGGTCTGTAGACAAGGGTGCCTCTAAGGGTGGTGTTGGGGTCCGTGTGGATCTGGAAGTGCATGTGTTCGGCGGTGCTGAGAGTGTCGTCGGTGCTGGTCGAGACCCTGATGGTGTTCTTGTGGACGATGGCGATTCCTCCTCCTACTGCGTTGATGCGGTCTCTGCGGGTGATCTTATAGCCGTCTGGGATGGCTATGGCGATGTCGGGGGCGGAGGAGTCGTTCATCCAGGTCTCTGTCAGGAAGGCGACGTCTGGTGATGATGTGTCGAGCAGGTCCCAGAGCTCGACGGCGTGTTTGCGTGCGGAGCGGGTGTTCAGCAGGATGCACCGGAGGTGGTTGAGGTCCTTCTTGGCGGGCGCCTCGTTGGCTCTGAGGCTGGTGTAGCTGCAGTTCCGGCAGGTGAAGGGACCATGGGTGCGTTTCGGGGCGGCCTTGAAGCAGTTGTGCGTCCGTCCGGGGTTGAGAGCGTGGAGTGTGGTGGCATCGTATCGGCGTCGGTCCTCGAGGCTGGAGCGGGGGCGCGCGGTCCAGGGGTTCTGGCGCTGGGCGCGGTCCAGTCGCGGACGGGCGCAGACGGGCTTGCCTTAGGCGCGCCTTTGGCGCGCCAGCGGCGCGGCCGCGCAGCGGCCGCCATATATGGGGAGGTGGGAGGGAGGAGCAGCTGGGAGGCGGGAGGCAGGGGCAGCGAATGGGCAGTCAGGGGGTCGGGGCCGCAGGGGACGCAGCGGCGGGAATGGAGAGAGGCAGCGGGGGCACAGAAGGAAAAACGGAGAGAAAACAAACAGAAATACGGGCACAGTACAATGGGGCAGCGAGGGGCACAGAAGGAAAAACGGAGAGAAAACAAACAGAAATACGGGCACAGTACAATGGGGCAGCGAGGGGCACAGAAGGAAAACGGAGAGAAAACAAACAGAAATACGGGCACAGTACAATGGGGCAGCGAGGGGCACAGAAGGAAAAACGGAGAGAAAACAAACAGAAATACGGGCACAGTACAATGGGGCAGCGAGGGGCACAGAAGGGAAAATGGAGAGAAAACAAACAGAAATACGGGCACAGTACAATGGGGCAGCGAGGGGCACAGAAGGGAAAATGGGGAGAAAACAAACAGAAATACGGGCACAGTACAATGGGGCAGCGAGGGGCACAGAAGGGAAAATGGAGAGAAAACAAACAGAGAAATACGGGCACAGTACAATGGGGCAGCGAGGGGCACAGAAGGGAAAATGGGGAGAAAACAAACAGAAATACGGGCACAGTACAATGGGGCAGCGAGGGGCACAGAAGGGAAAATGGAGAGAAAACAAACAGAGAAATACGGGCACAGTACAATGGGGCAGCGAGGGGCACAGAAGGGAAAATGGGGAGAAAACAAACAGAAATACGGGCACAGTACAATGGGGCAGCGAGGGGCACAGAAGGGAAAATGGAGAGAAAACAAACAGAAATACGGGCACAGTACAATGGGGCAGCGAGGGGCACAGAAGGAAAACGGAGAGAAAACAAACAGAGAAATACGGGCACAGTACAATGGGGCAGCGAGGGGCACAGAAGGGAAAATGGGGAGAAAACAAACAGAAATACGGGCACAGTACAATGGGGCAGCGAGGGGCACAGAAGGGAAAATGGAGAGAAAACAAACAGAAATACGGGCACAGTACAATGGGGCAGCGAGGGGCACAGAAGGGAAAATGGGGAGACAAAAAGCAAAGAAATACGGGCACCGAGGCCACAAGCGGAGGGGCGAGCTTACCAGCAGCAGCAGCGGGCGGACAACACAGGCGGAGCTGTGTGGTGGGGGAGCGACCTACCTGGCAATTTTAGATATCCCTAAGATGATCAGTTTCGGGGTCAATATTACTTCGATGTTTAATTTATTATATAAAAAATCTTGAATATCGCTCTTAATAAAATTTAGGGAGGTGCAAGTGGCAAACATGTGAAGTATATCGGCACAGGGAGTAGCACAACGAGGGCCCTTAGTTCCCTCCTCGAGCTCCATTTAGCAATTCTGGCTGGTGTATAGTATAACATAAAATAAAGTCTTAAAGAATTGCACCTTTAGATTGCCCGACATTAAAACCGTTTGTGATAGTGTAAGAGCTTTCTCAAAATCGGTTTCGGAGATCTTGAATTTCTCTTGCCATTTTTGATAGACTTTATTGAGATCATCTTTTTCTTCTTTCATTAATAAATTATAAATTGCCCCTATAAGGACATGATTCTGAGCTATTATCATTTCCACCAGTTCTTTTTTCTCAAACTCAATAGGGCCACCCCCCTTACGTTGTAAGTAATCTCTGATTTGTAAATATTTGAAAAACTCCCTATTGTTAACGCCAAATTCTGTCTTCAGATCATCAAAGGACACAAAACCCGAAGGAGAAAAGAAGGAACCAAGCCTAAATACCCCTGCCAGAACCCAATGTTGGATATACCCATCCCTGAATAAGGCTGGCAGGAGCGGGTTGTTCTGAATAGGGGTATAAAAATTTAGACGACCAAGGCCCAATGATTTCCGAAGGGCTGACCATACTTTAAAAGCTCCAAAAAGGCACTTAAACTGCACTTTAAAAAAATATCCTAGTTCAATTTGTCTCCAAAGGCAACCCCAGGCCTCCTTTCCAATCAACAATTTGAATATAGTAGGGGTGATTTGTGGAGGATCACTCGGACATGCTTCCCTAAATAAGATACGACTATATTGAAGCATGGTGGCCCAATAATATAATTTAAGATTAGGGAGGGCCCAACATTTGTTGCAGGGTGGTTTTTTACACCACCTTAATTTGAGCAGGGGTGCTCTATCTAAAATAAGGAAACACACGTGTGAGATGCAGGAACTGAGTCAGAGTGGCACTTTATTAAAGAACAATTTTAAACAATGAATGTCAAAGGCACAATGTTAATCAAAAATAGCATTGTGTGATCTAGAAGATAACAAATTTCAGAGACACCTTCCTAGATGAAAAAGTAAACCATGCAATTTTGTATGTTTACAAATCACGGCAATGCAGAGGAGAGAGAAAGAGACAATTTCAAAATATAATAAGCATTATAGCCTCAGCCAAAGATGCTAGAGAAGATGGCTGAGGGGGCACACACGTCATGACCCATGGGGTCACTTGTGCGAGGTAGTCCGTCGAATGGACTGGAGAGCAGATCATTTATATTCATATAGGGGCCGATTCACAGAACTAATCTGAGATAAAATCCTAAACTTACTACTTTTGGTATTCACAGAAGGCATTTAGAGTAAAGTTAGGACTCCTAACTTTACTACTGCTAAACTGAGACAAAATCCTAACTTTACGACTTTCTGTATTCACAAAAGGCATTTAGTAGTAGTAGGATTTTATCTCAGATTAGTTCAGTGAATCAGCCCCATAATGAGGAACTATTGACCACAGAATCACGACATTATCAGGTGCTTTGACCGCAGAACATGACGCACTTTGGTCACTTCTCAGAAATATTGGGAAAACAGAAGTGACACTACATTACAAAAGTTTACCAAAAGGTCACTTGATGTTTGACCGTAAATCATAATGAAATAGAACATTTAGCGAAAATAATATGCGTCACTTCTCGGAAACTTTTTATAAGAAAGGAGAAGAATACAAAAGATGGAAAGTCCCAGTTGGCCCAGTTGGCCCCCACTCCTTACTCTTGGCCAATTTTGTTCTCCTAAGTGACAGACACATCCTGTTATTGCTACATCTTGATGTTCAGAGAGATGTTATAGGAGAGATACATCTGAGTATACAGGAGGGCTTGGGGCCTACTGCCTCTCCAGACGCTCAATGCAGTGTGGACAATTTTAACACAACCCTGTCTATGGGCTGGCAGGGACAGTTGAGACTCTTATGCTTCAGATGTGGCCTGGGGCACTATATTGTAAAAACTAGACCCTGCTCCCTCTCTTGCGGAAGAGAAATATATCCAAGCGCTCTTCTGGGTTTAGAATATGCCCATAAAATCGTGTGAACATCCTGTCAAAAGCTTTTATCAATTCATTAGGGAACTCTAAAGGGATAGATCTAAACAAATATAATATTTTGGGGGAAAAATCATTTTTATCAAATTGCATCGACCTATAATTGTGAGATGGAGGTTATTTAGCCTTGATAATTCATTGCTAGTCTTTACTAGCAAGGGCTCTAGATTTTGTTTTACAATCTCGTCAACATCGACAGATATGGAAACACCCAGATATATCACTTTATCGACTACGCGGTTATCTACAACAGAGATCTTATCATTGGTGATAATTAGGGTTTTTTCCTTATTTAAGGGAAAGCCAGACAACCTTCCAAAACACGAGGCTTCCTCTTCAATTGCTTTAAGAGCAGATTCTGGATTTGGGGTCACAACTGAAAGGTCATCTGCATAAGCTAATATCTTGCTTTCGAAGCCCTGCAAAATTATTGGAGGGATTGCAATATTTTGAACCAATTTACGGATAAGCGGGTCAATATACATCGCGAACAAGAGTGGAGAGAATTGGCACCCCTGACGTGTTCCGCAAGTAATCGACACCGGCCCAGACATCCCCCCAGCCATAGAAATGTTAGCTATCGGTTTATAATAAAGAGATTTACTTCCCTGGATATATCTTGGGCCCATGCTGCTAACTTGCGTTAGCTGCCAGAGAAAGTGCCAGGAGACCCTATCAAAGACTTTTTCTGCGTCTAATAATATCAGGGCCATAGTACTGCATCAAACAACGTGATGACTCTTCTAATGTGATCAGTAGTATCCCTTCCCTCGATTAACCCATGTTGTTGCCTTGCAATTTAGAGATTATCCGGGCGAATCGTACAGCCAATACTTTAGAGTATATTTTAGAATCTCAATTTATTAGTGTTATCGGGCGATAAGATCCTAATTCCGCCTGAGGCTTATTCTTTTTTAGGAATACTATGATATTAGCTATGGACCATGAACCCAGAGGGGGAGCTCCATTAAAAATGTCATTAAACAACACGTGCAATGGGCCTCGTAATTGCGGCGCAAAAAGTTCATAAAACTCTGAGGGGGATTGAGTCCACTCCTGCCGCTTTACCAGAGGGAAGATTAGCGATTGCGAGGTATATCTCGTCCCACAATAAATCTCCTTCTACGGAATCTCGCTCATCAACAGATAACGTGTTTGCACTTGTTGATTTGAGAAACTTCGCAACCTGCATAGGATTCTCATTGATATCCTCAGTATATAAGATTTGGCAATATTTTTTAAACGCATCCCTGATTTCTTTTGAATCTGATACCAGCCCATGGACTGGATCCCGCACCTCTCTTATTTCATTACTCATGCTCTTTTGTCTTGGCCTCACTGCAAGGTGATGCCCAACTTGCTCACTGCATTCATACATGTTTTTTTTTTCAGGCTGCATATTTTTCTGCTGCCCTTTTTGTAAAGATCGAATCAATTGCTGCCCTTACTATAATAACCCCAAGTTGGGCTTCTTTCACATCCCCTCCTTGCTGCAAAACCTTTATCAAATTTTACTCGACTGCTGCTCAGCTATCTTGTTTAGCTAAGATGATGTGTCTCTCATTTTTCCCCCTGTTCAGCAAAAACCTGAGGGTCTCTCCCCGCAGGCAGGCCTTAAAGGTATCCCAGACCATGTTTATCGTGGCGCTACCAATGTTTTCGCTAAAAAACATTGGGATCCACTCACTGACATGCCTGCGATATTCTTCATTGGCGAGCTTCACATACTATGAGTTTTCCCCCATGCCTTGAATTTCTAATAGCAACGGATTCTGATCTGATAAATACCGTGCATATCATTCAATTTTATAGGTTGATATAAAACTGTTTGAAACAAAGAAGTAATCCAAGCGGGCGTGTGTAGAATGAGGAGCTGAAAAGTAACTATAGCCATGCACCTTCGGATTCACTTTGCCCCAAACATCGATTAGACCATGGTCTTTAAACATCCCTACTAATGCTTGATAAACTTTGGGCTTTCTACCAAGATATTATTGTTGACCTCCGAGGTCCCAGTTACCCGGGAGATTAATATTGAAATCCCTGCAGAGCACTGCCAGCAATGGTCGATGGGTCAGTTCATAGGATATCTGATTGAATACCGCGGGGTCATCGTAGATACTACCATATATTGTACATAATGTAAATGTATTCCCGCTGGGAGAATGGCAAACTACCATAACCCAGCCACCCTGAGTGTCGACCCCTATTTGTGAAAATTTTAACTAATTACCTTGCGCCAAAACCGCGACCCCCTTATGCGTGCGCCTTGTGAAGTCCCACCTATAAGCCTATAGCCTAGCGTGTCTAATAAATTCCTTTGTGATGCTTCAATATGAGTCTCTTGCAGACACACAATATTTGCATTCAGCACCTGTAAACCTAATGAAACTCTAGATCTTTTTTTAAGATCATTCAGCCCACAAATGTTGACAAAGGGAATAAGTATCTTCTGATTATCCCCCATTATTCTGTTTTTAAAAAGTTCCTTAACTCTTAGCTTTTGCATTATGATAGCAGATTGCACCAGATCAAGGCTTGCTCTCAATTTTAATCCAGCTCCTTGTTCTTAGAAGTTTACTCTTGAGCGAGTGGGGACCCCTCTCCCACCCCCCTTCCACCAAAAACCACCTCCCACCCTGTGCCCCTTTCCCAACCAATGGGCAATCAGGCCGAGCCTGCGTGATGGCATCTAGAAAATAGAAACTCCAACCCCAGCCCGCCTCCCCCTCCACCCCGATCGCCTCACTCCGTATTTCCAGTTATTGCCAGATACACAACCATCCGTGAAAAAACTAAATTTAATTATTTTCATATTTATTTTTTACTCCCTTCTTTTTCCGTTATTTCCCACTACTCGACATCCCTTTTAAAAAAAATAAATAAATAAGCTTTGTTTTTCCCCCAGTATTTTCCAGTATTTTTTTTTCCTTCCCCCCTTCTTTCTAGTGCAGCTCTTTCCAGTCAGATGAAACCCACTCCTGACGGCGCAGATTATTGCCTAAAATTGTAACTAATACTTCATGAACCGCCCCGGATCTCATCTAAATATTCCTGGGCCTGGATCTCTGAAAAAAAACTTCGAGTGCGACCTTTGAACACTACTTTCAATTTGGCAGGATTCATGAGATACACTTCGGCACCAAGTTTCTGAAAAGGAGAGAACAGTTGTCTCAGTCTCATCTCCTTTCCACTGTCGAGTGGGCAAAATCAGGACGAGCAAAGAAAGATACTCCCTCAAACTCTCTCTTTGAGTTAGGGCAGCCCAGGTCGTAAATACTCTGCCTTAACAAAAAATTACCAAAGAACACTAAAACCACCTGTGAATAAACAGTATTACCCGGCTGTTGCTTTTTGGGGGTTAAAGGAAATCGGTGTGCCCTCTGGATTTCTTTTTCCCACTCCCAACCAACAAGTTGGGGAAACGCACCCTTCAATACTTTGATTATATAGCCTCTAGGGTCCGTTCCTTCGACGCCTTCGGGGATTCCCAATATTCTCAGGTTGTTTCTCCTTTGCCTATTCTCATGCTCCTTGAGCTTCCATGCCAAGTCTAAGAGTTTAGGGTCCTGAGCGGTCCGCGCCGCTTTCAGTTCTGCGACCTCGGACTCAAGAGTTTCCGTGTGTGCCTCCACCATTGTCATTCTCTCTGAGATCTCAGAACAGGTTTTGTTGATCTTTCTGACGGCACCCTGCAGCTTCTTTGATGCTTGGCGAGCCAGGCGATTATCATTCCAGACCTCCTCTTGCATCTGCTTGATGGTAGCCAGGATGAGAGTAGGTGAGGGCTCACTCGAACCAGTGGATACAGGGCCTTCTGTTGAATGTAAAGGTTCCCGAGTGTTTAGTCCTTCCAAGCCCCCCCTTGCTGCTGCTGGTCTGACAGTTGTATTGATGAGTAATACCATCTCAGCCTGGGAGCATCTTTAGGGGGAGAATATTCCTGATGTGAACCTGTGCTCTTACTACTCGTTGTCTGTTTCTTGAGCAGGCTCTGCGATTTTCTCTTTTTCAGCCCTCCACCAGACCGGCTTTTTTGTGTGTTAGGCAAAACAGATTCGTCTAGGGAGCTACTGCTTGCTGAGCAAAACAGAGTGGGAGATGACGATTCTAATTCAGACATTGAACAATCCGAGTAATCAGTTAAGGAAAAAAAATTCTTACCACCCCCTAAAGGATATGGGGAGGCTATCAGGTTTAAAGCCAAAAGAGGGCAGCAGCTTGACGGGGTAGAGTTCACTTTATCTTGATCTGGAAGATCTTCCCTCACCCCTAAATCAGACTTCTCGCTACTCACACTTTTAGCCGCTAACTGCTCAATAGGTATTTTGTCCCCTGAGGCCGGCCTTGAGCCTATTACAAGATCCTTCTCACCACTTGTGCTCTGGTCCCCAGTTACTCTTTTCTCTTAAGTGGGAAGTACTTCCGCGACCACGCCAGTAATCTCTTGGGCGGGAGTGGTTACAACCTCTAATGGAGAAGCAACAGTACTTTCTGCTGAGTGAGTGGAAACAGCTCGGAAATTGCTGGTTGTCATTCAGCAGGAGTAATGGAGCTGTTCCCTTGCGCAGGATGCTGAGCGGGTCTTGCCTCTAAGTCGATCGAGTCTTAGACTCTCTTCTTATCCCTCCCTTCTGCACTGATCGCTCGGGGAGGCTCGACAAGCACAGCCGTCTTGGAGCAGCGCGGTTGGGAGTGAGCCGGTCACAGTTGTTGCCGAGGGCTTCTTTTTCGGTCCCCTTGTGCTTCTGCCCGCCATCTGAGTCAGCTGCCCTCTGTGGGAAAACAGACCGACAATCCGCCTGAGCTTGTTGTGCGGGATCGGGAACACTACGGCGATTACAACCACGCCGAGCGTCCTGAAGTTATGGCACCCTCTTCTCCCGCGGTAATGGCGATCAGGTTTTCTTTGAGGGAACACGGAGTTACTGCAGCATTCCAGCATCTGAAATAAACCACCATCAGGGGCTACGAGCCCCCCTCTCATCTTCCGCCTTACAACCGAGGAGGTAAAGAGAGACGCGGGGCAGGGATGGGAGAACCTATTCAGACGCCATCTTGCCCCCGCATGCGCTGTGTGTTATGAGATCTCTTAATGAATTTCATGTGTCCATACAGATTTTGATGAAGCATATGTAGACTGTAGATTTGGGACTGTGTTCCCAAGCACATACTTTGTGTATGGCTTCACAGTCATAAACATTTGAGTTGACTCCACTATCATCCACAAGTATGAGGCCGTACAAATGGCTAGCTGTAGGAGAGACACACACAGAGTCATTGCACACTGTCTACTTTACTGTACCATGTTAATTGGGGTTGGCAATGGAGGTCTTTTTGCTACAGGTAGTTGGCATGCACACTATTTTGTTTGTACCAGATGTTGTTCTATGCTGTTTGTTATACATAGCTACATATGTTTTCTGTGTGGCAGTTAGTAGCAGGTGTGACTACGAAATCAAAATTCATACACACTGGTAGTGCTCATATGTTTATTTACATATATGTGTGCACAGTTTCATGTAGTCATCATTATTTTGTGACATCATGTAAGTCACTCAAGCATCAGTGAACACATTGTGAATGATATGGTCTCTCCCCGTGTTGCTGCTACTGATGGAACATTCTGATGTGGCTCCTCATCTTCCTGATCGTCAGGCAGTTCCTGCTCCTCATTGGCATCAGCTCATGGTACGTTTGTTCCCACACAAATATTGTGGAATATGTAGCAAACATGTATAATTTTGCATACCATTGGTGGCAAGTAGATCAATAGGCCCCCAGACATACCCAGACTCCTAAAGCGGCATTTCAGCATGCCCCATGTCCGCTCTACTATGTACCGGGTCCTACTAAGGGTATGTTTGTGCCTCCGTGTGGTTCCGTCTGGGGGTGTTTAAGAGGCGTCGTCACCCAAGGATACAGAGAATATCCTTGGTCAGCTGCAAAGACAGGAGGAGTACAAATAGTTGAGTCATGATAAGGGATAGCCCCACATTCATTTAAATTCTGTTATGTGTCCTGAATGACTCATACACTTTGCCTACTGTAAGAGACGTGCTATGACACTGTGTGGCATACACACAAGTAGGAATTGGAAATTACTGACACTGTACTACAAATACAGGTGGCTGTCCTCTGTGATTCAGTTTCTATGCGTCGTACTTGTGAGTGCCAATGCCACGAAGGTTATGATTTTCCACCAGTAAGGAGAGTAAATTAGCTATTGAATAGACACATCTTTCACACTCATCTATTGTGTCTGTTATTGACTACTATTGCCAGTTCTGAACTGATATATGTCAGATTTTACAACTTTTAACTGGAGCTGGTGATGTTGCGTACTTCAGTCACATATAGTTGACTGTGAGAGTTGGAGTCAATGGTGTTAAATGTGTACTGCCATGGGGAGGGTAGTGAGTGGATATCAATGTGGGACATGATAGTGTACAAATGGCAGTGCACTGTGTCCACTATGTTGACAGGACACAAGGGGTGTCAGTTAAGTGTGAGTCTTGCGCTGTACAGTGCAACTGCTAGACTAACCACACTACAGTGCCACACTGCTTGGGGGCAGTGTAAGACATACTTTCCACATGAGTCTGTGCCAATGGTTTGGTGTCTCTGCTGGCAGAAAATGTGCAGCATTGCTCCAAGACAGGCACATTATTTCCAAGAAGACTGTGTTGTTGGCTGTCATGGAGATGTACTTTGTGCATGAGGCTGTACCTTGCTGCACAATCTGGAGCCTTGGAGGACTGATAGAGTGGTGTGTGCATAGCAGAACGATGTGCACATAGGAAGGGATGTGTGTATATGACGAATAATATAATGTAGCATGGTAGGCATGACCTTGTGAGGTTAAAGTATGACAACATTTATCAGTTTCTCAGGTCCGGGATATATCACATGGAATCCCTTACTTCAACACGGTGTTTGGACACAGTATTTCACATAGTGTTGCATTAGTGAGGCTCTTTCAAACAATTGAATGCACACACAGGGCCTGATGTAGCAGTTGTTGCCACAGGGCAGCAGTGGATGCCATCTTGCTGCGCTGACCTGCACCCACAGTGAAGGGCTGGAATGTGCCATATTCCTAACATACGCAAAAAGAACAACTGGTGGACGGAATGCTGAACAATGTCAAACATTCACTCCAAGTACAGAGATCCAATGTCACAGTGAGCACGGAACCCACATCTGGGCATACCCTTTCCACTTAGGGTGACTAATACAAAAAGAATAAATGATGGACGAAATGCTGAACAATGTCAAACATTGACCCCACTACAGAGATCTGGGCCTAAACCCATTGTTATTTTTCTCACCATGCTATTCCAGTTTAGATACAGCCTTATGCAAATCAGTCTTGACCCTGTGACTCATGGGAACACTCCAGCCCGAACTGCCAAGCCATGTCTTCCCTGGACCGGAAATAAGCATCTTGGGACCGGTTTCAGGGTAACACCCCTCATCAGCCAGGCTAGCTTGAATCCAGTGGCACACTGAGCATGGGACCCACGTCTGGGCATACTCTTCCAACTTAGGGCGACAATTGATGAATGGAATGCTGAACAATGTCAAACATTCACCCCCTGTACAGAGATCTGAGCCTAAATTCATCGTTTTTTTCTCACCATGCCATTCCAGTTTAGACCCAGTCACATAACTATAATGAGATTTAACATTGGTCCCTGAAACATGAAGGCTCAATGGAGACATGTTGCCGTAGTGCCATGGGCAGAGTAAACACTGCATGAGGATGTGTACGTTTATATGACTCAGCAGGTGCTCCATCAAGGGTTTCTACCCAGATACATAGCACAAAAAAGAACATCCCAGGTCAATTCCACAAGCCCGTCATAGATGGGGTTCGTGGCACATTATGATGAGGCCTTGGTGACTTTTTGACAAGGTTGAAATCGCTCGGAATTCATTCATTTTGTAATATGCACATCGAAATTTCACATGCTTTTTGCCCACGGAAGGAGAGTGGCTCTAAGCAGTGGCGGCTGGTGACATTTGAAAGTGGTGAGCGTAAAACAATTGTTGTACTTCACTGTGGCGAGCGAGCGATCCTGAACCACCTACGGGGGCTTCAGGGGGATCTCCCCCCGAGAAAATGTTGAAAAAAGAGTGGGCAAATGGTGCATTTTCAAGCAAACCAGAAGGTGTGAAGAGCAGATCAGTCAATACTACTGTTTAGAGTTGTGGGAGTTAAGAAACCTTATAGAAGTTTGACACATAATAAGAAAGCTCTGGGAATATGGAACTAAAATGAACAACAATTTACTGGTACCGGAGTAGCACAACTATTCTTAATCATACTGGATAGAACCACAAGCTAACATGTACAATACCATGATTGGCAGGGTGATGAATTTACTTGGACACTAGCGCTTAGGGAATGTAGCAATTTGTCACTCCAAGGCTCTCAAACATATCGGCATTTCCTTCAGACACCTCTAATGCAAGTCAACAAATGAGTGGAGAACTGCGATAACTATTCACACATCAACAATATGTTTTTGTGCAGTGCTTTGAGACGCTGACCATACATGCAGACAGGGCTTCTCAGCACTGGACACAGGTTGAGCGCACCATGCGTGGTGAAACACAGATGTGTCCCACACACACCACTGTAAAACACTGCCATTACAAGATGGAAGCCATGACCGGTGCATCACTACTAAGGCAGCTAACTAGAGGTGTAAACATGCTCAGTGCAACAGTGTTCCACTGTGATACCAACAGACTCAAGTTATGATGCTGGCTGCGCCACTGCCCTGTGCTTCAGTTAACCATTGCCAAACTCGTGCCACCTAGAAGCAGGCCTAACCACACTATTAGGCACTATATAAACAACTGCCTCCTGCTTACAATCAACGACAAAAGCTGGATAATGCAGCTGCACTGGCATGTTTGGGGGGAGGGAGTATACTGAAGTGGTAGATTGAAGCCAAAAACTGTGTTTCTCTTGCAAACATACCCCAAACATCGACCCCAGCCGCTCCATGATTGCAACACACAACACCAAGCCATAAAAGTCAATCAGTGACAGCGAGGCATCCCTCCCCCAACACTGCCAAAAGATTCCAGCAAACCAAGGTCTGTGCTCCTCTGAGGGAGGGTATTGGGGTAAGTCGGCCAATCAGAAGAAAACAGGAGAGGATAACACGCTTAAAAGCAGAGAAGACAAGGACAATGGATAGATTCAAAACAGACTTTCTCTCCATTGACAGCGCTCAAGGGTGATCTTTGATCACAATGAGATGATTTCTTGGAAACACTCAGTAGTACAATTCTAGAAGACATCCAGGACTGATCCGTTTGTGCCTTCGGAGCCGGAGCTAGCCATATTTTCACGAGGAATCGTCTGATTTCACGTTGCGAAGGAGCTGGCACACATGAGCTGGGAAGCGGGCTGATGTGTGATACCGACACAGACGGATTAGAGTAGTGAATTCATGATACTTTAATATATTTAAACTGTGATGTGCATTTCTGATGATTGAAAGGTATGCGCCTTCTACTCGTCCCAAAGCCGCAGTATGTAAACAACTCCTCGGAAGGTAGACTTCAAGGTTTTGTGATGTATTTACACACAGCCAGTGAGCTTGACGCAAAGGAAGTTTCCCCAAACAAAATGGGCCCGACAGATCTTATCTACACGCAGTGGCGGCTGGTCCATAGGGGCGCCGGGGCAGCGCCCCACTAGGCAATCGGGCAGCAAGAAATGTAAGCAGACGAATTGACAGCTTTGACAATTCGTCTGTTTACATTTCCGGCCTGACCTGTGCTGGCAGCTGCTTCACAGCCTCAAGTGCGCATGAGTCAACAACAAGCGAACAGCGCACGCAGGCGAGTCGAGCAGCAGGAGTCCAGACTCCGACTGCGCATCTGCGAGAAGAGCACTTTTTATTTCAGTCCCCCCACTCCATTGACATTACATTAGGTATGCTGCGCATGCCTAGTGTAGTGCAGGAGTCTAAAGATAGGATCCTGCTCGGGCGGTGACGTACAGTCGCTCCATGCCCTGTGAAATGCCAGGATACAGCCGAGTAGCCCCCCGCAGTCGCATCCAGTCTTCTGATTTGCCACTTGCCAGGCAAGCAAAAGAGCGGGGCAAAGTTAGTTCCACGTCTGTGAGAGGAGACGTGATGCGACGGGGGACCAGCGGAGGAGATGCCTGGTAAGTTTGTTTTTATTTTATTTATTCATTTAATTAAACGCCTCCCTCCCCCCTCCCGCGCTTACCCCCCCATGCCGGCCGGCGCCGTGGCTGCTAATTATGGATTAAGTTCAACAGACAAATTATTTACCTTTTAACGATGTATTCCCCGACTATGAGGTTGTACAATTCTTTTATGTGATCAATAAATTGCAAGCGTCATGGCATGAGCAGGGCGCGTGAATTATTTGTTTGGAAATGCTTGCATTCTTTTCAGGGTAGCTCATGCTTCGAGGATTAGTGACAGTCACAGTAGCTACATCGCAGAGAAGCCACTCGAGTGTGGCCAGCTTACTGTAGGAGGACAGTATTTTTAAACTATTGGGACGGGGGTCTGTTCTTCAGTGCGATGCTCCTTTTTGTTACCTTATTTACATTTGTAAAGCGCCAACCACCATTGTCATGGCACTTTGAGCACTTGTTCTATTTGGGCGCCCTTACTTTCAGATCAGGGAACGCCATCAAACTGCAGGAAGTTTTGGTTGACAGGGTGTGTTTGGTTTTGTGTGGTTGCAGCGTTTGTTCATTTTTTAGACTTGGTGGAAAGTGTGAGGGGCTTTTAGATCAGTTAACGTTACCAGAACCCAATGCGTTTTAGATTCTGAGGTGTCCTTTAAACATTAACCATATACCTCCAAGGAGCAACACGGAGCGTTGCACAGAACATTTTGTTGTAGCAGAGGCTTCCAAATGTCAGGGCTTGTACATAGAACAGCTGGTGTGTGGCGAGACCAGATCACAACAACAGGATGTGGTGGGCGTGTCTGGGGCACTGCTGGACAGCACATTTCGCAGTTTCATTTTTTTGATATTTACCTTTTGAGACACCATAAGATAAACTTGCCAGAACCCCTTGCATTTTTCTTTTTTGGGGGTTAAACGATTTACTGGCCACAGCCGATTTGGGGTTCCCGAGGTCTTTGCAGAGGGCATATCTCACTGAACCCCAACCCATGCTGCCGTGTTTGGCACTTTGAATTTGACAGCCATGCTTCAGCTGTTTATGGTTCGACTGTACAAAGCTGGCTGGCATTAAACTGCTCTCTTTCAATGTAAACATGCATTTTCTGAAGCAGAATTTGAGACTGTGGAGATTGTAAGCGCTCTGGATTTCGGAAGATCAGGAAACTCGCTTGCCGAAGATCACAAAGTTTGGTCAAGTGGACATTCCGAAATGTGACCACGTATCACCTGGTTTCACAGCCAAAATGTATCCAAAGGGCACCCCTTTCCGCTGCTGCTCTCGTGAGGCTTATTTACCCAGACACACGGCTTATCCTCGCCTGAACCCTGAGACGCCCCGGCGGCGGTACCAGCAGGGACCAGCGCAGGCGCAATGAGGATCAAACCACCCTGCTGCAGAAGCCGCCAGGATTTGCAGACTTAAGACTCCTGCCTGCCAGTGCTTACCCGCAGCAATTGAACACCGGACTGTTGAAACAACGTCAATATAGTGAATACTAGAGTGCCAGGCCTCACACCGACCTAGACGCGCCAAGAAGCAGCCGTGCCTGGCCCTGAGGCACTGGAGTAGGGCAGGATGCCGTTATATTCGGATGAGTGCAGGGTATCGGGCTAAGGTAAAGTTTTGTGATACAGGATAATCGCACACATAAAGTGCTGCGTTTGAGGTACGCTGCACGTGTGTTGAAGGGTTGATGTGGTCCGACTGTGTAAGGTGTATCTGTAACAACGTGCTATTTTGAAGTGGGTGTTTTTTTTCAAGGTGTTTTTTTGTCCATCTGCAAGTTATTGTTTATCTGTGTTTACCGCTGTTTCTATGTTTTGTGTGTTTGTTTGTATATGCATGTGTGGCACCTGTAGGCGCTCTGGCACCAGTAGCCGTTTGATCCTGCAAAAAAGGGCGTTAATAAAGTGCACTGTAAAATTGGCGCCCGTATGCGCTCTAGTACCGGCAGTCCTTTGATCCTGCAAATATGGACAGTTATACAGTGCACTGCACACGTGGCACCTCTAGGCGCTCTGGCACCGGTAGTCCTTTGATCCCGCAAATAATTACATTTAGACAGTGCACCTTACTCAAATTTGCTTGAAAATGCACCATTTGCCCACTCTTTTTTCAAAATTTTCGTAGGTGGTTTGGGCTCACTTGCTACGCTCGCTCGCCACAGTGCAGTATTTACGCCCCACCTCTTTCAAATGTCACCAGCCACCACTGTCTACACGTTTGGTTTCACGAGACGCTGAACTGTGAGACCTCACAGCAATTTGAAATGTATTTTCTTCCTGGGAATGCTGCTGAAAAAAACAATGTTCCCGCCAATACTTTGACTGCCTCTCACGCAACAGTTTTATTTTAAACAAAAGTAAAACGGAGCTTGCTGTTTCAGTACTCCCCAAGTTTAGCTTTTTTGTTTTAAAAAAATGCAAATTAAGCCAATGAGTCAGCCCAGTGGCTTAAATGCCTGATGCATCGGTCTCTTGTTTGTGTGAGACTTACAAAACACACACACACACTCTCTCACACACACATACACTCTCTCTCTCTCTCTCATCAACTGCATAGACCGCTGCAACCTACACGCCACAGGCTTGAATCAGAAGAGGAATGAGTTGCCTTTCATCCTTCCAAGAACGATAAAATGAGACAAATTGAGATGTATATTACAGGCATATGTTATTACAGTGCTTAGATGCTGTGTTCTGTGCAAATTATATTTGATCTAAACACACTGCAATCTGAGCAGCATGCAGACCGTAATTAAAACCACAATCGCAAACAACCACTGCTAGAACAGCTCAAAATCAGATGAACCGGACCATCACCAAAATCCCCAGCAGGTAAAACCAATACAAACAAAGCAATTTCAAACCGGCTAATACTCGGTTAACACTAAACATGCACCAAGCCAATACCATCTCACAACAAATAGAACACTGGAGTGTCTACTGCAAACAAAAGAGCCCCATAAAAACGCAGTGGTGTAGCAAGACTACCGCAGGCGTTCATGCAGGGAATGGAAATGGGCCTCCATACCCACAGATTAGTAGAACATACATCTATAATTGGTGTTCTGAGTGCCCTCGCACCCTTGACACAGGTGCCACAGCACCTGCTGAACTATTAATAGCTACTCCCCTAAAAGCATGTGATAAATGATACTGCATCGTCAATGAAAAGTGGCAACTTTTAAGAGGGAGTCTATGAAATAAATTGAGATTGACTTTGCAGTATTACAAAAAAATATATAAAACCTAAAATAACGGCTTCTGTTGATAGGTGCTTTATCAATGTGCAGAGTGGAATAGTTGTTTAAGTACGTCTGTCCTTGCGTGGTTATACTAGGCTCTGTATTGCTCAGTACTTGTCAGGTCTACTTTCTATTGCACGGTGAAGAAAAAATATTAAACATGTCGATTTAATTGGA
This sequence comes from Calotriton arnoldi, assembly GCA_963921515.1. Lineage (NCBI taxonomy): Eukaryota > Metazoa > Chordata > Amphibia > Caudata > Salamandridae > Calotriton > Calotriton arnoldi. Next base: position 489,505 of record CAWUFW010008932.1, read on the forward strand.
CAAATCCCTCTGCTGACACAGGTTTTTATGGTGGCTCATATGGAGCGTGTCCTATTAGCAGTCGCGGCCGGCAAAACGGGCGGGTGGGTTCGCGGGGGGAGGGAAGTGGCGGGACGGTAATCTTTATTATATAAAATAAAAAAACTTACCTTCCAAGTTCCTCCAGTTCTGCGACCGCATCACGCGCAGCCGCCTCAGCTCCTGCTGCTCCTGGCGCCTTGTAGGCAGCCTCCCTCCTCCTGCTACCCTAAGCCAATCACAACGCTGCAATGGCAGCGTTGTGATTGGTGAGGCGCAGTGGAGAGCGCCCCAGCCGGGCCATTTTCTCTATGTAGGCTGCATGCAGCAGCCTACAGAGAGAAAAAGGGAGAGTGTGCATGACTGGGTTGGTCGGCCCTGGGGCCGACCAAACAGTCAATACCCACAACAGTGGGCAAGCCACTCCCCCCCTGCCCTCGAGCAGGACCGCCCAACAACCAGGCACTTCTGCTTTCTCGCAGTGCGAGAAGCAGAAACATAAAATGGTAGTTTTACCATTTTATGTTTCTGCCTTCTCGCACTGCGAGAGAGCAGTGGGGCGACGCCACCACGCCCCAATGAAGGAGCCGCCACTGTCTCTAAGAGTCTGTTGAGGAAAGAGTAAAATGCAATTCAGGAACATTTTCTCTTCAGACAAGTCTCCTGCCAGTTTGTTGTGGGTCTTTAATGGGCCCTCATGCAAATATAAACATAACCAGGAACCAGTGGGCCCCACAGACCCATGGACTCTGATGCCACTGCACCCTTTGCATTATCGATAGCTATGGCAGTATTTTGAGTGCAAAGTGTGCCGTCAGAATACATTTTCACAGAGAAAATAACAGGGACATTTCACAAAATTTTGAGAAACTGGAAAAAAATATGTGTTTTGACAAATCACAAAATTTTGTGACAACATGATCTTCAAGAGGTTTGAATTATCTGAGGCAATTCCATCCTCTGGTTTAGACGGCCTTCAATCTCACTAAAACTGGTTCGCCCTTTTGTTTCTTTTTATGAGTAGATGGACGCTAAATGTATTGTAAGTGGTTCACTGGCAGAAATTAATGAGCAACTTTATGCATTGTGAGAACATAGATTAATAGACGCAAGCTAAAGAATAATGAAATATACTATTGTTAATGTAGAAGTTTCTCATGCACAGTATGTTCTTTGCACTCTGTGCTCTTTATTACCCATGGTACTATGTTTTCGGTATGCACCAGCTCACCTCTTAAGAACATCAGATAACTCCTCACTGCGGGTCTGTACAGGCCTAAGCGAACACATTTAAAATAAGTTGTCCGAGAACTCTTTGCAAGACAGAATTAAAATTCTCGTTTCATGTGTCACGTTTGATGTTTCTTGCCATAATACGGCTCATTTCTTGTGGTGATATGCTATAAGTTAATTAGATGCTATGATATTTGTGCTGGCAGGTTTATCAAGTTTCTGACATTTTGAACGTTGTAATGCAACGGAATTTGATGATATATGTCTGAGTACACTTTCCAATTATTACCATTCTTTGTCATTGCTAGAGCAGAAATGTCTAGAGACATCCTTGCCTGAAGACTGAAGTTTTGAGCACGTCATCTCTGCCTTTAGCCTTTGACAGTGAAACCTTTCTTTTTCTGTAATGTAGCTGGTTCACCTCGCACATAATTCACTTATTTTCTGACAGCATCCTAACTCCTTTTTTTTCTTGCTGAATTAAGATTCACTTCATGATAAAACAAAGTTGGAAGTGTGTACGTGATACATTATTAGGTCCAATGAGTATGAACTGTTACTATTATTAATCTATCAGAGAGAGCACTAGCCTTCAGTCTTATATATTGATACACATACATATTTAAGCATGGCTTATTTTGTTAAATACGTTGCATGCAGAGCATGCAAGACAGAAGAGAGGCGGTAAAAGTGAGAGGGGTCTTAGGAAAAAACATAAATTGCTTATGAGGAATGAATATGTGGCTGGGTTCGGCACCCGAATTTCACCTCTCCGGGTAGAAATGCTCCTGAAACTGCTACAGTTTCCTGTATTACAATTATTAACCAGGAAGGATGCCCTCTCCATTTATTAACTGACAGGGCGATGGTCTGATATAACCTTTTACATGAATAGATCTAGTGACCCAGGTTTGGCACATTTTGCAGACAGCACTGCACCCAGCTAAGCTGCTTGACATTAGATATGTGGCATGTAAAGAAGGATATTAGATTATATTGCTAACATGGTTATACCCAAATCGTCAGTAAGACTCAGCGATCTTCAGCATAGATGAAGCAGTGACATAAGCGGTTCAAGAGATGATTTAAGCCATGAGAAAAGTGAGCAATTGCAGAGGGCCCCCACTTTCCAAGGGACCCCTGGGAAGGTGGTCTTTCTGTCTCTATCTCACTCTGTCTACTTATCTGAATCTCATTCCTTTTCTTTTATCTACCCCTGTCTTTCACTATGTCCCTCTATCTAAACCCAGTGTCAGTCTAAGGAATTTTGGGGCCCCGAGAAAACATATTTGAGCTGTTTTTGTGTGAACCTATGTCAGAAATTGTAACCTATAATTCAGTATAATGTGGCATTATAAGGGATTAAATTCAATGTTGGTCCAGAGGGTTGCAAACTAAGTGGTGCACCAATTCTTCCTTCAACCCTTTTGCTGGTGATTAAGTTCATTAATTGACTACTCTTGTTCACTCTTGCTGTGGTCAATATGCTTTTTCTCTGAAAATTCCAAAGACCTATATGGTCTTTTTCAGGTGCAGAAAATTAGGCGAAACGTCTGCACACTTCTGGAAAAAGCACTCTTCCTCACTTAGAGGCACACACATTCACCAGTTGCAGAAGATTCCTAAAAACCTATCTCTTTATTCTTGACATGTAGAAATCTGCCATCAGATTTCCTAGCTTCAAACAGGTGACTATTTTTTGACTGCATGTGATGGAGCAGAGATGTTATCAATCATCTATCTACAACAATTTTGCATACAAATGGTTTGTGACACTACTCTACAAGATAATGACAAAGTGTGTATTAAGTTTCCATATATCAAGAAACACACAAGTGAAGTTCTTATTTACATACTGCATCGTAAAAGCATGCAGAATGTTAGAGGTGGATTTCTGATAACAATAAACAGTCAATAAGCTAATATGAAATTTGACATTTTAGTGACGTGTCCTTATGCATAGATGACTGTGGTAAATAAACGATAACACTCAAAATGTCTATATAAGAATAATGCTGCTTTATGTGTTAGGAAAACGAATGATAGTGCTGAAATGTGTTATGTGACATCAGCAAGAGAAGTAGGTGCCATATAAGGTTATGTTATGATTTACACTTCATAAACGTTTATTTCAAGGTGGTCTTTAAATCCTGGGTGATGTATTAACTTATTTTTATTAACAAATAGAGGACTATGGGCTATATTTATCCAGGTCCAGCATACATGCCCCAGAGTGATGCAAAACAGTATGGTAGAGCTGGGGTAGGTCTGCTGACCATATGCGCGGATGTCGAAGACACTGCACTATTCAGTGTTCGAACTCGCCGGCCGTTGATGTAACATCTCTTTTACCCAGACTGGGTTGATGTCATAGATCTACAGGTACCACTTTTTAGGGTGCTGTAAGGGTGGTCACTTTATTAGTTTATTGTGTACCCCTACCAAAAAGTGTGGATAGACATAGATCTTGATTTGGTCCTGAAGAATTGCCTTCTAATTGAAGTATCGGCAAGAAACATGTTGACCTTAATGCGCACAAACCCCGTGACCTTTTAACAGGGGTGCGCGATTTTCACGTTTTTAATGAAGGAGAGTGGCCACGATCATTAAAGTTGTTTTGGGTGGACCACCCCCTTTTTTGTTTTAACCTCACTTCTACACTCACTACATCTACACTCACTAGGGCCCTCACACGCACGGCACCTTACGGCAAAAAGGAAATAAAGATCTCCGCCAAAAGGCCCCGTCAAGGGCGCCGATCGGGTATTGCAGCGCCGACCCGATAAGGAGCAGACCCGATGATGAAGCAAGACACCCCACTGATGGGGGTGTGTGAGGGTCTCTTTATCAAAAGGAGGCAATGTTCTCCTGCCCTTAGTGTATAACTTTTATACTAACCATACGTCAACCTACAGTGTTCACTAGGAACTGCATACCATACTGTTTTGCATGTATTAACTTATAACATGTAAAAGAGACTTACAGAATTATATGTGAAATGAAAGTGAGTGTTACATTTTTATGAGTACCCTATACTTACATGAATTAATTACAATTTATAATGGAATATTAATATGCTCCATTGAAGAATTAATGCACTGTTCTATGTAATGTGAGATTCATATTTTAGCACAAATTCATTGTGCATGAGCTGTGTTTCATGAAGGCCTCAAACTTTTCTTCCTTTCCTAGTATGAAATTATGAACTGATTCATTTGAAGCCTATGGGAACTTTTTGTGAAGTTTCCGCTTGTGCTCTAACACTCAATCATCTTGATTCACGTTTGTAGCTTACTTGACTAGACTAAATTGTTACTTCCTGGACCAATGCTTGAGATTGGACTGACAAGAGATGAGAGCATGAATTTGGATACTTTCTACATGCAACAAACGATCATATGACAAAACTACAGTGGTCCTAAGGAAATTGCGAGTAATGGATTACTTAATTCTTCTGTCTTTGTATACTTTTTACTTACTACATCATCTCATCCTATCGAGAGCAACCAATGGATCAGAGTGGTCCGACAAATTTGGTGATGTCAAGGGGTGTAAACTTGGAATCGATGGAGTATAAATGGCTACATTTTGAACTAAGGGGCATCACCCCTTTACCCATCTTGCGGTACAGAGACTGACTAGTGGGTCTTCCAGAAACAATGCGAACTGTGACAAAATACTGTGTTTGCTGCCAGCTAGTATGTTATCATCTTTTTAAAAAAAAAAAAAATACATGAATACAATAGAAGTGTAATCAATGCATAACTCTGCAGTTTTTTTTTTTTTACTTATACAGTAGTCCAGTAAAAGAGGCAACAATTAAATCAGATGTTGGAGAAGACAATCCTAGTCACAATTTAGGGGTATATTCACAAGAACGTGTGCTAAACATCTCCAAAAAATGTTAACGCAACTCCACACATCGCAGCCTATCGCGGGAAAATAACCCTGTGTTAACGTGGAATTCACAACACGGCGGCACCATGCGATAGCCTCCCGAAACCGCGGACAATGTCCGCGATACAACAACCGCGACGGTGATAAAAACACAAACCTCAACGCAAAAAAACATGCGATGGGCTAAAGCGCGATGAGGAAATCAGCGATAAGCAGCGCCAGGCCTGCAAAACACACATGGCAGGCGGGAAAAATCACCATAAAAGTAGAAAAAACACACAAACACAAAATAACCAACACCCAAGCACCATGGAGGCAGCCGGAGCAGGCGCAGAGGACGAGCGCAACCCCACAAGCACCCCGGACGACCAGCCCGGGACCTCGGGGACAGGGAAGGGCAAGGACAAGAAGAAGAGGAAGACGAAGTTCAGTCCGCAGGAAAACAGGATCCTGGTCACGGAGATGATGGAACACCATCAACAACTATTCGTCTCCTCCAACGTGTCAATGGGCACCAGAAATGGAATATGGCGGGACATCGTGGAAAAGGTGAATGCCGTCGGAGAGCACAAGAGGTCAATGGACGAGGCCAAGAGGCGATGGATTGACATCAAGCGCAAGACCAAGGAGAAACTCGCAGCCAACCAGAAGGCAGCAATGCAGACTGGAGGTAGGCGCCCAGCGCCACAGCTGGAGCTGGATGACATGGAGGAGCTGATGTCGACAGTCATCAGTGTGGAGACTGTGGCCGGAGTCGGGGGACCGGACACTGCTCGACAGGACACAACACAACTGCAACAGGGTGAGTAACCACCAGGTACTGGGGGGACGGGTGGAGATGGCCACAATGGCACACATGCACATTCAAGCAGAGGACAGTGCACACCCACAATGACTCTGGATCATGGCCCTGATCCACAGACTGTCACAATGTACAATGCCATGCTGTCTGAATGTGAACATGTACCATGCGGCTACATACATGTGGACACATTGTGTTGTACCCTACTTAGTTGTATAACATGTACTCCAGCCCTTTTAAAATTTCGAGCTTGTAGCCCTATGGCAAATTCTATTCAGTTTTCATATGCCAATTTGTACATGTCCTTTATGGGAGGTATGACTTTTGGATTTTAGGTACTTTCTTACTTTTATCCATCTTTACACGGGGTGGGTTATGTTTATTCCCACAAATCTTCATGGTGATTCAAGTACTGACGTTAAACATAACAGAAACATCTACAGTGTTGTTTCTTGTTTCTGGTGTTGGGTACAAATCTGGTGTGACTCAGAGTGGTTGTATTCGGGTGAGAGATCGCTCACCGGCGTGGGGCACAGGTCATTGGTGCTTACACTAGTTGGAAGTGTATTAACAGTGTATTTCTTTGTTTATTTGTAGTGATGCCACAGTGTTACACTTATGGTTGGGACGTCCTAGTCTCTGAGGGTGGTCATCACAGTTTATCCCCTAGGTCAGGGAGTACGGTTGGGTTTTAATCCCAGGTAGTAACCTCTACGACGGGGTTGGGGACGGGTTAGTTCCCATATTGACTTTAGATTATCCTCACATAGGTCCCATACACGTGGGATGGTTGTGGGATAACTTTCCCATTACTTTGACTGTTTGTTACTCCTACATGGGGGTATGTAACCTCTACAAGGGGGTTGGGCATGGGTTAGTTCTCATAATGTATCTAGGCCAACCCTTACACAGGGTTGGGATATGGTCTTGTTCTCCACTTGCTGTTGCGCGCAGTACCAAGGTACATCCCTACACGGGCGTTTCTATGGGTGACGACCCATATACATGTTTGTTCCCTTACTTTTGGGATTGAAGTTGCAGGGTATGCTACCTTTCGCTACTCTACGTTATGCTTTTTGGCATTTGTGTTGCGGGGTTTTATCAAAATGTTTTATAATCTCTTATTAGGGAGGATGGGGGATATTGTTGGTCAATTGTTTATTTGCTGTATCTTTACCATCCTTTCTTGCTTTAATGGTTCTTTCTCCTGCGATGTTTTTGTCTTTATTGCTGCATCCGTGAGACTTGTACCATTATTCATTTTTCTTGTTTATAGTTCTTGCTTGATGTTACTTTATATTCATTTTTCGTTTTCTTGTTTATAGTTCTTGCTTGATGTTACTTTATATTCATTTTTCGTTTTCTTTGAAGATAAAGGGATAATGTTGTACCCTACTTAGTTGTATAACATGTACTCCAGCCCTGCTGCCTCTAGCTGCTCAGCCAGAGTGTGAGTTGGTTACGGAATGTTGGTGTGCCTGTGATGCGTGGAATGCCTGGGTGTCTGAGTGGATGAGTGTTGGCAGTTAGAGATGGGCTGAGCAGCTAGGCAGGCTGCTCCTGGTGGGGCTGGTACCACACCAGTGCTGGCTGGTTACAAGACTGATGTAACATGGACTGATGGATGAAATAAAGACGACGTGAAAATACATCCTGGCTCCTGGTATTTACTTGCGGAGAACACAACACATTGTAATACACCATCTCCCCTTCACATTGCAGGGGCACAGTCAACACCTCCTGCAGAGCAGTCCCAGCCACTCTTCACTGATGACGAGGAGGACACCAAAAGCATCGACACCCAAGCCCTCCAAGACATCATTGACATCATCCGCAACTCACCTCCAGGATCAGGGCAGCCCAGCTGCATCGAGGAGACCCCACCCACTACCCAAACAACCCAGCAGGAGGCACCCACAACCCCGGCTGTCCCCCAAGACCCCCACGAACAACACATGGCCTTCCAACGCCGTGCGCTGGAGGGCCAGAGGGAGACGGCTGAGCAGGTGCGGGTGGGGTTTGACCTCATGGCTACCAAACTGGACGCCATCCATGGGTGTCTAGATCCCATCAGGGACCAGCTCCAGTCCCTAACGGACACCCACGGCCCGCTCCATGGTCTCCAACGAGCCCTGGCTGACATCGCTGGAGTCATGACTCGGAGACAAGAATACCTGTCCGCCCAGAGTGGCTCCAGCGAACCCAGCCATGAGCTGGCACACATGCGGAGGCTCATGGAGGACATGGTCGGATGGAGGAGGAAAGGATGGCAGCCACCACTGCACATCAGCGAAATGTAGCTGGGATCTACCATGCCCTGCAGATCCTCATCATGTCATTGCTGCCACAAGGCGTGGCGATGATGAATGCTGCTGCCCCCACACCATCCACATCTCCGCCCCCTGGTGTGTCAGTGCCTCCCAGTGCGGCAGGCGTGTCCACTCCGGCACCTGATGTCCCACTGCCACACAGTGCGGCCGACAATCCTCCTCCGGCCCCTGATGTGTCAGTGGCACACAGTGCTGCAGACGGCACTGCAACACCCACAGGTGGGGCAGAGCACACATCCGAGGACGAGGACGTGGATGGGCTTGAGATCAGAAGGAGGCACTAGCATTCATTTCCGCCACCTTGCCTGTTTCTGCTTGGTGCCGCACATGGCCCCATGACCTTCCACTGACCCCCGATACACTCCGCTGCACTCACCTTGGACCGCGACATGGACTGCCATATCCTGTTTGATGACCAATGACACGGCGACCAGACTGCGGACTGTACCCTTCCTCTTCCGCAGTACTTGTCATCCCCGGATGGACTCTGGCTGACCCTCCACGGGCCCATATTGTGCAGTGGGCTTGGCATGGCCCTGTCCTGCTCCAGCTGCAAAACTCCACTGGATGTGCATTAAACATTCAGAAACGCACTGCTGTGTCATGTCTTTCATCATTCATGTATGAATGTGTGGATGAATGTAGGGACAGTGATTTCCATTACATCAATGATGCTCATCTAGTGGGATGCCAGTTACAGTGTGCTACACTGCCAATTGTGTTCCGGGTGCTGTAGACACCACAACAGGGACACACGCATTAGTCACTTCCTTGTCCGGACATGGACTGCACCACGCCCAGAGCCCCCGAGTCATTGTTGCATGCCCTGCGCTGGTCCTGCGTATGCAAGGCCAGACCACTCCGCTTACGCTCAGAGGGGGGGCCCACACATCTACATGTCGCAGGCGTACACGCTGGTGGTATGCAGGTCACTGGTCTAGTTGTCAGCATGTCACGGCCACTCCCTGAGGGAAGCTTTGCACACACACCACACCCATCCGGCACAGGCGTCACAGGCCATGTGACCCCGCCAATATAAGGGGCCGACGACATCACATTCCCCACTGCCGGTGTTGACTGGATGACGGACGCTCCACGGTTCTCAATCATAAAGGTCCCATGAGTTGCTACACACAGGGTTGGTCGCACCCGGAGCCTTGCGCCCGTCATGGGCCTACCACCACATGGCGCTGACTGGGGTTGCACAGGGTTAGTGGCACCCGGAGCCTTGCGCCCGTCACGTGCCTACCACCACGTGGCGCTGACTGGGGTTGCACAGGGTTAGTGGCACCGAAATCGCTGAGCGGGTGTGCAGCCTGCGATGATGATGTGTGCACTGATGTCGACTCTACCATTGATGCCTCAGGACTCAGCGTCATGTGTGGGACCTGCTGGGCCGCGGGGCGGGTCCGCATGATGTGGACCATGCCATGGTGGCGGGACCGGGGCCTGGAGCTTGCACGGGCACGTGGTGTGCCCACTGGTGGACACACCGTTGGCGGCAGGTGAGCAGTGGGCCCGGGGTGCGCAAGTGTGGACAGCCAGCGCTGGCCGGCGGGAGGGGGTAGGGTGCGGCTGCATGCGTGCGCAGGGACGGACAGGCGTTGTTGCGTGTGCAGTGTGATGGACTCGGCCATGATTGACTCTGGCCTCGATTACAGATTGCAGCCCTGGTGGCTTGCAGTGTATCCCGGCACGTGGTTGGAGACACACCGGTGGCAGCAGGTGAAAAGTGGGGCCTGGGTGCGCGGGGGAGTCTCTCTCTCTCCCTTACTTTCCTTCCCTCTCTCCCTCTCTCTCTCTCCCTTACTTTCCTTCCCTCTCTCCCTCTCTCTCTCTCTTCCTTCCCTCTCTCCCTCTCTCTCTCTCTTCCTTCCCTCTCTCCCTCTCTCTCTCTCTCCCTTCCTTCCCTCTCTCTCTCTCTCTCTCCCTTCCTTCCCTCTCTCCCTCTCTCTCTCTCTCTCTCTCCCTTCCTTTCCTTCTCTCTCTTTCTCTCTCTGCCTTTCTTTCATTCTCTGTTTCTCTGTGTCTCGCTCCTTTGATGTGCGCATGACACACGTTCTGATTTTGTGCTTTATTGTCCAGGCTGTGACATCAAGATTGTCCCAGACGGACCCGACAGGAGTCTTCCGCATTGGTGTTTTGTGTTGTATTTCAATAAAGTTTTTTGTTGTTACTTCAGTGATGTGTGACTGTTTCTCGTTCTTCTGGCCACACATGTGTGTTTTATTTTGTCATTGGGCGACATCATGCGCTTTTTGTGGCTCTTGTGTCGTGCACGGTATGTGTTTGTCCGGGGGGGGCTGGGAGTGGTGGGGGTGGGAGTTGTGGCCCTCTTGGGTCTCCGAGCAGCATGTTCATTGTCTCCATGGCATCTGTGGGTCTTCCGATGTGGCTCTGGGCTGGGCTCCCTTTCGTGCTGCAGGGAGTCGTCCTGCTTAGTACCAGCATAAGGCAGGTGTTAAATCCCTGCTGCTACCGCGGCTTATCGCCTGTTTTTGGTTCGCTTAGCAGATCTGGCAGTTTGTTGTGAAAGTGGTGTTGTGGTTTTTTTGTGTGTTTTTGCACGGGAATGCCTACTCTGCATCTCATTAGGGTTAGTTGGTGGTGTCCACCGTGGAGATAACTTTTGGGGCAGTTATCGCGGGAATACTGGCGTTGTCTGCAGTTTGCACCCGCTTGTGAATGGGGTGTTAAATCTATCTCCACTTTTGATGGGTTAAGGTGGAAATAAATCGGCGGTAGGTCCTTGTGAATATGCCCCATAGAGAGCAAAAAAAAAATATATATATATATATATATTTTTTTTAAACGGAGGATCTGACATATAGCCATAACATGGCATAAAACAGTGCCTCCTTACCCCCATTGAAGACCAGTCCAAATCCGGTCGAATTTGAGCAAAGAGAGTGGCCCTCTAGCTTTAGCCAAGGCGAGTTCCATCTCATATGTCTGTCTAAGTAGGACCCAGAACTCATTAACACTAGGATTGGCGCTATCAATCCAGACTCTGGCTACACAGAGCCGGGCACATGCTATAATAATAGTAGCCAACATGTTAACGTAGCTAGCCGCCTCACTTTTAATCCCAAGAAAAATTTATTTCTCTGTAAATTGGTAGTTTGGGCCGAGGAGTGAACTAAGAATACTGGAGACCCCACTCCAAAACCTATTTAACCTTGGACAGTCAACAAACATATGCTTGAGGTCTGCAGCATACAATTGGCACTTTGGACAGAATGGCTTTTCAGAAGATCGAGAGGCCCACTTAGATATAATCTCTGGTGTATAATACAGCATATATACAATCCGGTGCTGCTGCAACTTTAGATTAACCAATGTTACCCCTCGATCTAATACGCCCATGGATTCCTGTATTTCCTCTGCCGTTATTTCAGCTCTAACGGCCCAACTTAATTTAGCCGCGATCAGTAAGCTATTGTCACTGGCACTAGCCGAAAATTGCTGATAAGCTAGACCAATAGCCCCTCGCCCAGAGTACGTATATATGCCCGACAATATACCAGATGAGTTCGGCATTGATAATAGCTTTTTGCCACGTATAAAAAAGTCCCTAACCTGTAAATACTTAAAAAACGTATTTTGCACAAGGCCAAACTCGTCTTTAAGCGCAACAAACGGACGGAACCCCTGTCCATCATAAAGTTGACCCAACCGGGTAATGCCCTTGCATTGTCAATCTTTCCCAATGAGATTCTGAAATATATTGGGCAGCATAGGATTACTCCATATCACCGTGTATTGATGCAGCATAGGGTGCGAATATTGCTTACTGATATCTTGCCATATTCAGCTAATGTCTTTAACTACCTTAAATTTCACGCGTTTGTAGTAGTTGGGATCAGAAGTTTTATACAGCATGAAACCGACCGATGGGCCGCAAGCTAACTGATAACACAGCAAGGCAGGGTCAGCGTCCAGCCCACAAAGCAAGCCACGAATCCGTCCGACAAAAGAAGCCCAGAAATAAAGCTTAAAATTTGGGAGCTTAAAGCCCCACGTACATATGGTAGTTTCATAGATTTGAGAGACCTCCTAGCACGCCTGTAAGCCCGAATAAAGCTGCCTATAACACTATCTAATTTTTTTAAACAGGACCAAGGCACCCGCAATGGTATTGAGTGAAAAAAATATAAAAATGTAGAAATAATATTAATTCTTATAACGTTACACCTCCCGTATATACTTAGCGGGAGTCGATGCCAACTGCGCAGTTTAGCCGATACTGTCTTCAGGAGAGGTTCATAGTTCAAAGTTACAATATCGTTAATCTGGCTACTAAGACAGACCCCGAGATAAGTTGCTGTTTGTGTGACCCCTAATGCTGAAGGCAAGGCATCCGATTGAAAATTGACAATTGTCTGAGTTTTGGCTAAGTTCAACTTATAACCCGAAAAGGAGCCGAATAACTCTGCCTCTTGCGTAATGTGTGTAATAGCTTCTCCAGGGTTAGCAGAAAAAACTGCGATATCGTCAGCATATCCAGTAACCTTAAGTTCCATGTCATTAAGGCATACAAGGGAGATCCCTCCATTGAGCATCAAATGCCTTATATATGGCTCGATATAGAGGGCGAACAGCAAGGGGGACAATGGGCATCCCTGCCGTGTCCCCCCGCTGAACGTCAAAAATGGCGGATGTCATGCCATTCAATTTAATTGTGGCGACTGGTTCCTTGTAAAGCTTCTGTACAGTAGAGATAAACCCTGGGCCATGACCGAACGCTGTCATGGTAAGCCATAAAGCCTCCCAGGCCACTCTATCAAATGCCTTCTCTGCATCGAGCATAACCATGCCAATCTGTTTATTAAGTTTGCAAGAGACGTCAAAAGCAGCTATGGCAGTGCCTATGTGGGCTGTCGTGTCTCTGCCAGGAATGAAGCCATGCGGTTGCTTTGATACTAACTTTTGAATAAGAGGAGCAAGACAAGAGGCCAAAATTATAGAGAAGATTTCGCCATCTGCGTTGATTAAAGCTGGTATGCTATCATAATGGAACCTTTTCGGCTGAAAGGGTTCATAACAGAGCAGCTGTGGCATTGACACCGCAGTGCAGACAGAGCCAGACGACTGTCTATGAACTGGAACTGGTCATTCATTATTTGCTGAACTTTTATAGATGGTTGGTATGAGATTGAATTGATTTCTTGCTAATTTACTATTCTTGGGTCAATAAAATCTCCCTCGTGAGAGGAATATAGTTCTCTCAATTCTGAATCTCGCAGAATTTGCGAATGCTTATTAAACCTGTATGCTAATCCTTTGATTCCTAAACAGAAATATATTATGATAACATTTTCTGCTGATTCAGTTTCAATTATTTGGTTGTGGCTAAATTTAAAATTGATTTCGTGATCAACTAATTAAGAGTGGGTTTTACATGGGAGATTGTTTCTAGTATTGAATGTTAGCGATTATCCATTCCAGGTCCTCATATGATATCGCTCATCCCCTAAATATTCCAGTCCCTTTCAGCACAGAAAAAGATCCATTGGAGGATCTAGGAGATTTTATATGGTAGCTGAGGGTATTCTGTGACTAGAGAAACTAAATCAAATAAAATAATTTATAAGGCCCAACACGTGTACTCTACAACACACGCTGTGTATATTCTGCCATAATCCTCTTGAGTTAAGTTTTCTTACTTACAGAGTCCCTCATTTTTAGACTTTTTTTCCCTTTGCTTCACTTTTCCCAACTCTCTCTCCCTTTATTTGGAAATTGACTTACCCAATATCTAACTCTTGATACCTGAGCCTGCATCAGCATCATTCCACCTGTACTGGGAGTGAATGTTTGACAATGTTCAGCATTCCGCCCATCATCTTTTTGTGTTGCTATATGTGCTGTTATAGTCACCCCAAGTGGGAAGGGTATGCCCAGACGTAGGTCCCGTGCTCTTTTTGCCATTGGATTCAAGCTAGCCTGGCTAATGAGGGGTGGTATCCCGAAACCGGTCCAAAGATGCTTGTTTCCAGTCCAGAGAGAACCTGGCCTGGCAGTTCAAGCTGGACTGTTCCCATGGGGGCAGGCTCAAGACTGATTTGCATATGGCTGGGTCCAAACAGGAATGGCATGGTGAGCAAAAAAACGATGGATTTAGGACCAGATCTCTGTACTGGGGGTGAGTGTTTGACAATGTTCAGCATTCCGTCCATCATCTTTTTGTGTTGCTATAGTCACCCCAAGTGGGAAGGAGGTGCCCAGACATAGGTCCTGTGCTCACTATGCCATTGTATTTAATCTAGACTGGCTGATGAGGGGTGATACCCTACAACCGCTCCCAGGATGCTTGTTTCCGCTCCAGGGGAACTGGCATGGCAGTTTGGGCTGGACTGTTCCCACGGGGAGCAGCGTCAAGACTGATTTTTGCATATGGCTGGGTCCAAACTGGAATGGTTAGCAAAGTACTATGGATTTAGGCCCAGATCTCTGCACTGGGGTGAATGTTTGACAATGTTCAACATGCCGTCCATCATCTTTTTGTGCTGCTCATTCCATAAAGCTGTCAATCTCTTGATCAAAACATCCTAATTCTCTATGTTTCCTTCACTGCCTAAAATGCTGACTTCACCTTCACATCAACTTGCCTCTCATTGACTTGCTTAATTTCTCTACATACAACTTCTAAAAGGTGCTCAAATATGGACAAGATATGAATGCATTGATATAATCATTCTAGCCATCACACTATAGACATGGCACAGGCTTTCCAGGTAGAACAAAGTCAAGAAGTGGTACATGTTGGTCCAGCTGGATTAATTCAGTGTTAGCAAATTCCTCCACTATACCGACTATAACAATACCATCTTCCCTTCATTCATCTCTAGTAAGAAGTAGACCCACATCACTGTGTCTTCCCAAACATATGCACTAACTCCAAATGTTCTTTCATGTATTGTACTGTTTCCATTTACAATCATTGGGTCAACGATTATATAGAGTTTTGTTTTTTCTTGCTACAAAAAGCTTTAGGAGATGGTATTGTAACAAGTCATTTAGAATATCTATAGAGTGAACTTTGGTTCAGTTCCTTGGTCTTGATTGCATGGCTTTCTTGACTAGTTCCAATCCTTGCTCCTAATTTGAAATCTTTCCTCCATTTTCTTTTGTTTGCCCTTCTCCTGGAGCATTTAAAAATCACCTTGCCTTTTAATTATTTAAGTGTATCTCTCCACTGCTAACATCAGGGAACTATTTTTCTTTTTGCTTTTCACTTTGCCATGTGAGCATTACAACTCAGTGGGAGTGCACAACCTTTTCTTCTCTTTTTCTCTCTCTCCCTCTCTCTCCTCTACTCTCTCTCCTTTTCTCTCTCCTGCACTTTCTATCTTTCTCCCTTTCCTTCTCTCCCCTACCTCTCTTGGTCTCTTCCCATCTTTTGCCCTTCAAGTCATTTTCCACAGCCTAAATATTATTCTCTCCCTGTCGTGTAGTTCCTACAAAATCTATATAGGATCTGCACGTTTAGACAACATAAACTAAGGGATTGGTGTCCAGACTGATTCCAGACACCCCCAAAGGATATGTCAGTCTGTAGACCAGCTAGCTCACAGTGCCACTATGAGCCCCTCTTACCAAGGAGCGAATAGTTTCTGGCAACTATCGAACATGACAACCCTGACCCCTCTGGGATCATGGAAACAGTACAGTACTTTTCGCTCAGTCACTTGTGCTCACTTTATCTCAGAGAGATACACAGAATAAACAGTGGGGACATTTTCAATAAGTATTTATTGAACCAGCGTCATTCTACTATAAAATACGTGTGCTGCAACAACCATGAGAAAGAAACATATATATACGGTTATAAGCACCAGCAGAGTAAAGAAACAGTAGAATTCTACCATAGTGATAAAACAATGGATATATGCAGGCATATAGATACATGACAGTGATAATGCATACTCCTATGATACAAACCCTAACTAAATGTACCTAAGTATACTTAGCATGTATGTAGGTGTATAGCCAAGTCATATAGCACCTAACTAGGTAAAAGTTCAGCGTCAGACCCGTTATGTAGAATAATGGTAGGACGGATGTAGATAAAAGGTCGTGTAACTGCCTAGGCCTATATTGGGGTACATTGGGCTTCATAACACCTTCCTCCTTCTCCAACCAGCACTGGGTACTTTGTGACTCAGGGGCCGATTCACAGAACTAATCTGAGATAAAATCCTAAACTTACTACTTTTGGTATTCACAGAAGGCATTTAGTAGTAGTAAAGTTAGGACTCCTAACTTTACTACTGCTAAACTGAGACAAAATCCTAACTTTACGACTTTCGGTATTCACAAAGGCATTTAGTAGTAGTAAAGTTAGGAGTCCTAACTTTACTACTACTAAATGCCTTCTGTGAATACCAAAAGTAGTAAGTTTAGGATTTTATCTCAGATTAGTTCTGTGAATCGGCCCCTCAGTGTCTATCCCCCTCCCCCTCTCAATCCCACAACTGCAGTTATTACGAATTGTCAATGATCTGTCTTTCCCTCTACCTCTACTCTCTCTCCTTTTCTCTCTCCTGCATTTTCTGTCTTTCTCCCGTTCCTTAACTCCCGTACCTCTCTTGATCTCTTCCCATCCTCTACCTCCCCAGTCATCATCAGTTCTAATGTTCTCCCCTTCCATAATATTCCTCTCACTCCCTTTCTCCTTCTCCCACAGGCACTGAGCAATGTGTCACTCGGGGCCTGATTTAGATCTTGGTGTACAGGTTACACAATGGTGACAGATAATCTGTCTGCTGAATTATAAATACCATAGGATATGGTGGGAATTATATTTCGGCCGATGGGATATCCATCGCCATTGTGACAGAGTAACCCTTTCGGCAAGATCTAAATCAGGCCCTCAGTGTCTATACTCCTCCCCATCCCTCTCCATCCCAGAACTGCTGTAATTTGCTTTGCCGGTGCTTGTAGAGCTGCACAGGCATTTGCAAAGCCAGAAGTGGTAGTCAGCCTTCTTGGCATTTTATATACTTACAAAATGGCCATCAAGTTGCAAACACATGCAACATGGCAGCCACGATGGAAATGTAAAAGTAATGTTTCACAATGATCGTCCACCACTACTGGCTTTGCCAGTGCTTGTGACACAATTTTAGAAGCATTGCTAAAGCCAATAGCAGCATCCAGCCACCATAAAACATTATTGTACATTATTTTCTATACATCAAAGATGAATACCATGTACTGTCAAGACGTAACTAGGGGTGGAGGGAACTCCTGGAGTTTCACTCTGTGGAATTCCACGGAGTAACAGAAAAACTCAGTGAGATTCTGCGGAATCCCACCAACGGTCGGAAAACATGCAGCTATCTCTGCTTGTGCTGGTAGCTCGAGCAGTGCTGACTATCAGCATGAACAGCACCATGCATTGAGCAAGAGAGCACAAGCATTTGAGTTGATATTGCATCCACTCGAGTAGAAAATTTACTTGAGTGACAGCAAATCTACTCAAATGGCAGCCCTCTGACCGTGACGGCTCGTGAATGCTGTGACCCCCCATGCTATAAACTTGTGCTAAGGGACGCAAAATCTCACTCGCTCTTGCCAGATTGCATATTCTGGAGCCTCATCGGGAAAAAAATTCAGCCATGCGCCGACTGGCAGAATTTGGCCGGAACACTGCGTCAAAGAGTAACACAGAGTGGCCAAAATTCTGACAATTCCATGGGCGAAATAAAACATTCCACCCACCCCTAGATGTAACAGGGCTGGACATCTTGGAGGAGTACAAAATAGTTTTTGGCCATTGTGGAAAGATATTTTCTATACTTTCAAGGTTGCTGCAACATTGCTTCTGCACACTACATGGTTCCAATTTAGCATAATAGAAAATAACAACCCAAGATGGCTGACTGCTGCTATTGGCTTGGACATTAATTGCATCACATTTGCAAAGGCAATACAGGCAAAAAAATAAACATTGGCAAAGAGAGAGAGGTTAGCTTTGCCAATGCTTGTTTAATTGAAGGTTCTTAAATATGGACATGTACACAGTTGAGACCATGCTCATCTCCATTTTTGATTTTAAATACTCTATCCTGACCAACATTTCAAAGGGTCACCATTTTAGCCTTTGAATTGGTGTACTGACGGCATCCTAAAAGTATTCCACATCTATAGAGAATTCCAAATAATTTGTCAGTTGCTCAGTGTTTGGATTTTGAAATGACCAAAAGGTATACAATGGTTCCATAAGTCTTATTTTGAGAAAATATACCAACTCATTACTCTTGCATCTAAAAAAAAATAAAGACACAAAAACCCAATAACAAAGGAATATATAAGCTACTCAAAGTGTACTGACCATAAATGCTTCACAACAAAAATACAGCAAATAAAGTTTAGTGCAGAAAGCATAGTGCTCCTATAGTGTAGAGAATATATACAATTTAAAAGCATACAGTCAAACTAACACTGATGAGGGATATTATGCAGTCAAGCATCCTTTAAGAATAAATTGGTCAGAGAAGAGCTTTCCTCCTTAGAATAAGACATTGGGGAATGGGAGACATCTTAGAGACACAGAACCCTCTTCTGGATAGAGACAAAGCACTGAAGAGGTTGGAAGAGGCACAGTTGAATTATAAAATTAAGCTGGATAAGAAGTGCAGGGAGAAGTGGCAGGCCAAGTGCTCCAACCTATTTGAGTATGGGGAGAGGACTGGGGCATTACTGGCATGGAAGTTAAGATCGGAGAGATCCAGGAGTAATAGAATAGAGCTGGTAATAAACTCCTGGGGGGACATTTTCAACAAGGCAGGAGAAATACAGGAACATCTGACTGCCTTATTCTCAGCTGTCTATAAGGAGAAGCATCAACCAGATTCAAATAAGCTTAGGGAATGGCTGAGGGATAGGGAGCTCCCTAAACTTACGGATCAGGGAAAGGATAATCCAGGCTAAAATAAGGGAGCACCTGAAACAGGTTATGAATGAGAAGGTGGTGGGCCCAGATGTTATTCCCGCAGAACTGCATAAGCTATTGAAGGAGGTGATTAAACCAGTCTGGAAAAAACTGTTCAACTCTATACACCATTGGTGTTAATTTTAAAACCTTCCAAGGATCCCAAAAAGGCAGATCCATATCGTCCAATTTCATTATTGAATGCCAATTATAAGGTATTTTTTAGTGTCATAGGCTGTAGATTGGCCAATCTGGCTCCTCAATTAATTCACCCAGATCAGAAGGGCTTTGTCCCTGAACAGCAGACTCACCTGCTAGTGGGCATGATCGATCTCATCTCCACCCACTCAGTTCCCCTGGCAGTGGCAACAAAAGACACAGCCAACTCCATCGACATGGTATGTTGGGCATATATTTCGGAGGTTCTAGTAGCATTAGATGTTAGCCCTTTTTTTATTTCTTATCTTTAGATATTATATGGGAATTCATCTGTCCCAATTTTATTCAATGGGTCTTTAACTGAGAGTTTTGGTATTTCTAGAGGTATGAGGCAAGGCTGACCCCTCTCCCCTCTTAAGTTTGACATTTATTTTAAACCATTTGCTCAGTTACACAGAAGAGATAAACAGGTAGGCCCCTTTACCTCGCAGAGTTTTAGGAATAATGTAGCTCTCTATGCCAGAGACCTTATAATCTGTACGTTGGACCCTGCTAAAACTATTCCCAGAGTAGAAGAGCTAGCTGGGAGTTTGGGTCTATATCAGGATGTTCGGTAAACAGCACTAAGTCGGAGAGTATGTGCTGGAATATAAATGATTGGGATAGGGAGGGAAAGACTGAAAACAAGTGCCTGGTCGTTACTATAGTCCACTCATTAAAGGCAATCGTGACATATAATCTAGGGAAGGTGGCAAAGGAGATTGGTCTGTTGCTCACCAACTGGAGGGATCTCCCATTGACAATTTATGGCCGGGTCAATTTAATTAGAATGTTGATACTCCCCAAATTGACCTACCTTTTTACCTGTATCCCACTTCCTTTTCCAAAGTCTGCTATAGCTAAAATACCGGGGAAGATGGCAACTTTCATCTGTATTTCTGGCACAGTTATACTTACTGGAAACAATTGAGATGAAGACTGGTAAAAGGGGACCTTGCATTGCCAGATCTGAGCCTCTAATGCAATGCTTTCTAATTTAAGAATTGTAGGATGCTCCTGGGGACCCAGGGTATTTCAACTTGGGGTAGGATGCTAACAGAAATGAATAAGGAGCCGGGATCTACTGTTTTTCTATATAAGTTTGGGGCCCAAAGTATTTTTTTAAGTCCTCTTGAAGGTTTTGAAGGCCACACTCAGTCTTTGGTATAGAGTCAGGAAGACCCTGGGTATTAATTACTCCAATTTATCACCTATTTGGGACTCCCCAGGCACCTCAGAGTGTGTTTTAGATTGCTTGAGGAACGCTGAAATAACAACTTGGGTTGAATTATTAACAGCACAGGGTTATTACCCAGGGAGGCACTTAGGTCAGGACAGGTGATCTTCTATCCAGCTTTAAATATCTGCAGCTTTCCTCCTGGTATGTAAGTGGTAAATAGGAGATCTTGGGTGCTTGGGAGGTTAAGACAAGACTGCAGGATGTGTGGCCTATGAAAAAAGAGGTCTCCATATGGTTTTGGAAGTTTTTGGATGCAGATGATGGAAAACTGAAGGCCCCTCACTTGGTCTGCGAAGAGATGATGCCGGAGACAGAATCATCATCTCTTTGGCAAGCATCCTTAAGAATACTATTACACGGTTACACCTGCAAATATGAAAAGGAATCAATTTTCACCCTCAACAGGATATTTTGGACCCCTCAAAGGGTAGCAAAATTTGCAACAAACCAGATTCCAGGACGCAGAAGATGTGGCCTTCCTGAAGCGTATAATGAGCACATGTTCTTTACTTGAGCTTCAATTTTCAGCTTCTGGTAGGTCGCGAGTAATATCATTACTGGAATTTTGGGAGTCACAATCAAGGTAAACTCTCTGCTTGTCCTACTTGGAGTAGACACTATATCATACATCCTCCTGGATAGATCTCAGTGGTATCTGTTATTTTACTTGGGGCCTGATTACGGATTTGGCGGTCTTGTGATCACTGTGGTGTCGGCGTTGGATCGACCGCCGCCCTACTGGCGGTCTGATCGCCGCATTACGAGACATGCGGTTACATAAATTGAAGACCGCCGCTCTCCCGCCACCACCTCCAAGAAATCCCAACCGCGATGAAGGCGGAGTAGGCCAATGAATCTGTTGGAGGACAGACCGCCAGTGTAACCACGGTCCAATTATGCATTGCCTTACAGCCGGCGTGAACGTGGCGGTCCAACCGCCACATCTGAGCTGGCTGAAAGGGAGGGATATAAGGCTGAAACTCAGCTGTACCTCTACACGTTCTGTGTCGCTATGGAGCCGATAGTACACGTACCACCGCTGCTGTACTTGCTTGATCATGTTCAAAACTGACACCGTCACGGACGCAACCGGCGGTAAGTCATACTCCTAACTGTTTCCATAGACTACTTTGAAAATCGATGCCCCGCCATAGACCTTGCAAGGGGGTAGTTGTCCCTTAGTCAAACATATTTTGTGGGACACTGTTTGTGAATGTTTGAAATGTATAACCCAATTACATCTGTATGTGGCCCTCCTTGGCCAAGTCACTGACACTGCACAGGCACACTGTACAAAAATGGACGTGTTTACATCTCACAATCAGTCAGAGTGATATGTGCATTAAATTGTGTCTTTATCTTTATCAAATACTTTAGTCGGTATTTTACAACCATAAAAGTACACAACAGATAAGACAAATATACATACAACAAAATTTAAAAATAAGTAGCACCATGAGGCCCCACAGATTCAAAGTAGAAAATGGCCTTTGAAAGGATAAAAGTTCAACATTTATAAAAAGTTAAAAAGACATTTAAAAAGGGACAATTACCTTAAAAATCTAATCATATTATCATCTATAAAAAAGACACCGATTAAAAAGTACGATCGTTATACCCAAAACTGATGAGGAAAAAGTGTTTAAAAGGCAAGCAAAATTAATCACATTGTCAGAAAAAATCACTCTCCTCTATGCTATCCAGAAGTTCAGACCAATGCTTTCATTCTAATGCACCATCTCCAGTATAAGTATTTTGAAGCTGCACAGACAACAGCCTGACTGGATTCGGTGCACAGCAGCCATAGAGCATCCTGATGCTGGCGACATCCGAGTTGTGTCCATAATGGAATAATCCACGAATTACTAGGGCGCGCATATGATGGGCAAAAGAATGTAAAGTGTGCTAGCAATTCCTCTGCCTTCTGATATGATGGACATGAAATAGTCACAGCGCCACCTGGGTTCCATTTTGCTCGGAGCATCTGTAGCGGTAGAGTGCCATTTCAAAATGTAAAGTATATGCTCTTAGCAGCTAGCGGGGTTATATAATCGAGGAGAGGCGCAAAGGCTATATCAATCTTGAGATCTAAAAATTTGTCTGTGAGGTATCCCTCAGAGATATGTCTGAGTTCTTCAGCCCACATATATTCCCAAAAGACCTTTTTGAGCGATGTCTTTGATAAGTGGGCATGAGGATCAAAATTTGCCAGGGCCTATCGTATGCAGCATATTTGTGACAAAAGAAAGCCACTTGATATTGCTAGCCTTATTGTGAGAAGCTACATCCTGGAAAGAGAGATAGTAGCCATCCAACGCTGAGTATATATTTAAGCCTTTGCCAAAATAGCAATGGTCTAAGTTGGGCTTTATGGTAAATCGGTTAGAGGCCCAGGTCGCGTCTGAGGGGTATCAATGTTTTTTCCTTGTAGATGCGTGAAGGCAAATTGTGTCACACAACAGCAC
Source organism: Calotriton arnoldi (assembly GCA_963921515.1). NCBI lineage: Eukaryota > Metazoa > Chordata > Amphibia > Caudata > Salamandridae > Calotriton > Calotriton arnoldi. The sequence continues at coordinate 512,627 of CAWUFW010008932.1, forward strand.
CTCCTCATCAATATCACACCTATCAATCTCCCTGACACCCTCACATTGCACAAATCCTAGGTCCTGTCGTGATATCAAATATACATCTGCATGGATGTTTCATTAAACGGAAACACCTCTGCAACAACTGTGCATTGGATTCTCACCCATCACCCAAATTAAAAGGTAATGTCAGTAAATGAGATTACAAATAATCAGTGTGTGAATCATTCAAAGGGCACAATGCAAACACTCTCTGCAGAATAGGTATGCCTCTGTCAGGGAGGACACTTGTAGGCTGGGTACCTGGGGCCCATTCCACTTGGCACATGCCTTAAAACCTCTAAGTGCACAGGACAGGGGATTGAAGTCTATCAGGGACAATCAATAGCATAGCCAGGTGCCATGCATGTGTAGATAATGTATAAGTGCAAGTCATGAATGGAAACACAGCACTAATAGAATTTGTCACACATCTAGATAAAGTAGGTATAAGGTACACACAGTAAAATGGACCCATGTCAATTTGACACCCTCCATCAAACACATATCAAACCTACATCATAGGGAGAAGTGCAACCTAAATGATGTTGACAGTGGTCAGGCCAAGCTGAAATACTATATAATTGAACACCCAATGCAATGCCAGTCCCAATTGGATTTCATCCCACATTACATTGATTCAACATTTCCCCTTGTCCTGTGTAACTCCAGCACTGGCTCCATGGTCACATCATACTAACCACTTCAACTGGATCATCAATCAGGGGTGAAACAAACACAACTCTAGTCACACATAACTGTGTAATAACTTCAAATAATTAGAAAAGTAATGGCAGTACCAATGTCTTCAAAACTCTGAAAAGTTCAAATGAATGGATGAAAAACATCCTGTAAAACAAAGGCCAATGGCCAGTTCATTTCTGCACTCTGTGCCATAGCACACCAATGTTGTGCCATCAAACTTGCCCTTACTGATACTGCCAGGGAACCTCCTGACAAAGGGGTACCCATTGTGCATAGCAGTCACCTCGAAGATGGTACTTGGGAGGGGGGTAGGTTATGGTTTAGGGAGGGGTGGGTTTGGTTTTGGGAGGGGTTTCATTGTGCTTTTGGGGGGGAAGGCTGGGTTTAGTGGGGTGGGGATCAGGTTTCCTGGGGGTAGATTGGGATGTGGAAGGGATGGGTTGGGTTTTGGAGATGTTTTTGGGACTTTGGGTGGTCTGTTTTCACAGCGCTAAGGGCAAGGGCATACAAGCCATCTTCCTGAGGAAAAAGGGTAGGATGTTCAGGATGGAGATGGGTTTGGGAGGTAGAGGGAGTGGAAGTGAGATGTGTCTGTTGTGTGGATGAGTGTGAGTGTTTGTGTTTCTTTGTTGTGAGTGATGTAGACATGCTGGGTGTTGTGGAGGTGACTGTGGGTGCTGGTGTGGTATCCGCGGGTATGTGTGTGGTTATGGAGGGACTGTGGGTGTTGGTGTAGTGTCTGCGGGTATGGGTGTGGAGGGGACTGTGGGTGTTGGTATGGTGTCAGTGGGTATGGGTGTGGTTGTGGAGGGGTCTGTGGGTGCTGGTGTGGTATCCACAGGTATGGGTGTGGTTATGGAGGGAATGTGGGTATTGGTGTGGTGTCTGTGGGTATGGATGTGGGTGTGGAGGGGACTGTGGGTGTTGGTATGGTGTTTGTGGGTATGGGTGTGGTTGTGGAGGGGACGGTGGGTATTGGTGTGGTGTCTCTGGGTCTGGGTGTGGTTGTGTAGGGGACTGTGTATTTTGGTGTGGTGTCTGCAGGTATGATTGTGATTGCGGAGGGGACTGTGGCTATTGGTGTGGTGTCTGGGTGTGGTGGGGGTGGGGAGGGGTGTGTGTCTGGTGAGTGGTTCCATGTGTTTTTTGTTTGTGTGGTGCTGGGGTCTGATGAAGTGTGTATGCATATGTGTGCATGTGCTTGGAAAAGGCATGGAAATAGGGAATTTGGATGGAGAAAGAGCAGGAAGTGGGGTGGAAGGTTGGGATGGGTGGAGGGCTGCTGTGAGGGAGGAGACCAGAGCCTGAAAAGACCTCTGTAGGCCAGACATCGCATTGTGGATGCCTTCCGAGTAGGCCACCATCTATGTCAACTGGTTGCCTTGCCCTTGGATGGCACTCAGGAGTGCAGTCTGACCCATAGAGATGGTCCTCAGGAGGTCAATAGCCTCCTCACCCAGGGCAGCAGGGGTACCAAGGGTAGGGGCTGAGGTGACCGGGTCAAAGTAGACATCTCCCCTCTTAGGGGAGCAGGCATGGACACCTGGTTGGGGTATAACATGGAGAGTGGCGATAGAACTGGTGGTGGCAGACAAGGATGAAGGTGGTACTAATCCTGTGGTATCCACCACAACTCAGGAGTGTCTACCGGAAGATGACTCAGATGATGATGAGCTGCTGTCCTCCGTGGCACTCCTTACACCCTCCTGGTCACTGAGTCCCTCCGTGTCTGAGGTGCCATGTCTGGAACCACTGTGACCAGCTATGTCCCCAACAATGTTGGCCCCTTATTCTTTGCTTGCGCTGGATGAATCTAAAATGACAAGTGAAATGGGTTAATTGCAACTGCGTTTCCACACCTGACCATCACAAATCAACAAAAAACCTTTATTAATTGCACATATCACACCAGCTTCATGGTTTACTCTATAGGCTTCAAATGTAGCATGTGCACATGCATGCATGCTACATAACCTGCTAAAAGTTGGTTAGACTCATGCCAAATCTCCTGGCAGCTTCAAATACATTGATGGACTTGCCTACATTCCATCCTTATTTCCATACCATGATATTTGTTCACCTTGCTTACTTTGGCACCCGTAGTATACAATAGTAAAATAATAATACCAAATAAGGGGCATATTATCAAGGGCTTTATCGCCGCGTTAGCGTCACTTTTTGGCGATAAAGCGGCGATAATTTCATCGCCCTATCAACAAGGCATTGCTAACCCCCATTAGCGCTAGTTTCCGGCGATAGTACCCTGAAATTTATCGCCTTGCACAGCAGCAATAATCTCCGCTAATGATATGCAAAGTAGGCGTTCCTGACTAAAAATCATCGAAAAATGTCGCTAACACAGCTTCGCACTATTAACAATGATATCGCTGACCCGCGTAGCTACACAAAAATTTGCGCTAACTCACGTTATCTCCAGTTATTAACACCTGATACAAACCTGACTTAAATTGGAGATAAGTGGATATATATAAGGGAGACTAGGCCAGAGCTCCCTCAGAACAGCCACAGAAGCCATGGAGGTAGTCATCATGCAGATTGGAGTCCCACGAAGGCAACAACAACCACCGCCAATGCCACCACCCCCAGGACCACCACCACTGAGGCAGCGACAAAGAAGACAGCGGGCACTGCGCAGACGTGTTTGCCTCGCCGAATTAACGCCAGAGGATGTCATAGCCCACTACAGGCTCAAAAGGACATCCATCCAGCATATCCTGACCCTTATTGCCCACAGGCTGACGCCACCAACACAGCGGAGAACAAACATCCCTCCGCAGACAAAACTGCTTGCTGTGCTGCACTTCTTGGCCTCTGGGACATTTCAACCAACAACAGCCAGAGTTGGTGGAGTATCACAGGCAGCCTTCTCAGGCTTCCTCCCCACTGTCTTGGATGGCATACTCAGCCTGATACCCCAGCACCTTCACTTCCCCAACACCATGCAGGAGCAGATTGCTATCAAGCAAGGATTCTATGCCATCGCTGGCTTCCCGCAGGTGTTGGGTGCAATTGACTGCACACATGTATCATTTGTGCCCCCTGCGGACAGCGCACACATATACCGCAACAGGAAGCACACGTATTCAATGAATGTGCAGGCAATAGTGGACCACCGCGGACTGTTCACAAATGTCATTGCCAAATTTGCAGGGAGTGTGCATGATGCATTCATCTACCGACACTGCGTCATAAACCAGCGCTTCCAGAATCGCATATATGGAAATTCATTGCTTGTCGGTAAGTACCAACTGGACACACCACATGCCCAAAATCCACAATCATGTTGTTCCATCAAGAGGGAGGATCCAAATACGTCGCCTAGGTACCGATAGGGGGGGGGCTGCAAAAGGCATTGGCACATCACCTGGTGTCACATGCTGATGTATTGTATACGAGGATGAGGTCTCCAGGCTCCTCTGCGTACAGTACCCACCAGCTTCTGAACATCCATGTTGCAAATCAAAGTTATCCTCACTGGTATCCCAGTCTGGTGTGTGGGCGTATTGGTGAGGATGAACATAATGTTGGTGTCCTTGTTGCTGGTGACATATTATGGTTGACTAAATGTCGCACAAGTACTCCCCCATGTCTTATCAGTGTGTTAATTCAGAGCTGTGTTGTGACCAGGCTTGTATCAATGCATGTTGAATGTTGGAGTTGCATAGTGTGGCAAATGTGTATGCGCAGGTGGAGAAATCTGTCTTGAAATCACTATCTAGCGCCATCGGTGTTGACTGCAGTGTTGTGGGTGCTGCTGTTGATGGTGGTGTGTAGCATCTCATCTCTAACCCAGCTACACAAATTTTTCATTGTCCCATCTGTGATATGGTGTGTTTTGTGGTTGCCCGATGAGTAAGTGGATGTGTTTGTGGTCACTACATGTGTGTTGAATTTGTTTTGTCAACTGCAAAAATATAACAAATGCCAAGAAGTGTGCAAAGGTGTGCCCTGCCATGTGTATCAGTGTGGTGAAGTGTTTGGACAATCTGATGTTGTCAAAAAATTCACAGAGTGCAATTGATTTTGAGTAGGTGTGGTATGTGAGTTTGAGGCTCTGCTCGCGACAGAGGATGTAGTCCATGAAGTTTACGTTGTGGCATGTGATGTTGTTGATGGTGTGTGCAAACCGTCAATGCCCTCAGTGGGCCCTGCAGGCGAGGGGGCTGCTGTCTGTTGCTTTGTGTTAGCTCTGGATATTCAATTGCATGTGTTGTGTGGTGTCACAGGTCTGGCGTCAGCATCAGACGCAGATCTGAATGTGAGCTGTGTCAGGCGTGGCCTATGTCATTTGAACATTCACATGGCGTTGACTGTGAGGAGTGCGGATTAGTGCCATCGCTAGATGGTAGGATGCAACCTTGCAGCACACACTAGCAAAATGGCTGTTTGGAGGATCAACACTGAGGCAATGTACTTAGCATTGATGCTGCTAAATAGCCAGAAGCAACACATGGCCAACCTAAATCAAAAAATAGCAAAAATAACTATACAAAAAACTGTCAACACTGCCAACACAGTATGCATAATGAATCATGGACACATCTCCCTATTACATGTTACAGGTGATCAAGGATATGCTCTCTGCCCATGGATGATGACACCCATACGAAACCCCACCACCCAGGCACAGAGGCAGTACAATGCTGCACATAGACGCACCCCAGGCATCGTTGAGCGCACATTTGGCGTGCTGAAGTCACGTTTCCGTTACCTGGATATCACAGGTGGCAAACTTCTGTACAGCCCAGAAATGGTAAATAAAATCATACTATCATGTTGTGTATTGCACAACATTTGTGTGCGCACCAATGCCCCCTGGATCCAAGTGCCTGCAGCACCGGACGATGACCAGGATGATGAGGAAGATCACCGAGGTGGACCACACCCCACAGCCACTGCAGCAGGAATTGCCCGAAGGGACAGGATAATAAACAATTACTTCACTTGAGCACATCACATTGTGACTGACTAAAACAAAGATATGTTTCTGGAACATTACCACAACAACTGTTTGTGACAATAAACAAACTCAACACATATACCCTGTCTGCAAGTCACTCTCCTGCATAAGTATATCACAAATGAAATGTTACCATTGCACAATAATTGCAATTAAGATCACAAAAGTCAATCAATGGTGTGTATGTCACCTCAGTACAGAGATGCTATAGTGTGTCAATTGTGCACAACTTGACTTTCCAAGGTGTAAATTGTGGCACACAATTCCTCAATTAGTGTGTCATACTGTAAGTAAATCATGATTTACAGGGTGTACTCGGTTTAAAATCTTGAAATGGATGGGGTCGTATGTGGGAAATAATGAATATGAATGTTCAGTCTGTGTGAAATTATCATTTCAAGGTTGTGAAATGGTGTTAAATATGAAAACTCGGTGTGAAATGGTGGTAAAATATGAAAACTGGGTGTGAAATGGGGGTCAAATATGAAAACTGGGTGTGAAATGGGGGTCTAATATGAAAACTGGGTGTGAAATGGGGGTCAAATATGAAAACGGTGTGAAATGGGGGTCAAATATGAAAACTGGGTGTGAAATGGGGGTCTAATATGAAAACTGGGTGTGAAATGGGGGTCAAATATGAAAACTGGGTGTGAAATGGGGGTCTAATATGAAAAAATAATCTCACCTTGCACCCAAGACTTTGAATGAGCCACCAGCAGACCTCACATGCGCACCATCCCTGAACACCTTCATGAAGCACATCAAGACCTATCTCTTTGTCGAACAAATCTGCGTATCGGCGGTATGACCCGACAGACCTGAAGAACTATTGGACCATCTCCCTCCTTCCCTTCGCGGACAAAGTCACCGAGAGACACATAAACCCCCAGCTGACTGCCTTCATTGAAGAAAACTCCATCAGGGACCCCTCCCAGTCTGGGTACGGCAGCAAGCACAGCACCAAGACCGCACACCTCACCGCCAACAACCACATATGCATGCCACTTGACCAGGGTCACATTGCGGAACACATCCTACTACACCTCTCCGCAGCCTTCAACCCCGTCTCACAACGCACCCCATCCGCCAGACTCCACGACGCCGGGATACGAGGAACCGCCCTCTCCTGGATCCACTCCTTCCTCTCCATAATAACCCAAAGGATCAGACTCCCCCCTTCATCCACGAACCCACAGAGATAAAAAAAAAAAAAAAAAATTTAAATCCGTATTTGTAAAACGCGAACTACTCACCCTTACGGGTCTCAAGGCGCTGGGGGCCATCGTGGAAATTAAGTGAGCTATTGCCCAGAGTCACATGGTGCTGAGCTGAGCTGCCGCCGGAGATCGAACCGTGAGCCCTGTGCTCCGAAGTCAGCTGCCCTGGCCGCTGCACCACACCTCTCCACTCCTGCGGAGTACCCCAAGGATCGTCCCTAAGCCCCACGATTTTCAACGTCTACATGGACCCCCTCACCGCCATCAGACAGCACGGGCTCAGCATAGTATCCTACGCAGACAACACACAGCTCATCCACTCCCTCACGAAGATCAAAAAAGACTACAAACTCTGCTTCCAGGAATGAATGTTGGATCTTGCAGATTGGATGAAAAACATCTGCCTAAAGCTCAACTCAGAGAAGACTGACCTCCTCATCCTCGGGCCATCCACATCCGCATGGGACAACACCTGGTGGCTCTCCGCCCTCGGGAGCCTGCCCTCACCGACAGACCACGCACGCAACCTCGGCATCATCCTCGACTCTTCCCTCACCATGACCTTCCAGATCAACTCCATTGCCTTCACCAGCTACAACTGCCTACGGATCCTACGCAATACATTCAAATGTATAACCCCCGAATGCATCAAAAACGTAAACCACGCACTCATCACCAGCAGACTGGACTACGGCAACGCCCTCAACGCAGGAATCAACAAAACACTACTACACAAGCACAAAAACATCCAGAAGGCCGCAGACAGACCCGTCATCAGAACCCCACGTCACAAACACATGAGCCAACACATACAAAACCTCCACTGGCTCACCGTCAAGATGAGAGTAACCTTAAAACCACTCACACACACCTACAAATCACTCCACATCATCGGACACAAATACATCAACGAGAGAGTCACCTTCAACGTCCCCAAGAGGAACTGCCGCTCTGCAAACCTTGCCCTCGCAGACTCTCCCCGGATCCGCTAATCCAGAGCGGGAGGAAGAGCATTCTCCTACGTCGCTGGCAAATCCTGGAACAAGATGACAGTCAACATCAAACGCTCTCCCACCCTGCACGCTTTCAGGAGGAACAACAAGACATGGCTATTTGCCTGAGACAGAGCTGCACTCTCACTCCCCCCAGCGCCTTGTGAGCTTCACGGGTGAGTCGTGCACTTTATTACCCTCCTCATGGACTGATTGATCTGTGCACACCCTCATCGCCTACAGACCACCACAGGTGAGTAGTGCACTTACAATTCACATCATTAATTCACTGATTGTATGTGCAAATTGTTATTGAGGTGGTGATGAGTCATGTTACGTGAAATTTAGGCTGTCATCTGTCTTGAAATATAAAATGTAGGCTGTCTTCATTGTGCAAAACAATGTTTACCTTGTATTTTATGGCTTTGAGAAGACATTTTCTCTGACTGTCCATCTGTGTATGAAATTGGTCTTTGCGTGAAATCTACACGCCAACGCGATGTTTTATTTAAACGCGCTATGTAAAAAACATCGCTAGACACACTCACTGTACAATACAGTATCAACCTAAGCCTATTTGTGGCCTATTTCCGTGCAGATTTACATTGCATTTCCAAAAACGGGCCACATACACAATATAGTTACAACGAGCCTATTTGCGAGCTATTTGCATGCAGATTTACATCGCATTCCCAAAAACGGGCCGCATACACAATATAGTTACAACGAGCCTATTTGCGAGCTATTTGCGTGCAGATTTACATCGCATTCCCAAAAACGGGCCGCATCCACAATATATTTACAACATGAGCCTATTTGCGAGCTATTTGCGTGCAGATTTACATCGCATACTAAAAAACGGGCCGCATACACACGGGAAGTGATGTATGCATGCTTCCTGTCTACCAGAGGAGTGGTTTTCACTTTCACTTTCTGTTCTTAGCACATTGCTGGTGATTGCTCAGAGTGAAGGAGGTGTCTGGTGGTTTGTGCTGTTGGTCTGAGATTGTCAGAGTGTTGCTGTGTCCTGTGTCCTGTGAAAAGTGTCTGTTAATTTAGTTGTAATTGTTTAAAATTGTTTTACTGTCTCCTGTCCTCAGTCTTGTTGGGTGTTTGTCTTGGGGTATTTTACTTTTGTGGTTTTAGAGGGTTATCATTCATTGGGTTGAGGGGTTACTGGTGTGCAGGGAGATGCCGGCTGTGGGCAGGTCGGGAAGGATGTCTGAGGGGGCATTGGGGGGCTTTCTTTGGCTGGTCAAATTTAACCTGCCATTGATGTTGGAGAGGGGTGGACGTATCCTGCAAGGGTACAGCGTGACAGTGCGGAAGCTGCGTTGGGAGCGTGTGCGGGTGCAGATGCTCCGGTGCTTTGGAGTGGACTGTAACGTGCGCCAGTGGAAGCACCGCGGGCAGGACATGCTGGCACGTGAGGCGGACATCCTTGATTTCACCGGAGTCATGACTGGCATACAGGGTGGTAAGTACAAACACTATTTTAACCATGAATACTGTTACGTACATTGACAATTGACGTGTGGGACATGAAGGTATGACGTCATAATGCTGCCTTAACACCGTGATACTGTTACAACGTGGTTAATACAATGCAAGTCGTCAAAAAGACTTGCGCCTGATGCACTGGACTTTGGAATTGTATGATTTAGTCTCCCCACTACAGTGTGTGCAACAGTAGGGAAGGTGTCGGAATACTCAATCCTAATATCCCTTATTGTAGAGCGCAATCCAGCGCAAGTTGTAGTGTCAATTTCCATTGTAATGACCGCGTAGAAAACATATTGCGCTGTAAAGACCACATTGTAATGTAGGTCTCCTGTGGGACACATTCCATCAATCACATGCTTATGTGAGCGTCTACTCATTTGTAAGGGTCGCAAGGCGCGGGGGGTTTGCATGTTCAAGTCCATCAAGGGGGTGTTTGTCGACGAGCCATTTTCATTTGTTTTTGTCTGAAGATGGGGAGCAATGTTGTCTGTCGAGGTGGAAGTTGAGGACTCCCAGTGTGTTGTAGTTGGTGGACGCAATGGCATGCGGGGAGATGATGTTGGTGATGGAGTTGGCGAGAGGTCCACGGGGGCAGCAGCGGTTGCCAAGAAAGGGGCGTGAAAGGAGGAAAAGTAGGTAGAAAGGGAAAACAGAGTAAGCATCAGAAAGCCGGATACTGATAAACAATAGATTAGGTATGAGGGTGGAAACAAGTGAAGTAACAAGTTGATAAGAGTGAATGATGGAGCCGAAAGCGGGAGTCAGAGGTCCACTGGACCACCAGGGTTGATGCGCAGGTGAACCTGCGGGTGGAGGAGGGCTTCAAACACTCACACTAGAGAGTGCATGTGCTTGGGGGAGGCCTCATTCAATGGTGGAGCTGCGAGGGTGGGAGAGCAATTTCACTGACAGATAGTCAGTGGTCTTGCTCGTCTGTCCCCACAGCGGACGTCATTAAGTAGGGGTCCAATTGCAGTACATTTGCTGAGTGAGGTGTGAGGTGCAATGTGTTTACACATGATGTGGTCACATCAGAGGCACAACGCTGCATCATGTCGACAAGCATAGGGGGCTATTTTGGGTGACCCACTGCGCTGGATCAACACTTAGCAATGTGGTGCCAAAGCTGGCACACTTGTGCAAAACCTGCGTGCAGAATAACGTATGTTTGTGTACAGTAAGGGTGACTGTACATGTACAATCCAAGCCATTGTGTGCGTGAGCTGTGTGCTGGCCAGAATCTAGTGTAAAAATTGCAGTCCTACATAACTTGTGGAACCGTAGCTACGCTGCCCCTGTACATGGTTTATGTGTGAGTATGAATTTGAGAGGTCAAAAGACACAAAGGAAATGGGACATCTCCAGAGTGTCATACCCCAAAAATCTCTGTGTAACTGCCTTTTTAAATCTGCAGAGATGCAATCGTACACAGAGCAAGTTTTATCTCATGGCCGTGTAGAAATGGGGCCTTGACATTGTGTCACATGACTCATATGTGCATGTCTGCCAGCAGTAATGTATTGTGTGGTCCGCCTCTGCATTCACAGGTCTTGTGTGAATGGCAGTCAAAGTAGTCACAGTCATGTGGCCAACATGAAAGGCAACACCACAGTTATGTTGCATTCTCAGTTACTGTAATGAATTTCATTATGAATATGTGACGTTTGTTTACGTCTGGTAACAACACATGTTTACATTTGTTGTCTCACAGATGGTCGTCAACCTATTACACAGGGGGACATAGACAGATTCAGGGACCCACACGCCACTGGTGAGTATGGACATTAAATATTGTCATGTTGCGGTGTCATGAATGTCTGTTACAAATGCTACACTTTGTCGATTAGCAGTATGGGTGTGTATCGCATGTCCCTTGCCCACAATGTGAAGATGCATTGTGTAAGTCAGATTTGTGTCCAAATTGGTAGGTGAAGGTGGGGCAATGCATCTGATTCACAGTTGTGACTTTGCCCATCAACAGTCAGTGATACCCATTTCAATTGAGGGGCATAATTTCTATCCCCTAACGCCGCCACTGTGTCACTTTCACTGAAGTTGTGTTGGCAATCGGGTCATCGGCTTATTGCTGATGTTGAGTTACGCTGCCTTGTCAATAAGGCACACTTTCATACTGTGTTTATCGTCAAAGGGGCGTGCAGTGGGTGTTACGTTGTGCACAAGGAGGCAGTGCTTTTCAGGGCGTGCAAGCTCACAGACATGTTGGAACAGTGATTTCTTATGTATGCTGCATAGCAGCTTCACAGAAGTGGCAGTGTGTAGCTGAGAGCCAAACATATCAATGGCACGTTACACAAACACATATCAAAGATGTGCATGTTAATTGCAATTGCATCTTTGTGCACTGCAATGGTGTTGCCAGGCTGTGTCCGTGGGGACATTCCATGCTTGACTCTGGATCATGTGTACATACTCCTCTGTCACAATTGGTGACATTACTCCACACACATTTTCAACACATGCTTGAGCTCTGCATTATTTGCAGTCCCATATATTTAACAATGCAGGGCTCAATGACACTATCTGTGTGTAAGCATTAGCCATAACAATAACACAACGCTCATGACCCCAGGGTGCCGTTACAATGTTGAATGCATTGAAACAGTTTGCGTTGTAAAGGCATGCGTGTTCTTATTTACTACGGAGTGAGGTTAGCGGTTACAAGACATGCATGAGTGACAATTTTGGTGAAATGATGTCTCCCCCTCTCAGTGGCAAAACATCACAAATTGTATAGTAATGGTGGAGTGAGGAACAGCGCATCATGTCAATGTAAGCGTTCAGACACCAAACATGTTTCCATGTGTGCTGCATGATTGAAAGTGTGAGTAGGGCTGTCCCAGTCTTGTTCCTGTGCATGTAGGGTGACCTTTCAATAGAGTGACAACAACACCATCCACACAGACACCCTTGCACTCTTGTGCAAGAGTGCCTGTCTTGGCGCTGACTTGATGACCTGCACACAGTTGCTGGTGGACACACAGGGCTGCACATGTGCATTGTACATAAGATGCAGCAGTGTGTCACAGGACAGGATGAGGGTGGTTCTGTACACGGAGGGCTAATGCCTCCCTCCTCCAAATATTTGTACATGTCAACCGCAGTCAGGGTGTCCAATGGTGCCATGTTTTGACCGTGTCAGTCTCATTTTGTTGTGACAGTACATGTCCCATGACATGCACTGTCATGTCAGTCTCCACAGCATGCAGTGAATGATTCATGCTTCAAGATTTGGTTGACCAGGTCAGTCTCTGACTTCACATAGTTACGCTGGTGTGTTGGCTCCCATGTTGATTTAATCTTTGAATACAGATTTAATGTTGAACATTGACATAGTCTGAAGTACTGAAATTGACATTGATTATATTTTACAGCCAACATGACACCAGTGGAGCAACATGCCTTCCAGGTGGCCAAGGACCGGTACCTTCATGTCAAGAAGGTTGCCAAAGGTTTCAGACAGATGGTGAGGAGGTATCGGAACGAAAGAAAGGCAGGAACATGGAATGCGTTGCAGGATGTTGGACGAACCGGCAGCCAGCCCATCCCCGTACCCTCTGGTGCCAGTGTGGTGTCTCAGCCTGTCATTCCCCTCCGACCACACCCGCCCAGGTGCCAATACCACCTGCACCTGCGGATCACGTGGAGCATTTTAATGCCACGGACAGGAGGATGATCGCTGCGAACAATTCCTTGCTCTTGGACATTCGGCGAGAATTGTTGTACCTTAACAGGAACTTGCATGACATCCGGACACACCTTGGACTGGAGTGATTCCTCCCCATGTTGGCCCCCATCCCCCTCTTCTCCCTTGCCACAATGTTTATGTTTTAGTGTTGGCTAGTGTTAGGGAAGTTTTGTAAGTTTTAGGTAGAGTAGTTTTAGAGTAGGCCTAGTTAGTGGTAGTTTTTAAGTAATTATATTTATTTTTACAATTTTATGGTATTTGGGGATAAGTTTCATTTTCCTTTGGGTGGGGGGTTGATGTCGTAAATGTTTTTGCGTGTTTAGGAATAGTTAGGGTATTGAGTTAAGTTAAGTAAAATATTTATAGTTAGTTTAGATTTAGTGTTAGTATTAGTTATTAGTGGTAGTGTAGGGAATTTATATATTTTATATTGTTCAATAAATAATGTTATTTATTATTTTCTGCTTGCACTTACGTCAGGGATGATGTGGGGGAGTGGGGCTTGTTCCATTGTATGCAACTCATACCGTCACTGGCCAAATCCTTGAATGTGTAACTATGGTCATGACCTGTTACTTAGCAGGATGGATTGTGTCAGGATACCATAGATGTGAGCACAGTGAACTTGCATGGCTGACAGATTGTCAAGTATGGTTTACGGCCTAGTCTAGGGACATTTTTTTGTGACGTTCTACATCTTAAGTGTGACGCACAGGGTTGTACTGCACATTGTTGCAAATTTACAACACAACGTAGGGACATTGCATTGTGAGTATATAGAAGTTGCTACAGTTATCCATCATGGATATGGATGTATGCACCGAGTAACACATATAGCGTCTAACACATGCATATCAGATGCTCCGGGCTCTGAGTCCATCTACATTGCACAGACCTTGGCACACTTGATGCGTGGTGCCAGGGTATCAGCTTGCTTTGCCTTACATGTCCCTGTGCATGGCAACTCAATGTCCATGCCATGCATGATGTAGGTCATTTGTGTGTCCATTGGTAACGTCACATGGCACAACAGTGTTTGTGAATCACATGAGTTATGTGAGAATGAGTTATGACTTTACAATTGAGGTTATTCACAAATGTTATTTAGGAGTTGCACTGTTAGGTATACTGACTTAACTTCTACTATCTTCCTTTTGTGACTGCCATAATTAGTTAAGTTATGCTTTGGTCACAGTTGACGTTTTGTTGCAGGCACACTGTTCTGCTGCACACAAGTGGTGACATGTTGCATAGCTCCCTGTAGCAGACAGTGTCATGGGCACTCGTCCCAGCTGTTACTTTTGGCATTGGCTCATTGTGATGACACCCTTGGAATGTTGCCACTGAATCAGACTATATGCTAAGTGCAGTTCAACAGACATCCGTAGACACATTGGCCAATATGCTCACAGTGGGCACAGCATGAGAGGGCTCCAAATTTGTTAGGCATTGTTTGTGCACAGGTAGGGGCTGACTGACGCTTTGCACTTTGGCTATAGTCACTATTGTAAACTACACTTCAGTGAGGCAGACTTTGTTGTTCCATATATGTATGTTAGACATGTGCCCTTAGGTCTCCTCATCAATGTGAATCTGGTGTGCAACATCTAGGGATGTGATATGCAATGCGCAACATCACAACAAGCTTTGTACACCATGTTGAGTGTAAGTAGATATGCCAGGAGATTATGGTTTGCAATTGTTCAGGGTGACACTACTTGTGTCCTGCAACAGACTTGTACATTTAATCACACATGCCTATTTCCTCAATGGACGTGGGTAAAAGTTGGTATATTGCTAGATTGTGGTATCTGATCAATGAGGGCACAGCAATTTTACACATACAGGCTCATCTCACTGCCTATCCGTGTCAGGTAACACATGTACATTGCTTGTATTTCCCTTGGTGGACCTTCTTGTGGATTCACAGTCCATGAATTATTTACTGAGTTCAATACTTGATTGGTCATGTAAACACGCATCTGTGTGAATTGGATAATTTTATTTACAGTACAAGGGGGAAGACTGGAACAGTACTTGCCCATACAACCCAACATTGCATGGATGCCCGTTAGAGGGGCAGACAGAGTCCTTTGGGAGTGACGGATCCAAGGGAAGAGGCGGAGTTTGCAGTGTCATTGTCAAGAAAAAAACAAATATGGAAGTCCATGTGTAGGTCCAAGGTGAGTGTTGGGGGACATTGGAAGACAATGGAAGAGGAAGTTCAGTGGCATGATAGTAAGAACAGAACCAAGGTAAGACAGGCCTTTTGGCGTCAATGTTTGCTCTGTGTTCTCCTTACCATTATGGCGGAATCATCCTCATCTTCGTCCTCTGATGTGTCATGTGGCTCACATGTGGGTGGTGGTATGGTGGATGCAGCACTGTGAGGCACGGACACATCAGGGGCGGAGCTGAGGATGTGGAGGCACCAGCAGCAGCAACTATTGGTGCCAGACCTTGGGGCAGCACTGAGGTGACGAGCAGATGCAGGGCCTGGTAGATCCCAGCTACATTGCGCTGGTGTGCAGCCGTGGCAGCCATCTGTTGTTCTTCCCTCCGCTCCCTGCTCTCCATTATCCGGGCAAGTCTGGACAAATCTGCGCTGACACTACTGGAGCCACCCTGCTGAGACAGTTGGTCTAGTCTCTGAGTCAGGACTACAGCAATGTCATCCAGGGAGCGTTGTAGAGCATTGAGCGTGATGTGGATGTCTGTCATCCTCTGCATGTGGTCCCGGATGGGACTCAGACACCCACGTATGTCGTCCATTTTGGCTGTCAGGCTCTCAAACCCCACCCGCACCTGGTCACGCGTCTCCCGCTGGACCTCAAGCACATGGCGGTGAAAAGCCTGATATGGGTCGTCAAGGTCCTGGGAGGCAGCTGTGGTGGAAGGTGCTTGCTGCTGGGTGGTTTGTGCAGGGGGTGGGGTTGGCGCAATGCTGCTGGGTTGCCCTGCTCCTGTAGATGGTGTGCCAAGGGAGTCCAGCATCTGTAGGAATTCCTCCTGGTTGATGGTGGTGTAATCGTCCAAGTCAACGGTGAGGGGTGGGTCATTCTGCTGTCCAGGAGGTGTTGTCTCTCCCTCTGCAATTTGTATGGGAGATACAGTTTAACAGTGTGTTACATGTAGGAGCATGCATTTGTTTACTTTACAAACAGACTGCGGGAGACTGTACATTCTGACTGTTTTGGATGAGATGCTTATTTTTAGCAGGATGGTGATTATTTCAAGGGCATCACGGATGTGAGCTTGTACTTGTACATTGTCATCTCACATTTTACCAATATGAAAAATGTTTTTTGACAGTGTCTACACACAAGCGCTACCTGTTGTGTCCTCTGTTCAGTTGTGTGAGTGATGCAGTTCGTAACACCTAGTAGTCAATGTTGATGTACTCAGATTTGTATGTGTGTGCACTGCATTGTGTGATAGTGGCACCTGCTGCTTTTGTTTTACTGCCCCTTGTCCCTTTCAGGCAATGAGCCTTTGACTTCTGTGAATGTACAATGCAGAGATGTTGAAAGCTGTGGTGATTATGTGTCTTGGTCAGAGTTGTGACACTTGTGCATAGTAGGTCATAAAATGTCTGGTTCACATCAGGGGTTGTGTGTACAGAAGGATGTGTCAGAGTGTGACCTGCTCCTTTAAGGAGGTGGTCCACACTCCGCCACATCAGTGAGATGTCCTGCACCATGTAAATATGTTTGTCCTGCAGACATGCTATTCATCATGCCCTGTCACTTTCCTTGTCAGTGTGGCTCACAGACCTGCAGCTTTGCAGGGTACTGCACATGTACATGTGTTTT
This sequence comes from Calotriton arnoldi, assembly GCA_963921515.1. NCBI lineage: Eukaryota > Metazoa > Chordata > Amphibia > Caudata > Salamandridae > Calotriton > Calotriton arnoldi. The sequence goes on from CAWUFW010008932.1 coordinate 529,564, forward strand.
GTGTGAGATTAGTTATGTGTGAGGAGGGCACCCTTTTGGCACATTGGCAATGAGAGCCTACTTGCTTTTTCAACGTGGCTGCACTATGTATTGCATATGGCTGGGTCCAAACTGGAATGGCATGGTGAGCAAAAAAACGATGGATTTAGGCCCAGATCTCTGTACTGGGGTGAATGTATGACATTGTTCTGCATTCTGTCCATCAACTGTTGTTTTTGCACTATGTAGGACACATGTGCATCTATGTAGCTTTGGTTATTGTGATTTGTCTTGTGTGCATTCTGTCAGCCATGTTTAATCTTGCATGTATTGCTTACTGCACTTCTGTTGGACTACCCATTCTGAGTGTGGTGCAGCATGTATTGCAACAGTTGTTACTGTCTGTTCAGACGGTGTCAACACCCATTACCCGCATTTTTGACCCCACATGTGGTGTGTGTGTGGCAGTAGTGTCCCGTATAGGGCATGCTGCCGGGCGGTGACGTGGGGCGGGGGGTAGTAACCACCGGAATACGGATGAATGCATGTAAGTAGACATTTAAAACAATAAAATGGATTTCGTTGGGCGCCCTGCATCGCATTTGGCAATGCAGTGCGCGCAAATGAATCAGTTTTAATGATTTAAATGTATACTTACCTGCATTCATCCGTATTCCAGTGTTTACTACACCCCACCCTGCCCCAAGTCACCGCCCGGCAGCACGCCCTATACGGGACACTACTGGTGTGTGTTACAGGATTTTGCGTATGTTGATTTTCAGATGCGTATTTATGTTGCTCAGGCCTTGTCAGTGCCACCCTCACAACAGATGCAAATGGCATGGTGATGTGTATTTGTGTATGTGCCACGCAGCTGCTGACATGGATGATACATGCTGTCCTGGTTCCAGATATTCAAGGCCTGGCTTTGCGTGTGTGTGATGATTTGACATGACTGGATGTTTGGTCACTGACACAGTTGACTTACCAAACAGATGTGTTTACATGCACATGATCGTGTGATGGCCAACTCAAATGATGACAGAGGTGGAATGCTGTTTTCAGTATGGCAGATGTGTACACTTGGGGGTGGATGAGTGAAATTTGACCTTATGATTGAGTGTGCCATTTGGGGCTTTTTAATTGTTTGTGGCAACTTTGCTATCCTTGCTTGTTGTCATACTTTGTTTGGCATACTTCTTTACGGGGACATTGTTGTTGTGTGAGTTTGTCACAACAACAAGTACAGCAGTACAGCTTTGTGAGACACATTGCTGATATGCATTGTACACGTACCGTGGTGTTGCAGGTATTGCCCCCCTGCTCATACATACCATTGCCCCATGAGTAAAGTCTGCAGCATGTGTGCATTTAGTCATATAGCTATTTTAGCCATCGGCCTACATGGTCACTTTTTTGGGACATTGCATGTGTTGCCGGTATGCAGACTCACTAGATGCTTTCTCACTTGCTGTACGCAGAACTGCATTGCATGAACAGGCAAGGGGGCATATTGCTTGGCGATGCATGAGGTTGTCACAATGTCCCCCTTGCCTCATCACCACACATATCCAATTCATCAGCACAAGGCCACATCTCCCAGACGCCCAAATGAGCATGCATTGTGAATGTGACAAATCACGTGCACGAGTAAGCATGCCAACAACAAGCTCAGCACACCTGCAACTTTGCGCATGTGTCTGACTTGTGTGCAAGGTTGTGTATGGCCATCAAAGTCACCCTTGATGGCCATGCACAACCTTGCACACAAGTCAGACACATGCTCAATGTTGCAGGTGTGCTGAGCTTGTTGTTGGCATGCTTACTGGTGCACGTGATCTGTCACATTCACACTGCATGCTCATTTGGGCGTCTGGGAGATGCGGCCTGTGCTGATGAATTGGATATGGGTTCTGATGATGCAAGGTGTGCATTTTGCCAGCCTTCCGCATCTCTAGGTGATGTGGCACTTTGCTAATTGATGTTGCCCTTATTATGTGGTCTGATGTTGTACCTGGACTGTGTTTGGCTAACTTTTCGGTGCACATTTCAAAGTCTGTGTGCCCGGCAATATGTGTCTTGCAATGTTTTGGTTGAGTCAGGTGATATGTGTCCATGCCACCATGCACAGGGCTATCTGAGACCTGATCCACAGTAATTGTGGGTCTGCAATGCAATTTATTGTGCATGAGTGCCATTGTGCCCATCCACCCCCATCCACCCACTCCATGGTTGGTACTCACCCTGTGGTTGTGTCTGCTCACATTCAGCAGTATCCTGACCCGGCCCTCCGACCACCGTTTCATCAGTGATGACTTGGGCCACCATTTCCTCCGTCTCATCCAGCTCCAGCAGGGCACTGGACTCCCACCTCCAGTCGCATTTGCTGCCCTTCCGGTTGGCTGCTATTTTTTCCTTTGGTATTTTTCTTACTATCATTCCAGCGCTTCCTGACCTCGTCCACTGTCCTCCTCTTCCTCTCTCCAACAGCATTCACCTTGTCCGTAATGTCCTCCCATATTTCTTTTTTTCTTGACAATGGCACTGTGCGTTTGACAAATAGCTCCTGTTGATGTTCAGCCACCAGGCCACACAGGACCTGATTTTCCTGGTGACTGAACCTGGGGTTCCTCTTCCTCTTGGCCTTATCCTGGGTCTCTGTCTGGTCCTCCTGGCTAGCTGGGGGGTTGTTTGTAGGCTCAGCACTTGTCCCAGCTTCCTCCATGTCTCTTCTGGTATCTGTTGTATTCTCCATTTTTATTTTATCTTTTTTCCTGCTTGTAGGCCTTTTATAGTGCATTTTGGCGCTTGAATCGTGTGACATGCAGGCCTGCCGCCAATTTTCCGGCCGATTTTAGAGCTAATTGGCCCATTGCGACTTTTCAGTGGTTAGCGTGAATTCTTTTCTCGCCGTCGCGCAGGATATATCGCCGCCCATTAGCGCCGGTAATGGAAGCTATCGCTGGGTAGCGGCGTGTTGTTAATACGTCGCTACCACGGCGATAAAATCCGGGTTTCGACGGCGATAAAAAAAAGCACGCTTATCGCGCTTAGCGATAATTATCGCGGTTTGTTGATAATATCCCCCTAAGATGGATACAATTTTTACATTTACACACTGTTCGCACAAGGCCCAGCTTTCAACAGATCCTACTTTGCCTCATAGCACATCAGGATTCCATGAAGGTCAAGTTAAAGACCAATTTACCATCAATATGTGTTGTGGCACATATCATGTTGCATGCAAATTCACATTGCACACTGAGACTTTTGACTCCAAAATTTATCATAAGTCCTTTAACTGAAAAGTATAATGAAAGCTGTACTGAAGTAGTTTAGCTATGTATCGCACGTACCTTGGAAAGTTCCCTTGAAATATTGAAGTCCAAGGTTTTGAGAGTTAGATACTCCAAATTCACACAGCACAAGACTTCATATAGCCATATGAACATCCCGAATCCTGCTTGGCAGAGGTGATAATGTCATTCATAGATTGCATTCCTACATGCCTATAAACCCTTGAAGGTTGTTTGGTGTCCTATGACATGAAGATGTGGGATCACTAGAGTCTAAATGGGATGGCACATCACAGCACTCTTTGGTATGGCAAACTGAGATTGCATTGTAAGGATGAGTGTAAACACTCACATATGATCTCTACAGTTCCACATCTCACTTCCTAATGGATGTCAGCAGTCAGTGAATACCTTTTGAAACACTATTGCGGATGAACCAACAATTAGAAAATTTATGTTGGGCAACATGTAGGCACTAATTCTGATGGCACCAGAGATGTTTGCACACTCATGTCACTGTTGACGCACAACTTACCAATGTGAAGTGTTGGCCTGTCACTGCATTTAGAGTGCACTGTATGCCATGTCACATGTAATAGGACCATCATCACATGAGAGACAGTAGTGAGGGAACCTCACTCCTTACACAAGGAAGACAAGTGGCCTGTGGTACACTTGTCACAGAGAGCAACTAAGAACCTGACATGATTCATCACTTCACTCTGCCAGCTGTCTGCTAAAAAAATGAAAACTGTTAATGGATTGGACTGTTCATGTTCATATTTCAATTGGCACAGCATAGCAGCAGGCACCCACTACCAGTCTACACAAACAATGATTCATCTTGTGTGTCGCACATGGGCCACCCCCAATATTAATGGGTAAATGCCTGCCTGCAACACACAAAGGGCCATAGTTACAAGGAAGTTACTTCTGAAGCAAAGGGATGCATCATATTTGCAACACTATGACGTATCCCTGAGCTCCCCCCTGCGCTGGTGCACAATTAGATGAAATACGCCAATACAGGCACACTTGCACCATGGTGCAAAGGTGCCTGCATTGCGGGGATGATAGTTTTTGGGCAGAAAGGGACACCTTCCTGCACAAAAACAGTCACGAGAGGTGTTTCCCTCTTTCCATGTGTGCTGCAAAATGCAACACGCATAGAAAGAGGAAGAAATGAGGAAAAATTAAAATATTTCTCCTCGTTGTGCCTCCTTACATCTCCCCTGGGGAGGCGTAGGATTCTGATGCATTCCCAGGTTTACGAAACATTGTAAACCTGGGAATGCGGCAGAATCCATGGGTGTTGCATGGGAACACCCACAGCAACACCCATGGCACGCCCCTCTCACGCAAAGTGCTGTGTGAAAAGGGACCGTATTTACAAGGACACGAAAAGCCACGCAGGGTGGATTCATGTATTCTTGTAAATATGGACCACCACACTGTGCCACCGGTGGGTCACAAAAAGTGATGCACCGGTGGTGCAAGGGGCTTGTAATTGTGCCCCAAAGTTGGCAATGTAACATGCATGACTCTGGCCAGAACTCACCCACTTGTCGCTGCTTGGGCCCTCAACTTCCCATCAAGCTCCAGGTAGGCCACCAGCAGTATGCAGGCCATAAAGGGGATCAGGGTCTGGAGCGTGCCCTGCCACGTTGGGAGTACTTACCCAGCTGGACCTTCACAATCTTCCTGGTCCAGCTCCCCAGGCCCTCCCACTTCTTTCTGCAATGGACGCTACGCAGGAAACAGCCTTTACAATGTGGTTTTAACTATGTTGTGACTTTACCACGCAATTTTAAGCACGCATGTTTTTACAAGTTAGAGGGTCTTCCCTCACAAATACATTGTTTTTAAAAGAATAAACAGTGTGGTAATGGCATCCATTGTAAAAACGTACACGTTGTAAAAAAAATGTGTGGTAAAAAATGTGTGGTTTATGCTTGTGACCTATTTCCCTGCGTTGTTCCATTGTACAACCATGCTACGCCGGTTAAAGACCCTCAGGGTCCGCACCTTCGATGGCTCTCCAAAGATCTTTCTTCTGATGTGCATTGACCTGTATGGATGCACTAGATCAGGAAACAGATTGTAACTACAATTTTTTGGAGATCTGGTTGTTTGATACACATTTTGCATACACCTAGCACAAGCATTCATCAACAGTCAACACAATAAATGTGTAAATGTCACCTGCTAAGCACTATAAAAGCATGAATTTACACTTTTGTGGTCAACTGCTGACTATCCTCAACCCTGGTTATGACCTACACTGACTGAGCCAGCCCACTAACATAATGTAGCCCAGGGCCATCCTATGTGTACTGTAATATGAGGTACTATGACACACAACACGTCACTGAGACCTTCTGAGGAGTGAACTACTTGTGCATGACTGTACAGACACCTTTAGAGCCAGGCCCAGTGACTTGATGCATACGGTCCATAGAGGCTGGTACCATAGTATAGACTACATCCTGAGACTTAGGTCACAGAGTAAGGGTTGGCATGTGTATCACTGAGAGCTGCCTCTCTGGGGATGTGTGGTACTACGTCAGATTGAGTTTGTGTGGTATGTACTGCCATCACAGGACACACCTTTTGCAATATATGGCACTGTAACAGGGATGACACTCAACATACCATTGTATGTGTTGTTTCAATAGATTGAATGTAACAAAATTGGTGAATGACATTTCAAAAACTCTTAAGATTTTACCAACTATCTACACTGGTAATGTTTCATATGTGCAATAGTCCTGTACAGTAGAAACATTACTTATGGAAAAGTGACAACAGACCTGTGGGTGTAAAAAACACCCATTGATACTGCAGATAAATGGAAATAAGTATGAGGTCAGGGGGTTGCCTTAGTCACCATTCCAAATAAAATCCATGTACAAGCAATCAGGGATACCATTGCTTAATAAAACATATTTTGGGGACATCCATGGATCTGCAGGTCTACATAGAGATTACTCTGTGCATCAGTTGCCTTGCCACAGTAACAACCCCCTGCACCCCAGCCTAGGCCGTGGCCCAGACTGGCTACAAGTCATTGCCAAGCCTTCCTCTATGCAGGCTGTGCCTACTGATCCCATATGAACATCACATTTCCACAAATTCAGTACATAAGAGTGAATCCTCTGGCCATGAGATACGTGACCTCAAGGTTGAATGGCACTCTGAAGGGGTCTGTGAAGTATAGCTAGCTCCCAGATAACAACTTTGCAAAGCCTGATGTGGGATGAGTTGATCTGTGGGACTGTACACATGGCTAATATCATCCTCAACTGCTTCTTACGGTAAACAGACACAGCTCATGCTGTAAAACCTATACAATTCTTTGCACATATACCATGATCTGATTTGGTAACTTATCATAGGTACCATGAAAAGTAGACATGCATAGATATGTGCATGCAAAACAAGTAGGATAGGGCTTATCACACATTACAATGCTGATAGTCAATCCGCAAAGTACAAAGCTCCATAATCCATCACATGATTTTCCTTTATAGGGAAGACTCAAGTTATCCAAATAATCCATATTTTCACTCTGGGACTCAGAGGCACATTGTAGCCCATGGGAATTGAAAGGATGAAGTTGAAGAGAGTAAAACATTTATTTGAAATAGTTACCTGTTCCTCTGGTGAGCCATAGAGCTGGCCATACAGGAGAAGGACCTCTTCAACCAGGGTCTCCAGCTCCTCTGGAGAGAATGGATGGGCCCTCTCACCTGTTTGGCCTGGAATTATTGCTCTCAGAGGTGGCAAACAGCAGCTAAAGTTGAGGAGGACTTAATAGCAGCAGTGTAAGGAGGCAAGTGAGTTGTTTTTCAAACTGTGCGTACATGTATGCCACGTATGCGGTCATCAGCACAGACACACACACAGCCATTGGACCGCGACTATCACAATCACCAACGCTAGCCTATAGCTGTGCCCGCTGTGGATGCAACTGCCCACCGTGTGGTCAACTTTCACCGCCAGCGGTCATTCCAAATTTCCCATATGCGAGGTCAGGCATCCGCCCTTTTAGCGGTTGGAACTGTAGTATTAGTGATTGTAAAGTGTGTCACCACCACAACTAATGAGGGTTAACATGTTTACATTTGAAAAACTCCCTTCCCATGTAATGTCCAGTCCAAAAATCATCTGCCTGGTGCATTACGGTGCGTAAAGGCAAAATGTGCATGGTGCACTGTACACAGTGGTTGGTGGTTTTTGACCTAGATATGTCATAAAAACCTCAGTTTTGTGCAAATGTTAAATTGCGGAATTGGTGATGTACACATTTCTGTTACAGACTCATGTGAAGTCCACATTGGGGATTATTGGTGGGTGCTGAACAGTAGACAGTGATAATGTGAATTATATGTAATGCTTTATGTGCAGTTATGTTATGACACATAAGTTTTGGCCTACTCTTCATATATGTTATATGGTGTGAGCAATGTGCAAAATCATGTTCACTCCTCACATAGGTACCCTGTGAGAGAGAGGAGATGACAGCCTCCAGTGTACCGTCCACTTCCAGACCTTCAGACCATGGAAGAAAGAAATGTGATCAAGAAATTTCGTTTTAATAGGCAAACAATACAGGTTTTATGTCATCAGTTTGAGCCTAACCTCCTTCCTAAAATCACTCATCCTACATCTCTCACACCAATTGTGAAACTTATGTCAGTCTTGCCTTTTTGTGGCCACAAGTTCTTTCAATTCACTGTGGCTTTTTCCGGTGGTATGTCACAGCCAATGTGACATACCAACAGACTGTGGAGTGATCTGTGGGGACGTTTTTCCATTCTAGGACGACGCTATTTCATTTCATATACCTTCCCGTGCGCTCCCCTCCCTCCCCGCTGCACTTCCTCCTCGGCTGCTCTCCTGACACTCCGTTCCTGTCGGAGGGGCTGACCACCCACGGAGGACCCTTGCCCAGGATGCATCATTCAGAACTGAGTCCTTCGCTCTGGTTGCTGCTGCCGGCCCCTTGGCCCTACCAAGCACCCTGCACTTTCTAGCTGGTCCCTGGAGGGGCTTTAAACTGCACACAGCGGTCCCGCAGCGCGGGAGACCGCTGAACTGAGTCCTTCGCTCTGGTTGCTGCTGCCGGCCCCTTGGCCCTACCACGCACCCTGCACTTTCTAGCTGGTCCCTGGAGGGTTTTAAACTGCACACAGCGGTCCCGCAGCGCGAGACCGCTGAACTGAGTCCTCGCTCTGGCTGCTGCTGCCGGCCCCTTGGCCCTACCACGCACCCTGCACTTTCTAGCTGGTCCCTGGAGGGGCTTTAAACTGCACACAGCGGTCCCGCAGCGCGGGAGACCGCTGAACTGAGTCCTTCGCTCTGGTTGCTGCTGCCGGCCCCTTGGCCCTACCACGCACCCTGCACTTTCTAGCTGGTCCCTGGAGGGGCTTTAAACTGCACACAGCGGTCCCGCAGCGCGGGACGGCGCGGGGCGTGCCCGGGCGCGGCCCGGGCGAAGACCGGGCCAAGACGGGCCCGTCTATGCCCGTCAAAGACCGGAAGAGACTGGACTGGGCCACCTCCCTGAAGTTTAGTGGTAAAAGGGTTTGTGGTTCATCCTGGAGATTAGGTGTTGTATGGTTGGGTTTTTATTGGGGTTACTGTCAAAGCATTCATACTCTATAATGAACAGACGTGATGGGAAGGGGAAAGGGGCTCAGGCTGTCGGGGCCACAGGAAATGGGACTATTGCAGGAACTTTGGATAAATTTTTATTAAGAGCTACTTCTGTCCTTGAACACGAAATTGTGATGGCGGAGCGGCGCCTATCCTTGGAACCCATAAGTAAAGGTCCCATTATGGGGTTTTTAGATACAGACGGTGTATGACCTTTTGATTGTGGTCCTTCCCCGATAATTGGGTCGATAACTAGTAGCTTATGCAAACCAAGTAGTGTCGTACAAAAGGTAAATCCGACATGTAATACAGATAGTTCTTTTAACAAGGTATTGAAGCCATCTGATACCATTAGCCCTGATATAGCTCCAGTGTCTGACCCAATTCCCATCTCTGTGGTGAAGAGGAAGAGGGGGGAGGGCCCGCAAAGACCAAACCCTGCTAAAATTGCGAAACAGTCTAAAAAGGGAAGGGTAGGTATAAATAAAGGAGTAGTAGATCAGGTCAAAACTTTAAATGTTGATATCCCTCATACTGCAAGCCTAGTTCAGGATGAAGCCTCATGGCAGAGGCTAGAAACTCTGATATTAACTATATTAAATCCGTTTACCATGAGACTGGTTCACATTGAAGATAGGCTTAAGGGTCTTGAGTCGCAATCAAAAACTAATTTTCGAATTTTAGAAGCTCATATAACTAACAGTAAGCCCCCTTACCCGTTAATTAGCAATTTAGAGAGTACTGAAAGGGCACCTGTTTCTAATTCTATATTGCCTGAAAAGATGAGTAACGGTGTTGAAGGGATACCTGCTGTCAATTTTATTCCACCCGAAAAGAGGTCCCAGGGGGAGGGCCTACGGTGCCCTGGGCCTGTTGCTACAAGTTGGGTACCAGCACATGATAACAACTTAGCTAAGAGCATGGAACCTACTTCCCTGGGGGATATTTCAGGAGAATTTGCTCAAGATCTTATGAGCCCAATTGGGCCCAATAAAAACAATAACAGGATAGAGGCAAATAATCCAGTTCCATCAGTTGCTAATGTTGGTAATGACCTGACAGGGTTAGGTATACTACCACCTAGGCAAGGCTCTATGGGCGTAATCAGGAAGATGGATGTGTCTTTAGAGGCGGGAAAAGCACGGAGAAATGGAGCAGGCCCTTGCAATTGCCTCTCCGGCAGCTGCCCCTGGTAGTGGTGCTGGGAAATGTGCCATCATTAAGGGAGGGCCAAGTTGAATCAACTGCCCAATTGATGCATAAAGCTATGTATTGGTTGGACCAGAGTCTGAGGGAGGTAGGTGCTTGGGATAGGATAGACAAAAATCAGCTTATAATGGCAAGGAGAGTCATGTGGTTAGGGACAACTGGGAAAGAACTGGATGGGGACTGTGTGGTATTAAATTTTAACAATGAATCTATCGTTAAACATTTACTGGAGACGTTGGGTAGTTTTTCTAACATCACCGCAAATAAGATTATAGCTTTACCCCTGTCCTTTTTTATAGGCCATTAATCCCCAAAACGTTGGGACCATCACAGTTACGTATGAGTCCAAGGACTCAGGCTTGGGGGGATTCTAGATGTATACCCAGAGTCTATAACCTTAGATGTGTGAATAGACTTGCCCCCCTTTCTGACCTGGATGCGTGCGACTGACCACTACAGCCCGTTCAGGTTTTTATTGATAAGGTCTACCCTCTAATAAATCCCTTGAGGGAAGGACGGCTGCCCGTAGAACCCATAAATTTAGGGGAGACAACAGAGTGTATGCCACCACCAGTTTACCCAACGAAGGATGACTCACATGTCCTGGATAGGGCATCTAAAGAACAGGACATGAATGTGATGGGTAAGGATCAAACATTGTGTGGTAAACCTCAGGTTGAGGATTTGAAGGGATCATTATTGTCCTGGAATATCGCAGGACTAGGATCCAAATTGGGTTGCCCAGATTGGCACAGTTTTATTGAAGCTTTTGACATCTGTCTCTTTCAGGAGACTTGGGCAGAAAGCCCTCACTTTTGCTTAGGTTACCTAAATTTTTTTATCCCAGCAATTAAAGGGCCAAAGGGGAGACCGTCAGGGGGTCTGACAATATGGGTGAAGCAAAACCTAGGATTAGATGTAGAAGATATGCCAACAGCTAACAAGGATATTCAGTTGGTGCACTTGTCTAGAGGGAAAAAGGTAATATTGAACTTATTTAACATTTACATACGTGGTACCAGGCGGAAAAGGTCAGGTGCTCTTACCGCCCTGGATACCCTTTTAGAGGATAGTAGAATGACTCCTAACATTGTGATAGGGGGAGACCTGAATGTGACGTTTGAGCCCCTACTGTGGGAGGAAGGTAACTTTGTGGAAGAGGAAGATACTAAGTGGGATATACCGAGACTTGAGCTAGAACCAATAAAAAGATGGACTGAAGTAGTGATACAAATTAACACTATTTGTATAGAGAAGGGCCTACGGGCCGCAAATGGCTGCATGCCATCAGACAAAATGGGGACTAATACCTATGATAATGGATATTGTAGTAGCAGGATAGATTATGTGTTAGTAAGTTTGACGCTATGGTGTAAGATAAAAGATATGCAGGTTCAGGTTAGAATTGAAAGCGATCATAATCCGTTATGCTTGGATTGGGACCTAATAGAGTCAAAGGCTGGGCACAAAACAAATGCGACGTATGCTACCGCAGAGGTCTTTCAATCGAATGATATGAGGCGCCTCAAGTGGGCGAGTATATCAAAGTCATCTGATGTACTAGATAGTATCGGTAAAGAGTTAGCTTGTGCCCTTCACAAGTTGAGGGCGAGTGACGAGAACCCGGGGGCGCCTGACGATTCTACCCTTATACACAACATTTTTTTTAACTACTTACGAACATATTTTATCAAGGGAGGTAATGCTAGTAAGGCACCCATCCAAAAATCCCATAAATGGTATAACAAGAACTGTAAAGAGGCACGTGTAGCAGTAGGAAGGGCAATAAAAGTGGGTGTTTTGTCGTTAGTTCAAGAAGCAAGAGCCAGTTATCGTATAGCAATAGCTAAGGCCAAAAAGGAATGGGATAATAGTCGTTGGGAGGAACTTAGAGTCGCTTGTGTAGGGAGAAATGCCAAACAGTTCTGGGATGTTTACAAATGGGGCAGTGGGGGATGTGCTATTGCACCTCGAATTATGTCGCCCAGCAAGAGTGGGTTAACTATTTTAAACCGCAGTATGCTGTTGAAGCGAGTGACCTGGAGTGCTGTTTTACTAAATGTTTTTTAAGGAGATATATTTTACTATACAAGACGTAAAGCAAGTGCTCAAATCTATTCAAACTGGTAAGGCATCGGGCCCAGATTGTATTCCGGGGGATGTATTCCTTTACGATATTGAGAGCTGGGGTATGTATTTTTATTTGTTAGCAAACTCTATAGCTCGGGGTGCTGCTGTCCCAATTTCCTGGGCTGGAGCTGAAATTATTCCTGTTTTTAAGAAAGGGGATAGAGCGCGTCCAGGTAATTATAGACCAATAAGCTTGATAGATGCTGCCCAAAAATCATGGGTAGGTTGGTCCTAAATAAAATACAGTGCTGGATTGATGATTTTAGTATTTTATCCTCCTTTCAAGCTGGATTTAGACCATCTACCAGCACAATTGATCAAGTATTTAGATTCACCTTACTTTTTGGAAGACAGTTGTACTGGGCAAAGGAAGCCTGTATGCGGTCTTTGTCGACCTTCGGTCGGCATTTGACCTCGTACCGCGTGGAAAACTTTGGCAGGTGTTGCAGGAGATGGGCCTACCCCTGGACCTACTGACTTTAGTGGCCCGGTTACATGAGGCTAATACTGCCAAGATCAGGTGGGGTAAACAGGGAGAGCTCACAGAACCCTTCCCAGTCGAGAAGGGGGTGCGGCAGGGTTGTGTGATGGCCCCAACACTATTTAGTCTATATATTGACGGGATAGTGGATTTCATGTTGTCGACCCCAACTGATGCCCCCACTTTAGCAGGAGTAAAAGTGCCGATACTGATGTTTGCGAATGACACATTGATCATTTCCAAGACACCAAGCGGACTCCAAAGAGCACTTACCATCTTTGAGGAGTTCTGCTCAAGACGTGGCTTGGAGGTCAATGTGTCAAAGACAAAGATGATGGTTTTTAATCCGCATAGGGTTTTTAGGGGAGGTATATATATGAGTAATCTCCAACTAGAGCAAGTTAAGGAGTTTACCTACTTGGGAGTGAACATACAGGAAGGGCTAAAATGGGCACATCAACTTGACATCTCAACCCTAAAACATCGGCAATTAACAGGAGCACTTCAAAGAGAATTTAATTCCTCATTTCAGAAGCCAATAAGTCCAGTTTCAGAAATATACAATATGAAGGTGATGGGCTCTGCATTGTATGGTGCTGAGCTTTGGGGATATGAGGATTTATCTAAACTCTCAATCTCCGAAAACAAGTTTTTTAGGCATATTACTCGCCTGCCGCAAAGCACACCTATATATCCATTGTTGTATGATTTGGGGAGGAAGCTATAGTATATCTAGCCAAAATTCGCCCTTTTGTATTGGCGTAGGCTGTGGTCCACCCCAGAACTAGCAGTTTATGCAGCTGGATTTTTAGACGTAATTCAGGCAGACACTCAGCACCAGATAAAATGGCTCAGGGAATTAAAACGATCTTTAGTGGAACTTGGCATGAGCCAATTATGGGAGGACCCGAAAAATAATGTTTTCCCACCCAAAAAGATTTTAAAGGTTAAATACTGGGAAAAGGTCCTTAACTGTACGGAAGCTAGGTTTGACCCTCATCCCTAACGGGACTTTTTCTAGAGCATAAATCTATGCCAAGATTTGAATATTATTGGGACTACATTCCTAAACCCCTAGACCGGAAACTGTATTTTCAGTTCAGGATAGGTACTTTGCCTATAAGAGCTTTCACAAGCAAGTGGTCTAATGCACATATTGAGTTGTGCCCAGTCTGTTTGATTAAAAAGGAAACAATGGGCCATTTTTTGTTTGAATGCGCAGGTTACCAGGCCCCACGCTGGGCTTGGTTGCACCCTATATGTAAGCTATTGGGTACAAGAGGTGCGAACCAAGCACTTAGAATATTAAGAAGTGATACCAAGGAAGCACTAGCCATAGCAATGGCCAAATTTTTGGGGTGGGCTTGGATAATCAGGGCATGTTCGTTAGGAAAAACTAATGTGTGATTCCAGAAGGCCTAGTAAAAGACATTGAATTGATAGGCAGATTGGGTGTATTGTATAGTTTTATTGTGGGGGTCAATAATATTATGAACTTAAAGTCGGTTGCCACTAAAGCTATGAATTTTGGTAAATAATGTAATAATTGTAGCCTCTAAAAACAGGAAAAAGTTCTGGGTCTCGAATTTTATAGTATGTTCAGTGAGAGTTTCCCTTTGACATATATTGAAGAAATGTCATGAATTATAATTGTAATTATTGTTTTTATGGTATTTTATGCATTACTCAATGGTGATTTTATTGTTTTTTAATGGATTGTGTATAATTGTGTGCTTTTATGACTGAAAACGTCGAATAAAGCTATTTGATGATGATGATTTCATATACTTACACCTAGGGATCAGAAGGCGATACCCACCTGCACCCTTGAAAGAATCACATATTTACACATTCGTTAAACTCACTGAGTGCGATTGCCTTCATTTTTGTTATATTTAAGTTTCTCTGATCTAAGGACAGCGCACCTTGAATTTAAGTATGTCTTACGAAGAAATTTCGATTTAACTGAAAAGAGAGCGGACACATTTTGTTTTACGTCAGATCAGGTACAGAGAATCTCTTCTTTAATTGAAGAGTCTGATATTACCACAATAGGCACCGGATCAATCCAAACTACCATCAAACAACTATTGTATACTACCAAAAGGGAAATAAATCAACAACTACATGCAAGCACATTAATAAAATATCATAAAGTTCAACGAATCCCTAGAGGATTACGGATCTCACTGAAATCCACCCTGTGTAAAAACATTTCCAAGTTTACAGAACGTTGGTAAGCTATATTAAATAAATGCTCTTTAGATCTGATATTAGTTATTGTTGAGGAAATTTCTAAATAATTGGAGGAATTCAATAATTGGACAGCTCAAACATGAACTTTCCAACAGGATGTCCAAGGATGAATGGGAAAAAACGCTTACCGATATTAACTCTCAATTGGAATCATACACTAAAGCAATTAATAAAAGAAAAATTCAAAAGAGATACAATTGACTACAAAATGGGTGAGGTGTACAGATGGGCGGAGGTGTATGGGCGAAGACGCCAGCAAAAATTATTCCCTACCCGTTCTTCAGATGGGGAAACTACCTCATCAGCAGAATCACTCAATTCAACAAGAGTACAAACTGGTAATGGAACTCAACCTACAAGAACCACTGAAGTGCATCCTTCGACTCCCAGTACCTCTACCACTGCGAAGTCTTTTTTAGGGAGAGGCCCAGACATAGCCGCTGAACCAGGCGGGGGGGGCGTCCACAAAGAGAATAGATCAACCCATTGCGAAGTCAACCGGGAGTCAGAGAACTTAGTGATTAACATCTCTAAACAACACCTGACCTCTGTTCAAATTAAAACTCTACAGAAGAGGATGTTGTTTGTTCCCACATACCATTCCAATGAATTGGAGATACAGATACGTTTTTTCAACTTTATGCGAAATTTGCGATTAAGACACTTCTTGGAAAACGTAGTCGAACCTCAGTCTGACAGAGAAAGAGACACATTATTGGGACTTAAAATTAAAAGTACCGTTGTTGCTCCAATAAGTCATAAGATTCTTGATTCATTCGAAAAAACAGTACAAAGGGAATTATATGAAGCCTTTAAAACCAAGACTTCTAAGAACTCGAATTTAAGCCAAAAAGAACGTCAGATCATTAAAGAACTAGCCTTGAATAAGAACATTATCTTCTGTAAGGCCGATAATTGTGGTGCATTAGTAATCCTGGATGCTGAATTCTATCACAAAAGTATTCTCAACCTTGTTCAAGATTCGAGTTCCTAAATGAAATTGAATGCAACCCCACAGAAGAATTTAGCAAGATACTCTCAGTGATTATCAACACTGCAAAGACTAGGGGTACCATCACTGAAGTCGATCAACGATACTTAACACAGGAGTACCCCAGCACTCCTCGTATCTACATGTTACCAAAAATTCATAAAGATCTTCACAAACCTCCATTTAGACCCATAGCCTCAACACGTAATTCCATACATGAACCAGTCGGTTAATATTTGATCGACACTTGCAACCTATTGTTCAGAAGATGACTACGTGCCTCAGAGACACAACAGATTTTTTGAATAAATTCAAAGATATTGAATTTGATGATGAGACTGTACCTATTCTATGTACTATTGATGTGAAATCTCTATACACTTAGATCCTGCATGACCTTAGTCTCCAAGCTGTTGAATCTTTTCTAATAAACACATCAATGGAAGAGGACCTAAAAATCTTGTTGGAATTACTACATTTTACCCTTTACCACAGCTACTTCAAGTTGAATAAGGAGTAAGTCATACAATTGTCTGGAACTTCTATGGGGAATTGCGCAGCTCCCTGCTACGCTAACCTCTTTATGCATCGTTTTGAATTGTACAACATTTTTTCAAAACAGAATTGGCTCGATAACTTGAGGATCTATCTACATTACATTGATGACATTTTTGTCATCTGGCAGGGCAACCAGTCTGATCTTGAAATGGCCATTAACACTTTGTACAATGTTAATGAAAGGATTGAATTTACATACTGAATGAGTAAGGAAATGATTACATTCCTTGATGTCGAGGTATCAATACACAACCAATGATTGGTTACGAATGTCTTTATAAAACCCAATGACAGAAATAATTTGTTACATTTTCAGAGTTTTCATCAAATTACCTTAAAAAGATATTTGCCATACTCCCACATGTTAAGAGTTAAACACATCTCCTCAAGTGAGCAGTATTATAAGAACAATCAAGTGAAACTGGTTTACAGATTTAGACAGAGAGGATACCAGAAGAAAATTATACAAGAAGGCATGGATAGAGCTGAAGAGAAGAATAGATCACAACTTTTGGAAATTAACAACCGTCAGGATGAATCCAAAAGGACTGTATTTGTTTCAAAATACTTCACTAGGAGTTACAAAGTTAAAAGGGTTATTCTTAGACATTGGTCGATGTTACAGACTGGAATAGAATTTAAAGGGATTTTCAACCATTTACCCATTTTCGCATACCAAAGATCAAGAAATTTAAAAGAACTATTATCCAAATCTGATGAACTTACCAGTATAACACATAAAGGAACTGCACCATGTCTCAATTGTGGCAACTGCAACAGTATCATTAGAGGTACTACCATCATGCACCTGATAAAAGGAACTCCAATAAAATTGAAAAAGACCGCTACATGTGATTCCAAAAATGTGATTTACTTAATAAAAAATGTGATTTACTTAATAAAATGTCCCTGTGGACTGGTTTATGTAGGAAAAACCGAACAAAAAATGAAAACTAGATTAACAGAACATAAGAGCAAAATCAGTACAAAAAATCAGAAATCTACCGTTGAGGTACACTTCTACAGTCATAACCACAACATAAGCCAACTCAGATTTCTTATTTTTGAAACTGTACCCTTAAAAGAAGGAAGAAACAATCAGAAACATCTTCTACAAAGAGAAGTATATTGGATCAAATTACTTGATTCCGTTAATCCAAAAGTACTCACTGAACGTTTAGACTTTCATTGCTTTTTATAATTAGTACTGCGATTCTTTTGCGATATGTCCTCTAAGGTTCTTTTATTTTATGGTTATATGTGTTTCTTTATTTATTTTATTAGTACTCTCAGGGGTATATTCTCAAGAACGTGCGATAATCATCGCCAAAAAAGGCTAACGCACGTTTTCATATCGCCGTCCATCGCGGGAAAATAACTCTGTGTTAACGTCGTATTCACAACACGGCGGTAACATGCGATAGTCTCCCGATAACGCGTCAAATGTCCGCGATACAACTACCGCGACGGCGATAAAAAAGGAAACCCGAACGTGAAAAAAGTTGCGATGGGCCCAACCGCGATAGAAAAATCTGCGACAAGCAGCGCCAGGCCTGCAATTCACACACGTCAGGCGGGAAAAATCACTACAAAAGCAGAAAAAAAAAACACAAACAAAAACAAAACAACTGCGAAGCACAATGGAGGCAGCCGGAGCAGGAACAGAGGACGAGCAGAACCCCACAAGCCCCCCGGAGGACCAGGCCAGGACCTCGGGGTCAGGGAAGGGCAAGGACAGGAAGAAGAGGAAGACGCGGTTCAGTCCACAGGAAAACAGGATCCTGATAATGGAGGTGATGAAATACCATCAACAACTGTTTGTCACCTCCAATGTGTCATTGGCGACAAAAAATGGAATATGGCAGTCCATCGTGGACAAGGTGAATGCAATCGGAGTGCTGAGGAGGACAATGGAAGAGGTCAAGAGGCGCTGGAATGATGTGAAGCGTGAAACCAAGCAGAAACTCGCCAACAACCAGAAGGCAGCAATGCAGACTGGAGGTGGGAGTCTAGCGCCACAGGAGGAGCTGGACGAGATGGAGGAAATGGTCTCCACAGTCATCAGTGTGGGGACGGTGGCAGGAGTTGGGGGACCGGACACTGCTCGACAGGAGCCGACACAACAGCAAGAGGGTGAGTAACGACCAGGGACTGGGGGGACGGGGGGAGATGGGCACAATGGCACACATGCACAATGAAGCAAAGCACAGTGCACACCCACGACTACTCTGGAGCATGTCCCTGATCCCCTTGGCACACTGCAGCACACCTAGAAACTGCAAGTAGGCCCCCGTCGACTATGTGCCCAGAGGGGCCCTCCCCACACATCACTAATCTCACAACAAACCCATGCACAAGTACAAACACACATCCGTGATGTTGTCGAAATGTCCACTGTCCCGCATCAAATAGGCAGCTCCTCCCAAACAGTCACAATGTACATAGCCATGCAGTTTGTATGTAAACCTGAACAATGCCTCAACATACATGTGAAAACGATGTTAAACTGCATCTCCCCTTTACATTGCAGAGGGTGAATCAACACCTCCTGCAGAGCAGACGGCACACCTCTTCACTGATGATGAAGAGGACCTCCCCTCCATCGACACTGATGCCCTCCAACGGCTCATGGACAGCTTCAGCACCCCACCTCCAGGAGCAGGGCAGCCCAGATGCATCGAGGAAACCCCACCCCCTGCACAGACCACACAGCAGGAAGCACCCACCACCACGGCTGTCTCCCAGGACCCCCACGAACAACACATGGCCTTCCAACGCCGTGTGTTAGGGTGCCAGGAGAAGATGGCTGATCAGGTGCGGGTGGGGTTCGACCTCATGGCAGCCAAACTAGATGCCATACGTGGGTGTCTAAGTCCCATCAGGGACCACTTACAGTCCTTCACGGACACCCACAGTCCGCTCCATGCTCTCCGACGAACCATGGATGACATTGCTGGAGTCCTGACTCAGAGACAAGGACAACTGTCCAGTCAGAGTGGCTCCAGCGGTGTCATCCGGGAGTTGGGACACATGCGGAGGACCATGGAGAACATGGAGCGGGTGCAGGCGGAAAGAATGGCTGCCAAGGCTGCACACCAGCGTGATTTAGCTGGGATCTACCATGCCCTGCGGATCCTCATCATGGCATTGCTGCCACAAGGCCTGGCGCAGATGAATGCTGCTGCTGCTTTGACATCCACATCTCCGCCCCCTGATGTGTCAGTGCCACACAGTGCGGCAGTCAATCCACCTCCGGCCACTGATGTGTCAGTGCCACACAGTGCTGCAAAGAAAACACCACCACCCACATGTTAGGCACATGAGACATCAGAGGACGAAGATGCGGATGAATCTGCCTTACTGGTAGTAAGGAGGCGGTAGCATTCTTCTCCGCCATATGACCTGTTTCTGCTTGGTTCTGCCCTCTGCAACATCACCTTCCACTGTCCCCCGATGCACCCTGCAACACTCACCTTGGACCTCGACATGGACTGCCATATTCTGTTTGCTCACCAATGACACAGCTATCAGACTGCGGACTGAACTCTTCCTCTTCCGATGGACTTGTCATTCCCTGAAGGACTCTGGCTGGCCCTCCACGGGCCAAGAATGTAAAGTGGGGTTTGCATGGCCCTGTACTGCTCCAGCTACCTCACTCCACTGAATGTGCATTAAACAATAAAATTCACACAGATGTGTCATGTCTATGAACATTCAAGTACGGAAGTATGGATGAATGTCGGGTCAGTGATTCCCCCTTACGTCCATGTTGCACATGTTGTGGGACTTGAGTCACAGGGTGCAACATTACCGATTGCGGACCGGGTGGCGCAGACACAACATCAGAGACACACGCATTAGTCACCTTCTTGTCGAGCCCAGAACGGAACCACGCCCAGAGCGCCGGGGTCATCGTTCACACCCCTACGCTGGACTGGCATACGCCAGGCCAGCCCACTCCGCTTACGCTTACAGGGGGGGACAACAATGCTACATGTCCCAGGTCTTCCCTGTAGTGATCTGCTGATTGTAGGAAGGTGGAATCTGACTATATGGTTGCCCCCACTTTTTTTTTATGGTGTTTTGCTGGTTTATGACTTAGTTGGACTGGGATCCTGCTATTCAGGGCCCCAGTCTATCTGCTTTCTCTGTAAAAAGGTTTCCATGTGCCTTAGGCACATCTCTGATTGGAATCTGGAGTGCCCTTATAAGTCCCTA
Organism: Calotriton arnoldi; assembly: GCA_963921515.1. Lineage (NCBI taxonomy): Eukaryota > Metazoa > Chordata > Amphibia > Caudata > Salamandridae > Calotriton > Calotriton arnoldi. The sequence goes on from CAWUFW010008932.1 coordinate 550,340, forward strand.
GTATATGGTATACTATGTACCAAGGGCATAGGTACCTCAGAGGCCTGCCAGGGGCTGCAGCATGTATTATGCCACCCCTGGAAGGCCATCCAAACTGACACCACAGGTCTGCTACTGCAGCCTGGGTAAGGTGGTGCATGCACCCCTTACTGTGATATAGGTTACCTATATCACTAAATACATACACACATATAAACCTATAAGTCACTCCTAAGGCAGGCCTTATCAATCCTAAAGGCAGAGTGCATGGTTCCTATGTGAGAGGGTGCCCCTACATGAGCAGGGCCCCTCTGCAGCGTTCGGAGACCATCTCTGATGCTGTTTGTAGTGCAGCCTGACCATATACTCTTAAGCGCATTATATCCTCGCGGTAAAATGCTAACTTTGGAATGGCTGCACCTAAACATGTCGTGTTTGGTGTCAAACATCTTGGAATACTACCCCCCGCCAATCCTGGCGGCGGGGGTAGCATTCCACCCTTCTAGAGGGAAAGACATGTTAACTCTGGCTTACCCAGTAACTTCTTTCTGAAGCCCTGGCATCACAAAATGGATGCTGCTGCCACAGACACAAGTCTGGCCTCCTGCTGCTGGACGAAACTCCGGCAGGGGAGGCCTGGACAATAGGTTTCCTGTTGCAGGGAGGTGTGACCACCTCCCCAGACAGGATAATGTGTATTGGGGCTGGGTGGGTGCACTCTTAGAGTGCTTTGAAGTCCTGCACTGGGGGAGCAAAAGGCTCCTCTGTGCATATGCCAGTTCAAACCAGCTCAGGGGCTACCTGCCCCTGCTCTGGCGCGAAACTGGACAAAGGGAAGTGGGTGTAGCCACCCCCTCCCTTGACCCTCCCATAGGTGGGGTCATAGAGTTAGTCCCTCCCTGTTTTACTGGTTAAAATGGGGAACCCTTGCCACAGCAAGATTAGATATCCCTGGACTAAACTTTGAAACTGAATCCTGGACCTTCGACGCTCTACATCACGATTAGAGGACTGAAGAATCTCCCTTGGAGTCAAGGAGTGACTCCCCTGCTTGGCAGGCACCAAAAAAGACAACGTTGGTCGCAAACTACGCCGCTCCCGCCAGAGTCCGAAGTCCCTGCAGCCCAAGAAGTAGATTTCCTGACTTCTCCAAGGCCATCGTGAGTTCCCAGCGAAGCTGAGGCAAGTGGACCCCACGAGTGACGAGGAACCGCGACCCCTGGGTACCGTGCACTATTGTCGAGTGCAACCCCTTCACAACGTTCTACGAACCTGTGCTTTGGACCACGTGTGGTTCCAACTTCCAGCAGGAATCCCTCCGAAGATCAGAGGCCTACACCGTCTCGAGTGACCGTGGGCCCCTGTTGAGTGATTCCGCCCGAGGTGTCTTCGCGATCCCTTGCCCGCTGGCTTGTGGGTCCCCAGAAGACTTCTTAAAGAAACCAAAGGGCTCCCCTGGTTGCTCCAGGCCTGCCCTAACTTACCCTTGCTGGGTGAGTTCCCCAGACCTTGCTGGTCTGCGCCATCGACTTTTCTTCACTTCCACAAGATTTGCTGCTGCCAAGGCTTGTTGGGTCCAATCCGGTCGCCGACACCTCAGCAAGCAGCAGACGTTGTGGTACAGTCTGAATCCTGCTTCTGGATGCCGACAACGCCTCCTGGACCTCGTGACTGCGGAGTCAAGACAACCAACGACGCACCTGAAGCACCCGACATCGGTGGGCATCTGCTCATCGCCTTCCTGGTCACTGGCTAGTGACCCAGACTCTGTCCCCTCTGCTTTCAGGTACTTCAGATCCTCGATCCACTCTTGGATCCACCCGGACACTTTCCTCCTGGTCGCCAGCAGCACTTTGCAGCAGATCTTCATAGGAATCGACAGCGAAACCCGACCCCGAACGGCACCTATGCACCCGGCTTCGCTGGGTGAGGTAACACGAGTACTCCGGTGCTCCCGTGGGTAGAGACTCTTCAAAGTCCTAGATCTCAAAGGGTTTGTTCCTAGTCCTCCTCTAAGTGTCCCTTTCCTTTAATTTCCTGACCGCGACTTTCTCCATAGAAGTAAACGGCGTATCGCGGTTGTGTATTTACACTGCACGCGTCCCCCGTGGGTCCCCTGTGTCACTACCTTGGGTGGTTCCTTGTGGTCCAAGCACTTCTAGAGGCTCTAGGCCTAGTGTCTAGTTCAGTCGTGGTTCTTATACCACTTTATTGGTATATGGTTTGGTACGCCCCTAGGGCCCAAACGTGTATTTGTGCTATTACTGTGTTTAAATAACTTATTACTTATGTACTTCGAACTCTAGCCTCATAAAGAGACTAGAGGGGTGTGTTTAGCAATAAATACATATATTTTGAATATATACCTGGTGTGGTGCTCTTTCATTTGGTCACTCAAGAGATTATAGACTGGTAAAACAAGCTGCTTTACATTCCTTCAAGACTTAGCCTGAAGGCTGCTCTCCATAGCTACCACTAGGATAGCTTTCAATAAGGTTGTCTTTAACCTACCTACCATAAGAGTCGATTTGGACTGGTGCAAGGTGCCCACTATAATTAGTGGACAGCATATGCCAGGCCAACTTCTCACATTGGTGTGCAGCGTGTGGGATTCCAGCTTGCTATTGTTTTACCAGATAATCTCAATTGAATTGATCAACTGAAAACCACTAAAGGTACCTAAGGTACATATAATTTAAGCTTAGAATAACAGTAAGTTCTACTGAACTTAGAGTTGTGTGTTAAGGGATAGCACAACCCTTTCTACAACTCAAGAGAGTTTAGTAGGCCACACTAGAGTAGGTAGTGCATACACCACACCACACTAGTAATGTCTTTAAGGGGAGGATCCAAAGAATCCTTGCAGGAAGCCATTGAGCTTCCACCCTCCAAGTATGATACACTCCCATTCTTGGAATTGAGAGCTTTATGCAACTTGAGAAAAATAAGGACAGGCCAAAGCCCCACCACCCAACACCTCAAGGAGTTGTTGGTGGCTTATGACCTTAGTAAGCCTGTAGGGACTGAAGGGGTAGGAGCTGAGGGTGGGGCAGAAGAAGAGGAGGAGGCCAGGGGTACCAATACCCCCAGCCCCCCTCTGAAACTGGCCAGGAGGGCGACAATGGCCCTGACCTGGATAATCCAACCCCTCCTGAGGAAGAGGAAGAGGAGGATCAGAATGATGCTCTCTTTGTCCCCCCAGGAAGGATTAAGAGTGTGCCCAGAAGGTCTAGGTCTCCTTCTCAGGAGTCTAACCACTCTGGCACCTCTATAGGGAGCTCTGTCTCATCTCATAGGAGAGAATCCTCTCATGAGAGAAGAAAGAGGCTAGTCCAGTATGAGGAAACTCAGCTGGAACTCAGAAAAAAGCAATTAGCTTTAGATAGAGAATCCCTAGATCTCCTTAGAGAGAGAAGAAAGTTGGGACTAGAGTCCCATGGTGGCAGCAATATCCCTAGAGATAGGGACAGGTCTTATGACCATAGAAACCTAAACAAGATTGTCCCTCCCTACCAGAGTGGGGATGACATCCACAAATGGATAACTGCACTGGAGAGGGCCTGTAAAGTTCAGAAGGTCCCCCAGAGGCAGTGGGCAGCAATCTTGTGGCTCTCCTTTGCAGACAAAGGTAGAGACAAGCTCCTCACTGTAAGAGAAGAGGATGCTGACAATTACACAGTCTTGAAGAGTGCTCTGATAGATGGGTTTGGCCTAACCACTGAACAGTATAGGTTGAAGTTCAGAGACACCCAAAAGCTCAGACTCAAGACTGGGTGGATTTTGTAGATTGTGCTACAAAGGCTCTGGAAGGTTGGATACATGGCAACAAAGTGCATGACTTTTTAGGATTGTACAATTTGATTATGAGGGAGCAGATCCTTAATAATTGTCAAAACCAGCTTTTGCACCAGTATCTGGTGGACTCTGATCTGACCTCTCCCCAAGAATTGGGAAAGAAGGCAGACAAATGGGTCAGAACCAGAGTAAAAACTAGAAATCAGGGTGGTGACCAGAAGAAAGATTCTACTAAGTCCCAAGAGAAAGGTGGGGATAAATCTAAGGATAAGTCCCCTACAGGGCCCCAAAATTCCTCTTCTGGGGGTGGGTCCCAAACTCCTTCCTCTCCTGAAAAGAAACCCTATTGCCATGTCTGTAAAAAGCCTGGGCACTGGAAAACTGATCCCAGTTGCCCCAGGATTGGCAATAAAGAAAATGTTCCTCCCACAACTACTACCACCCCTCCTGGTACTACCAGTAGTAATCCTCCAGTTGGGAGTAGTGCACCCAAAAAGTTAGGTGCTTTTGCAAGAGGAACAGAGGTGGGCCCTAGTTTAGACAGGGACCCCTCAACAGACTCCTCTGACTCTGATGGTGGTATAGGATTTGCCACCTTTACCATGGGTCCCATAGCATTGGGCAGGTACAGATTGGAGCCAATAATTAATGGTCAGAAAGCTGTGGCATTTAGGGACACAGGGGCTAGTGTCACCATGGTGGCAGGGAAACTAGTCCCCCTCACCAGCTTTTACCTGAGTTTAAATACCAGGTGACCAACATTGATGGTGTCAGAACAGATCACCCCATGGCCATAGTCAATCTCAGCTGGGAGGGGGTCACAGGCCCAAAAAGAGTGGCAGTGTCCCCAACCCTACCTGTAGATTGCCTGATGGGCAATGATCTGGAAATTTCAGCCTGGGCTGAAGTGGAACACCAAACCCATCTTAGGATGTTGGGCGTCCCTGTAAAGGTTAGTGGGGCTGTGATGGCCACAGCCCCAGCCCAAGAATTTGGAGAGATGGAGCCTGAAAGAATGGCCCACTCTCCCCCAAAAGAGAGCACAAGGGTTGAAGAAAAGTCTTCTTCCCCCCAGACAGTAGGTAAGGGTCAGCCTCCTCAGGGAACTGACCCTACCCCTAGTGAAGGAACTGCCACAGAGGTAGTCAGGCCTGGCCTGGCCACACCCCTGATGGCAGAGGACCCTTCCAAGGTGGTACCCCGTCTGGAGCAGGTAACCTGCCCCTCTCTACCCTGCCTCAGTCAGCCCAGGGCTGCAGAGGTCAGGGAGGTCAGTGGACCCCCAGGGCCCCCTGTCCAGAGGAAGCCCCCATCAGCAGATTAGGGGCACCCAGTCTAGTAGCCCTAGCCAGGTGAAAATTCCTCTACACACTGAGGGATCCCCCATACCTTTATGTAGGGACCTCCCCCAGAAGGACTCTGGTAGGCAAGGGCAAACCTGGGACCAGAAGGTTCCAAACCTGCCATGTCCCTCCAGTAGTCCATCCAAAGGGACCCAACCCACAGCTGTAGGCAGCCAAAGGTTGACCCTTAGAGCAAAGTGCAACTCAGTCATGGAAAGACAGGCATACATGGTGACCAGTGATCTGAGGAAGCTGAGGCCAACATTCCTAGGGCCTCACTTCCCTACTCAGACACCTCACCAGCCTTGTACTTTACCTAAGCACACCAGAGGTAGTGATTCCCCATGGTGGAGACCCTCTCATACCCTTAGGGTGAGGGATTGCTTAGTGGACCATAACATAGGGGGCAACCATGCTAGTGCAGGTGCTTCCTTATATGGCCACTTAGTCAATATAGGCTCAACTGGCCAAGGTTAGCCTTATCTCCTTTCGTTTGGGGGGGGTTATGTAGGAAGGTGGAATCTGACTATATGGTTGCCCCCACTTTTTTTATGGTGTTTTGCTGGTTTATGACTTAGTTGGACTGGGATCCTGCTATTCAGGGCCCCAGTCTATCTGCTTTCTCTGTAAAAGGTTTCCATGTGCCTTAGGCACATCTCTGATTGGAATCTGGAGTGCCCTTATAAGTCCCTAGTATATGGTATACTATGTACCAAGGGCATAGGTACCTCAGAGGCCTGCCAGGGGCTGCAGCATGTATTATGCCACCCCTGGAAGGCCATCCAAACTGACACCACAGGTCTGCTACTGCAGCCTGGGTAAGGTGGTGCATGCACCCCTTACTGTGATATAGGTTACCTATATCACTAAATACATACACACATATAAACCTATAAGTCACTCCTAAGGCAGGCCTTATCAATCCTAAAGGCAGAGTGCATGGTTCCTATGTGAGAGGGTGCCCCTGCATGAGCAGGGCCCCTCTGCAGCGTTCGGAGACCATCTCTGATGCTGTTTGTAGTGCAGCCTGACCATATACTCTTAAGCGCATTATATCCTCGCGGTAAAATGCTAACTTTGGAATGGCTGCACCTAAACATGTCGTGTTTGGTGTCAAACATCTTGGAATACTACCCCCCGCCAATCCTGGCGGCGGGGGTAGCATTCCACCCTTCTAGAGGGAAAGACATGTTAACTCTGGCTTACCCGGTAACTTCTTTCTGAAGCCCTGGCATCACAAAATGGATGCTGCTGCCACAGACACAAGTCTGGCCTCCTGCTGCTGGACGAAACTCCGGCAGGGGAGGCCTGGACAATAGGTTTCCTGTTGCAGGGAGGTGTGACCACCTCCCCAGACAGGATAATGTGTATTGGGGCTGGGTGGGTGCACTCTTAGAGTGCTTTGAAGTCCTGCACTGGGGGAGCAAAAGGCTCCTCTGTGCATATGCCAGTTCAAACCAGCTCAGGGGCTACCTGCCCCTGCTCTGGCGCGAAACTGGACAAAGGGAAGTGGGTGTAGCCACCCCCTCCCTTGACCCTCCCATAGGTGGGGTCATAGAGTTAGTCCCTCCCTGTTTTACTGGTTAAAATGGGGAACCCTTGCCACAGCAAGATTAGATATCCCTGGACTAAACTTTGAAACTGAATCCTGGACCTTCGACGCTCTACATCACGATTAGAGGTCTGAAGAATCTCCCTTGGAGTCAAGGAGTGACTCCCCTGCTTGGCAGGCACCAAAAACGACAACGACGGTCGCAAACTACGCCGCTCCCGCCAGAGTCCGAAGTCCCTGCAGCCCAAGAAGTGGATTTCCTGACTTCTCCAAGGCCATCGTGAGTCCCCAGCGAAGCTGAGGCAAGTGGACCCCACGAGTGACGAGGAACCGCGACCCCTGGGTACCGTGCACTATTGTCGAGTGCAACCCCTTCACAACGTTCTACGAACCTGTGCTTTGGACCACGTGTGGTCCCGACCTCCAGCAGGAATCCCTCCGAAGATCAGAGGCCTACACCGTCCCGAGTGACCGTGGGCCCCTGTTGAGTGATTCCGCCCGAGGTGTCTTCGCGATCCCTTGCCCGCTGGCTTGTGGGTCCCCAGAAGACTTCTTAAAGAAACCAAAGGGCTCCCCTGGTTGCTCCAGGCCTGCCCTAACTTACCTTCGCTGGGTGAGTTCCCCAGACCTTGCTGGTCTGCGCCATCGACTTTTCTTCACTTCCACAAGATTTGCTGCTGCCAAGGCTTGTTGGGTCCAATCCGGTCGCCGACACATCAGCAAGCAGCAAACATCGTGGTACAGTCCGAATCCTGCTCCTGGATGCCGACAACGCCTCCTAGACCTCGTGACTGCGGAGTCGAGACGACCGACGACGCACCTGAAGCACCCGACATCGGTGGGCATCTGCTCATCGCCTTCCTGGTCACTGGCTAGTGACCCAGACTCTGTCCCCTCTGCTTTCAGGTACTTCAGATCCTCGATCCACTCTTGGATCCACCCGGACACTTTCCTCCTGGTCGCCAGCAGCACTTTGCAGCAGATCTTCATAGGAATCGACAGCGAAACCCGACCCCGAACGGCACCTATGCACCCGGCTTCGCTGGGTGAGGTAACACGAGTACTCCGGTGCTCCCGTGGGTAGAGACTCTTCAAAGTCCTAGATCTCAAAGGGTTTGTTCCTAGTCCTCCTCTAAGTGTCCCTTTCCTTTAATTTCCTGACCGCGACTTTCTCCATAGAAGTAAACGGCGTATCGCGGTTGTGTATTTACACTGCACGCGTCCCCCGTGGGTCCCCTGTGTCACTACCTTGGGTGGTTCCTTGTGGTCCAAGCACTTCTAGAGGCTCTAGGCCTAGTGTCTAGTTCAGTCGTGGTTCTTATACCACTTTATTGGTATATGGTTTGGTACGCCCCTAGGGCCCAAACGTGTATTTGTGCTATTACTGTGTTTAAATAACTTATTACTTATGTACTTCGAACTCTAGCCTCATAAAGAGACTAGAGGGGTGTGTTTAGCAATAAATACATATATTTTGAATATATACCTGGTGTGGTGCTCTTTCATTTGGTCACTCAAGAGATTATAGACTGGTAAAACAAGCTGCTTTACATTCCTTCAAGACTTAGCCTGAAGGCTGCTCTCCATAGCTACCACTAGGATAGCTTTCAATAAGGTTGTCTTTAACCTACCTACCATAAGAGTCGATTTGGACTGGTGCAAGGTGCCCACTATAATTAGTGGACAGCATATGCCAGGCCAACTTCTCACATTGGTGTGCAGCGTGTGGGATTCCAGCTTGCTATTGTTTTACCAGATAATCTCAATTGAATTGATCAACTGAAAACCACTAAAGGTACCTAAGGTACATATAATTTAAGCTTAGAATAACAGTAAGTTCTACTGAACTTAGAGTTGTGTGTTAAGGGATAGCACAACCCTTTCTACAACTCAAGAGAGTTTAGTAGGCCACACTAGAGTAGGTAGTGCATACACCACACCACACTAGTAATGTCTTTAAGGGGAGGATCCAAAGAATCCTTGCAGGAAGCCATTGAGCTTCCACCCTCCAAGTATGATACACTCCCATTCTTGGAATTGAGAGCTTTATGCAACTTGAGAAAAATAAGGACAGGCCAAAGCCCCACCACCCAACACCTCAAGGAGTTGTTGGTGGCTTATGACCTTAGTAAGCCTGTAGGGACTGAAGGGGTAGGAGCTGAGGGTGGGGCAGAAGAAGAGGAGGAGGCCAGGGGTACCAATACCCCCAGCCCCCCTCTGAAACTGGCCAGGAGGGCGACAATGGCCCTGACCTGGATAATCCAACCCCTCCTGAGGAAGAGGAAGAGGAGGATCAGAATGATGCTCTCTTTGTCCCCCAGGAAGGATTAAGAGTGTGCCCAGAAGGTCTAGGTCTCCTTCTCAGGAGTCTAACCACTCTGGCACCTCTATAGGGAGCTCTGTCTCATCTCATAGGAGAGAATCCTCTCATGAGAGAAGAAAGAGGCTAGTCCAGTATGAGGAAACTCAGCTGGAACTCAGAAAAAAGCAATTAGCTTTAGATAGAGAATCCCTAGATCTCCTTAGAGAGAGAAGAAAGTTGGGACTAGAGTCCCATGGTGGCAACAATATCCCTAGAGATAGGGACAGGTCTTATGACCATAGAAACCTAAACAAGATTGTCCCTCCCTACCAGAGTGGGGATGACATCCACAAATGGATAACTGCACTGGAGAGGGCCTGTAAAGTTCAGAAGGTCCCCCAGAGGCAGTGGGCAGCAATCTTGTGGCTCTCCTTTGCAGACAAAGGTAGAGACAAGCTCCTCACTGTAAGAGAAGAGGATGCTGACAATTACACAGTCTTGAAGAGTGCTCTGATAGATGGGTTTGGCCTAACCACTGAACAGTATAGGTTGAAGTTCAGAGACACCCAAAAAGCTCAGACTCAAGACTGGGTGGATTTTGTAGATTGTGCTACAAAGGCTCTGGAAGGTTGGATACATGGCAACAAAGTGCATGACTTTTTAGGATTGTACAATTTGATTATGAGGGAGCAGATCCTTAATAATTGTCAAAACCAGCTTTTGCACCAGTATCTGGTGGACTCTGATCTGACCTCTCCCCAAGAATTGGGAAAGAAGGCAGACAAATGGGTCAGAACCAGAGTAAAAACTAGAAATCAGGGTGGTGACCAGAAGAAAGATTCTACTAAGTCCCAAGAGAAAGGTGGGGATAAATCTAAGGATAAGTCCCCTACAGGGCCCCAAAATTCCTCTTCTGGGGGTGGGTCCCAAACTCCTTCCTCTCCTGAAAAGAAACCCTATTGCCATGTCTGTAAAAAGCCTGGGCACTGGAAAACTGATCCCAGTTGCCCCAGGATTGGCAATAAAGAAAATGTTCCTCCCACAACTACTACCACCCCTCCTGGTACTACCAGTAGTAATCCTCCAGTTGGGAGTAGTGCACCCAAAAAGTTAGGTGCTTTTGCAAGAGGAACAGAGGTGGGCCCTAGTTTAGACAGGGACCCCTCAACAGACTCCTCTGACTCTGATGGTGGTATAGGATTTGCCACCTTTACCATGGGTCCCATAGCATTGGGCAGGTACAGATTGGAGCCAATAATTAATGGTCAGAAAGCTGTGGCATTTAGGGACACAGGGGCTAGTGTCACCATGGTGGCAGGGAAACTAGTCCCCCCTCACCAGCTTTTACCTGAGTTTAAATACCAGGTGACCAACATTGATGGTGTCAGAACAGATCACCCCATGGCCATAGTCAATCTCAGCTGGGAGGGGGTCACAGGCCCAAAAAGAGTGGCAGTGTCCCCAACCCTACCTGTAGATTGCCTGATGGGCAATGATCTGGAAATTTCAGCCTGGGCTGAAGTGGAACACCAAACCCATCTTAGGATGTTGGGCGTCCCTGTAAAGGTTAGTGGGGCTGTGATGGCCACAGCCCCAGCCCAAGAATTTGGAGAGATGGAGCCTGAAAGAATGGCCCACTCTCCCCCAAAAGAGAGCACAAGGGTTGAAGAAAAGTCTTCTTCCCCCCAGACAGTAGGTAAGGGTCAGCCTCCTCAGGGAACTGACCCTACCCCTAGTGAAGGAACTGCCACAGAGGTAGTCAGGCCTGGCCTGGCCACACCCCTGATGGCAGAGGACCCTTCCAAGGTGGTACCCCGTCTGGAGCAGGTAACCTGCCCCTCTCTACCCTGCCTCAGTCAGCCCAGGGCTGCAGAGGTCAGGGAGGTCAGTGGACCCCCAGGGCCCCCTGTCCAGAGGAAGCCCCCATCAGCAGATTAGGGGCACCCAGTCTAGTAGCCCTAGCCAGGTGAAAATTCCTCTACACACTGAGGGATCCCCCATACCTTTATGTAGGGACCTCCCCCAGAAGGACTCTGGTAGGCAAGGGCAAACCTGGGACCAGAAGGTTCCAAACCTGCCATGTCCCTCCAGTAGTCCATCCAAAGGGACCCAACCCACAGCTGTAGGCAGCCAAAGGTTGACCCTTAGAGCAAAGTGCAACTCAGTCATGGAAAGACAGGCATACATGGTGACCAGTGATCTGAGGAAGCTGAGGCCAACATTCCTAGGGCCTCACTTCCCTACTCAGACACCTCACCAGCCTTGTACTTTACCTAAGCACACCAGAGGTAGTGATTCCCCATGGTGGAGACCCTCTCATACCCTTAGGGTGAGGGATTGCTTAGTGGACCATAACATAGGGGGCAACCATGCTAGTGCAGGTGCTTCCTTATATGGCCACTTAGTCAATATAGGCTCAACTGGCCAAGGTTAGCCTTATCTCCTTTCGTTTGGGGGGGTTATGTAGGAAGGTGGAATCTGACTATATGGTTGCCCCCACTTTTTTTATGGTGTTTTGCTGGTTTATGACTTAGTTGGACTGGGATCCTGCTATTCAGGGCCCCAGTCTATCTGCTTTCTCTGTAAAAAGGTTTCCATGTGCCTTAGGCACATCTCTGATTGGAATCTGGAGTGCCCTTATAAGTCCCTAGTATATGGTATACTATGTACCAAGGGCATAGGTACCTCAGAGGCCTGCCAGGGGCTGCAGCATGTATTATGCCACCCCTGGAAGGCCATCCAAACTGACACCACAGGTCTGCTACTGCAGCCTGGGTAAGGTGGTGCATGCACCCCTTACTGTGATATAGGTTACCTATATCACTAAATACATACACACATATAAACCTATAAGTCACTCCTAAGGCAGGCCTTATCAATCCTAAAGGCAGAGTGCATGGTTCCTATGTGAGAGGGTGCCCCTGCATGAGCAGGGCCCCTCTGCAGCGTTCGGAGACCATCTCTGATGCTGTTTGTAGTGCAGCCTGACCATATACTCTTAAGCGCATTATATCCTCGCGGTAAAATGCTAACTTTGGAATGGCTGCACCTAAACATGTCGTGTTTGGTGTCAAACATCTTGGAATACTACCCCCCGCCAATCCTGGCGGCGGGGGTAGCATTCCACCCTTCTAGAGGGAAAGACATGTTAACTCTGGCTTACCCGGTAACTTCTTTCTGAAGCCCTGGCATCACAAAATGGATGCTGCTGCCACAGACACAAGTCTGGCCTCCTGCTGCTGGACGAAACTCCGGCAGGGGAGGCCTGGACAATAGGTTTCCTGTTGCAGGGAGGTGTGACCACCTCCCCAGACAGGATAATGTGTATTGGGGCTGGGTGGGTGCACTCTTAGAGTGCTTTGAAGTCCTGCACTGGGGGAGCAAAAGGCTCCTCTGTGCATATGCCAGTTCAAACCAGCTCAGGGGCTACCTGCCCCTGCTCTGGCGTGAAACTGGACAAAGGGAAGTGGGTGTAGCCACCCCTCCCTTGACCCTCCCATAGGTGGGGTCATAGAGTTAGTCCCTCCCTGTTTTACTGGTTAAAATGGGGAACCCTTGCCACAGCAAGATTAGATATCCCTGGACTAAACTTTGAAACTGAATCCTGGACCTTCGACGCTCTACATCACGATTAGAGGACTGAAGAATCTCCCTTGGAGTCAAGGAGTGACTCCCCTGCTTGGCAGGCACCAAAAACGACAACGACGGTCGCAAACTACGCCGCTCCCGCCGGAGTCCGAAGTCCCTGCAGCCCAAGAAGTGGATTTCCTGACTTCTCCAAGGCCATCGTGAGTCCCCAGCGAAGCTGAGGCAAGTGGACCCCACGAGTGACGAGGAACCGCGACCCCTGGGTACCGTGCACTATTGTCGAGTGCAACCCCTTCACAACGTTCTACGAACCTGTGCTTTGGACCACGTGTGGTCCCGACCTCCAGCAGGAATCCCTCCGAAGATCAGAGGCCTACACCGTCCCGAGTGACCGTGGGCCCCTGTTGAGTGATTCCGCCCGAGGTGTCTTCGCGATCCCTTGCCCGCTGGCTTGTGGGTCCCCAGAAGACTTCTTAAAGAAACCAAAGGGCTCCCCTGGTTGCTCCAGGCCTGCCCTAACTTACCTTCGCTGGATGAGTTCTCCAGACCTTGTTGGTCTGCGCCATCAACTTTTCTTCACTTCCACAAGATTTGCTGCTGCCAAGGCTTGTTGGGTCCAATCCGGTCGCCGACACCTCAGCAAGCAGCAGACGTTGTGGTACAGTCTGAATCCTGCTCCTGGATGCCGACAACGCCTCCTGGACCTCGTGACTGCGGAGTCAAGACGACCGACGACGCACCTGAAGCACCCGACATCGGTGGGCATCTGCTCATCGCCTTCCTGGTCACTGGCTAGTGACCCAGACTCTGTCCCCTCTGCTTTCAGGTACTTCAGATCCTCGATCCACTCTTGGATCCACCCGGACACTTTCCTCCTGGTCGCCAGCAGCACTTTGCAGCAGATCTTCATAGGAATCGACAGCGAAACCCGACCCCGAACGGCACCTATGCACCCGGCTTCGCTGGGTGAGGTAACACGAGTACTCCGGTGCTCCCGTGGGTAGAGACTCTTCAAAGTCCTAGATCTCAAAGGGTTTGTTCCTAGTCCTCCTCTAAGTGTCCCTTTCCTTTAATTTCCTGACCGCGACTTTCTCCATAGAAGTAAACGGCGTATCGCGGTTGTGTATTTACACTGCACGCGTCCCCCGTGGGTCCCCTGTGTCACTACCTTGGGTGGTTCCTTGTGGTCCAAGCACTTCTAGAGGCTCTAGGCCTAGTGTCTAGTTCAGTCGTGGTTCTTATACCACTTTATTGGTATATGGTTTGGTACGCCCCTAGGGCCCAAACGTGTATTTGTGCTATTACTGTGTTTAAATAACTTATTACTTATGTACTTGAACTCTAGCCTCATAAAGAGACTAGAGGGGTGTGTTTAGCAATAAATACATATATTTTGAATATATACCTGGTGTGGTGCTCTTTCATTTGGTCACTCAAGAGATTATAGACTGGTAAAACAAGCTGCTTTACATTCCTTCAAGACTTAGCCTGAAGGCTGCTCTCCATAGCTACCACTAGGATAGCTTTCAATAAGGTTGTCTTTAACCTACCTACCATAAGAGTCGATTTGGACTGGTGCAAGGTGCCCACTATAATTAGTGGACAGCATATGCCAGGCCAACTTCTCACACTGATCACAGGTCTAGTTGTCAGCATGCCACAGCCACTCCCTGAGGGCTGGTTCATACCCACACCACACCCATCCAGCACATGCGTCACAGGACATGTGACCCTGCCAATGAAAGGGGCCGGGCGCACGTGCCCGAGGCCATTTCCACTATCTAGCTGAGTGCGTCCGTGTGGTCATTATTTATGCATGAGGGCCTAGGGCCCTACCACATCACATTCCCCACTGCCGGAGGTGACATGATGGCATCCGCATGACGAGACTCAATCATGAAGGGCACATGACTTGAGGTGCACAGAGTTGGTGGCATCCGAGGCACTTAGGAGGGCACGGGCCTACCGCCACGTGGCGATGATGTGAGGTGTACAGAGTTGGTGGCATCCGAGGCACTTAGGCCGGCACGGGCCTACCGCCACGTGGCGATGACGTGAGGTGCACAGAGTTGGTGGCATCGGAGGCACTTAGGCCGGCACAGGCCTACAGCCACGTGACGATGACTTGAGGTGCACTGAGTTAGTGGCACCTGAAGAGCTGAGCGGGTGTGCAGCCTGCGATGATGCGTAGGCCTCGATATGCCGTCCTACCAATCAAGATTCGATTTGAATTGTGATCCCAGCTGGACCGCAGTGTACGCCGAGGGCAGCAGGCTGCACAGACATGACTCCGCGTCGCGGTGCTGCAGGGTGTGCTGGGGGCCTGTGGCGCGGAATCCAGCGATCGGCTGAGGAGGTTGCACCGGCACGTCTTGGGCCCTCTTGGAGACACGCCGGTGGTGGCAGGTGAGCATTGAGGCCTGGGTGCGCAGGGGCGGGCACTCATCGCTGGTTGGCAGACTGGTCTGGGGTCCAGGGCTGGGGTGCAGCAGGCGCACAGGATTGCGTAGGCACCACCGGTCCAGGCGGCGCACTCGTGGCTGGGTGGGGGGAGGGAAGGTGCAGGGGTATCAAGCTGATACAAACCGTGATGCTTACAGGTATGGGTAATCCTGCATCATGAGACCGTAACAGAAGTTGGTGTGACCGTAACCTTCCTTTTCTATCCTACGAAGGTTACGACCACACGTACTTCTGTTACGGTCTTTTTGTGCAGGATTTGTCTTTCCTGTGAGCATTCCGGTTTGTCCAAGTGCTATACACTGTACCAGATTAGGTTTGTGACTATACGGACGCTTGACCATTGTCACCATTTGTCCAACAGGTTTCTGGATACTGACTTCCGGAGTATAGAATGGTATTGGGGAGTTCCCGCAGCATATGCAGTTACTTGAATCCACACGTTGCCCTGATGAAGTTCCCCGTTGGGCGTTGGCTGTGCTTTTCGTATTGTTTATTGTTGTATTTGTAATAAAGGACTGTTTTTACAGTACTGTTGACTACTGGACTTCATGACCGTGCGCACACCCATTTCAGTTACTACAGTTTTGGATCTGGGGCACAGTGGCGTCTGGCAACGGCTGGCGTTGGGGTTGGTTGCGCAGGAACACTACAAATTGGAACTGTTGTGTGGTGCGGTGACCGGGGCCCACCGTTGCTATTGTGGACATGAATCCATGACATGGATGAGGACGTATGATAGGGCTGGCCGTGAGACTCCTCCGACTCTGGCAGTTGTTGTTTGGGAGGTACCAGGGGCCAACAGGTGCAGCACAGCCAGCAGCTTCGTCTGCGGAGGGATGGTGGTTGTCCGCCGTGTTGGTACCGTCAGCCTGTGGGCAATGTGGGTCAGGATGCGGAGGATGGTTGTCCTTTTGTGCCTGTAGTGGGCAGTGACTTCCTCTGGCGTTGAGTCTCTGAGGCTGGTGGGTTTTGGGAACGTCCGCTGTGTTCTGCGTGGCCTCTGTGGTAGTCAGGGGGAGGCGGGGGGGCCTGGGGGTGGTTGCGGTGGGTGTTGTGGCCCTCTTGGGTCTCCAGGCTGCACAATCATTGTCTCCATGGCATCTGTTGGTCTTCAGATGTGGCTCTGGGCTGGGCTCCCTTTCTACTGCAGTTTGTCTTCCTGCTTAACACCAGTAAAAGGCAGGTGTTAAATCCCTGCTACTAACGCACCTTATCGCCTGTTTTTGGTTCACATCGCAGATCTGGCTGGAAGTTGAGAATATCGCGAAGTGTTGTTTTCATGTGTTTTTGCACGGGAACGGCTACTCTGCATATCATTAGCGTTAGTTGTCTCTCTCATCCGTGGCGATGTTTTTTGCGGCAGCTATCGCTGGTAAACTGGCGATGTGGGCAGTTTGCACCAGCTTGAGAATGGGGCGATAATTCTTTCGCCACTTTTGCTGCACTAATGTGCCTATAACTCGGCGATAAGTCCTTGAGAATATGCCCCTGATTCTTTTACTCTCAAAAGGGTGTTCCTTCTTCCTTCCCATTCACTACGCCTTTCCAATATGGCACTCACTTTTGTAGTAGCCTCTTTTAAATTCTATTCTTTTCTTTATTGGCCGCGCTCCCGACTCTGGCTCCATTTGCAGCGTTGAACGGGCGCCTCGGTTGGTGCAGACTGTTTGAAACTTACTGGTAAGGGATACATTTGTCACTCTTGATGGAACAGCATGCTCTTATTTTACCCGTATATTACTCACACTTTACTTTTACCATTAGTGTTTATGCATGATGAGATATACACGGTATATATATTACGAATTTTTGCACGATACAGATTTGTCATCACATCCACAACCTTCGGTTAAACCAACACTTGCGCATTATTAACTTCACCAACTTTGATACGATTACATTTTAGAATTTATTTTTTGGTACACCTATTCATGTTTTAACTGGCTCGAGCACGGTAGAAGACTTTCCACACAGATTCTTTTTTTAAAACCTTGCGTACCATCTCGGACTTGAAGGAGCGTGCACTGAAGCAAACTGACTCACCTTTGCATGGTTACTGTTTTGACACGATACAATTTGCTGGACCTGAACTCATTTGCATGGTTAATTTCCTGTTGGATGGTATGATCATGTGTGAAATGATGGACAGCATTGTTTTGGCAGTGTTTTAATGTATGCACGTTATTCGGAAATTAAGGTCACTAGCCGCATCACAGAAAGTCCTTTACACTATTCGATTGTTTTAGTTGGAATGGGTCTGTCCTTTTTGTCTACACATTATTTTGTTTCCGGAGGACGATGATGACCTCTTATAGAAGTATTTGAGAATGTCTTGTTTTTGAAGATTTATTAATATTGCCGGTATGTTAGTATCATGACTCTTGTTTGGTCGTTTACATTTTCGGAACCTTCCCCTGATGAAGGGCTGGTCCCGAAATGCATTGGGCTCAATTATTGGACTGCATTAACATGGATATCTGTTGAACTTCCTCTAATAGTGTGACTCTTGAACACTAGTTGCGTTAGTGGAACGCTATGAGAATTAAAAGAATATTGGATATATGCATGGATTCATTTGTATCATTTGAAAGAAAGATTATAGAAACAGACTGTGGAGTGATCGGTGGGGATGTTTTTCCAATCTAGGAGGACGCTATTTCAGTACAACCAATGTTCAGACATGTACTATGGGACTAGCTTTCAGAAATGATGAGCCACATGTACTGCTACATCCAGTTCCCCAGATGTGAGGAATTAGCCACTGTGAAGCATGATTTCTATAGATTTGGTCGCATCCCACGTGGGGTTGGATCCATTGATGGCACGCATATTGCCTTAGTACCATTGCAAGCCAGGGAACAAGTTTACGGTAACAGGAAGCATTTCCATTCTATCAACATGCAAGTTGTCTGCTTACATGATTTGTACATCTCAAACGTTTAAGCCCGGTTCCCAGGAACTGCACATGATTCCTTCATACTGCGGAACATCACCATACCCCATCTGATGTCACAACTACTACCAAAGAGTGGTAAGTTTGATCTGTCCTAACTTTGTGTGGGTGATGTCAGGTAGTATAATCTGAAAGTGTGTAACTCATTGTTGCACTTCTGTCTGTCTTCCATCTAGGAGACTCAATGTACCCCAACCCTCTATGGTTGTTGGCTTTGCTGAGGAATCCTACTGCGCCCATGGAAGAACACAGTGGCCAGTGGAGCAGGCTTTTGGGCTACTGAAAGCCATATTTAGATGTCTGGACAAGACTGGGGGAGTCCTCCTCTACACACCCAGGAAAGTGTGTCAAATCACTGTGGCCTGCTGCATGCTCCACAATATTGCCCTGCAACAGAACAGCCCTTATATCGCAGAGGATGAAGACCATGAAGAGCCACCGGGTGAGGAACCTAAAATGCCAAATGATGATGATAGTGGTGAAGAGGAAGGAGCAGACTTACGTCAAGATCTCATCAAAAACGTCTTCTCATGAGTGTAAGTATGGTGTAGATGTAATGACTTTGACTATTATAGCAACTCTTGTTGTGATGATGGGAGGAGGATGTTTATGCAAAATAGTAGGAATATGAGGCTCTGCCAAATCTGGTAAAAGGTTTTTGTTTTGTTACTGTAGCATTTTTCCTTACACATTTTGTATTAAACTGTGTTTTCTAGAAGTTGACTATATGAATTGTGCCATATGTATGGTGTCATAGCTAAACTCTTTGTTTTGGCTTATTTTAGTTACCTTCACAATGGCATCTTCATTTGGACATTTCAGAGTTGCGACTTTAGCAGGTATATGATGCTGTTCTGACATACGAAGTGGACATGATTTGTTCCTGGGAATGTCTGTCACAGACTTTGAGTGTACAAAACCTGTACCAAGACAACTTTCACAGAAATAGGATGGAAGACATGTGTGTTCCATTGGACTTGTTCCTTATGGTGTGTTGGTCCTAATGCAATATGTATGCCATCATGTGCTCCAACACAATGATGATTTTGGGCCCAAATCATGCTATTCTGCCTTCACATTGGCTAAATCATCATTGTGTTTGAACTGTATGCAGCTGTTGATGTATCTCCTCATTGTAGGCCAAAGTGCGCGTGGCAATCACTGACGTGTTTATGACATTCCACCAGATGCAGCAACACTGGATTGGAATGACCCTCTTCTCAGAAACCTTTGCACTGTCATTTGTCTGTTTCTTGGTTTAATTGATGTGGGATTACTTTTGTGTGGTAGGCAATATGGCTCCAGCTGATGATGTTGTCCTATTTTTATGTTTCCTGTTGTATAGGATATTGTCTGATGTGTCCCCTCATTCCATGTTGTTAAGGTCTACAACTGAATCTTTGATCACTGACACAGGATATTTGAGTCATGTCTTATTTGCAATGTTTCTGACATCAGACCAACCTATGATTGTAATCATGAAATACATTGTTATACCACCAGACACTTGTATATATGTGTTGGTGTGACATGGTTGTGATCCTGAGTTAAGCATTGTTTACATTCAACATATCCATGCTTACACGCATACCTTGTTTTGGCATTCTAAAGTTCACAAGGAGTACATATACATTGGTAGATGTGAGCGATACTACAGGAGACAATAAATTGGTAACTAGTGTATTTATTGCATTGAACAAGGAGAAAAATAAAAATGTTCAAGACAAAACAGGAAAACCAAAAGTGAAGAAGTCATTCATGGTGGATAAAACCACAGTTGTGGATGCCATGTTGTCTGGAGTCCAGAGTCCAACATACTACTCCCATGAGAAATGGAAAGGTGTCCAGGAATAGTCCACAAAGTGAATGTGTTGCACACACAGGAGGACATTAGGTGCAAAGTTTCTTACTGGCGGTGGTGGGTGTCTTGCCATCCACACTTTCTGGATTTTTGCTTGGACGTCCCCTCTTTTTTCCGGGACGTTACCGCTGCTGCTGAGACAGAGGTGTCTGCAGACGTGTCTTCCTCTGACATGGCCTGCCTTCCTGTGGCTGCCGCAGATGTATATGGGCAAGATGTACATGGACCATAGGAAGAGGTATATGCAGGTGGAAAAGCCTGCAGAGGGTGGTGCCAATGTCCTGCAGTACCCTAACCAGGGAGGGCATGGTGGTGTTGATGCCAGCCACCTCCTGGTATGTGTTCCTCTGCAGCTGCTTCATTTCTCAGATTTAAAAAAAAATAAAGTATTTGTAATTTAACAACAAATACAGACTGCATCTGTCGTCCTTTACACACCTGGAGGGATTATTAGACCAGAAAGATCGGTACATGTATGCATTATCTTCACACATCATATACAGCTGGCTGGATGTATTGCCAGTCCAACATAGCCTATAACATCCTAGTGTCCGTGTGGCCACCCTAGGCCGTTCAGGTTATCATGCTGTGCACAGCCCATTCTGTATTCGAAGAGTCAATAGAACTAACATGAAGACAGATGAAATAAGAAAAGAGAACAAAAAAGCAAAAAGGAGGTGGGGAGGAGAGGGGGGAGAAGGGGTCTCTCTGGCCATCTGGTATTAAGTGATCTTAGGATTCTGGCAGTGAGATCACACAGTGTTAGAACGCTCTTCTCGCGCCTTCTTAGCCTATATTGGCGGGGGTCTCAGCCCGGTCGGGCGGATGAGCAGCGAGGTAGCTCTGCAGCGGTTCCCAAATGTTCTTGGGATGTGCCTGCACAGGCATTAGTTCCCAAAATTCTGATAGCTGGTTATGACAAAAAGCTGCATCTTTGAGCCAGTCAGCCACCTGTGGCTTCCGCCTACGACCCCAACAGATTGCTACCCGCCTTTTAGCAAGTAGAAGCATAGCTGCCAGCTTCCTGTTTACAGGCGGCACTTTGCGCACATAGCCGAGTAAGGCGACCAGCGGGGACCGCTCACATCTGTGCCCTATCACCTCCTCCAGTACGTCAAAGATGCTTCCCCAATACTCCATAACACCTGGGCATTACCATGTCAAGTGCAGGAAGGAGTCATCCGGCACCCTGCAGCGCACACAGCATGTATCATCAACCAGACCAGTTTTATGCATCCACACAGGGTTCCTGTATAGCCTATGAATGAATTTGAAGTGAATCAATCGCAGTCTGTAGTTGGGTGATAACTCCCTGGCCTGCGTGCAGCAGTATTCCCACACTCCCTCCTCAAAGGGGGCTCCCAGGCTTTCCTCCTATTTGCGCTGTGCTGGTGGGGTGCTTATCGGGGATTGGCGCTGCATTCCAGAGTATACGCGAGTGACGAGTTTGCGAGGTGATGGGCTGGTAAGAAATTCCTCCAGGACTCGGAATGTCAGTGGTGCTATCGGGAATGAGTCATAGGTCGTGCGCAATGCGACTCTAAGCTGGAAATATATCAATCTATCCATCAGTCCTGTGTGGTTGTACCCTAGCCAGTGCCTCATCCATGCTTATGAAGGCGCCAACAGGAAATGCATGCCCTAGCGTGTGTAGCGGTAGCCTACGCAACCGTTGGCAGACTCCTGCTTCAGCCATGAAAGGGAATGCTGGGTGTCTGATGAGTGGCACGGAAGGCGCAAACAGAGTGTCCAGCCGTGCCCTGCGCCGGAGCTCCTGCCAGGCCCAGACTGGGCAGCTGACCGGATTGATTCTGGCCCGGGGGATGCTTTGCCGCTGAAACAATGCCATATGCAGTGGGACCGGGTCCACCTGATCCCTCTCAGGGGCGGTGTGCACCATAAACTGAGTTGGGTAGATCCAGTGAAATCCGAACTGGGCCTGCCCACTGTTGTAGTACAATTCCATGTCCGGAGCGCCCAGTCCCCCTTGTTCAAACGGAAGCGTGAGGGTCTCCCACGCAATTCACGGCTGACCGCCCTCCCAGACGAGGGATATCAGATTCGATCGAAGTCTCTTCTTAAATTCCGCAGTGAGAGGCAGCGGGAGGTTGATAAAAACATATAAAAACTTGGGCAGCACCACCATCTTGACGATGGCGATCCGGCCTGCCAGAGACAACGGAAGTGACCTCCACCGATTCAGACAGCTCTCTAGCCATTCCATCAGTTTGTCGTAATTATAACGCCAGAGCTCTTCAGAGTCTCAATTGATCCATATGCTCAAATATTTCAAAGGGGAGTCTGCCCATTTGAGTGGGAACTCCGACTGGAACTCGTCGGTGGCTGCAGTCAGTGGGAAGATCATGAACTTCCCCCAGTTGATCGTGACGCTTGAGAGGCTGCCGAACCTAGTAATTTCACGAATGAGTGGGTGTAGGTTTGTTGCCGGGCGGTTGACATACATAGTCACGTCATCTGCATATAATGATACCAGGATCACCCGGGGTATGACATTAAGACCACGTTGCGTGTGATGCTGCCATAATCTAGCTGCAAGTTGCTCCATAGCCACTGCAAATCGGAGAGGTGACAACGGGCAGCCTTGTCCTGTGCCACGCGCAACTTTGATAGGGGGGGAGACCACTCCATTTATCCGCAGTCTCACAGTTGGGGAGGAGTATAGAAGAGCAATCTTTTTTAGAAAAAACGGGCTCAGGCCGATACGGGCGAGAAGTTTAAAAATGTAAGGCCATTCCAAGGTGTTGAATGCCTTGATGGCATCCAGAAAGATGGCAGCTGCCGGGGGAAAGGGGTCAACCTCTTGCATGGTGGCGAAGAGGGTGCGAAGATTGTGGGACATGCTCCTACCAGGAATGAAACCACACTGGTCAGGTCTGAGCACCGTGGGGATCAGGGGGAGTAACCAGGAAGCAAGCAACTTGGCGAGGATTTTATTATCAAGGTTGATCATGGATAATGGCCTATAAGAGTCGCACTGCAGGGGGTCCATGTCCAGCTTAAGAATAGTCACCGTCAATGCCTCTCGGAGAGAGGGGGGGAGGAATCCTCGCTCCAGTGCCTCCTCGTACATGTTGAGGAGATGGGGTACAAGGAGTGGCGCAAACTCCTTGTAGAATGCGGACATGAGTCCGTCCAAACCAGGGGCTTTGTCCCCGGCATCGCTCGGATCCCACCTATCACCTCCTCCTCAGAGAATGGCTCGTGCATGTACCTACGATGGCTATCGCTTAGCCATACCAGTTCAATCGAGTCAAGGAAAGGGAGCAGATCGGGGTGTGCTTCAGTCTGGCATGCAGCGTATAGTGAGGAATAGAAGGCCAGCATTTCTGTTTGTACAGCCTCCTGTCTGATGGCTGAGCATTTGCCCATGGTTTTTTGAGAAGTCCCGCCAGGGTTTTCCCGGCTCGGTCTCCTTCACCATACTGGCGGGCTCAGGCCTCCTTGCCTAGATAAAGTGTCTCTCTATGTGCTGCTTCTTCAAATTCAGCCATCTTGACCCTGATTTGTCCTAAGATTGCTAGCTGGTTGGAAGTGAAGTACTAAGACTCAAGAGCCTGTATCTCCCCTTCCAGGTGTCTGAGGTCGCCCCTAAGCACCTGCTGGACCCCTGCCTGTTTGGCAATACACTTGCCTCTGATAACGGTTTTAAAGGCCTCCCACAGCGTGGACAGGGATTCCACAGAGCCCATGTTTATTTCGAAATCTTCAGTGATTGCGGACCTAATCTCTTCCCAAAAGACCTGGTCTTGGAGAGCACTGGCGGGGAGCCTCCAAGTGAACGCACTACTCGGAGCATCGGGCAGCGTGAATTCCAGTAGGGCCAGCGCGTGATCCGAAAGGGACCTAGCAAGATGAGCACTATTACATACCCAAGTGTCCACGTAGCGCGACGTTAACCAGTAATCGATTCTTGGCCACATGGGTCCCACTGTGAATACACAAGTTCCTTCCCTGTTGTGAGGGTGTCGGCGAAGCCAGACATCCACCAGATCATGATCCTTCATGAGGACCTGTAACTGTTCCGCCGCCCGTGGATGAGGTCTACGTGGACCGCCTCCTCTGTCCATTTCCGGGTCGAGAACCACATTGAAATGCCCCCCATAGTGTTGGCCTGGACCCAGGGACTCTGCCAGTCGCCGACCTCCGTAAAAAAGGAAGGATCATCTGTGTTGGGGCCATACACTGATATGAGCCTGACCGTGTGACCTCCGAGCACCCCCGCAACCACAACATAGCGGCCCTGAAGATTGCAGATCGCAGCTCTCGTGTGCCATGGGAGCCCCCTCCTCAGAACAATATGTGTACCTCTAGCATAATTGGAGTACCCTGCTATGAATTTTTCTCCCATCCATCCCGCGCGCAGGCGGGTGCTGCTAGTGTTCGTTAAATGCAGCTCTTGTAAAAGGTTATGTCCACCCAATGGCGATTACGGTACGCCGCCACCAATCGCATCTATCTGCAGTCATTCAGTCCACGCACATTTCACATTACCGCTTTCAGAGTGGTCACACTAATAGCATTCTCATCCATGCCAGCAGCCTCAGAGATCAGAGTATGCAGGCATTGGGTCATCTCCCTTCATGTGCAGATGCGAGGCCAGAGAGGGGAAGGGGGGGAGGGGGGAAAGACAGAAAACCAAAAATGCAATCGATATGAATCACCCATTACCCAACGTTCCCAACCCCCACCCACTACAGCCACCCAACAAGGCTGAAAGACATTTCCCCTATCCCAAATGGGCTGAAAATGGCCAACTGTAAAGCAGAGAATGGGACTCATCCCAGAGGGTAGCGCCAGGGGGCTCGGCGTTTCCCAGCGAGTTAGTGCTGGACGGCTGGAGTTGTAGTACTGAGAGGGGCTACCTCTCCTGCCGTCAGGCCATCTTGTTCAGTTCTTTGGCTGATCGGTGAGCAAAGCCAGATGCAGTCAGTAGAGGGGCAAAGAATTTTTCCCCCGGCCTTGCCGGGCCGCAGAGATACCCTGTCGGCGCGCATGATGGTGCGCAGTCAGGTTTTTAGTCATTTTCGCTGAGAGGTTCTTCAGTTGTCCATTCCTTGTCCTTAGGCACAGCTGATTTGGCAGGTCTGAGACCTTGGACAAACTTGGCAGCCAGTTTAGGGTCAGTAAAGAACGAGGTTTTGCCAGAGTGGAAAATGCGGAGCTTAGCAGGGTAAAGAAGAGAATACTTAATGTCCTGTTGTTGCAGCAGTCACTTTACTGGCACAAACTCCCTTCTAGCAGTCTGAACGGATATAGTAAAGTCCGGAAAGAAGGAGACCGCGTTTCCCTAATATCTGGTTTCTTGCAGGTCTCTGGCTTTTCGAAGCACCACGTCGCGATCCCTGTAATTAAGTAGTCTCGCAATTATTGGTCTTGCCGGGGCTCCCGGAGGGGGTCTCGGTCCAAGTGACCTGTGGGTGCTTTCGACTACACAGACCTTTGACAAGGCATCGCCAAAGAGGGAGCAGAGCATTTCTTCGACGTAGTCCTCAACCCTAGTCATTGCTGTGGTTTCTGTAATTCCGAGTATTCTTAAATTGTTTTGCCATGATCTGGCTTCAAGGTCTTCGTTCTTGTTTCGTATGGCTTCCAACACATTCTCCATTTGCAGCAGTTTCTCCCGGGTTGTAGTGCTCTCATCCTCCTACGAGGAAGTATGCTGTTCAACCTCAGCAATGCGCTCATCGTGATTTGACACCTTGTCTCTGAGTCGGTCCACTCGGTCAGACATAGAGTCTATTTTGAGGTCGATCGTGGACAGGGATTGTTTCAAGTCTGTGAACATTTCACAAATGTTTGGCTCATCGTGCGATGAGGGGTCCATGCTAGTGGCTGCTTGCTCTTCAGTCGGCGGGGTGGTTCCGCTGGAAGGTTTACGCTGCTCAAAGGAGATCTTAGGTTGCCTTACATCAGTTTTGCCCATGTTTCACTCCGTGCTTCACGCGCTGAGGCGTGCAGTCGGCTGGATCAGTGGTCACAGATGTTGTCACTCTGACCCAGTTGGGCACGATACCATGCCTAGCTCGCCTGCCCAAGTGGCCGCTCTCTTCCTCTAGCAGTGTTGGGGCACAGCGGGCACATGCGACAACCACCACAGTCTTTCCCGCCTAAGAGTGGCTGCAGCTTTGTTCCACCTCACCCTGCCGCACGTCTGCTGGTCCCCTGCCGCTGCACCTTGAGTCTCCCTCAAGGTCCATGGTCAGTGCAGGTCTCCCTCAGAGTCTGCGGTCTGTTCGGATGCTCCAGGGGGGAGGGGGGAGGGAGACCAGACACCTGCTGCCCTCCATCGCGTTCTGTGTCCCTGGTTCAATACTCCGTTCCCAGGTGTCTCTCCCCACCTCAGGGAAGGTCTGTGCCTCATTCAGGAGTCGCAGCTGCTTAGCAGCACTGCTATCAAGGGTGTCTTAGCGCAGCACATCACGTCCAGCAAGTCGCCTGCTAGCTACTTGGGACCTGCTTAATGGCGCTGGTCATGCACCCCATCACGGGTCTCGCGCATTGCCAATCGGCGTGGGGAAAGGGGGGAAGGGGTGCTTATCTCCTGTTCTCTTCTCTGTCCCCCCACCATAGCCACCACCGTTGAGTTCCTCTCCCAGGTTCCCAGATGTGTGCGCGGTGGGCCTGCTGTACTTCCAGCAGGGCCCCAGGACGATGAGTCCCTGACCAAAGAGGATCGCGACCCGACCTGGCCGCAGCCCGTCAGTCCGCGCCTTCCTCAATGGCCCTCAGGAGCTTGCAGCAACGTCGCTGCTCCCCCCTGCTGGGCGGCTTCCCGGCGAAGCCCCTACAGCTCAGGTGCGCACTCTCTCACCTCCGCCCCAGTCCTGCACGGGGCTAGCCACACACGAGGGTCCAGCATGACTCTTTTCCTCCGCTCCAGTGCTCCTTAGGGTTTGATGCGGCCTGCAGTCGCTCCACAGCACCGGGGGCCCAGTGCGGGTCTCATCCACCAGCGGTCCCCCTTGGTCTGGGCACAGTCAGGAACGCTAAGCGTGCCGCACATGCCTTCTCTCCACTCAGCGCCCGCACCATCAGCCAGCCAGCCCGCTGATCCCTCCGCAGCTCCGCCTCCGGCGCAGCGTCTCCATCTCGGCCTAGGCAATGTGGCCCGCCATCTTGCTGCCTCCGGACGCGCTTGCGTATCTTCTCCTTTGTGTCTTCTGCCCCTCCTGGTCAGCATCCATCGGCGAAATTGCAGGTATCAGCTTCCCTGTCGTGTTGGGAACACTTCCTGGCCTTTGCGAGCTATGACAATGGCCCGATCCGCTAGATAATTGACGGATAGTCCGTCCAGCCTGCAGAGCCTCACTACGTGGTGGCCATCTTGCAGCCGGCACTCGAGTTCCCCCACTCATTTCTCAGATTTCCATGTAGTAGAATTGAGGAGGTCATTAGATGTGCTAATATGTTGCATTTTGGATTTAGGGATAAACATGACATCTCCTAAACATTTAAGGCAACACAGTGTAGAAGTAACATGTGAATTTGCCCATTCCAAGGCCTAGTTGTGTAGAATACAGGCGTACACACAACTTGGTTGTATGTTTAGCATTATTCATCATGGGAGCAGTGCAGAGTCAATGGGTCACCTGCCACTTCTAATCAGATGAGTCACCTTCATGTCTCACATATATTAGAGGTACACACTTGGTATGGTGTCATTCATGCCATCAATAGTTTCAGTTGAGGATACCAGGACACCATCAATCAAAGTAGTCAGACATGTCTAAGTAGAGCATTGTATGTACATTGCGCAGTCCGTGTAAGGTGAACTTAAGTTGTAACATGGCAGAAAAGGGAGAAGAGGCACAAAGACTAATGCATTTTGGTTAGAGTTTTAGTTACAGGGCCTCATGGTGGTTGTAGCCATTTCTAACTCGACCCACCACCATTTGGCAAATGGTAACCTGCATGATGAGGGCATATCAGTTATAACATGACAGACAAGTGAGAAGGGGCAAAAAGACAATTTTATCTTGGTTACAGTTACTGTCACAGGGCCTCATGGTAATTGTAGCCATTTCTAACTCGACCTACCAACACTTGACACATGGTAACCTGAATGTAAGGTGAACATCAGTTGTAACATGGCAGACAAGTGAAAAGAGGCAAAAAGACAATTTTATCTTGGTTACAGTTACTGTCACAGGGCCTCATGGTAGTTGTAGGCATTTCTAACTCGACTAACCAACACTTGACAAATGGTAACGTGTATGATGAGGTAACATCAGTTGTGGCATGGCAGACAAGTGAGAAGGAGCAAAAAGACTATTGCATCTTGGTTAGAGTTACAGTCACAGGGTAGCATGGTAGATGTAGTCATTTGTAACTGGGCTTCCCAACACTTGCCAAATGGTTAGTGTAGCATACCTGTTGGCAACATGCATTTGGGATGGACCATACATAAAAAGCTTTACACATATCATGGGTCCAGGGAAATGCTTATGATTATACACTTACAGACAGCATTGCAACATTTAGCATGTAATGTAGATTGATGCATGTGATCTTATATATATTAATACACATTAACACTGACAAACAAACAACTCTGATACTTTGAGTTTTGCATCTTAGGAAAGTAGATAGATAACACAATAGCAAAAGCAGAGATGAGAGCAAACAGGACATTTGATATTGTGACAGTTAGTGAAGTGTAACTTATCAGACTCCACTCCCCCAGGTATCCCTATTATGCCCTCAGTATGCAGGATGGCCAAGAACTTCTCCTCCCAGGGAAAGAGTTGTAATGGACTGCTGGGAGGGCCACCACCAGTCCTCTGGGCCTCCAGGTGGTGCTGGGAGGCCAGGGTATGCACCTTGAAACTCAGGTTGTGCCACCTCTTCCTGATTTCCAGCTGTGTGTGCAGGGTGGTACCAACAACGTTCACTCTGTCGACTATCCTGTTCCACAATTCAATTTTCCTACTGAAAGGAGTATGTTGGATTTGGGCTCCAATAATTTGTGGCTCTACTCTAATGATTTCATCCACCATGACTGAGAACTCAGACTCTGTAAACCGTGGATTTTTGGGGCGAGGCATAACTACAAATTAAAGTAAGTGACAATGAAAAAAAAACAAGGGATATTAGAGATAACAAGAAAGAACAAAAAAACAAAAAATGGTGTGGAGAGTGTTAAATGGGATGATGAACACAAAATGGCTGCATTATCTTAAAAACAGTGGTGGCTGTCTTGCAGTGCTGCCGTTGCTACGCAAAGGATCATGATGTGGGATAGGGTGTGTTTTATAGTGTGATTTGCAGGCATGTCCACTTGACCAAAGAACATCAGCTGTGTAGTTTTTATATCCATCCAATAGGCACTGTTGCGCTGCTTTGCCACAAGCAGACTGCCACCGGGGAACCACAGCTAGAGGACTTCCAGTACAATTGTGTTGTAGTAATAGGCTTGGTGGGAAGTCACAGTTCTGATGGCTTCGGAGTATGAATCACCAACATTGCAAACCGCCACGGCCCAGGTGGAAACCATGCCGTCAACGCGGTCGGCATTTCAGGCTGCATGACTCGTAATACAGCAGGCAGAAGACCGCTGGCGCAGCGGTCTTCTAGGAACTGTGAACATAGCGGTCGGACCACCAAACTCGTAATAAGTGTGTTGGAAACGGGGTTACCGAGACCGTTATGGTAGCATGGCGCAAAGCGGGGAAAGGCACGCGAAGGCAATGTGTAAGGCAGTTGTGCAGCACACTCTCACATTAACTCAGAAATGCGACGCAATAACCGGACACCACACCAGGCTTGTATAAGTAAAAATCAGGTTCCTTTATCTTGACCAAGATGGCATTCAATTATGCAAATTATACATTACATGCTCTTAACTATTCCACACTCTTTTAAAAAGACACTCAACAGTTCCTTTTAAAAACACAGCACCCCTAATGATTCAGGTGCACTACAAATGAGGGCCTATAACATGCACAACACTTTTCAGGTGTTAACAACTATGCATCAGGCCTCGGTACTCTGTACAGCCTATGGTACCCTAGGCAGGAGGGAATCCTACAGGGAACCCCTCAACATGTCCAGCAGCTGGGGGCTACCAAAAGGGGGGACTCCTTTATCTCCCCGGGGAGGCTACTCTATAGTAGGTGCTTGGCCTTGGGTATTATGGCAATATAGGCCCCCTCCCTCTGTAATCCCTCTTCAAGGGTGGCCCCCGGCCCCCAGGGGCTTAACCTAGAGCCCTAGGGGCCTCCTGGGCTCACCTGCGGTGTTGTGGCTGGCTGTGGGGCCTTACGGCGCTTCTTCTCTGGCCCGGCCCTCTGTGGTGGGGGCGGGGCCCGGCGCGAGTCTCGCGGCCCTCCGGCCGGTGCTGATTTATTTCTCGAGGCTCTTGTGCCTCTCGCGTGGTGGTTCCCTTTGTTGGGGGGCCGGTATGCCCCTCCTCCGGCCCCCGTGGAGTCCAGGGAGTGAGTGGGGACTTGGTGCGGGAGCCGGCGGTCCTGCCAGTCGGCTCCGGCGTCCCGAGAGGTGAGGAGGTCCTTCCTTACCTCCCGGCGTGCTGGGCGGAGGCGGGCTCTTCACGGCGCCCAATCCGGGCGCGGCGGCGATTCTTCGCGGGGCTCCCGTTGGCAGTGGAGCCCCGGGGACGTCCTCCCGATTGGCTCCGGCTGAGCCAATCGCGTCGCGGCCTTCTCTTCCTCCGGGGGCTCCCGATGACAGTGGAGCCCCTCTGACGTCGATGTTCGGCTCTGCTGGGCCAATCACGTCGCGGCTTCTGGTGGTTGCCAGGCGACGCCCTCTTCTCCGGCGATTGGCTTTGGCGGGCCAATCCCGTCGCGGCCTTTTCGGGGGCGCGACCTGTGACGCGGTCAGCGTCCCCGGCCCCTCGGCGACAGCGTCCACGGGCCGGGAGGCCGCAGCAGGCCTCAGTTCACTTCACGCGGCCCACGGGGCTGCGGCGGCGATATTCTTGGCCGCGCTGGCAGCGGCAGGGGTCTCGGGCCCGGCGGTGACTTTTGGGGATTTCGGTGAGGGCGCGGACGGCGCCCCTCACCACAGCTATGAATAGGGGCGAGATCTCCCGGCCTCAGTTCCCTTCTTCAAGCGGCGGCGGCCGCGGCGGTGATCCGGTCACCAGGTCAGTGACCAAAAGGGGGGGTCAAGTTCTCTCCACACTTGGGGGTTGCAGCGCAGGCGCGCTGACAGCCTTATTCACAGGCTGTGTAAGGGTGGTTCTTGGGGGACAGTCCAGCTGTCTGTATAGGTGGATAGGGGGTGGAGGCCTAGCGCTTAGGACGCAGCGCTTCGCCTCCTGATCCCCTCTTACTGGGTTTCACTTTCTAGTCCTGAAGGTCTTGGATGCAGCAAAGTCTCTTTATGAACAGGGGGGGGGGTTGTGAGTTGGTGATTCCTGGAGGGTTGTATGTTCCTCCTGGCACGCTGGAGATGGTTCCCTGGGTCCCCTCACACTGGGCAAGATCAGTGGGTGGTGGGCGTTCCTCATCTATCTTACGGCAGCAGGGCCTTGACCCTGTCAGCGGCAGTAGTGTAGGTCTCCCCCTAGGCCCTAAAGTCTGTACTCCAGCGCAGGTTCTCCCAGGTTCAGCGGTGCCTCAACCTAACTAACTCCAGGTTTTCCCTCCAAGCCTCTTATACCCCTAGGTCAGGTGACCCTCCCAAAGGCGGCAAAGTGTAACTCCTCCCACAGCCCGGAAGGTTCTGGAACCTTCCACCTACCTAGCTATGGGGCCCAGAGGCGGGGACGGGATGGCTACTGTATCCCTCGTCCCAGCCTGACTCTGGCTACTAGCGTGTATGTGTGGAAGGCCCTCTGCAGTAGCAGGGGCCTATGGCAGCCATCTTTGGTGAGAGAGCACCTGCACCTCAGCACTGACCAGCAGTGGCAAGGCGCCCGGAGACCTAGGTCCAGTAAAAATATGGTGGCAAAAATGAGGCGCAGAAAGGGAAAAAAACAGGGTAAGACCACCCTAGGGCTGACAGGTCTAACACACGTCCCCCCAGCCGAAAGAGGGGAGAGCTTCCCAACCTCTAGGGAGTTCTCTTCACTAAGGCGGAAAAACCGGGAGAGACCGTCAGCGTTGGCGTGGTCTACACCGGGTCGATGTTCCACCCGAAAGTCCATCCCCTGGAGGGAAATGGACCATCTCAACAATTTGGGATTTTCGCCTCTCATCTGCATGAGCCAGCGAAGGGGTCTGTGGTCGGTCTGGACCAAGAAGTGACAACCAAAAAGGTATGGCCTCAACTTCTTCACCGCCCAAACCACAGCAAAGGCTTCCCGCTCGATGGTACTCCACCGCTGTTCCCGGGGAGTAGTCGTCGGGAGATAAAGGCCACTGGCTGGTCTTGGCCATCGTCATTCAGCTGCGAGAGCACAGCTCCTATGCCATGCTCAGAAGCGTCTGTCTGCACGATGAATTCCCGGCCGAAGTCGGGGGTCCGGAGCACCGGTGCGGTGCACATGGCACGTTTAAGAGTCTCAAAGGCATCTTGGCAGGCAGCCGTCCAGATTACTCTGCGTGGCTGTTTCTTGGAAGTCAATTCCGTCAATGGGCCCACGATGGTTCCATATCCCTTGACGAACCGGCGGTAGTATCCCGTGAGGCCGAGAAAAGCTCGGACCTCTGTTTGGGTCTTGGGGGGCTCCCAGGCCATGATGGTCTCAATCTTGGCTTGGAGGGGTTGCACCTTACCTCCGCCCACCAGATGTCCCAGGTACACGACAGATCCCTGTCCAATCTGGCACTTGCTGGCCTTGATGGTTAGACCAGCCCTTTGCAAAGCCTGCAGCACCTCCTGGAGATGCTGCAGATGGTCTTCCCAGCTGCTACTGAAGACAGCTATGTCATCCAGGTAGGCAGCAGAGAAGGCCTCTAGGCCAGACAGCACCTGGTTCACCAACCGCTGGAAAGTGGCGGGAGCATTTTTCAACCCGAAGGGCATCACCTGGAATTGAAAGTGGCCCTCGGGGGTGGAGAACGCAGTCTTCTCCCTTGCTCCTTCCGCCATGGCGATCTGCCAATATCCTGATGTTAAATCAATGGTACTCAAATACCGGGCTGCTCCCAGCCGGTCAATGAGCTCATCCGCCCGAGGGATCGGGTGAGCGTCGGTCTTGGTGACCGAATTGAGTCCACGATAATCCACACAGAACCGAAGTTCTGGTGTGGTGCCCGGGGGGCCGCTTTCGGCACCAACACTACCGGACTAGCCCAAGGGCTACTGGAAGGCTCAATCACCCCCAGTTCTAGCATCTTTACCACCTCACTCTGGATACTAGCCTTGACCTTATCGGACAGCCGGTAAGACTTGTTCTTCACTGGCGGACTGTCCCCTGTGTCCACATCATGGGTACACAGGTGCGTGATTCCAGGCGTGAGGGAAAACAACGAGGCGTACTGCCCCAAGACCTGGCGGCAGTCCCTCTGTTGCTCTGGGGTCAAGGATGGGGCGAGGACTACTCCCTCTACCGAACCATCCTTCTCGTGGACCGCCAGAAGGTCTGGCAGAGGCTCACTCTCTTCCTCCTCACTCCCATCCGTTATCATCAAGAGAGTGAGCTCGGAACGCTCCTGGTGTGGCTTCAGGCGGTTGACGTGGAGCACCCTGTGGGGTTGACGGGGGGTCTTCATGTCGACGACATACGTGGTCTGGCCTTTTCGTTCTAAGATCTCAAACGGCCCAGTCCATCGGTCCTGGAGGGCGCTAAGCTCTCCTGGCTCCATGACCCACACCTTCTGTCCAGCGTCTAACTCTACCGTCCGCGCGTTCCGGTCATACCATTGCTTCATGACGGCCTGACTTGCCTCTAAGTTGTCCGAGGCCTCCTTCCACAGCTTGGCCACTTGGCTGCGGAACGCCAGCATATAGCTGACCACATCACGGGGAAGCTTCGAGGAAGACTTCTCCCACCCCTCTTTGACAAGACTGAGGGGCCCCCGAACGGGGTGGCCATAGAGCAGCTCAAAGGGGCTGAAACCGACCCCTTCTGCGGCACCTCTCGGTAGGAGAAGAGCAGACAGGGTAAGAGGACGTCCCACTTTCTTCTCAAGTCCTCGGGTAGGCTCCTGATCATCCCCTTCAAGGTTTTGTTGAAGCGCTCCACGAGCCCGTTCGTCTGGGGGTGGTAAGGAGTGGAGAACCGGTAGGTCACTCCACACTCCTTCCACATGGCCTGCATGTAGGCCGACATGAAATTCGTGCCCCTATCTGACACCACGACCTTGGGGAATCCCACTCGGGTAAAAATCCCCATGAGGGCCCGCGCCACCACCGGTGCTGTGATGGTCCTCAGAGGGATTGCCTCTGGGTACCGGGTGGCGTGGTCTACTAGCACCAAAATGAACCTATGCCCAGCTGAAGTCGGCGGATCCAACGGCCCGACAATGTCAATCCCCACTCGCTCAAAAGGGGTATCGACCACTGGGAGAGGTTCTAGAGGGACCTTCACCTTAGTCCCTGTCTTGCCGCTTGCTTGGCAAGTGGTGCAGGTCTTGCAATAAGTGTCAGAAGTGACGCGCATCCTGGGCCAGTAAAAATGTGGGACCAAGCGCGCAAACGTCTTGTCCTGGCCCAGGTGTCCTGCTAGTGGTATCTCATGCGCCAACTCTAGCAGAAAGGCTCGGTGGCATTGGGGGACCACCACGGCCCTTGAGGACCCATGCACCGGAGCCTTAGGCTCACTGTAGAGGAGACCATCCTCCCAGTAGACATGGTAATTACCAGTCTCTGTTCCAGCTGCTTGGGCGTCGGCCTGTTGCCGTATGCCAACAAGCGTAGGGCACTCCCTCTGTGCCCGGCAAAATTCTTCCCGGGTAGGCCCTCCTTCCACCTGCCACTCTGCAGGGGTCGGCAGGTCCCCCACGGGAAAACCAACCACCTCAGCGGACTCCGGGGTCACCTCCGCGGGCTCCCCATCCATCTCACCGGGTGTTTCCTCCCGGACATCTCCTCGTCCAGCAGTGGGCTGGGCCCTTCTTTCAGGCTCCAACCCGGGCTGAGTTCCTTGTCGGGCAGCCATGGACCGCGTGATAACGCAAGTCCATCCTGGTAACCCCAACATCTCAGCATGGGCATTGAACTCTACCTCTCTCCAGGCAGTATGTTCTAAATCGTTGCCCAGCAGACAGTCAACTGGCATGGCAGGGCTCACCGCAACCTTCATCAGACCTGACACTCCTCCCCACTCAAAGGGAACTTGGGCCACGGGGTAATGACCCAGGCTATTATCAGCCATCACTACTGGGTGGAACTCCTCAGGAATCACCTGCTCTGGGGACACCAGCTGACGTTTCACCATTGTCATACTGGCACCTGTGTCCCTCAGAGCCTCCACCTCCTCCCCGTTCACCAGGACCCTCTGCCGATACTTGGCAGTGTTCTCGGGTACCTGCACCCTTGGGATGATCTCCCTATCCCCCAGGGAAACTAAGGTCAAGCCTGTCCACTCACCTCCCCTACCTAGGGACAACTCCTCCCCAAGCGCTACACTGGCCACCCCGGGGGTCTTACCTCCTGTGGGGGCTGGGGCTCTCTTGCGACACTGGGCATCCCCCTTGTAGTGTCCAACCTCCCCGCACTCGTAGCACCGGACAGTTCTGGGCTGCTGACTCCTGTCAGGGTAAGTGGGTTTCTGGTATCCAGATTGGGATGGGAAACCTACCCCTCTCCCAGGCGGTCTATTTTGGGGACCTTTAAAGAACTCCCTCTTTTTATCTCCCCCTCTTTCTTCTGGGGGAACACCTGTCCACCCTTCGGGGGATCCGCCCCGGCTCCCTTGTGGGACACCCTAGTGCTGACCCACGTGTCTGCCTCCTCTGCAAGCTCCCTTGGGTTGGTCAGCTTGCGGTCCACCAAGTACTGGCGCAGCTCCGGAAAACATTTCTCGAGGAGGTGCTCTCTCAAAAATAGGTCGTACAGCCCAGTGTAATTGTCAACCTCGCTGCCACGCACCCAACCCTCTAATGCCTTCCGGGCATAATCATAAAAATCTACCCAGTTTTGTGTGGTGAGCTTGTGGCTGTTGCGAAACTTTTGGCGGTACTTCTCAGGGGTGAGGCCAAACTTCCTGAGCAGGGCCTCCCTCATGATAGGGTAGTTGGTTCGATCCCCCTTTTCTAAGGTTAGCAGTGTGTCCCTGACTAGTGGAGGTATGTATCTATAAAGTCCTCCTCCCCAGTAGCTCTCAGGAACTCTATGGGCCACCAAAGCTACCTCGTACGCCGTCAACCACTTATCTATGTCATCACCCACACTAAAGCTGGCCATCACCTCCCTGGGTAGGTAAAATTTGGGCTCCTGTGGAACCCCAGTAGGTACGCTGCCACCATTTCCTTTGCCTTCCATTTCCATTTGCAAGGCTCGGAGCTCCAGTTCTTTCAGGCTAAGCTCATGTACAAGCCTTCTTTCCTCCATGGCTAGCCTTCCCTGTTCTCGCTCCCTTTCCATCTTAGCCAATTCTAATGTCAATTGCCTTTGCTGCCTTCTGTCCTCGAATTCCTCTGGTGACACACTCCCCCTGACGCACTACTGCCTGCCCTGGAACGTCTTCCTGGCAACACATTCTCGCTGACGTCAATGTTCAGTAGGCTCAGTTCTCCTGGGTCGTCTGTCTCCCTCTGCTCCTCCTCCTCCCCTCTTCCCTCCGGGTGGGCCATGACCCATGCCCTCAAAGCCTTCTGAAGTACCTCCTTCCTGGCACCTCGCTTGACGGCCACCCCCTCTCTAGGCAGAACTCCTTGAGCTGGTTCACCGTGTACCTCTCTAGGTCGGCTAGCTCAAACTCCATCCTCCTAGGTGGGGTCCCAGACAACTTAAGGAAGGGGTCCTAAATGGAAGGCAGCAGGTCTTAACACAGGACTAATACAACTGGCAATTTACAATAGAATTCCTCCTACTTATTATTTTCCTAGGTGTCCAATTGCGGCGCACACTGAGTCACTGTAGGGTGCTGCACAAATACCAGTCCTTATCCCACCGCTGAACACCAATGTTGGAAACGGGGTTACCGAGACCGTTATGGTAGCATGGCGCAAAGCGGGGAAAGGCACGCGAAGGCAATGTGTAAGGCAGTTGTGCAGCACACTCTCACATTAACTCAGAAATGCGACGCAATAACCGGACACCACACCAGGCTTGTATAAGTAAAAATCAGGTTCCTTTATCTTGACCAAGATGGCATTCAATTATGCAAATTATACATTACATGCTCTTAACTATTCCACACTCTTTTAAAAAGACACTCAACAGTTCCTTTTAAAAACACAGCACCCCTAATGATTCAGGTGCACTACAAATGAGGGCCTATAACATGCACAACACTTTTCAGGTGTTAACAACTATGCATCAGGCCTCGGTACTCTGTACAGCCTATGGTACCCTAGGCAGGAGGGAATCCTACAGGGAACCCCTCAACATGTCCAGCAGCTGGGGGCTACCAAAAGGGGGGACTCCTTTATCTCCCCGGGGAGGCTACTCTATAGTAGGTGCTTGGCCTTGGGTATTATGGCAATATAGGCCCCCTCCCTCTGTAATCCCTCTTCAAGGGTGGCCCCCGGCCCCCAGGGGCTTAACCTAGAGCCCTAGGGGCCTCCTGGGCTCACCTGCGGTGTTGTGGCTGGCTGTGGGGCCTTACGGCGCTTCTTCTCTGGCCCGGCCCTCTGTGGTGGGGGCGGGGCCCGGCGCGAGTCTCGCGGCCCTCCGGCCGGTGCTGATTTATTTCTCGAGGCTCTTGTGCCTCTCGCGTGGTGGTTCCCTTTGTTGGGGGCCGGTATGCCCCTCCTCCGGCCCCCGTGGAGTCCAGGGAGTGAGTGGGGACTTGGTGCGGGAGCCGGCGGTCCTGCCAGTCGGCTCCGGCGTCCCGAGAGGTGAGGAGGTCCTTCCTTACCTCCCGGCG
Organism: Calotriton arnoldi; assembly: GCA_963921515.1. Taxonomy (NCBI): domain Eukaryota; kingdom Metazoa; phylum Chordata; class Amphibia; order Caudata; family Salamandridae; genus Calotriton; species Calotriton arnoldi. The sequence goes on from CAWUFW010008932.1 coordinate 588,078, forward strand.
TGCTGGGCGGAGGCGGGCTCTTCACGGCGCCCAATCCGGGCGCGGCGGCGATTCTTCGCGGGGCTCCCGTTGGCAGTGGAGCCCCGGGGACGTCCTCCCGATTGGCTCCGGCTGAGCCAATCGCGTCGCGGCCTTCTCTTCCTCCGGGGGCTCCCGATGACAGTGGAGCCCCTCTGACGTCGATGTTCGGCTCTGCTGGGCCAATCACGTCGCGGCTTCTGGTGGTTGCCAGGCGACGCCCTCTTCTCCGGCGATTGGCTTTGGCGGGCCAATCCCGTCGCGGCCTTTTCGGGGCGCGACCTGTGACGCGGTCAGCGTCCCCGGCCCTCGGCGACAGCGTCCACGGGCCGGGAGGCCGCAGCAGGCCTCAGTTCACTTCACGCGGCCCACGGGGCTGCGGCGGCGATATTCTTGGCCGCGCTGGCAGCGGCAGGGGTCTCGGGCCCGGCGGTGACTTTTGGGGATTTCGGTGAGGGCGCGGACGGCGCCCTCACCACAGCTATGAATAGGGGCGAGATCTCCCGGCCTCAGTTCCCTTCTTCAAGCGGCGGCGGCCGCGGCGGTGATCCGGTCACCAGGTCAGTGACCAAAAGGGGGGGTCAAGTTCTCTCCACACTTGGGGGTTGCAGCGCAGGCGCGCTGACAGCCTTATTCACAGGCTGTGTAAGGGTGGTTCTTGGGGGACAGTCCAGCTGTCTGTATAGGTGGATAGGGGGTGGAGGCCTAGCGCTTAGGACGCAGCGCTTCGCCTCCTGATCCCCTCTTACTGGGTTTCACTTTCTAGTCCTGAAGGTCTTGGATGCAGCAAAGTCTCTTTATGAACAGGGGGGGGTTGTGAGTTGGTGATTCCTGGAGGGTTGTATGTTCCTCCTGGCACGCTGGAGATGGTTCCCTGGGTCCCCTCACACTGGGCAAGATCAGTGGGTGGTGGGCGTTCCTCATCTATCTTACGGCAGCAGGGCCTTGACCCTGTCAGCGGCAGTAGTGTAGGTCTCCCCCTAGGCCCTAAAGTCTGTACTCCAGCGCAGGTTCTCCCAGGTTCAGCGGTGCCTCAACCTAACTAACTCCAGGTTTTCCCTCCAAGCCTCTTATACCCCTAGGTCAGGTGACCCTCCCAAAGGCGGCAAAGTGTAACTCCTCCCACAGCCCGGAAGGTTCTGGAACCTTCCACCTACCTAGCTATGGGGCCCAGAGGCGGGGACGGGATGGCTACTGTATCCCTCGTCCCAGCCTGACTCTGGATACTAGCGTGTATGTGTGGAAGGCCCTCTGCAGTAGCAGGGGCCTATGGCAGCCATCTTTGGTGAGAGAGCACCTGCACCTCAGCACTGACCAGCAGTGGCAAGGCGCCCGGAGACCTAGGTCCAGTAAAAATATGGTGGCAAAAATGAGGCGCAGAAAGGGAAAAAAACAGGGTAAGACCACCCTAGGGCTGACAGGTCTAACAAAGTGCCATAGTGCTCCTTGCTAGAAGGGATATCTGTAGAAATTAGCTAAATCCAACTCCTACCTCTCCAGAGATATGGCTGATGGCTACCGGGCGGATCTGTAGGTTTGATCTAGAGAGTACTCCAGGTAAGGCTGATGCGACCTGGGCTAGATTTCTGAGGTGGAATGTCATCGTGATTCCATAAAATTGAGTAGTCCTATGATTACACCAATGCACCAACATGATCTGGGCCCTACAGCCTGTGCTTATTTGGCGGGGCTCAGTATATGCACCAGGCTTGGGGTCTGTTCTCCATCAAATTTTCATAGTATTTAAGCCTGAGATTGCTGCAGTTTCGGTGATATAAAGACACTATAAAAAAGAAAAACACTGGTGAGACAAGCTGATCCATCCTCTTGGGCTTGAAACATGGACAATACATCTTTGGGTTGCTTTTTATTGCATCAAATGAACTCCATGATTTTGAATATACTTGTTACTTGCATTGTTACACACCCCCTTGTTCCTTTGAGTGTATCCTGGGAGAGAAACAGGAACAATTGGCGAACAAAGCACTTGGAGATGCCTAATGGGGCTGGTAGTTTCCACTCTGATTCAATCCCAGGGCCCACCTAGGTTTTCAGTCTTCATTCGCAGTAAGAGGGAGAACTAGTTTTGACCATAGCACAGAGTTGTATACCTCATCTGAATAGAATTACTAGAATGAATCAATATTTAATGTACCTATTTATTTATTCCTTTTATTTTTAGATGCGTATCTGGTTTCAGTTAATCATCAATAACATATCTGTTTCATCTAAATAGTGGATTAGCTATGGGAAAGTCCTGCTCCTCCAGATGGAAGCATGGTGTGAAGTTAAGTTTACCAATAATCCAAGAAGCGTAGAAATATTGATGAAGTTTTATTCCTCAAACAGAAACTGCAGCCACCAACACAGAGATCCTCCAGTATCAAATGTCGCTCTACACTTCTCATTCAACTATATACATTGCACATTGAATTCTCTGCAGCAGCAGAGAATACAGTAGAAAGAGACAAAAGGTAAAGAGGTACATAATAATAAAGTAGATCAAGGGAAAAATGAGCTGCAGCATATCACACATCTTCCCCCTATATTAAAGCACCCAGAAGCAACACTACTCGCTTTTTACTATTACCAAACAGTTGCAATTCCAAATGCGACCATCTTCTTACTTAGAAGCACCCCGAATTCTCTCAGGTAATTTGACTTTGACCAAATCGCCAACCTTCACCAGAAAAGGCTTCACAGAATGGCGACAGTCGTACATTCTCTTTCTCTTGTGTCTTCTTCAAGATTTCATCCCTACTCCCTTTATCCTTACTATAGCTTCTCACCCACGGAGGTTCCACCAAAGTATAAGGTCTATGTTTTTTAAATATCACAAACGCACTTAACGCAGTGGTCGAATGAGGAGTGAAGCGATACTCCTCAATCCTTCTTTTGATAACTCTGATCTAGTCTTCCCCTCTACACCTAGCAATTTAAATAGTTTATTTCAAAGTTCTATTCAACCTCTCACTCATACCTTTGGTTTCTGGGTGTTAAAGCATACATTTTTTGTGAGTGATGCCTTTACTACACAGAAATTCCACCATCTCTCTCTCACGGAAAATGCACTCCATTGTCTGTCAAGATGGATCGGGGGTTCCCTTCTCTGGAAAAAACCTCAGATAAAAACTTGATAACAGACTCGGGGGCCGATTCCGATTCGGGCCGGAAATCTCTCCGACCGAGCCGGACCCGGAGAGATTTCCGACCGAATCGGACCCGTGCAGCCCGACCGAACGAGTACGATGTGCACGTATGCCATCGGACTTGAGTCGGTCGGACTCCCATTGAAGTCAATGGGAGCCGGTCGTACAACGCGCACGCGGGCTCCCATTGACTCAATGGGTGCGAGGCGGACAAGGGCGCCCCCTACAGCGTGTACGCGGCGAAGCGACTCGCGCCGTACACGCACAGGTAGGGGGACCCATGGGTCCCCCTGTGTGCGACTCGCGCGGCTACGCATACAGGGGGGTCCGACACGGACCCCCAAAGTACGGCTCCGACTGCTCTTCCGAGCCGGAGTGCGCGGCTCGGTCGGACTGCTCGTGGCGCGCATCGTACTTACCCGGCCGAGAAACGTCTCCATTGCGCGGTGCGAGTCGAGTCCGAGCGAGTCGGTCGGTGCGGTTCGACCCGGGAACGAGTCGGTCGGAGCGGTCGGGATGCCCAGACGAGTCGGTCAACGATTTCGCATCGTACTCGCTCGCCCGGACGCGCGTACGAATCGGTCGGGCAATAGGGCTCCGAATCGGATCCGGTTAAGCCGAATCCGATTCGGAGCCCTACCGGCCGAGATCGGAATCGGCCCCTCAGTGTTAATCTCATTTGTTACTCCTATCTTCCGCCAACGGGAAAGCATATCCATGGCAACCAACACATACCTGGAAGTACTGCCCACATTTATGAGTCCAACAATATCGAGAGCAATTTCCTCCCAAACTTCAGCAGGAAGTTCCCTGCAAATCATGGGAGAAGTTCTTACTTTCAAATTCTTATCATTCAACCTGCATTCACAACAATTACGTACAATCCTTTCAATAGAGATATCCATCCCAGGCCACTAATAAACACATCTGAGATGCTCTTTGGTCTTACAGATACCCTAATGACCCTCATGAGCTAGATGTATCAACTGTTCTCTGATACCCAATGGGGGAACCAATCTCCCACCTCTCATCAGAACACCTTTGTTGACCGAACATTCCTCATAAACCTTAACAAACCCAGAAAACGTCTCCAATTTTTCCAAGCACCATCACCAGACATAACATTCCTGATCATGTCTTTCACCACCTCATCCTTTTCTACTTCTCAACTCCACTGCTCCTCTGACACACAACCACCTGTTACAGTGCAAACCTTGATGTCATCATCTTTCCACCAGTTACCCATACCCATATCCTCACCATCACATGAATTGGATGTGAATCTGGATAGGCAGTCAGCCACTTTATTATCGACCCCTGGTACATAGGAAACCATAAACTGATAGTCCTGCAGTGCGCCCAGCCATTTGCAAATCCTGATGGAAATACAGTCCAGGCCTTTTTTCACAAATACCTCTTGTAAGTGTTTGTGATCAGTTCAACTGTAAACTTCACATCCCACAGAAACTGCCTAAATTTTCTGATTGGCCCAAAATACCACAAGAGCTTTTCTTTCAATAGTGGAGTAACGCTGTTCAGGACCCCTTAATGACCTGGAAGTGAACACTATTGTAACTTCCTGCTCACCTTGCCTCTGTTTCAAAACAGCCCCAAGACCCTTCTCACTGGCATCAGTGTACAGTACACGCTGCATCCCAGGCACAACATTTTTCAAGAACTGGGCTGATGCTAGGGCACTTTTAAGGTCATCGAACTCCTTATCACATTCCTCAGACCACTCAAATCGTACAAAATTCCTGAGGAGATCCCTTATCGCAACTGTGCGGCTCGCAAAGTTAGTAACAAAGTGGGCATAAAACTCCACCATCCCTAAAAAAGTTCGAACTTCTTCTATCTCGGATGGTCGGGACAACTCCAAAATAGCTCGTACCAGTTCAGGCTTGGGTTTGACACCTTCACCCGAGAAGACATGACCCAAATAAGTAATTTGTGACAATCCAAACTTGCACTTACCCAACTTCAAAGTAATGCTTCTTTGCTCAAAGGTACGTAAAATCTCTTTAACTTTGTTAACGTGATCTAGTAAATTGTCGCCAAATATTAACACATAGTCTTGGAAGAACCTGACTCCATCCAAACCCCTCAATAAACTAGACATCAGCCTCTGAAAAACATATACAGCCGAACAGAGTCCAAAAGGCATGCGGTTAAAGTGTAAAACACCGAATGGTGTAATAAAGGAAGTTCAACACTCCGTCCATCATCCCCTTTGGTTTTGCTATGTTCGCCCTAAGTTGGCAGGGTATGCCCAGACGTGGGTCCCTTGCTCACTTTGCCACTGGATTCAAGATAGCCTGGCTGATGATGGCTGTAAGCCAGAAACCGGTCCCAGGATGTTTGTTTCCGGTCCAGGGAAGACATGGCTTGGCAGTTCGGGCTGGACTGTTCCCATGAGGCACAGGGTCAGACTGATTTGCATATGGCCATGTCTGAACTGGGGTGGCGGAGTGAGCTAAAGAATGATGATGGATTAAACCCAGATCAGTTGACTGGGGGTGAGTGCTTGCAATGTTCAACACTCCGTCCATCATCCCCTTTGGTTTTGCTATGTTCGCCCTAAGTTGGCAGGGTATGCCCAGACGTGGGTCCCTTGCTCACTTTGCCACTGGATTCAAGATAGCCTGGCTGATGACGGCTGTAAGCCAGAAACCGGTCCCAGGATGCTTGTTTCCGGTCCAGGGAAGACATGGCTTGGCAGTTCGGGCTGGATTGTTCCCATGAGGCACAGGGTCACACTGATTTGCATATGGCCATGTCTGAACTGGGGTGGCAGAGTGAGCTAAAGAATGATGATGGATTAAACCCAGATCAGTTGACTGGGGGTGAGTGCTTGCAATGTTCAACACTCCGTCCATCATCCCCTTTGGTTGTGCTATGTTCGCCCTAAGTTGGCAGGGTATGCCCAGACGTGGGTCCCTTGCTCACTTTGCCACTGGATTCAAGATAGCCTGGCTGATGACGGCTGTAAGCCAGAAACCGGTCCCAGGATGTTTGTTTCCGGTCCAGGGAAGACATGGCTTGGCAGTTCGGGCTGGACTGTTCCCATGAGGCACAGGGTCAGACTGATTTGCATATGGCCATGTCTGAACTGGGGTGGCGGAGTGAGCTAAAGAATGATGATGGATTAAACCCAGATCAGTTGACTGGGGGTGAGTGCTTGCAATGTTCAACACTCCGTCCATCATCCCCTTTGGTTTTGCTATGTTCGCCCTAAGTTGGCAGGGTATAGCCAGACGTGGGTCCCTTGCTCACTTTGCCACTGGATTCAAGATAGCCTGGCTGATGACGGCTGTAAGCCAGAAACCGGTCCCAGGATGCTTGTTTCCGGTCCAGGGAAGACATGGCTTGGCAGTTCTGGCTGGACTGTTCCCATGAGGCACAGGGTCAGACTGATTTGCATATGGCCATGTCTGAACAGGGGTGGCGCAGTGAGCTAAAGAATGATGATGGATTAAACCCAGATCAGTTGATTGGGGGTGAGTGCTTGCAATGTTCAACACTCCGTCCATCATCCCCTTTGGTTTTGCTATGTTCGCCCTAAGTTGGCAGGGTATAGCCAGACGTGGGTCCCTTGCTCACTTTGCCACTGGATTCAAGATAGCCTGGCTGATGACGGCTGTAAGCCAGAAACCGGTCCCAGGATGCTTGTTTCCGGTCCAGGGAAGACATGGCTTGGCAGTTCTGGCTGGACTGTTCCCATGAGGCACAGGGTCAGACTGATTTGCATATGGCCATGTCTGAACAGGGGTGGCGCAGTGAGCTAAAGAATGATGATGGATTAAACCCAGATCAGTTGATTGGGGGTGAGTGCTTGCAATGTTCAACACTCCGTCCATCATCCCCTTTGGTTTTGCTATGTTCACCCTAAGTTGGCAGGGTATGCCCAGACGTGGGTCCCTTGCTCACTTTGCCACTGGATTCAAGATAGCCTGGCTGATGATGGCTGTAAGCCAGAAACCGGTCCCAGGATGCTTGTTTCCGGTACAGGGAAGACATGGTTTGGCAGTTCTGGCTGGACTGTTCCCATGAGGCACAGGATCAGACTGATTTGCATATGGCCATGTCTGAACAGGGGTGGCGCAGTGAGCTAAAGAATGATGATGGATTAAACCCAGATCAGTTGACTGGGGGGGAGTGCTTGCAATGTTCAACACTCCGTCCATCATCCCCTTTGGTTTTGCTATGTTCGCCCTAAGTTTTAAGGGTATGCCCAGACGTGGGTCCCTTGCTCACTTTGCCACTGGATTCCAGATAGCTTGGCTGATGACGGCTGTAAGCCAGAAACCAGTCCCAGGATGCTTTTTTCCAGTCCAGGGAAGACATGGCTTGGCAGTTCGGGCTGGACTGTTCCCATGAGGCACAGGGTCAGACTGATTTGCATATGGCCATGTCTGAACTGGGGTGGCGGAGTGAACTAAAGAATGATGATGGATTAAACCCAGATCAGTTGACTGTGGGTGAGTGCTTGCAATGTTCAACACTCCGTCCATCATCCCCTTTGGTTTTGCTATGTTCGCCCTAAGTTGGCAGGGTATGGCCAGACGTGGGTCCCTTGCTCACTTTGCCACTGGATTCAAGATAGCCTGGCTGATGATGGCTGTAAGCCAGAAACCGGTCCCAGGATGCTTGTTTCCAGTACAGGGAAGACATGGTTTGGCAGTTCTGGCTGGACTGTTCCCATGAGGCACAGGGTCAGACTGATTTGCATATGGCCATGTCTGAACAGGGGTGGCGCAGTGAGCTAAAGAATGATGATGGATTAAACCCAGATCAGTTGACTGGGGGTGAGTGCTTGCAATGTTCAACACTCCGTCCATCATCCCCTTTGGTTTTGCTATGTTCGCCCTAAGTTGGCAGCGTATGCCCAGACGTGGGTCCCTTGCTCACTTTGCCACTGGATTCAAGATAGCCTGGCTGATGACGGCTGTAAGCCAGAAACCGGTCCCAGGATGCTTGTTTCCGGTCCAGGGAAGACATGGCTTGGCAGTTCAGGCTGGACTGTTCCCATGAGGCACAGGGTCAAACTGATTTGCATATGGCCATGTCTGAACTGGGGTGGCGGAGTGAGCTAAAGAATGATGATGGATTAAACCCAGATCAGTTGACTGGGGGTGAGTGCTTGCAATGTTCAACACTCCGTCCATCATCCCCTTTGGTTTTGCTATGTTCACCCTAAGTTGGCAGGGTATGCCCAGACGTGGGTCCCTTGATCACTTTGCCACTGGATTCAAGATAGCCTGTCTGATGATGGCTGTAAGCCAGAAACCGGTCCCAGGATGCTTGTTTCCGGTACAGGGAAGACATGGTTTGGCAGTTCTGGCTGGACTGTTCCCATGAGGCACAGGGTCAGACTGATTTGCATATGGCCATGTCTGAACAGGGGTGGCGCAGTGAGCTAAAGAATGATGATGGATTAAACCCAGATCAGTTGACTGGGGGTGAGTGCTTGCAATGTTCAACACTCCGTCCATCATCCCCTTTGGTTTTGCTATGTTCACCCTAAGTTGGCAGGGTATGCCCAGACGTGGGTTCCTTGCTCACTTTGCCACTGGATTCAAGATAGCCTGGCTGATGATGGCTGTAAGCCAGAAACCGGTCCCAGGATGCTTGTTTCCGGTACAGGGAAGACATGGTTTGGCAGTTCTGGCTGGACTGTTCCCATGAGGCACAGGATCAGACTGGTTTGCATATGGCCATGTCTGAACAGGGGTGGCGCAGTGAGCTAAAGAATGATGATGGATTAAACCCAGATCAGTTGACTGGGGGTGAGTGCTTGCAATGTTCAACACTCCGTCCATCATCCCCTTTGGTTTTGCTATGTTCGCCCTAAGTTGGAAGGGTATGCCCAGATGTGGGTCCCTTGCTCACTTTGCCACTGGATTCCAGATAGCTTGGCTGATGACAGCTGTAAGCCAGAAACCGGTCCCAGGATGTTTGTTTCCAGTCCAGGGAAGACATGGCTTGGCAGTTCGGGATGGACTGTTCCCATGAGGCACAGGGTCAGACTGATTTGCATATGGCCATGTCTGAACTGGGGTGGTGGAGTGAACTAAAGAATGATGATGGATTAAACCCAGATCAGTTGACTGGGGGTGAGTGCTTGCAATGTTCAACACTCCGTCCATCATCCCCTTTGGTTTTGCTATGTTCGCCCTAAGTTGGCAGGGTATGGCCAGACGTGGGTCCCTTGCTCACTTTGCCACTGGATTCAAGATAGCCTGGCTGATGATGGCTGTAAGCCAGAAACCAGTCCCAGGATGCTTGTTTCCAGTCCAGGGAAGACATGGCTTGGCAGTTCGGGCTGGACTGTTCCCATGAGGCACAGGGTCAGACTGATTTGCATATGGCCATATCTGAACTGGGGTGGCAGAGTGAACTAACGAATGATGATGGATTAAACCCAGATCAGTTGACTGGGGGTGAGTGCTTGCAATGTTCAACACTCCGTCCATAATCCTCTTTGGTTTTGCTATGTTCGCCCTAAGTTGACAGGGTATGCCCAGACGTGGGTCCCTTGCTCACTTTGCCACTGGATTCAAGATAGCCTGGCTGATGACGGCTGTAAGCCAGAAACCGGTCCCAGGATGCTTGTTTCCGGTCCAGGGAAGACATGGCTTGGCAGTTAAGGCTGGACTGTTCCCATGAGGCACAGGGTCAAACTGATTTGCATATGGCCATGTCTGAACTGGGGTGGCGGAGTGAGCTAAAGAATGATGATGGATTAAACCCAGATAAGTTGACTGGGGGTGAGTGCTTGCAATGTTCAACACTCCGTCCATCATCCCCTTTGGTTTTGCTATGTTCACCCTAAGTTGAAGGGTATGCCCAGACGTGGGTCCCTTGCTCACTTTGCCACTGGATTCAAGATAGCCTGGCTGATGATGGCTGTAAGCCAGAAACCGGTCCCAGGATGCTTGTTTCGGTACAGGGAAGACATGGTTTGGCAGTTCTGGCTGGACTGTTCCCATGAGGCACAGGGTCAGACTGATTTGCATATGGCCATGTCTGAACAGGGGTGGCGCAGTGAGCTAAAGAATGATGATGGATTAAACCCAGATCAGTTGATTGGGGGTGAGTGCTTGCAATGTTCAACACTCCGTCCATCATCCCCTTTGGTTTTGCTATGTTCACCCTAAGTTGGCAGGGTATGCCCAGACGTGGGTCCCTTGCTCAATTTGCCACTGGATTCAAGATAGCCTGGCTGATGATGGCTGTAAGCCAGAAACCGGTCCCAGGATGCTTGTTTCCGGTACAGGGAAGACATGGTTTGGCAGTTCTGGCTGGACTGTTCCCATGAGGCACAGGATCAGACTGATTTGCATATGGCCATGTCTGAACAGGGGTGGCGCAGTGAGCTAAAGAATGATGATGGATTAAACCCAGATCAGTTGACTGGGGGTGAGTGCTTGCAATGTTCAACACTCCGTCCATCATCCCCTTTGGTTTTGCTATGTTCGCCCTAAGTTTTAAGGGTATGCCCAGACGTGGGTCCCTTGCTCACTTTGCCACTGGTTTCCAGATAGCTTGGCTGATGACGGCTGTAAGCCAGAAACCGGTCCCAGGATGCTTTTTTCCAGTCCAGGGAAGACATGGCTTGGCAGTTCGGGCTGGACTGTTCCCATGAGGCACAGGGTCAGACTGATTTGCATATGGCCATGTCTGAACTGGGGTGGCGGAGTGAACTAAAGAATGATGATGGATTAAACCCAGATCAGTTGACTGGGGGTGAGTGCTTGCAATGTTCAACACTCCGTCCATCATCCCCTTTGGTTTTGCTATGTTCGCCCTAAGTTGGCAGGGTATGGCCAGACGTGGGTCCCTTGCTCACTTTGCCACTGGATTCAAGATAGCCTGGCTGATGATGGCTGTAAGCCAGAAACCGGTCCCAGGATGCTTGTTTCCGGTACAGGGAAGACATGGTTTGGCAGTTCTGGCTGGACTGTTCCCATGAGGCACAGGGTCAGACTGATTTGCATATGGCCATGTCTGAACAGGGGTGGCGCAGTGAGCTAAAGAATGATGATGGATTAAACCCAGATCAGTTGACTGGGGGTGAGTGCTTGCAATGTTCAACACTCCGTCCATCATCCCCTTTGGTTTTGCTATGTTCGCCCTAAGTTGGCAGCGTATGCCCAGACGTGGGTCCCTTGCTCACTTTGCCACTGGATTCAAGATAGCCTGGCTGATGATGGCTGTAAGCCAGAAACCGGTCCCAGGATGCTTGTTTCCGGTACAGGGAAGATATGGTTTGGCAGTTCTGGCTGGACTGTTCCCATGAGGCACAGGGTCAGACTGATTTGCATATGGCCATGTCTGAACAGGGGTGGCGCAGTGAGCTAAAGAATGATGATGGATTAAACCCAGATCAGTTGACTGGGGGTGAGTGCTTGCAATGTTCAACACTCCGTCCATCATCCCCTTTGGTTTTGCTATGTTCACCCTAAGTTGGCAGGGTATGCCCAGACGTGGGTTCCTTGCTCACTTTGCCACTGGATTCAAGATAGCCTGGCTGATGATGGCTGTAAGCCAGAAACTGGTCCCAGGATGCTTGTTTCCGGTACAGGGAAGACATGGTTTGGCAGTTCTGGCTGGACTGTTCCCATGAGGCACAGGATCAGACTGATTTGCATATGGCCATGTCTGAACAGGGGTGGCGCAGTGAGCTAAAGAATGATGATGGATTAAACCCAGATCAGTTGACTGGGGGTGAGTGCTTGCAATGTTCAACACTCCGT